>JAOTQQ010000001.1:188634783-188667015 GCA_026546715.1 Gallinago undulata | reverse complement strand
GACTAGCTCCGCCCACCCCTCTGGGCATGGCCCACATGGGATGGAATACCTGTGTCCCTGCTAGGTCCTGGGAAGAAGTTAACCTTTTCTCCACCAGACCCAGTACAACCTCTTGTGCAAATTCAAGCATGAGTTGTTTAATGGCAGTGATTATGTTTCACAGAATCACAGAATGGTATGGGGTTGGAAGGACCTCTGGAGATCATCTAGTCCAATCCCCCTGCCAAAGCAGGTCCACCTAGAGCAGGTTGCCCAGGGTGTCATCCAGAGAGGTTTTGAATGTCTCCAGAGAAGGAGACTCCACCACCTCTCTGGGCAGCCTGTTCCAGAGCTCTGCCACCCTCAAAGTAAAGAAGTTCCTTCTCATGTTTAGATGGAACTTCCTATGTTGAAGTTTGTGCCCATTTCCTCTTGTCCTGTTTCTGGGCACCACTGAAAAAAGACTGGCCCCGTCCTCCTGACCACCCCACCCTTTAAGTGGATATTTCTAGGCATTGATCAGATCCCCCCCTCAGTCTTTCTTCTCCAGACTAAAAAGACCCAAATGCCTCAGCCTTTCCTCATAGGAGACATGCTCCAGGCCCTTAATCATCCTTGTGGCCCTTTGTTGTACCCTCTCCAGCAGTTCCCTGTCCTTGAACTGGAGAGCCCAGTACTGGACACAGAACTCCAAATGAGGCCTCACCAGGGCAAAGTAGAGTGGGAGGATAACCTCCCTTGACCTACTGGCCACGCTCTTCTTGATTCACCCCAGGATGCCATTTGCCTTCTTGGCCACAAGGGCACATTGCTGGCTCATGGTCATCCTGTTGTCCACCAGGACTCCCAGGTCTTTTTCCTCACAGGTGCCCTGCAGCAGGTCAGCCCCCAACCTGTACTGGTGCAGCGGGTTACTTCTCCCCAGGTGCAGAACCCTACACTTGCCTTTTGAATTTCATCAGGTTCCTCTCTGCCGAACTCTCCAGCCTGTCCAGGTCTCTCTATGGCAGCACAGCCTTCTGGTGTGTCAGCCACCCCTCCCAGTTTTGTGTCATCAGCAAACTTGCTGAGAGTATACTCTGTCCCTTCATCCATGTCATTGATGAATATATTTGTTATGGTTTGAGAAAACCCATAACAATCTATTGTCATTTAGACAATTATTCTATAACCCAATGACCCTCCCCACCCAGAAAGGGGAATCGGGGAACACAAAGAAACACAAGGGTTGAAATATAAGTAGATTTAATAGACTAAGACTAAATACTGAACAATAATACTAAAGAACCAGTATTAATCCTGATACTGATATAAAATATACAGGAATTATACTCAGCCAATTCTCTCAGCAGAAAGCTGTGCACTCCCATCAGGGACAGCAAATGGCGGACACTTGGAGTGCAATGGCTTCAGGAGGACGGGAAGGCCTCAGGGGTCCCTTACCAGGGCAAGTAGTTGTCTGGACCTGCCGCCATCAAGGCAGAGAGAGCTACACAGCAAACTTTTCTAGTTTATATTGAATGTGACGTTCATGGTATGAAATAATCCTGTTGGCCAGCCCGGGTCAAGTGCCCAGGCCTTGCTCCTCCTTGTTCCTGCACCTGGCAAGGCTTGAAAACACTAAGACCTTGAATCCCACAGAGCCTGGTTGGCTACAAAGTAAATATTTTCACAAATTCAGACACTAGAGTTTTCTAAAAGTGCAAATTTCCCCAGCATTAGAAGAAAAGTTAGTCCTATGTCTCTCAACCCAGAACAATATTGAAGAGGACTGGACCCTGTACAGACCCGTGGGGAACACCACTTGTTATGGAACTCCAACTACACTCTGTGCCACTAATCATGACCCTCTGAGCTCTGTCTTTCAGCCAGTTTTCAATCCACCTCACTGTCCATTCATCTAACCCACACTTCCTAGGCTTACCTATGAGTATGCTGTGGAACACAGTGTCAAAAGCCTTGCTGAAGTCAAGATAAACAACATCCACTGCCCTCCCCTCATCTAGTCATGTCATCATAGAAGGCTATCAGATCGGTCAGACATGATTTCCCCTTGGAACTGAAGCAAAGAAAGCATTCAGCAATTCTGCCTTCTCTGCATCCTCTGTCACCATGGCACACATCTCATTCAACAGCAGGCCCACATTTTCTCTAGTTTTCCTTTTGCCTCCAATATACTCGAAGAAACCCTTCCCATTGACCTTGACATCCCTTGCCAGGTTTAATTCCAAGGAGGCCTTGGCTTTCCTTGTGTCATCCCTGCATACTCTAACAGCATTCTTGCAATCTTCCCAAGTGGTCAGTCCCTTCTTCCATGCACAGTAAACTTCCTTCTTCCACTAAAACTTTTCTCTGAAGCTCCCTGGTCAACCATGCAGGTCTCCTGCTTCCCTTGCCTGATTTCTTGCTCTCTAGGATGAGAGCTTGGAGAAAGTACCCCTACCTTCCAGAGCTCTAACCCATGGGATTTCTCCAAGCAGTTTCTTGAAGAGGTCAAAGTTAGCCCCTCCTGAAATCCAAGGCTGCAATCATACTTGTTGTTTTGCATATTCTACCCATGATCCTGAACTCTGTCTTTTCATGATTACTACAGCCAAGGCTAACCCCAACCTTCATGTCCTCCACCGGTCCCCCTTTGTTAATCAGTACTAGGTCCAGTAGTACACCTTTCCTTGTTGGCTCCTCCACCACCTGAGTCAAAAAGTTATCATCAATACACTGGAGGAACCTTCTGGGCTGTGCATGCTTGGCTTTGTAGTCTTCCCAGCAGATATCAGAGTGATTGAAGTTATTCATGAGACTTTCCTCTCCCCTCTCTCCAAGTGATTTTCTCAAGAATACTTTATATCTGAGGTTTAGGCATGGGTTTTTTCTTTTTTTCTATCCACAGATTCCTCTGTCTCCAGCTGCATAGCAACAGTGCTGAAAGTCAGAAGTGAGGAATTCAAGCAATTGGAAGAGCAGAAGCAGCAGAGATGCTCATTTCTGCGTCTGTGCAAAAGCATAGAGGATGTGATAAGAGGTACCATCCCATTCTCTTTGAGAGGATAGGATTTCTTATGTGATTCTTATGTGGGGACCTGTCTCTCAAAATAAAAGGCACTGGGAAATGGTGCTGCACAGCTGTCTAGTGCCAAGAGGTAACCGGGAGGAGAGAGTAAGCAGGGGGCTCTTTAAAGAAAAAAGGAATGGGGAAAGTCTGGTAGGGTTTTATATATGGAAGGAGTTCAATATAGTGGGAAAATCTGCTTCAGGGGGAAGATCAAACAGTGCCAGGTTTTTCATTTTTCAAAGAAACATATAAGGTTGGATTACCTACTTTGACAAATGTTTGTAGAGGGTAAGTGCATTTCAGACAGGATGAACAATTTCAGACAAGATCTGGGACCTAGAAGAGAAGGGAGCAGAAATGTATATTGGTTGGGAAGACTCACCCAGTGATCTCTTCCTGCTGGACAACAGAGCATACACAAACCAATGCTGAAGTTTTCAGATTGGGTGCAAGAATCAATAGAAGTGATTCTCTAGCTGGGGTCAGCAAAGTGGTGGGATAATTGTCCTCAACCTCTATTTCAGGCCCAAGTTGTTTTCTAACAATATAGACACTACCACAGTTTCAAGACCTTGGTTTGAAGGCTCCCTTCCTCATCATGGAGTAACTTATTTTACCCACTATTTGGTTTTGTGTTGATCTTGGATTCAGTTTTTCCCTGAGAACTTTGTCATACACACACAGCACCCCCTTCCCCCCACCCCTACTCCCCTTTTGCATTGGGGACAGGTTTAGAATATTTCCATGGGTGGAGGGTAAATGTCTTTCCAGCTGGATAAACACACTATTTTTTTTTTCCATTTTGTTTAGTGGATACAAGAGCTGTGTATGAAAGCACCACAAACAGACAAAGTTTTAAAGATCAGATATCTGTAAGCACATTTTCTGTGAATGGTGAGAAGAAAATTCCTCAAAGGCACTTCCTTGATAAGTACAGTGACATGATGAAAAAAATTCATATCTTAAAGGAAAGCAACTATTTTCAGAGACTGTGGAAGCAAAAAGCAGAGGAAATCAAGGGAACATTCCCTAAAGACAGCATTCTCTTGATAGAAGTTGTACAAGAAATCATTTATAAGCCAGCTATTGCCGATTTTCAGAGTACCTATCTGGCCCTCAAAGATTTTTCCATCACCCTTGGGACTGTGTGCAGCCATTTTGAGAAAGAGTTAGCAAATGAGAGTCAACTCACAAAGGAGTTTGCAATTATGGAGAGGAGCGAAGGGAAAGGGAGTGGAAGAGCCGCCTGGGTGGATGCTGCTGTGGAGAAAATTAAAAACTACTTGACACTGTCTACAGTTGTGAACACTGCCAAGATGATTGATGAGCTAAGGAAGACACTTGAGCTTAATGGAAATTTTCAGATTCTCAACAACCTATCAAAACATGTATGTAGGACACACATGGATACGTGGCTTATACTGAGTACTCTTTGTCTTCTCTGTGTCTGTGTCTGTGTCTACTCTGTATCTTCTCTGTTGGCAGGTCTGAACAGGGAACCTCTGCTTTTGTGTGTCTTAACTTTTAACTAAATCAAACTGGACACAGTGGGTGGAATTTTTCTTCTGGAATATAAATTTCACTATTGTACCAGTCTCTCTTTTAGCCTGGCACCTTTATAAGTCAGGAATGTGATTCAGCTCACCCTTAATCAGACTCATGGTTGTCTGCAAATGAGATCTCAGTGCCTCTAGAGATGCCCAAGGGCATCTGAGGCAAGTGTGTAAGCCTGACAGATGCAGACATCTGTGCATGTCTGCAACCAAATTCTGCATCCAGTGATTTGGAACAGACAGGGAAGTATTATTGTCCCCAACCTCCATGGAAAGTTTCTGGCAGAACCAGGACTTAAATAGTAGATTCCAACCTAATACTCTCTACCAGCTCCAGTAATTCTTCATTGTCTTCCATGACATGTGGGTTTTTTTCTGCAGGTCTCCAAACCTAGTTGCTCCAATCTTGTAAAAGCTAAAGTGTTATACTGTCATAAGCTTTCTATTATGGTAGCAATGGTGGAGCACTGCCTGGGTGCACCCAAGGAGCAGCTGAGTGTTCTATAACTTTTTGTATTTTGCATAGCTTTCCATGTTTTGGACAGGTTTACCCAACAATTTAGAATTGGAGCAGACCTAACTTTTGTGGAAAGGTGCTTTTAGTGATCAGGACTTCAATGCAGATGTTAGACAAGTCATATAGCATGACTCTGCCTCTGCTGCAGGGACTTGTTCTGAAATAACCAAACCAGGCTTATGAAATAGATTGGATAAGAGGAATAGAGGTCTCTGAGGAGCTGGCCTTTTGGAAGAGACCCTAAGTGGCTAATGAGACTTGATGTGTGGGGCAGAGGCAGAGCTTACCTTCCCTCTTCCCTTACCAAGGCGCACACACCAGTATATCTTGGATTGTTGGTTTTTTTTGCAGGAAGAATTGGAATTCAGGAATCAGAGACTTGATTATATCACCGAGGACTTAATGAAGGTGAAAAATAGTTTGAACAACCTTCCAGAAGAGATGCTGGACTTTTTAAGGGTACTTCTTGAATGCACAAGGAAAGGCTTTGTCTCCTGGATCAAAACCATAATAAAAGGTGAGTTTTATTCGGGTGTAATAGTCATCGGATATGAGAGGCAATAGATAAGGATCACTTTGTCCCTACTTGTCACAACAGCCAGAGGCATTGTATGAATCAACTATGTGAACTCCTCAACCATGAGTCAAATATGAAACTATGTGTTTAATTTGGGGAATTTTTTTTTGTTCTTTTTCTCCCAGATAAAACAGAAATCCCTGTATTTGTGGAGTTGGCATCAATTTCTGCAGGTGAAAATGACATAGATATTGACAAAGTCCGGTTCTTCCGTGATGCCATGGCTGCTTCAGCACCCATTATATTTGACCTGAAACCCACATCTGGATTTCAAGAGTTCTCTGAAGCCCTGTCATCCATCAGTGAAGCCACTGCAAAAGACAATAATTTGCCCAAGAAGTTGGTGAGTCTACAAATCCCATGTTCCAATATTAATTGGACCTGTACTAGAAGAATGAATTATCAAAGTCTGGTGCCATGCCACAGGGGAGTCAAGGCATCCAAGTGGGTGTAGTGAGTATGACATAAGACCTATATGAAATCTGTGCTCTTTGGGTCTGAAGTCCAGTAGGAACACTAAGAGACCTCACATGCCTATGTAAGGGCAAATGGAGGAGACCCATTAGGTGTCATGTGCAGAAGAAAGTGAATCCAATGTTCTCTGTTTTACTAAAGACTAGTAGCATTGACTTGCATAATCCTCTCCACAGAAACTATAACATCCTCCTCAGGGTACCATTCCACTGACATCATTCCTCCAAATTGCCAAAGACTGGCAGAGAACTGCAGCTTCACAAAATACTTGCTCACTGGCTTTGGTGTTCAGAAAGCTAGTAAGATGAATGCAGATTTGGGTGCAACAGCTATGCTTTGTCTCTTCAGGTGCAGCAGCCACAAGAAACCCCACTCTTACCAAAATCATCCTTACAGATCTGGCAACTGGCTATTAGGTTTCATTCTGTTGTGTTGGGTTTTTTCTTTAACAGAAAGCTTCTTGTGATAACAGAGAGTGGATCCAGTTGGTTCATGACTCTCATGGCTCCATAGAGCGTTCTTCAATCTCTCAAGCCAAAAATATCAACAGCAGAGGGATTTTTATCATCTCGGCACCTCAAAAATTAAAGGTAATGATTGTCCACAATTTGAAGAGTGGTTTCCAGGGGTTTGTGTCCAAATAATTTAACAGGTTTGAAATGCATTTCCAAGGAGTATGTCAGCTAGCCAATTTATCTGTAGTCAGGTTTGAAAGAAGTACAACCTCATGTCACATTTTCCATTAAACCTTGGTCGTTTTCAAGGCAAAACAGGCACTTTTTTTTTGTCCCCAGGAAGGAGAGAAAGCAATATTTTAATATGAAAAAGAATTCATATGATCCCTGAGAAAGGGAAAGATTTAAAATGAGAAATGCCACGCCATTGTTCAAGGACAGTGGTGCCTGTAGCATGCTCTGAAAGAGTGAGCCCTGCGCGAGAAAGGAAAATGAATGATCCACTTGTTAACACATGGGAAAACTTTATGTTTGGCTGTGATATGCAGGGATCTACTACTATTGTTCTTGAAGACCCATTGCACCAGGGTGGGGAATTACACAGAGAAGAGGTAGAGTGGGGCTGATCCTCTTACTTGCTTTCCAGGCTGCTCTTGAGGACTGTGTTTCAGTGCTACTGCTGAAAGACTCCACAGAGGAGGAATCTCAGACAGATCAGGATGCTAAAAAATACAACCTGGCTCAGCTCACAGAACTCCAGAACAAGCTTATGTTAATCAGCACAAAAATTGAGCAAGGCAGAGAGGAGGCAAACCGCTTCCTGGAGGTAAGCCACAGTGCAACATCAGTATGTGCTTCGAAAACAGCGTCCACAAGGCTTGTGATTTTTGGCTGGAATTCTTTCATGGAGACTCATTCTTCACCTTTAGCTCTGACTCTTCAGGAACAGAGGTAGCAGACTCTCAGATTTCACATGTAAGGCAAATCATAAATACAAACATTCCCTTGCAATGTGGTGATGGTGGAGCGTGTAGAAGTCTGACTCTGATGATATCTTGGCCTCACCTGCATGTTAATTATGTGTATTTCTCCACCCAAGCAAACCATCTACCCTCCTGCTGCAGTGAATGAAGAGAAACAGGAAACTCCAGAGGGGTGATGGAGGTCTCCCCAATGTGGGGACCCACTGCGAGGCAGTTATTTCACATACCTTTTCCTTATTTCCTATACAAGCTCTTTTATTCAGAAGGTGTTTCAAGTGAGGTGTTTTCTTACATACCTGAGGAACCACTACAACTACTTGCTGTCTGATCAATTGCAGGCAGTGCGATACTTCAGTCAGAGGTGAAGAAACCTCACAAGAGGTAAATATTTCAAAGGTGGTGAATCTGAGGTTGCGAAACAGCTCATCATACTCTTTAGGAGTGAGACAATGGAGCTGTCCTTCATCTGTGGACCTCCTTCCCCCAGTAGACATGTGCTATGTGGAACTGGTATTTTTGAAGAGTAGTAGAAGTCTTCCAGGAAAACATGCACTTCTAGATCATGTCCTTGGCCAAGAAATGTATCCTGAGAAGAAACTGGACATAAAAATTGAGCAAAATGAGTTTTGGAGTTTTTTCGGTTAACAGGTTAAAATAGATCTTTGGAAGAAAAAGTAATATGAAAAGTATTCAGTAGTTGTTGAAAACACACAATAATCCATTTCCCTATTTTGTCTGTGGCATGTTACAGATCCTGGAAAAAGTTCAAATGGTTGGGAAGTTGTACCTGCAGCTTCTCAGTGCTGGCAATATCCTCTTCATTGACTGGAAGGCTGACATCTACTGCAATCCTCAACGCAGAGTAAAAGTTTACACAGAATTTGGAATTGCTGGCATCCTTGTTCAGAGTACCAGACCTGTCCTGGAAGAGCTGGATGGCCTTTGCAAAGCAATGGAGCACTGTCTGGTAGAGTGGAAGAAGTATCTGGAGACTCAAAGGGACACCTGCTATCATCTCAACCTGTTCACTGCACAACAGCTCTTCTATTTATGTAGCCAACTAGCCAAAGCCCACAATAGTGAAATAGAGCCACAGATTCTTAATATGCTTTCTGTCATAAAGCATGACATTAAAGCAGAAGATATTAGAAAAGCCCTGGAACAAGCCCTCATGACTCCACTTGACTCTGTGAACACATCAGGAGAAGGCAAGGAATCTGCTACCTGGCATGACTATGTCATTCGTTTTCCCCAGCTCATCAAAAATCTGTCTGAATCTGGTTATGATACATCAGTGGCAAAGGCAGCCTTGCAGAGCTGCCTTCAAAACTCTGACATCACAGAGCAGAAGCTGATGAATTTTGCCTTTGAATGGGGTGATAACAAGGAAGAGGTTGAAAACCTGAGCAAACTGTATGATGAACAGCGAGAAGCGTTTCTGCAGAAGTCAAGGAAGTTTAAAAACAAGAACAGAGATGTTGATCAGGCAACTTTTAGCACCCTTGCTGAAGATGAACTGACTACCTCCTTTGAGAGTTTGCCATCCATTTGCGACAAGGTGAATCTGCTCTGGGACGCTTACTGTAAGAAATTCACTGGCCTTCTGTCAGACAAGTACATCAGCCTGGATGTCTTTGGTGAAACACTGAAGCGATTAGCAGCTCTTGAAACCACATGTATCAAGAGAAGTTTACCAGCAGGCCTCGAAGCCAGGAAACCTTCTCTCATCATGTGTAAAGAAGAAGAAATGTTACTCTACATGCTCTCCATTTACAGACACACCAAGACAGAACCTCTCCCAACATATGATGAGGTCCTGGTGTGCACACCAGACACAGAGGAGGAAGAAGTGGAGCTGATTGTTAGGAGAGCTCTTTCATCTGATTCTCGGAACCAGAAAATCTACTGCTTGCTGGGTGCTGAAAAATTAGTGTACAAAGTTTCCAAACAACTGGAGTCCTACTTCTTCCGCTTGCTGCAATCTTCTACAGTCCCTGACTATAGGTTCATTATCTTTTGCAATGCCAAAGTTCACAATTCTTATGTTGTCACAGCCTTCGACACCTACAAAGTTACTATCCCATGCTACTCTAAGACAGAAATCCAGGCGTACCTGAGCACACATCTCAAAGTGCCTTGTGGAACAGCCCCTGTTGCTCAGGCCTTCGAAGAGCCCTATCAGCAGAATGTGAAGTTTGTATTTTCAAATCAAGCAGGAATGGGTAGGTGTTAGTAGTCCTACTGTCAGTTATGTCTCAAACCAGGAGGCCTTGAAAGTGGCATGCAATGGAGAGCCCTCCACTCTCCTCTTGTGTTTAGTTTTGGGTAGTGAATTTCAAGAGGGATTTTAAGCCACCTGGAAAGAGTCCAAAGGGGAATGACAATGCAGTCTAGAAAACACAAACTTCAGAGAGCTACATTTGTCCAATCCAGAAAGAAACAAATAATGGTCTGGGACTCGGGAAAGAGCAAGAAACAAGACTCCCATAGGAATGGGAGTCAGTTGCCTAAATAAGCCCAGATGTTGTCTGAAAGACCATGGGCTAGCCCAGCTGGCCTCCACCTGCTATTTCAGAATGGAACAAGTGTTCTGTAGGCCCTTTGCAAGCCTCAGCAGGATGTCTTGTGCTTCTTACCATTTCCAAAACTTTTCAAGACATGTCTCTTTAGACAGAAAGGTTTTCTGACATTTTGTAGGGCAATTCTGAGGCAAGCTGGTCAGGATCCAGCCTTCTGGCTATCTGTACTGGTAACCTCAAGGGGCTGGAGTGGGAACATGAGTTCTGATTTGTGATGAGGCATAATGCTAAAATTGTGAGCACAGACTTGGAGGATATCCCTTGTGACTGGGACCAGGTATTGTTCTAAAGAGGCAATTGGGACATGGCTGCTGAGTTTGGAGGGAGTTCAGATGTCTGGAGAATAGCTGTCCGTGCATGTGAAAAGGCAAACTGACTCTGAAGGTGAATCTTGGCTGTCTCTTCTGTTCCTTAGGGAAGTCTCTCTTTGTGGACAATACCCTCCAAAAGATCCGTGCCCAGCTTGGTGATTCACCAGTGGTTCACAAAACCATTAGGCTGATGGAGTCAGAAATTGATTTCCAGTTCCTTCTGGAGGAGCTACTCTCTGTTGAGGAATTCCCGACTGAAACTCAGCCCTCCGTCTTCCACATTGATGTGTCACCAGCGGTGAGTCTTTGTCTTGGTAGTTGAATATGGAGTGTCCAAGACCTCATGCGTTTTTTTTAGAGGAGGGTATTTGCACAGCCTCTTGTGCTGACTTGTTCTCCTCTACAGTAGTAGCATCAGGTGCTTAAAAGTTAAAGTGAACAGCAAGAGTTCTGGGTACAGTTTGGAAGCTCATGTTCCTTGCATGTTCCTTGTTCCATGTCCACAGATGTAGCAGCTGTGTGAAATGAGTCCCATTTCATAAAAGCAGTCTTTCCCCCTACAGTGGTATCAATCAGAGTGTGGGGCACTGGAGGATGGCTGACCAATCAGGTCAGAGATAAAAGACCCCATACACGGAGAAGAAGGAATGGATTCTCCAGCTCACGTCCAATCCAGTACCTCTCTGGAAGGCTTTATTTAAAGAAATGGTAGTGGGCTTAGGGCCAAAGGTGAATCCAGATGACCTAGTCCTACCTTGGAGGGCTGCAAAGTCCCAAGCACTCAAATGTATTAACAGTTGCAGCTGACTCAGTGTGTGCTAGAATAGCAATTCTGCACAAGAATGGGAGCAAACTCTAGCCTGCCTGCAAGTACAACTACCTGCTGTGGGTGATGGAGTGTGTTTTGATAGACGTATCTTTCACCAGTTTTCAAATGTTTCTTCCCTGTCAGGTGTCAACAGGTCTCTATCGGCTGCTGATTGAGCTATGCGTCCTAAGACACATCCAGAGTCCCAGTGGCTTGGTCTGGAAGTGCAAATCCTCCCATCTTTACTTGATTGAGTACCTGGCAAAAGGGAAAGGTGTTAGCAGAACAAGGAAACAAGAGGTATTGCTTTGGGGATGGTGTGCAAGTTGTTAACATAACCAGGTCTTCATCTGCAGTAAACCTGCTAAAATCCAAAGTGTTTTTAAAAGAGTGGAGTGATGGCTCATCTACATAGAAACAAGCAGTCACACCATATGTTTACTCTGGAAAGGAAATGTAAGGTACTGTGCAGGGCTTGGGACTTTTTCAGTTCATTCCTGGTGCAACATAGACATCCCACGTGTTCAAAAAAAATAGAAGTCTCCCATATGAGAAATGAGGGAGGACTTCTAAAAGAGGAAATTAGGGATATGATGGAGAGTTAGAACATCCTGAGTGGCCTGGAGAGGGTAAATGGGGAGCAAGCATCTACCCTCTCTTCCAGCACAAGAACCAGGTGCATTAAACAATGTTAACAAGATCAGTTTAGAATAAATGAAAAGGGGGTGATTCTTCATGGTATGGGTCATTAACCTGTGAGGGTCACTGTCACAGAGGGCTGTGTCTGCCCCCTTTGACAGGTTGACACAGGTGCAAGGTGAGCTTGGCCAAGTATTTGGAAGGGAAAGACATTGCGAAGATTGAGAGTACCCTGTGCTGAAATCTGTCTGTTTTGCAGATCATTTGGTGGGTGGAAATAATCATGCTTGCTCTATTCTAGCTTTTCATTGGACATCCACTCAGCACCAGGACCTTGCAGGTTATGGGCAGATCAGTACATATCTGTCTAGGAGTATGCATGCAGGCTTAGGCAAATTTGGTCTACATGTGATTTTCCCAGCTTCCAGACCTATTTTTGTGCAGAAAAAAAAGCACTTGAACTGTAGGCAAATACAGAAGTTTGGGCAACTGTCCTCATTGTAACACATGCACTCCTCATTGACTTTGGTTTAGATGTCCAGTGAAACAGAAGAAAAGTTCCTGGATCTTTTTCCTGCAGTGAAATGTGTATCACCAATGCGGGTACTTGACTTGCTAGAAAACCCCTGCTCTGGTCGCCTTTCTGAAATGAAAGAGGAGCAGTTTGACCGAAACAAGTTGAAGAGTGAAGCTTTCCAGAGATCTTACCAGTACCTCAGCAGATATAAGAGGGAGGAAGATCTTGACCATTTCTTTTTCAGCCCTGAGAGGACTGAGGGGACAGAGAAAGAGTGCCTGAAACTCTTACTGGAGTTTTGTGGAAGACATAACCCTTCCTGGACTGAGCTTAGCAACTTCACTCATTTCCTAAACTTCCAGCTAAGCAAGTGTGAGAAATCGGTTTTCTGTGGTCCAGCAGTTGGAGAAGATTTCCAGGGGTTTAAAACATTTGTGGTAAAGTTCATGATCACCATGTCCAAGGACTTTGCTGTGCCCTCTCTTGACATCTCTGATGAAAGTGTGGCAAGTGCAGAAAGTGATGATGAGGAAAACAGCATTATAAGACAGTACCAGCTAAGACGAAAATGGGAACAGGAGTCCCACCCCTATATAGTCTTCCATGCAGACAATGACTCCATGGAGTTCTTGGGTTTCCACATCAGCAATAACTTGGATGCTATTGATGCCCATTCTAAAGCTGTTTTGGAAAGGAATGTTATCAAATGTAAATTATACCGCACTTTGAAAGCCCAGCATGTTCCTTTCAATAAGAAGTTTGAAGACTTGCCCAGAACAATGCAGCTGGAGGCCCTCTGCAGAGTTTTTGGTGTGAGCTACACCCAAGATCCAGATGAATCATATCAGCTGACACTGGACAACACCATGAAGATGCTTGCCATTCACCTACGGTTCCAGTGTGGGATCCCTGTAATCATCATGGGCGAAACAGGTTGCGGGAAGACAAAGCTTGTGCAGTTCATGTGCAGCCTGCAAAGGGCAGGCAGGGACATTCAGAACATGGTGGTGGTACGCGTCCATGGTGGCACTACTTCCAAGACCATCCACAAGAAAGTTAAGCAGGCTATTGAGTTGGCACGTATCAATGAAGAAAGGCACAAAGTGGACACTGTACTCTTCTTTGATGAAGCCAACACATCAGAAGCTATCTTTGCAATCAAAGAGGTGCTGTGCGATCGCAGTGTAAATGGAGAGAAGATTCTCACTGACAGTTTAAAAGTAGTAACTGCTTGCAACCCTTACAAAAGGCACACCAAGGAAACTGTAGAGAAACTTGAAAAAGCTGGCTTGGGGTACCGAGTCCAGAGTGAAGACACACTGGAGAAACTGGGCTACATTCCTTTGAGACAGCTGGTATATCGAGTCAAGCCCCTTCCACCTAGCTTATTGCCCCTTGTCTGGGATTTTGGAGAGCTGAATGAAAAGACCCAGAGCCTGTACATCAGAGAGATTGTAAAGTCCACCATGAAGGGCGAGATCGATACTGGAAATTTGGACATCTTTACCAGTGTCATTTCAGCCTCCCAGAAGTTTCTCAGGAACAAAAAAGATGAATGCAGAGTTGCCAGTCTTCGGGATATAGAGCGCTGCATGAGCATTACGCTTTGGTTTTATAAATTAAGAGACCTGCTATTTCCTGAGATGGATAAGGAGAGGAATAAGAAGAGGAACGGACAGAAGCCAAAATTAAGTGATGCACAAAGGGCCTTGGTCCTTTCAGTGGGAGCTTGCTATTATGTATCTCTGGAGAGCCGTGAAGATTACCTGCAGGAGGTTGCAAAATGCTTTGATGATGTCCCTGCATCCCTATTGCAGCAAGAGATTGAGCTTTGCCAAGAGGTATTTCTTGATAACATCTCTGTTCCCAAGGCAACAGCCCGCAATGATGCTCTGAAGGAAAACATCTTCATGATAGTCGTATGCATGGACCTACGAGTTCCCCTCTTTCTGGTTGGGAAGCCAGGAAGCTCAAAATCCCTGTCTAAAACCATTGCTGTGGATGCCATGGAGGGCAGGCGGTCCAAAAGCCACTTGTTCAAAAAATGCAAGGAAATCCAGCTGGTGTCTTTTCAGTGCAGTCCCCATTCAAAGCCAGAAGGGATCATCTCCACTTTCCGGCAATGTGCACAGTTCCAGAAGGAGAAGAATCTGGATGAATTTGCATCCGTGGTCCTCTTGGATGAGATTGGCCTTGCAGAAGACTCACCAGAGATGCCACTGAAGACACTGCACCCTCTTCTTGAAGATGGTTGTGTTGATGATGAAAACCCAGAACCTTACAAAAAAGTTGGCTTTGTGGGCATTTCAAACTGGGCCCTAGACCCTGCCAAAATGAACAGGGGTCTTCTTGTACTTCGAACTGACCCTAGCAAAGAAGAGTTAGTTAAAACTGCAGAGGGCATCTGTGCTGCACAGCCGCACCTTGAAAGCATTAGGAATTTATTCCCTTTGCTGGCAGAATTCTACTGCAAGGTCCTAAAAACACAAAAAACTGAGTTCTTTGGGCTCCGTGATTTCTACAGCTTAATCAAAATGATACTGTCCTACACCCAGGATAAACAGTGCATCTCTCAAGAGGAGATCATTATAAAGGCTATTCAGAGAAACTTTGGAGGTTCCAGTGATATCAGTCCTGTTGAGCTCTTCCGAAACTGCATCAGTGAGATGTATCTTCGTCCTGACTTGGAAACCAGCCACACACTTCGTTTGCTGAAGGAAAATATGGGCAAGCAGCAGGCAGGACTCACGTCTCGATACCTCCTGCTGCTGACAACCAACCACGCAGCTTTCCACATCATCCAGATGACACAGCTTATAGATGTTGAGAACTGTGAAATCATATTTGGCTCTGGTTTTCCACAGGACCAAGATTATTCCCAGGTATGCCGGTCTGTCAGCAGAGTGAAGATCTGCATGGAGACAGGCAGGCCTGTTGTTCTTTTAAATATACACAACCTTTATGAGAGCCTTTATGATGCACTCAACCAGTGCTTCGTTACCCTGGGGGGAAATTACTATGTGGACCTGGGTCTTGGCACTCACAGGGTGAAGAGCCGTGTGAAGGATGAGTTCAGACTCATTGTGATAGAGGAGAAGAACGTAGTCTACACCCAGTTCCCCACCCCACTGCTGAACCGGCTGGAGAAGCACTGCTTGGACATGAACTCTGTTCTGAACTGGCAGCAGCAACAGCTGAAGCAGGACCTGCAGTCCTGGGCCAGGCTATTTGTCTCCATTGACAGCAGCAAGTTCTCCAACATTTGGTCCAAAGCGTCCAGCCCCAAGGAACACGATGTCTTCATCGGTTTCAGCAATGACACATCTGCAACTGTTGCTTTGGAGAGCACTCAGAGCAGGTCCTGGGGAGACCTTGAGCCCTATGAAGAGCCAGTGCTCTTTCTTGCCAAAAGGAAACTTGTTCAGTGTGCAACCCCTGACTCCATCTTGCGCCTTAAGTACTCCCGTCTGGATGATCCTGAGCAGATCCAAGACTTATACTTCCACAAGCAGAAGCACAACAGCCTTCTTAGTGTTTTGAGAGAAAGAGTTAACTGGCAGCCAAGGAAGGAGAGGACTGCTGGGCTCTGTCTTCAGGTATGTGTGCTTCACTGTAAAGCAGTGAGAGTGATCTTTATTTTCCTGTAGAGGGAAGTTGCCACATGACTTCCATTAAGCCACTGGATAAGTTCCACTATTGGTGGTTTCCTACCCGCCCTCTTTGGCTCATGCCCCATCAGTTGTATCGCACATGTGCCTGGCTTCCTCTCTGTGGTCCTCTGCAGTCAGGGTGAGCTCTGCTTCTCCTCTTCACCCAGATATGGTGGATCTGCTAACAGGTAGGCAGTGAGTGGTACCTCCTAACTCATAAGGCTCTGGAGGTTTAAGGCTAAGACACACAGGGTATTGTTTATTTCCTGCAGACAAGTGACAAGCACCACTGGTGATGCTGTGGGAATCCCACCAAGCCTCCAGCAGGACTTTAGGTGGTTCTGGAAATTCTGCAAGTCCTGGATCATGCCCACTGCCCCCTGACATCTATTTTTGGGAATTGTTGTTCATACCAAAGAAATCATCCTAATCACTTCTCCAGTGACTATCACAGGAACTCAGAAACCTGTATTGCATAGAGACATCTAAAAGGGTAGCAGCTGAATCCCCAAATAGGATCTACAGTACTGGGAGCCCACAGCCTTGGGAGAGAGTCAGCCCAGTAGAGTCCCATATGGGGACTGTTGTGCTAGGCCCCTATCTTTGCATGGAAAGGCTCTTCTAGCCCTCAAGGTTTGAAGTGCTCATGTAAATCTCCCAGCAGGATTCCTGTGGAGTCACTGTCTCACAGCATCTGAGTCATTCCTAAGGATGCAGCTCAAGTCTAAGTCAATTGTAGCACAAGGAATCAGGGTTTTTCTGGTTGTTAACAATTCTCCCACTCTTTTTCCT
Source organism: Gallinago undulata (assembly GCA_026546715.1). Classification (NCBI taxonomy): domain Eukaryota; kingdom Metazoa; phylum Chordata; class Aves; order Charadriiformes; family Scolopacidae; genus Gallinago; species Gallinago undulata. Next base: position 188,650,129 of record JAOTQQ010000001.1, on the reverse strand, counting down.
TGTAAGTAGGGCACATTCTTGAGTATTGCCTTTAGGAAGAACTTGAAAAGGTCCATAAGGAGATCACTTCAATTTTCCCAATTGGTAATACAACTGCACAATATTCCACTGGAATTAATTTGCCCTTCACTGCAGGTTTCTACACATGCAAGACTTCTAAATGAGAGAGATTTAGAAAAGATAAGGAAAACACTTCAACTTCAAGATATAATCCACTGCCTCTTCCTAAGCCAGTTTGACACTGAATACGCTTTCCGCCAGGAACTCAGGTGAGGAGAGATTTTCTTCTCATCTTTGTTAATTTTATAGATTGGGGTTTTGGGGAAAGGGGGCAAGGGGGAGCAGGGAGGGTAGAGAACAGTGGTGCTTTTATGAATAGAGCAATTACAGACCATTTCATTATTTGCAGGAATTTTTTTGCACAATCATCAGAAGAGAAATTGCTACTCATTCAGTTTCACTTTGAGGAGCCACAAAGCAGCAAAAGGCTTCTGGCTTGTGCCAAGTAAACATTCTTCCTTCTTCCTTCTTTCCTTATGTATTTCTTTAGTCAAGTGCAATGGTAAGGGAAGATGCAGTGGCTAAATAACCATGGGATATAGCATTGGTTTTAGCGACCTGTTGAGTGGAGTCATTGCAGTTGTTTTCATATATCTTTATGTGTATATTTGTGTGTGTGTGCTTGTGCCTATGTTCTGAGCTTAAACTTCCAGCCTGTGTTTGTTAAGATAAAAGAACCCTAACAGCTCAGTCTGAAAGAGCACCTTCTTCATTCTGGGAGCATGCTCTATCCATCCTTCCCACATTAAAACCACCTTCCTCCAGCATGGTTGACTCATGCACGACAAACTACTCCAAACAGGCACTTAACACCATGTGACTTTTTTGCCTTTAGTCACCAAACCAAAGGACTTAAACTGACATCTGGTGCCATTTGAGACATCCTAGGGATCCAAGACACCTCTCAGGGCTGGCCTTCAGGAGACTTAAGCCTTTCTGGGCACCAATGAGGGCTTAAGTCACTGGCAGTTGCATTATATGAGGTTGGTCTCAAGCCCTTGAAGTACATTAGTGACACACTCCCCCAATCAGACACATCCTCTCTTGATATGATCCCTCTTACCCCCTTTTTCACTCACCTGCATTTCCCGTTCGTACCCTTCCTTCACCATGTCAGCTGATGTGCATGTTGTCTCCTGAAATCCCTTGTTTTGTGTGGATTTGTGCTTTTCTAGAGAGGGACTTGAACTTTTCTGGTCCTGCTTCTAGGAAAGCTATGCTGGGTTTTAGCCTGTTTCCCAGCAAGTCCTGGATTTGTCTGTGTTATGGGGTTTGCTGTCTAATTTGTCTGTATGTTTGTGGCAAATATTCCTAATGTTATTCCCATGATTGCCAGAAAGAACATATGATTGGGCAGAGACCCATACTTACAGCAAAACAAATTCATATTAAAATAAAAATTCAGTGTTCAGCAGGGAGGGAAATTTGTCATGAAAGAGCTTGCTGAGGCATGTGACTAAGTCATTGCTTGGAGAGGGTGTAGGGGAGATAGACGGGCATGAGTCTTGAAGTAGCCAAAACAGTCTTGGCTCTTGGCCTTGCCAGAGCAGGGCTGGGCTGAGCTTCTATCTTCCCTTTTCACCACTGCAGAGCAGCCACAACTGATCTGTTGGTCTTTCTAAAAGCTCTGCTTGAGACCTGGGGAGGCAGGGGATGTCTTTGGGAGATTCTCTGCCCAACTGATAGAAAGAATGGACTTTTTAGCCTCTGTGTCCTGATTCTAGGTACTGTATCATAGATGAGAGAAGGAAATCAACAGGCACAGGCCCATCACATGTTGTCCTGGCCATTCAAGTCCCACGAGTCCTGGGAGGCTGCAGCTACCTGGCTTTTGACAGTGGTAAGGTTGAAATTGCTACTTTGGACCAGGGAGAGAGAGGGAGGGAAATAAAAGGTTGTGCAAGGGCAAGAAATAGGTTGCAGGGAACTTCAGACCAGATAGCTTCACACTGATCCCTGGAAACCTTTTCCAAATACATGAAAAGCAATAAGTCAGCATGGGTTTATGAATGGGAAATCAAGTCTGAATAAACTGATAGCCTTCTCTGATGAGATGACTGGCTTGGTGGATGAGGAGAGAATGGTGGATGGTGTTTATCTTGACTTTAATAAGTCTTTTGACACCGTCTCCCATAATATCCTCACTGAAAAACTAATGAAATATGGACTAGATAAATGATCAGTGAGTTGAACTGACAAGTAGCTGAAATGCTGCACTTAGGAGGTTTTGCTTAACAGCACAAAGTCCAGCTGGAGGCCAGTCACTAGTTGTGTTACCTCAAGGATCAATGCTGGGGCCAATACCATTTAGCATCTTCATTAATGACCCAGATCATGGGACAAAGTGTAAGTTTGCTAATGATACAAAACTGGGAAGAGTGACTGATACATAAGAGGGTCATGCTGCCATCCAAAGGGACCTGGACAGGCCAGATAAATGGGCTGACAGGAACATCATGAAGATGCTTCAGTGGTGTCCCATGACAAGACAAAATGCAATGGGCACAAAGTGAGATACAGGAAATTCCATGCAAACAAAAGAAAAAATATCTTTATGTTGAAGGTGGTCAAACACCTTTTGAGTTATAGGATCATTTTCTTTCCTAGTCAATGGATGAGAATGACAGTTAGGGCATTTGTGCCCATTAGCACTAGGAAGGAGGGGACAGAATGATATAAGAGAAGTGTGTCCTGCCTCAAAGCAAAAAGAAACAGGAGGTGGTAAATCTCCCATTTCTCAATATCTTGTTATCCAGGCTGCTAGTAGGCCAGGGCAGCCAATGTTTATTGATTTTTCTGTGTGGGTGTGGTGCACCAAGGAGAGCGGGTCAGCTCTTCATGGGAGTTATGTCCAGTACTACTTTTTCTGTCATGCTTACTGCTTCCTCAGGTGAATGGATGTCGATCCACTTGGATGAACTGATGCCCCCAGACAACTTTACAGCCAATCTAGGCCAGCTCGCCAAAATGACTATTGCTGAGATTTTCATGACCACTTTGCAGGGGCATCTTGCAACAGGTAACCAGCCACTTGCTTTTCGCCCACTATGTGCACAGCCCTTCCTCTGAATTGCGTTTGCTCCATCTATAGCTAGATAGTACAGCTAGATCAAGTGGTATTTGGAGGCAAGATTAAGTGGTCTGTGAAGGCAAGATTAAGTAGTCTGTGGAGGCACTGGCCCTGGGTCTCAACAGGATTTATTGTACTTGAAGTTTCTGGAGTCCTCACCGCACTGTATTTTTTTCCTCCTAATCTGCAACAGGGTACCTAAGATTGCTCTTCAGTTACAATAGCAAATTGTACTGCTGTGGCATTCAGCACACAGTAGACATACATTTACTCACTCTGATTTCCATCACGTCTTTCTGCCCACCTTGCCCAAATAAAACCACTAAGTGGTCCTGATCTGGTGAGTTCAAAGCCAATTCAGTACACCCCTGCCATTATTTTCAGGATGTATGGACAAAGGGAGGCAGGAGCACTTGAGATGGACTCCACATCCTGTACTGGAACACTAGTATTTGTTACAGGGTGCCAACGAAAACTGAGATCTGGTTAGTGGTCAATTAGCCCTGGAGGGGACAAAGTCCAGGTTGACATTTCTTAGACTGACAGCTTTGCAACCTTTTGTTGATTGTTGAGGGACTCCAGATGCTTCCTTTGGATAGAAGTATATATTTTTCAGGTTTCTACACTCTTTACAAAAGAGTCTTATGAGTGATTGTGATTTCAGGTTCTCCAGAGGAATCTGCTGCTCTTGAACATACAGACAAGTCCAGTCTTCTTCCAGAAGAAAATGTATGATTTATTTTTTTCTTATTTCAGCTGCCTGACATTACACAGGAACTGGTTTAGGAAACAAAAAAATTCATAGGCATTTAAGGTTCCAGTTATGCTGGTCACTGGTTTGGATACTACATTTGCCACAGAAAAAAGTAGTTGCAGGTCTTTGTGAGTTGGACGTTGGGGGTGAAGTGGTCCCCACCCTAGCACAAAGCCAGGGTAGGCACATTTAAGACTTTTGTGAGCTTTCACAAAGCATGAAATATCTGTCCTAGTTTCTCCATCCCTTGCCAGGGCTTTTAGCACTTCTCTACAGTGTTGGGATTGATTTACTAGGGATGAGATAGTGAAGTAGACATATGCCTGGAAGTCCATTGTGTCTAGTTAAATAGGAATTGACAGAGCAAATGCAATGGACTGTTAGGCAATATACTGACCTCCCATCTTTTCCATTTGCAGCTCCTCAGCATGGACTCTATGATCAAACAGAGCATCCAGAAAGCCGTGATCCAGCTGGAAGACAAAACAGACAACAGTCAACGTGCCACTGAGAGAATTACAATTATTCACAACTTGCTTTTCCAGGATCATGGTAGAACAACATGTAAGTAAAAACCGAGACCCAGAGTGGGTTGAGTTTTTTGACTGCATCTTGCACATTGCAAACCATGGAACAGGGGAATGAAATGAGTGTTTTAATTATCTGTGCTAGTCCCTGTCTAGGCCAGCATTGGAGGAGGTGCCAGAGAGAGAGAACTAGGTTTACTTATAGCCTGTTCTGCTCTCCGTGTTGAGTGTTCTCAGAGTCTATACTGAAACATCCAGTATTTTGCATGACATTTGATGACCTTGATAGAAAAACCTGAGGCAGAGCTCACTTTATACCCCAATGACTATTTCAGAGTCCAAACCCACCCAACTGATTTTTACATAAAAGTGATAACAAATTATTTGTGGAGGTGATATGGAGTCTTGATAGAAAACTGTAGCTTCAGCAAAATGGAAAGGGTCTGGTTTCATTAAAAACCCAGTACCAAAATCCTTGTAGGTGCATTTGGAAATTATTCTTTCCTGCATATAGGAAGACTTTGTCACTGTGGTGGATGACTTGCTCTTCTTTGAGCAATAGGTTCCTGTCAGGTGCCTAGGATGTTTGTTAATGACTGAAAAACACAATAGACCATGCTGCTACTTCAAAAATGTGGTGGGTCTTTGAAGTCCTTGTAGTCACATGGCAAAACCAGAATTTATTCTATACTAAATTTTGACTATAAGAAAATATCGCTCACAAAAAAAAGCTTTCTTGTGTGACACCTTCATGCCTCAACATAATGCAGGATGAATTTTGCTTATGGTTATATCACTACTGAAATAAAAACAATCCCATCAATTTTCTTTTATATTGATACCAATGCCATACAGATAAGAAGAGGATGTCTTCTGCAGCACTGTGACTATTCTTGTGACAAACATACAATTCTAAACATTTCTCCATATCAATATGAATATAATAGTATTTATTACACCAAAGAACCTAATTCACACCAATATTTTTAAAAGACTGAGACAGAGAGAAGTGGATTTTCTTTCCTCGATCAAAAATGGCATGTCTTTACTAAATGTTGCCCCAGCTCACTAGAAATAAAGAGGAAAGGGAAGACTAGGGTAGAATATAAAGCCCCTGAATTTTATTGCGGAGGAAAACCAAGAACTTTTATAGAGGTCTCTTTCTATGACTGGCTTTACTTTGACAGAAAACTTTGCATGGAAACACCTTTCATTCAAATGTTTTAATAAATATCATATTATAATTAGTTTCTAGTCATTTTATGAGTGCGCTGAAAAGGAGAATTTGCCACCTCCTGCAAGAACGTGAGAAAATAAGCCTTGAGCCAAGGGAGTGGGTTTTCCGCAGAGCTGTCTCCAGTGAGTTCATCCTTGAAGATTCTTCATTCAGGTACTTTTATCTGTGCAGCCCTTTACAAATTTCTAACAGGTCTGTTTCTGAGAGTGTTAAAAGAGTGTGTGAAGCACAACACTTATTGGGGCTCAGGTATGATGACCAGGAGGAATATTGCTATCTGGTATACAGAAGTAGACGTGAGTTTCTGATGAATAAGGGATTGGTCAGGTACAAGGAAGAGACTTGACCAGCCATGTTATCACTTCTAGGCATGCACTCTGGACACATTTAGAAGACATTGTGGCCAATCTGTTTGCTCAAATTCTCGCAGTGGTGGATGCAAACAACAACCTGGATCATCTCTCGCCACTGTCTCCACTCTCAGAACTCACAGAACTGTGGCTTCAGATGTTCAAAGAAGAATCATTCTTGAGAATTAAATATATCAGCAAGTAAGAGACTTGGTAGAAAAACACAGTATGTACATTAGGAGAATAAAAACCTGCCTTCATAATTCACCCCTCTGTGGTTAAAAAACAAGTCTGAACTTAAGATAAGGTCATACAGCTTATAACTTACCTGTGAATGTCCTTTGTGTAGTAACATTGGAATCAAAACCTTCCTCTTCACTTAAACCTTCACCAGATCAGGAACATTACTGAGGAACTCCAGTTCTTTGGAACACTGATAAACACAGGGTAAAGTCAGAAACAGCAGACCCAGGATGTAGAAACTTGAATTTTTGTTCCCTAAGGTCAGAGCATGTGAATCCACTCCCCAGCACAAAATGCATTTAGTGTCCAACAATCACATTTTAATTGATCAGCCAGCTTATTCTGAACAGCAACTGTGGTCAGAGACAAAGAGATGATGTCTTACTCAGTTGCCTTTCCCCTGTTGCAGTCTTTTAGCCTTCAGCTCCCAGCGACAGGAACTTTTTCTGCTCTTGCCTTGTTTTCACTATTGCTGAGCTTCTACACATATTTTTTTTCTGTGCTTTTTAGCCTTTTAAGCATAACATATACCAGTGGCAGTCATGAATTTCTCAGTGGTTCTTCAGTTCAGTACATATAGAGCATATTACATGATTGTTTTATTCTGTGCTGTTTCAGGAAACAAGATGCTAAGATTTCCGTGTTGTCAATGACCGAAGACCCCAACACATCTGTGTTTTGCCAGTTCCCATTCAGCTGGGTTTTGAAGGCCTACCTGGAGGAACTATGGGAGAGAGTCTATAGTATGAAAGGTAATGTCAGACTTTTCAAGCAGGTGTAGCTTTTTAACCCAGTTGAAGCTGATCTCCAAAATTTCCCACAATAGCCAAAAGTTGTGGTAACAACAACCATAGCAGTTCTTTTTCCCACACAAACATAGTGATGTAGAACATGTGTTCTCCTGTCGTCTTCTATTTTCTGGTTACTTGACATCTCTGTCCTTTCATCTAGGTCATCCAAAAGTGCCTATGAAGGAACCAGCCGAATTGTTTCAAACACTGATCAAGAATGTGTTGATGCTAGATGGCAGTAAGCAAGAGATGATGCAGCGTTACACCAATGACTTTCTAAGGATGACTTTTCCTGGGCAAGATCTTTCTGTCTATGAGGTAAACGGAGTTTGGTGGCCTACAGGCTTTAAATGGCACTAGCTTGAGTCACAGGGCTACAGATATCTATGGTTCCAAGAACTGGTGAAAAAAAATTACCTTCTGATGTTTCTGCACGCTTCCCAACAACTGTTGGTGCTCAGTCTTAATTCCACCTTAAGGAAAGTTGGGGTTTTTGATGTAGAAGCTTGACTCAGCTGCTTCAGCAATGCTGAATGCCATTCTCAGTCACCTGCTATTTGTTTGGAGCAGAAATAATACCTTTTATTTTATCTGCAGATTCTGTCAAAAGCTCTCCTAGTCAATGCAAAACGGCTCTGCTCCTCTGTGGGGCAGGAGGAGATAAGCTTTTCCCCCATTTGGCTTCATATGGACTATTTCTACTTGCGAGAGGAGTATCAACTCTTTGTTGACTTGGTAAAAAGTGATGAGACTGTAACAAGCGAGCTGCAAAAAATGTACGAGAAGGACCCATCAGAAATGGTGAGTAAAAGGGAACAGCTGGTGTTTGGCAGAGCAAAGTGGCACAGCCTGTTTCTAACAATGGTAACTTCAAATACTCAGTGCAAATGTGCAAGAAAGGAGTGAAGACTTCAGGGTATCTTTCCTTGTAAGCATTTTTCATCTTCCTGTGAGTCTTGGGGAGTTTCCAAGCTAGTAGTCATATCCAGCTTGTCCCCCACCACAGGACCTATCCTTCATCCTCCTCTAACCACTTTTTAATTCCATTTATACTTTTTTGGTCTTCAAAACTTCTGTAATTTAATCTGCACTGTGTAGAAAAATATTATACATCCTATTGCTCGTGTTATTCTGGGTATAATATTAATCTCTTCTTAGACTCTCAGACCTTAAATGTGAGGGTCATAAGATTTAACTTCTGGGGTGGGGTCATTATCTGGATTCAGACACTGTAACTTACATGTCTACAGAGATGTGCCTATATTTGCAATGGTTGTTTGATCTCCTGTTGTTGCTAGTGAAAACATGGGCTACAGAGACAGTGAAGAGTGACTCATGGCTGAAGTCATCTGGTGAGGTGCTATTCAGTTGCCCACAAGTAGGCATCTACTTACATTTCAGATGCTGTTGGGCCTCCAGATGCTGCTGCAGGAGGACATGAGTTTCCTGTAGGCCCTGTGCCCTATCAGCCAGCTCTGTATAGATGTCTCAGACATCCAAAGATGCTTCCACTGACAGCAGACACCTGGAAAATGGGCAACTGGATCCCACCTAAATATCTAAGTCTTTCCAAAGAACAATTAATTCAGCAACCTTAAACATGTCTCTTTGAAATGGAAAAACTATTGTTTGGAGATACCTATTTCTACCTCTTGAATATCAAGGGGACTGAAGACAGCAATCATTTTAGAAGCTTAGAGCAGAAGGTTTCCCTGTAGAGGGGAACCAGTGCTCTGGTTCAATTATTCTAACAGTATTCAAGACACAAGTGCACTATAGTACAATTATGGTTTGTGTACTGTTTTCAGTTCCCTACCTAATAAGTTCCTACTCTGGTATTTGTTGCTGTGTGCACTAAGCTAAGGTTTTCAGAGAATTCCCCATCAAGGCCTCCAAAGCTTTCTTTTCACCAAGGTGCAATAGGGTTCGGTCAGCTATAAAGGCTATTTTTTTTCTTCTCTCTTTCTAAATATAATTTCAGTTTGTCACTCTTGACACCTTGAATATTCTCCTGAAGAAGGTGCAACCCACAGATGATCTTCAGTCATTTGAGGCCTGTACAGAATGGCTTAGAAGAGTTAAATCCATTAAGCCCTGGATGGAGTGGATAAGTACAGAAAATTACCAGATTCATCTTTACTACACAAAAAGAGAACTCCTGAGGAGTGTGTTGTAAGTCCAGCTCTTCTCAACAGCCTTATCTTTGTTTTCAAGTAAAAGATCCTCTTTCAGACAAGCCAAATTTTTTTCCTTCAAATTGTGGGCATGTGTTCAATGAAAGAGTCTGCCAGATCTCACCAAAAGATTTGAAAACTAAAATGCTTGAAGGTTAAAAATATGGTCTGTGGAGAAGGATTGCTCATAGCCAACCCTTCTTCCCTGGAGCTGAGCCGGTGCTTCAACAAATTGAAAGACGTTAGACAAATACATGGAGCCTTATCTTACATCTTCTATGAGCTAGGTGTCTACACTGTGACCCTAGTCTATCCTTTCCTTGGGAGGCTGTAGTAATTAGTTTGGGAAACTTGGTCCCTGAAACTGTTGGCTCCCTCCTAATCCTTTGCTTATTCTTTTGTCCGATTATCACAAAGGCGTTGGTAAAATCACTCCAAAAAGCTGTGTTAAAAACCATGCATTTTGATCATGATCAAGCACCCATCATTCCTTGACAGTAAGACCTGTTTTCCTGATTATTTGACTGCATGCTTGATCATACCCAGGATGCTTGCTGTAGTAGAGTAGGTATTTCTATAGACAAAACCCAGTAAAAATGCAATAACTCAGTTTGGTTTTGGGACGCTCCAACAAGTGAGGTAGACAGGACCATGCCTTAATTTTGTCTCCTTGCTTAGTCTAGTCCTCCAAAGCTAGCCCAGGAGGTCTTGTGTCCTCAAATAATCTCACAGTACCTGGGACCTATGATAGAAATCTTGGTTGGAAGAGACCTCAGAGGTCGGTAGGCAGTGTCCCACTTAAAATTGCACCAGTAGAGTAGCAATGGTGTGTCTTTCTCTGGCAAATTTTGAAGCTTAGTTCAACATCTCTCATTTCCAGACACCAGTGGACCTGCACCAATGTTGTCTACATGTTCTTTGACCACCTGCTGCACAATGAGACAGAAATAGATGAGAAGCTTCTGAGACTTCTTGTGAAGCAGTTCATCTTTATCTGGAAGGTATGAGCTCAGTGTAGTGCTTGAGTAGACAATTTATAGCCTTGGAGACCAGTAGAGTTTGGAAGGAGCCTTATCTTCCAGGGATTCCTCTGATCCCAGCTTGAGAGAAGGCACAGAAACAGGAAGAGGATGGGAAGAGGGCAGAAACCTCATCCAGTGCAAAAAAACACTGAGATTCCAGAATCATCATGAAAGCCCCCTAAAATCAGAATTTTATTTAAAGGAAGGTTTTCTTGAAAACATAAGACATTTGAGGTCAATTATCCCTGGCATTACATGAGGAAAGGTACTTGGTGGGTCTTTTTGATTTGGTGTTTTATTATGTAGTTTTGTGGTGCTGACATCTTGCTCCTCTTTCATATGTCAAGAAGATATTTCCATTGAGCTTTCACCATCCTTTCTTTCTTACAGCGCCTGAGTGAAAACCAAAATTCTGAGCCATCAGAAACTTTTGAGTTGGTGACAAAAGTGCTCAAGATATGCAACAAAAATGCTGACACTGTGTACCTTGTGTAAGTCAAAGCCAAAAAAAAAACCCCAAAACCCCAAAAAAAGCTGTTCATTTACACAAAAACTGGTTTTTGTAAGGACTGGGGTAAGATTGTCACTAGTCAATGGGAATGAATCTCCTCAGGCCAAAGGATTTCTCCTGGAGACTCCTAATGCCAGGGCATTTAATGCCCAACCTCAGAAGGCCATGGAGCAGTCTTTCCCATGCAGTGTTGTACCTGGCTGGTGACAGACGCAACCCTGGAACTGAATGTGGTGCAATTGATGTAGGTACTTACAGGCCTAGTAAGACTGTGAATAAGGCCCGTCCCCCTCAACCAGCCATTCTTAGCATGATGGGCCACATCTCTTAGATGAGATGGTCCTCAGTGAAGCCACTTCCTTATTAAACTACCAGATGTTGCCCTTATTCTCTGCTCACCAGTAAGGATAGTTAAAAACGACTATCCAGTTTTGATGCCCATGGTAAATTTAAAGCATGAGAATCCCATACCCACCCTTAAGTCTGGCACCAGTGTAAAAACAGTCCTGAGTTGTGTCTTCCTTTGGTGGCATCTTTCAGGAAGGGTGTGAAGGACTGCAAGAGCTGTCTACTGGAGATCACTGACCCAGCAGAGCTGCCCTGTGGCCACATTTTCTGCTCACAGTGCATCCGTGACTGGAGAAGCAAACAGTGTAAGATCTGCAAGGATAACTTCCCAGAGGATTACACACCTGCAGCTACAGCAGCCACAAGGTACCCTGTAACTAGTAAAACAACAAGTTTTGTTGTTTCAGTCTCTATCATTTTGTATAAAACACTGGAATAGTTACCAGAGCAGAGGCTACACAAATGTCATTGACATGTGAGATCCATGGAAATCTCAGTATTTACCACATGCAGCAAACCCTTGGTGGTGAAAGGATTCATGTGATGTGATCTGGGGTAAATTCTAGCCCCTTCGCCTCTGTCTCAACATGCATAGGCATACATACTACATGAGAATCCATTTTTCTTTGTTCTCTAGCTATCTCGAGTGGACATAGAAGAGAGGGAGTATAGGGGAAGAAGAAAGTTTGTCCTCCATATTCAAGAAAAAATGCTGTAGTGAGTGGTTTTTCTGGGACTTAATTCCCCTCTCTATTTAAAAAGTGTATTTCTTCTCCACAGTCTAGGTGTTGTCTCTTGGTCATACTCAGAGAGGCAGAAAAGAGAAGTTGTTTGTTTGCTTTGTTGCGTTTTGATGGTAGATCTTGATTTTATTCCTCCCTACAGGGAAGCTGTTGCACGTCACAACAAATTCAGGAGGAAATGTAATTCTTTCTTTGTGGAGTTTGTCACCACCTCTGTCTTGGGAAACGGAGGCACACCATCCCCAGAAGTCATCAATCAGCTCATCCAGTTTGTGGCCTGCAAGCCACCCAGCCCTGAGCACCAGGCAGTAAAAAGGGGTAAGAGTCTGACTTGACTGGGACCCTGACCTGATCTTGTGCTGAAGAAGATTAATGAATGTCATCCTTCATTTGTAGTGTGCAAGTCAAATAGTGAGCTGTCACCCTTTGAAGAATGCATGGACACCAGTCCAACAATCAAGTCCTCCCTCTTGAAGCTGCTGCTGCGACATGGGTTAGCATGAGGTAGCTTCCAGCCTGGTCACTGAGCCATGCGGGCTACATGGATACTCACATCCTATGTCTTTTTTTCTCATAGGTTCAACAACATAAAGGTTCACCTGGAAAAGTATCTTTCTGAGATGGAGGAAAAAATATCCTTCAACAAAAAAAACTGGAACAATTTCTACTTTATGGTGGTGCATTGTTTGGAGGCAAGTGCATATATGCTTGAGATGTTCCTTGAATCCATGCTCAAACTACCATTGTTTCCTGTCCTGCCCTTTGCATACCACACTTTTCCTTACTCTTCCCCCTCGGCTGGATCCTGCAACTGCCTGGAGCAAACTGCTGACCTCCCTTGGTTATCTGCCTAAGAACATAGTCTGGAAGAACCCAGGCCTGAGTCTGGGTCAGGCCTAATAAGACCTAATAAGGTCCAATGTACAGTCTGAATTTTGTAGCTGGAGTTCCTGGAGTCCAGAGGTGGCCATGGCCTGATTTGTAAGCCTCAAGAGCCTCCCTTGAGCACAGCTGATACTCTGAGCAGAACTGCCCCTGCTCTCTGCTCTGTTTTGAGCTGGTGCACTACAGATATACACAAGAACATCTGTTCAACATGTGATTCTCTACCAAGTGAATCAAGAAGGGAGGCAGTTCTGCCAGAAAAGCAGAGTTGGGGCTACTCTCAAAGACGATGAGAAGCAGTCCACCTGCAAAGCAGGTTGTTGCTGGGGATTTGAGATTCACAGGGTACAACATCACAGCAAAAATTAACTCTGCATCTCATGAAAAGGCTTAGGAGAGAAGAAGGGACTACCCAGAACCTATAGCAGTTTTGGACTCTTAACTTTTCCTCTCTCTTTTTCTGTTAAACAGGATTTTATGTATCCTTCTTCCCAAGATGATGTCAACCAGTTTGCTGAAAGCTGCCTCTCCACTGCAGACCTTTCTACTTTCTGTTCACTCAAGGCCTCAAAAATTGACATCCTCCAATTCATAGCCCGCCTCCGGTTCTCCATCAACCACGTGGGCACTGTGCTTGGCAGACAGGTGCTCTGTGGTGAGTCCTTCTGCTAGCAGCAGAGAGCATGAGGATTGTGTTTTCTCAGAAACAGGTTTAGGACAAGCCAAACATTTGCTACTATAGGAGGTTTCTTGTTGGGGTCAGGGGGGAAGAAGAGAAAACCAGGAAGTTTTGTCTAAATTTAAGGGGTTTAATAGACAAATTTTCAATAGGTGATTCAGAATCAGAAAGGCTAATTTATTTCTTTTAAATCTAGATAATTTTAACCCTCTTGTTCTAATGCTATAAAACTATTTTTTGGCACAATTGAAACTGAATGGAATTAAAGTTGGTAAGTTTCATATATAAATGGGTTGCATCAAAAGGTGTGCATGTTGCACCCAAAATGTATATATTACCTAGAACTTGCTCTGAAACCTTTTATTTTTCTGGATTGCTTTCCCAGTATTGAAACATCTAATTTTTATTCAGTTAAAATAAATTTTACTGAATACTGCCATTTCCCCTAAAGTTCTCCATACCTAAGGGGTTGTGTGCAGCAGTATATCACAATAATCATTTAGGTGTCTACAGGCAGGTGCATGTGCTGGGACTGTTCTCCCATTAGCCTTTGCAAACAACAGGCAGAGTCAATAGAGTTCACAATGAACACGTGAGTTTCTTGGTTTAGAAGCAGATGTATTGCACCTTAAGCTCTGTTGACTCCCTTCCACCTTTGTCAGCTATGAAGCTGTTCAAGTCTGAGTAGAGACCTCAACTGGAGGTAACTGGAGGGCACAATCTTACCTAAACTAATCTATGGAGACACAGGTCAAGATGTAAAATAGGCCAGAGGATTCCCACTTCTCTCAGCTACCTAGAACAGAGCCATGAGATTGGTCCCTGCCTTCTGGACAGCCTTTGAGAGCTTTCGTCTCTGACCTAAGACAGATGCTAAAGAAGAATACCTAATCAAGATGCTATACGGGGCAAAAATGGAAAAACAGTGAACCATTCAGTCCCCATATTCACTACCTAGTATTCTACTTCCTTGCATGCTGTAGGTATTAAGAAGCCCAGGATACTGTGGTTGCAGGCCATATTTCTACTCTTGGGGGAAAAGTGTCGTTGCAGCCTAAGCAGGTGGTGTGCTTGTAAGAGTGATCTACGTTATATGACTGCGTGGAATGACCCTAATGAGAAATCTCACTGGTAGCTGCAGATCCAAGCATACCATCTCCTGGTGGGAACAAACAAGAAGAGCAAGACCTGGTGAATGCAATGAAGAAGCTAGTGGCAAATGCAGAAACACCATGGCCTCAAGTATTCCTCATTAGAAATCTCTATAACAACTATGGGTTTGTCTCAATGCAGAAGATCCTTCAAACAGAAAAATGGATTTTACCCAGAGGGGTTGAAATTTCACAGGTAGGTATCTTCCAAAAGCCCATCTGCAGGTCACTGAAGTTGTGCCACCCAAGCACACAGATACACAGAGGCTTTTCTTTCTAGACAGCTCTGAGGGTGTACAGCTGACTGACTTCTGCCCTGTCTGGTGAAATACACTTGTATTGTAACCTGTGTAGCCAATGGGATAGGAATCACACAACTTCAATCATGCAAAATCACTTCTGGGGGGGAATTCTTCCAGTCTGTGGAGAGATATAATCTCTAGAGAACAATTCATCCCTCCTTTATGCCTGCTTAGCACATGACTCTTCTCCTGGAGAGACCTATTTGTGTATTTGTAAGATTGCAGAAATGGAACAGCTGCACAGGAAAATTCAAGCAGAATAGATTTCAGATCCCATATCTCTACAGCACCCCAAGCTTTCTCCCATGATACAAATTTGAAAAAGTGCAAAAATAGTTTGTGATATTTGCAAAACACAAAAATAATGTGATCATAGAATCATAGAATCATTTTGGTTGGGAAAGACCCTTGGGATCATCGATTCCAACCACCTACCCTACTCTACAAAGTTCTCCCCTACACCATATCCCCCAACACCACATCTAAACGACTCTTAAAC
>JAOTQQ010000001.1:188608271-188620926 GCA_026546715.1 Gallinago undulata | reverse complement strand
GAGCTTCTCGTCGGCCTTTTTCGCTACAGATCCCTTCCCCAGCGCAGTCTTACCTGCCCTGAAGCTGGTCTCCGTGGTGACCGGGGGTGGTGGTGGCTCCGCCCAGGCTCGCTCAGCAGCACCGCCCCCCAGCTGACGGTCCTATTTCGGGACTCTGCACCTTGAGAGAAATGATAAGTCACGTCTTCAGCTGGCCTGGATCAGGTCTTCAGTTTTGCTCATCCTGACCTAGAAGTACATGCTGTACTTCCTTATTGGTCCCAACTTTGTTTTCTTGGGTATCCCCAAAATCGATCCCAATTCCCAAGACTGAATTTCTCTGGTGACAAGGGATTGACAATTGGTCAGCAGTTAATAGCTCTGGAGCCTTGAATATCATCTTGTGCCTGTATTTTCAAGGCCTCTGATCTCATCCCATGCCCGTACTCCTCTTTGCATTTTTATTCTAGGGCCATACATACTTTATTCTGCATATAGTAACTTTTTGTTACTAGTGTTAGTCACTATATATGTGTGTTTCTGTGTGTGTATATACAAAAATGTAGATGTGTATGTACATATGGGTACATATGTATATATGCTTGTATATATTTATATATACCCATATACATGTGTATAAATATATATACACACATGAAGACACAAAAACTATCGTAACAGTTGAACACACAGTTGTACAGTGCTAAAGCTCAGGGAAGTTTAGGTGCTATAAGCTCACAGAGAAAGGAAGGAAGAGTTGGGTCCTCCTGGCCCTGGTGAAAGTGAAACCTGGGCTTTCCCCTCTCCCCAATGTAACTTTGCAGTTGAGCAGCAACAGGTAGAACAAGTGGCTCATCTCCTTCCACCAAGCCACTGGAGGACAACATGGGATGGTGAGCCAAGCCTCTGCAGGAATAAACAATCTGAGCTCACCCACAGTGATGTCTTCATGGAGCAGGTCTGTGGAGACTTGGATGTGGAGTCTGTTATAGGGCTGAGTGTTAAAAGCCAGGGGCCCTGCTGGGACACCAGGCTCCAAAATTGTTCAAGACCTCTGATGGGAACTGGGAGCATGCTGAGAACTGTTCCAGTACAGAGATGAGATGTGAGAACAAAATGCACAAATATTGTTGCTGTGGTATGAAACCTCTGTGCCCAAGATGAGAAACAGAGTAAGGCTAGAGTAAGATAATTCTGCCCCCAAAAGCATATGGGTATGAATGCAACAGAGATGAGACCAATGAGTAATTTGGGATTGTTAGCTTGGGAGGAGTCTTGAAAGGCAAAAAAAGGTGCAAAAGAGGCAAAAGGAAAATGAAATTGGGCCCAAATGTGTAAGATCAGGTGGAAAACAAAGATGGGTAGGAAGCTTCTGACAAAAGGAGTGCAGATGCCAAAGCTGAGCTGTGACTCAGTACCACCAGGGATGCTGGAGAGAAGCCCCTCTTGGAGAGAACGCTGGTCTCCCCACCAGGTTGATCCAGAAGACTTGGTGTGGAGGGTGCAGTAAAGATCCATAAACTTTTAAGGAGAAATAGAATTGGTACCTTAATACTAAACGCAGGAAGAAAGACAATAGAATTGCAGCTTAATAAGTGTTTGAAATATAAGATCTCTTTGTAGTAATAGAATTATGTATCAGTACTAATAAGTAGTAATAAGCAACAGAATTGTCATTCTGCATTACTTGCAGTGACATAATTGTGAATTATGCTACTAAGAAGTGGCATGTTTATAATGTAGTTAAGGTGCCAAAAGCTTTTTAGAGGTGTGTTTTGCTGAATTAATAAACATCATTACCATCTCAGTCTGCTATCTCTCAATCCTTCAATCCAAAGGTGGAGAGTTGGACTTGGGGAGTAGCTGCTTTCCACCCTTGGGAAGAACAAGGGGCAAGGAGAGGAGATTTAGGCACACAGTGGACCCTCCCTCAGGGAAAACGATCTTTTAATAGGTCTAGAGAGGTGTAAACCTTTCAGACAGGGCTTCTAAAGGCCTGTGGCCACACATACCCCATGTCATAGTGGAGAGAGAAGGTGAGATAGAGACTGCTCAGCTCAGTTAAAGGCATGAGATGGGGAGAGACAATGTCTCCATTTCTGAAAGAGGGAACAGTGCCATGGTAGGGCCATACCTGCCCCTCTGCCTTTTTTTCCAACACAAAAATAAAACTCTATGGACAGCACAGAGGACGTTGGGTAAGCCAGCATGTTTGCGCTCCCCAGACTCTGGCCTTGGTATTTGACCAGCCATTTCCCCCTCACTTGAATGGGAAACTCCTTTTCCATCACCTCCCAGAACAAGGTCTCCCACATGGATCAGACTTTCCTTGGATGAGCCTTCATGAAGACAAAGACTGACCATATCATGTAATGTTGCCCAACTAGCTGATGGCATTTCCATCCTTGGAGTCATTGAACCCTCAGTTGGCCATGGCCGATGCCAGCCACTCTTGGCTGTGGGAGTCCACCAGAGCAACCTGGGGTGGGGCTCAGTTCTTCAGCTTCATCCATTCATCCATCCATCCATGGCTTTATGCAGAGCTGCCACAGAGACTTAAAGTGCCACAGTTATTGAAGGGTGCAGGTCAAGGTGTGCCAGGACACACTGACAGGTTGGGAAATGGCTGAGCCTTGGCACCATTTATTTCAAGGCTTTTCTCTGCAGCCAGGTGTGGGTTGAGGAGGAGGAGGAAGACGAGGGAGGGATGGAAATTTATGTCATCTATCAGAATTCACCCAAGAGGAAACAAAATTCTTCCAGTCTCACCCTAGGCAGACAAGTTTGGTTTTACTAATACATCAAAACTTCTGCTTTTCACTTTGTGACACATTGCCAGCAAAACATTAAGCCATAAATCACAGAACAGTGGGACGACTGATTTAACTTAATAAAGGGAGACAGTGGGAGGAGAAAGTAAATCATGCAGATGGGCTCAATATGTGGCTACAAAAGCAATGTGCCAGCCTGCGGACACAGACAAAACATAAAACTTACAGTTCTCTCCACACCACTGCAACTCACCCCTGTTATTGATTGCACTCCCATAGTTGCCGCTGCTCAAACATCTCACTTATACACCCCAATAACTGCCAGTTCTCTTTATTCCGTGTGGGAGTGAAAGATCTTAATGACATTCCTGGTGTTCACCAGTGTAGGTCCCTGCTTGATGTGCTACAGCTTGCACAGTGGCCCACAGCACCCATCCTAAAACTGATGTTGCTGGAGTCAGGAGGAAGACATCGCAGTCCAGGAGACCTAGTACCAGCAGCACCTGTTTTTTCACAGGAGCTGAGTGGGGGATCACCAGAGCTTCCTGACCTGCTGCTGCTGCATTGTCTCCAGTAGCAGCTGGGGATGGAATCCTCTGTCTGTGATCCCAGTTGCCCCCTTATCCTCCTCCTGGGGCCAAGTGTCTGTGCCCAAAGCCCTAAAGCCCAGCTCTGATACAGCCCTTGTGGCTCCATCGCCATGGCTTAGACTGTTGCAGGCCTGATGCATAGTCATCAGGAGGAGCTGTGAGACAGCCGTACATCAGAGGCAGGAAAGGACACAAGGTGACACCACAGGGAGAGGTAGGGTGGCATCACTACCAGCTCAAGAAAAAAAAAAAACCATCATGGGAAGGTATAAAACCTTCAAGAAGCAAACAAAGAGGTGAAATACGGAAACTCAGCACCATCAAGGATGTGTCCTGGAGCTGCAGAGACCAACTCTTCTCCCTGTGAGGTTGTGCCTGTGCAGTCAGCAAAGGTGTTGCGTGCCATACAGGGTGGAGAGGTCCCTGAGCTGGGACCACATCAAGCTCCAGCTATGCTGTGTATGCTAGCTAGCAAATGCTAGCTTTGCTCTTTGGAGCTGTGTGCATCCTGCTTGCAGCACCTCCTTGCATGTGCTGAAGTGTGCCCAAAACAGAGTGGCCCCAGAGGGAGGCTCAGATCTCACTGGGGCTCCTGCACTAAGCACCACAGCCCAGATACAAGCAAGGCTGCTTGCAGGGGGAAAGACAGACTCTCCCATCCACAGCAAAGTTTGGGATTTGGGTCATGCAGTATGAGCCCAGCCACAGCAGCTGATGAACTGCATGGATAGCAGTGCTTCGGGGGAGGAAGGAAAAGCATTTACAGGAGAGCACGAAAGCCAAGACTTACTAAGGTTGCTGGCTGTGGCCATTGTGGAAAGCTGCAGCTACATTGACCAGTCTACTGAAAGTGGTAAAGGGAGGAGTCTCCAAATTGGCAGGTCTAGAAAAGGGAAGAATGGATTTAAAATAAGTGACCAAATTGCTGAAGGAACTGAGGCAGAAACGCGTGTGTCCCTGCAGCAGCCAGCCTGCCATCCACACCAGTGGCAGAAGGAGCCTGGGCAGGATGCAGTGAATGGCTTACAAGAGCTAATACAGCAGAAACTTGAGATCAGGATCCAGATTGGCAACAAGACCTGTGAGGACAATGGCAAAAGAGACTCAACATCATGGATCTGATGCTTTTGTTTGTCAGAGGATGACCGACTCTTTGGAAGAGCCGTGCAGCAGCAAGCTGTAGCTGCAGCCCTCTGAGAGGGGCTCTCGGGAGGAGATATTGACCCCTGGGCCAAGGAGGGGGCTGGCTAGTCTGATCCCATGATGTCTATTCTGATCCCGGCTGGCTCCTGTGGAGTCACCAGGTTACTGGGTCTACACTTCCCCTCCCTCTGACTGCTCCTCAGCGCTGGAGCCCTTGCCCTCCTTGTTTCTCCGGTCACCATTGGCACACAGCTGCTGATGGAGGGATGCAGGAGTGGGTTTGAGCCTCAGTCAGAGCCTGGAACAAGCCAGAGCTGCACAGAAGCTGCTAGGACCCTGGGTGGATGTTGCTGTATAGGGGTTGTGGGACTCACAGGAGCCCCAGGAACAACCATGAGTGATTGTAACCCCGCCACAGCACTGTCCAACCTCGTCCAAGTGTCACCAGGACCAGAGAAGGAAGTTGGGGGAGAATGCCACGGCCCACTGCAGAGGACTGCAGTGGTGCTGCTGCTCTCCCTATCTGTGATGGGGTTGCTCAGTTTGGAAGAAGAGAAAGCTGAGGAAGGACCAGAGGGGTTTGTTTTTTTTAGTCAAGAGAGCAGGTACTGAACACAAGATCAGATTTCATCCAGGAGGGACCAAGACAGCAACCTAATGCTGAGGTTCAAAATTAAGCCTGTGGTGATGGATGGATTGGTACCAGCTGCTAGGGCAATTACTGAACCAGTAAATCAACAGTATTTGACTCGGCGCTACCTTAAGAGGAGTCATTCAGGTAGAAAAATTTTATAGGGCACACAGAGATAGAAAATGTAAAGAGAAAGAAGAGGGTAAAGAGAATGTAAAGAGAAAGAAGAAGTAACATTTGCCACTAACTGTTTGCTCCATAGAAAACAAGGTTAACGGAGAAAGGCCGGTATTTCAAAGTTAAACAAAGGCCAGTGATTTTGCCAGAGTACTGGACACAGAGGGAATTTCAGCAGGTCATGGAGCTGAGGACTGAAGATTAAAACATAAATGCTGGGAGAGGGGCACCCATTAGTGCTTTTTTGGAACAATAACCCAAATTAAGTAAACCACAAGAGCTGGATAAAGAATAAGCAGTAAAGCCTGACACAGACAGACCTAATTCTGCACAGTAGGGATACACACCTCCTCAAAACCTCCAGCTGCTCCTGCCCAGACCTCTCCATGCTTTACGGGGCCAACCAGCAACTGCAGCACTGATCACAACACAGTGAATACAGGCAGCCCCAAAATGCTGACAGGTCCAGAAGCCTCAGCTGGGTCAATGCAAGAGCCTCTTGGGGACCCCAGAGACCCACCAAGCAAAGCAGCTATATTGGACATGGAGTAGAAACACGATTTTGGGACTATTTCATTCTCTGATGGGGCAGTCAGTGCTTTAGGGACCCTAATGCTCCAGCAACCTCTCCTGTGTGTGTTATGAAGATGTGGAAGAACTTTCTGGAAAACAGCCAAGCTTCAGTTACACCTTGTCTAGATGGTATTTTGATCCATGGACACTCTTGTATGGATAAATAAAGAGAGAGTGCTGCAGGTAACCAAGGAAATCAGTCTTCAGTTTAGGTGAGCAAAGACCCAATTGGTACAGCAGGAACTTAAGAGCTAGGTATAATTTCAGGTCAAGAGGACAGTTTACTGAAAAACAACAGGTAGAGCTCATTGAAACACACACGTGCTCAGTCATGAGGATTATTGGCCTTGCAAGGAATATTCAACTTTTCAGACTTTTTATTCCCATATTAACAGGCTAAAGCCAGACACTGACCATGACCCTCAAGGAGAAGAGATGGTGGCTATGGGGCCTGGACCAGGCAGGGGCACCAAAATGGCTGAAGGAAGATTTTGCTCAGGCTCCTGTACTGGTGTGCCCTAGAGTAGGAGACCTTTTGAGTATTCAGTGACCCATCACTGACAAGGTGGGGTAGTCTTGATGCAAAAGGAAGAATTATGTGTGGGGCAAGAGCTCTGACAGCCTTACAGCCAACTCTAGCACCACATGGAGGAGCACGCACCAGGGACACAGGCACGTGGACATGGGGAAGTCCCCCCGGCACAGACAGAGCAAACACACAGGACTGGGAAAGCTCAAAACAGTGGGTAGCAAAGCACAGCTAGTGGGCAGATACCAGCCTTAATGAATCAGGGGAAAACACTGGGAAGAGGAAAGTTTTTGGGACCTCTACCAAATATGAAGATCTACCAAATACGAAAATAACAGAAAGCAAATTTCACTGTTAAATCCAGACTCAGACTTAAAAAATAGAAGGGAAGGAAAATGGCTAAGACTGTTTACTGATTGATCCAGTGACTGTAAATATTTGGAAGCCGAAAAAGGATTTGCAGCTATTTGGATAAGCACAAAACCACATAAAAATGAAAGTACTCCTCCATTCAGATGAAGCAGCTGAAGCTTGGGCTGTTAAAGAAATACTATAAAATGAGGACTGGGAAAAACTACTTGCTATTTTCATAGATTTGCCAAGCTATTGCTGTCTGGCTGCCAACATGGGAGAACAAAGGGACGCGTTCAGGAGATGGCAAGCTAATACTACATGTTGCCCTGTGGGAACAAAGTGGCCCAAACTCTAAGGAAAAGAAGTGGTGATAAACAAGTATGTATGTGAAAGCCCATCTAAAATCAGAATAAAAGAGGGGTTTGAGTTAAGAAAGTTGATGCACTAGTAAATGCTGCAGCCCTAAGAGCCGTGGAGCACACAGAGATACAGAGCTAGAGCAGCTGCTCCAAAATGGAACGACAGTTTAGGAGTCATCTCCAACTCAGTGGGCAGCATGAACTGAACATTAAAGGAAGCTTTGGGATGACCAACAATACAGGAAAATGATGGGTATGAAAAACTTCCAATCACTCTAATGATTTATGTTCTTTCCCTGTTGTACATGGATTCTCTTCTCACATTGCAATGACTGGTCAAGAAATCAGGCATCTCAGTCATATGTATTGTTAATGAAGTACCAATTGAATATCAACTAAAAATATTAAGTATTCAATAGCTACATATTCAAATAAAACAAATTGTAAAAATAAATTAAAAAATCAAAAGATAGCTATTCAGGTAGGCAGCAACTTTAAAAAAAAATTAAAAGAAAAAAGGCAGAGGACTTGGAAAGCCCCAAAACTACCAAGAGTGCAGTGAACCCCCACAGGGATTTTCCAGGAAAGGGCAAGATCCAGTTGTATCCATGCAAATTGTCAGTCTTACAGTGTAGAACATAGAAATACCAAAGCAAACAACAAACCCATCTTGGAAAATGAGATTTCATCAATTCTAGTACAAGCTTCAGGAAAACGTCCTCAAAAATATAATAACCATCTCAGTGGATTTATTTGAGTTGTGTTACAGGGTGGTCCACCATGAGACCAGAACTCAAAGGGAATCAGCTCAACATACTGACATTACTCGTGACTCCAGTAAGCCCTATCATGCAAGTATGGAAAGCATCTAGAAGAGAGGAGTAATAAACAATAAAATACTGTGATTGAATTGGGACAGAAGTAACAATCCCAGATGATACGGAGAGCTATTAGAGGAAATTTATACCTGTCTAGTAACTGGGCCTTAACCAAGGTAATTTGTATAATGGTTCAAATGCAGATGGTTAACTGAAAAACTTAATTGGTAACTTATAAAATTAGTCCTTAATCAGTTTTAAATCAACATTGAACGGGAGAAGTGCCTGAGGACTGGAGGAAGGCAAATATCACACCAGTCCACAAAAAGGGCAAGAAGGAGTACCCAGGGAACTACAGGCCATTTAGTCTCACCTCTGTCCCAGGGAAAATAATGGAGCAGCTCGTGCTGGACGTCATCTCCAAGCACACTGAAGATCAAGAAGTTATCGGTATTGGTCAACATGGATTTACCAAGGGTAAATCATGCTTGACCAATCTGATAGCTTTCTATGATGTTGTAACTGGTTGGTTAGATGAAGGGAGAGCAGCAGATGTCATCTACCTTGACTTCAGCAAGGCTTTTGACACTGTCTCCCATAACATCCTCATTAGCAAATTAAGGAAGTGTGGGATAGATGAGGGGGCAGTGAGGTGGATTGAGTCCTGGCTGTGTGACAGGACTCAGAGGGTTCTAATTAATGGAGCAGGGTCAAGATGGAGGCCTGTGACCAGTGGTGTCCCTCGGTGTCAATACTAGGCCCAGTCCTGTTCAACATATTCATAAATGACCTGGGCGAGCGGACAGAGTGTTTCCTCAGCAAGTTTGCTGATGATACCGAATTAGGAGGGCTGGCTGACTCTCCAGAGGGCTGCACCACCATCCCGCACGACCTGAACAGGCTGGAGAGTTGGGCAGAGAAGAACCTAATGAGGTTCAACAAGGACAAATGTAGGGTTCTGCACCTGGGGAGGAAGAACCCCAGGCACCACTACAGCTTAGGGATGGATCTTCTGGGAAGCACTTCTGAGGAGAAGGATCCTGGAGTCCTGGTAGATAGCACACTTTCCATGTGCCAGCCATATGCCCTTGTTGCTAAGAAGGCCAATGGAATCCTGGGCTGCATAGGAAAGAGTGTGGCTGGTAGGTGGAGGGAGGTCATTCTGCCTCTCTACTCTACACTGGTGAGGCCGCAACTGGAATACTGCATCCAGTTCTGGGCCCCACAGTTCAAGAGGGACAGGGAACTACTGGAGAGAGTTCAGTGTAGGGCAACCAAGATGATTAAGCGGTTGGAGCACCTCCCTTATGAGGAAAGGCCCAAAGAGCTGGGACTCTTTAGCCTGGACACGTGAAGGCTGAGGGAGACCTTATTTATATTTATAAGTATCGAAAGGCTGGGTTGAAGGATGATGAAGCCAGACTCTTTTCAGTGGTTTCCAGCAATAGGACAAGGGGCAATGGGCAGAAGCTGGAACATAGGAAGTTCCATTCAAATATGAGGAAAAACTTCTTTACGGTGAGGGTGACGGAGCACTGGAACAGGCTGCCCAGGGAGATCATCAAGAGATTTCTGTGGAGATCTGGATGCAGTCCTGAGCGATGTGCTCTAGGCAATCCTGCTTTATCAGGGGAGTTGAACTAGATGATGTCTAGAGGTCCCTTCCAACTGACAATTCCATGATTCCATGATTCCGTGATCTCTTTTAGAGGGAAAGAAAGCTAAAGACACAAAATTTTAATAGTGTTGAACACCTTAGCCATTAAAAATCTTTTTCTGTCCAAGCTGCAACAAAGCATTAAGCATCAGTGTTAAAAGATCTCTGCAGTAAGACTAACTATGCCTAGAAAGCAGGAGGATTCAGTAGTTGTCATTCTGTTACACTAGAATGTCACCCTGGTGTTACTGGTTGCTTATTTATGCCAAATATAAAGAAAATTTTTTTACTAGTGAAAGAAGATGGAACTGATGGATATCAAGCAAATAAAGAACAAAAGCAATCAAAAGATCACAGACAAATAGTACCTTGTTGGCTGGAATATTAGCTAATAAATTAGAATAAGATATTTTCTTTGCTGCATGAATTAACTTACAATAGAATAACTCGCTCTGTGTATGATCAATTCTAGTGCCATCCTGTCATTACAAGCTACTGGAGTTTTTATAGATCACTGATATTTGCATAGATTATAATAAGGTGAGACAAAAATATTTTATATATCTACTAGAAAACACACAAATGTGAATATTGCTGTCACTGAAGAGAAAGTATTAAACATCAGTGAAATCCACTTTTATATGTCTGAAGTTGTTATATGGTGCAGTGCTTTGCAATATGCATACTTTGATTTATGCACATTCAAGCTGGAGAGAAAGATTCCCAGCTGATGTCTTCACGTTGCTAGCACCAAGGTTGCACTGACAGGTAAAGAAATACTGTCAGGTTTGGCAGACACCCCCCAAAGAGCTAACGCAACTTTGAGCAGCATCGTCCGCCATGTGGCAGCTCCTTGGACATCGTAGCAGCAGCT
This sequence comes from Gallinago undulata, assembly GCA_026546715.1. NCBI lineage: Eukaryota > Metazoa > Chordata > Aves > Charadriiformes > Scolopacidae > Gallinago > Gallinago undulata. The sequence goes on along the minus strand of JAOTQQ010000001.1, from coordinate 188,610,471 downwards.
CGTACCACTGTCTGGCTGTGGAGAGCATGATGAAGAACCACAGCTCCAGGTTGGGAGCAAAGCAGCATCAGGCCCTGCACGGATGAGGGAGTGGGGGAAGGCTGGCTGCCATGGACCTGCAGAGACCCTTACCCCTGTCTGGGGCTGCAGCCCATTTGGCAGAAATGCAAGCAGAGGCTTAGCCTGGTACCAAGCCCTGACACCACGCAGGGGGGTGGCATCCGCGATCAAGTGATATCAGGGGGTGCTGGTATCCACAATCAAATGGTATCAGGGCACAGATGCTGGGAGCTGCAACCTCTCTCCACAACCCCAGCTGTCACCTCCTCATCGTCACCTCCTCATCCCTGGCCAGGGCCAAACACCTGCACCCGGTGCCCCAAAGCCCAGCTCTGATACACCCTTGTGGTTGCACAGCTCTAGCTCGGGCAACTGTGATCAGTCATCAGGAAAAGCCATGAGACATCCACAGAGCAGAGCCTGGCAAGGACATAAAAGTGACACCGTGGTAGGGTGTTGACATGGCATCACTACCAGCACAAAGGTTAGGGGGAGAACCCCAACGTGGAAAGCTGTGGAGATGCATATGTCCTGCTCTCTGCTCCTCTCCACGTGTGCCAAATGCTGTCCCAGCAGGGTGAGCAGGAGGGACAGTAACAGCAGCCAGCAGAAGTGACAGTCAGGCTGAGGTCATTCTCATTGAAGCCCAGGTCCCCTATCCTCCATGGCACAGCAGATCTTGTCTTCAGAGTGTGTTTCTGGGGGAAACCCTTACACCTCAATTCAGCCTTGACTTGCATTGCCCTTTGAACCTGCAGCGAAAATGAGAGGTTACAGATTTGGTTTGAACTGGGAGATAATTCTTGGAAATTTTTTTTGAGAATACAGAATTTCCAAAAAATATGGCATTTCTGCCTCTATATACCATGTTTGCTTTTCCTCTGTCCAACATAACCTCTTTTGAGCATGTATCTTAGGCATATACGAAGGTGTGTTATACGTATCCTGCTGCAGCAGGAAAAGACACTTTCCAGTTAGCCATGGTGTTTCTTTACACAGCAGTGGCCAGTAGCCATTATTTTATTAGGTGACGAGAGCCCTTTTCTGTGCCTAGGAACCATCCACAGACATCATTTTAATCTGTCACTTAATGGGAAAGGTTCAAAAGTCCCAAGGCTATCCCTGGCCGCCTCTGCGCTGCCAGTGATGTGCTCACAGTCACCCTCACCCTGCCAAAGGCTGTCCTGTCTTACGCCTGCTCTTGTAGTTCCCTCTTCATCAGGGTGTGTGAGCTTCTTCTTGTGCTCAAGTGGGGTGAAAAACTATTCTGTGAGGTCGTTTGATCTTTCTTGACCTCCAGGATTTCAGACCTTCATGGTTGATGCATGCCCTGGAGGTGGTGCCTGAGACATTGCAGCCCAGGAGGAGCCAACAGGGATCACGGAGACCTGACAGAACACAATCCTGTGCTCTCTGTTACCTGCCCAGAACGACACACGGCTAGAAGGAAATCAAAGCAGTTTTAAAATGGCCATTCCAGGAACCTTGGTAAGGTTTTTCACTCTGCGCATATTGATTTCTGCAACGGTGGTTGCAGAGCTCTCAGAGCTGCTCTGCGTGCCCCAGAAGCACACAGCACACTGAGAGCCCCTGCCTGCAACAGTCTGACAAGAGAATTTACAGATGACAGGAAATATGATTATCCAAATTTTGCACAAGGGGAATTGAAGCTATTTAGATACATATAGGGCAATTTTTTTTCAAAATTCACAAGGTAGGATCCAGCACTGGATCTAATTCTAACTGATGGCCAAGTGCCTGATCCAGTACATGCTCTAAAACGCTTCCCCTAAATTGCTTGCTCAAGGTCACAAAGAAAGTTTGCAACAGCATTATGTCCCTGTCCCTGAGCTCGTGAGACTTTAATAACCCTCCCTCCAAAGGGCAGCCTCTCCACACCGCACTCGCATTCAGCTGAGCACAAATCATTTGTATGCATTTTCTCAGAGCACCATTAAAAAGGGGAGCGAATACCAAAGTAAAACCACAATTGTTGTTTGAACTAACACTGACCGATACTTCTTTCCAGAATTTGCCAAGCTCTGCTATTGATTAAAAATAATTAAATCATAGAATCATAGAATCATCTGGGCCGGAAGGGACCTCCAAAGGCCATCTAGTCCGACCCCCCTGCAGTCAC
>JAOTQQ010000001.1:188580217-188608171 GCA_026546715.1 Gallinago undulata | reverse complement strand
AGGCTGAACAACCCCAGCTCCCTCAGCCTGTCCTCATAGCAGAGGTGCTCCAACCCCCTAATCATTTTAGTGGCCCATTTACTTTCCTGTAGTTGCTGGAGTGTTTCTAAATGGGCAAACTTCCCTGCGATCGTGTCATTTGGTTCTCATAGTGCTGCAGGCTGAACAAGGGTATAAATATGCAAAAGCTGCTTCGTTTCACTGTTGCATGGATACGAAGCAGATGGATGGATAAACAAAACTCCTTAGAAAGCGAGTGCCCTTGTCAATGCAGACTGCACCCATCTGGCTCAGCACTGCACCCAGCTTGATGAAAAAGAAGATGAACATCGTATTTAAACTCCACCCCATTTTTCTGAACACGGTGATAGTATTAAGAGCTTGGTGCTCCATTTCTGTTTCTGCAATGGCACACACTGCATCGCACCGCATGATCTCCTCCAGAGCCCAGAAAGACACTCTCCCACCACTTGCCTCCATCCCCTTTGAAGAAAAATGAGTACAGCCAACCCACGGGCCATGTCACCACCATGGACCACATCTGCAATGGGGTGGCTGGGCCAAGACCACACCATCCATCCGCCTTGTGAGGGTCCAGCAGTCTCTCCCACAAGGTGCTGAAGGTACTGCTGGCCCAGACATAGACCATCCCTGCTCAAGCAGTGGGACCAGACCTTCCTTTAAATCCTGACTGACCAAAGGACCCATCCTCAAGCTGCATCAGAGAGCAGGGCTCAGCGCTCAGATTAGTTCCCTGCTGGTAAGTAACTGGAGGTAGTTTGGCTTGTGTCTCCCACTGCTGAATGGACTCAATGCCTGCATGAGCAGCAGAACCAGCCTGTCCCAGTATTCAGCATTTTCCTCTCCATAGTCCCAGCTACTGGGTTATGTTCTCTGGTGCCTGATAAGACAGGAGCTCCTTATTTTTTCCCTTCAAAAGAAAGCAAGCTTCTCCAGCTGTTTTCACTCAACACATGCTGACAATTATTTGATACATCTACCCTCCTGTCCAGCTTGGTTCAAATTGGATCCAAAAGTTACTACAGGGAGAATAATCGAGGGAGAAAGCAATGGCATGATCCCATAAACCTCAGTTCCTGAGGAAATTAAGCCAAGAAATGGTGATTCATAGTCTTTATGTGGATCCACTGGCCTTGTCTCCTACACCAACCCAACCACCATGTGAAAATAAACCAAAACCAAACCCAGTAAAACAACCCCAAAAGAAAAACCAAATGCTTTCTGAGAAGACAGAAGTTCTGCCAGGATGTGTGCAGAAGAATTGCTCTGATTAAAGACCCTGCTCTAATGCAGGTATCAGCTCTGAAGGAGTGATTGGAACGAGCATCCTGTGGGAGCTGTGCCGGCAAGAACCAGAGCAGGGGGTGCTCCCACCACCATCTTGGCTCCAGAATTCAGATGCTGCCTCCCCAGGAATCAGTGGGAAATCAGGGCAGGTATCCAGCTCAGTCTCAGCTCTAAGTACACACTCCGCTATCTGGATGTCTTCATTGACACTCCACAGGTCTGACCAAGAAGGACTTAATGATGCATGTTCACAAAACTGTGAAGCCTAAGCAAAGGAGTGAGCCTAATGTTACTTTTCCATCAAGGCCGACTGTCATCTTGGGGAGGGAAATAACCTGCACATACTTGTGCAGTTCTTACTTCCACTGAAAAAAGTTTTTTTTAAAAAAGCTTCAGCTTTGAATTATTTTTATTATTGAATTATTTTCTATTTTTTATATCCACTTATTTGGTTTCTCTCCTTACCTACATGCAAACATGTAAAGTCCTTGTTCTTAACTTGCAGAGCACTTTCTGATGCCTTACAGACCAGCAGAGCTCCAGGACCCCCAGCTGTGAAATGCTGTGTACCACTACGCTTCCCCTCCTGACAAGGAAAAGGAGGTCTGCACCTGGAAGCTGGCTTATCTGAAACCCACCAGAAACAATCAAATCACTCCAAGGCAGGTAATTAATTGTGGCTCATTCCCAAAGGCAGGGCATCATTACCATATTCTAGAGCCCCTGAGTTACAGTTGTCCCTTAATCACCTTTTCTGAGGAAGATGTGGGGAACTTGTGTGGAATAAGCACTTTCTTTCAGTAACTATTGGCTTCAGTTTCAAGCGATGAATGCTCAAATCACTGGTATTGAGCTGTTTATGAACAGACAGAAAGGCACAAGGGATGTTACGGTAATAAATATTCAGCAGGTGCCTGGAGAATCAGAGTATGAATACCCAAAATTGCTCTGGTTTGTGGTTTCATTAGAAGGTACGGGGGAGTGCAAATCCCTTCTTTGTATTGCTTCTGAGGGAATTTCTTTTCTTTTTTTTTTTTTTTTTTAATTAAGTAATTCTGTTTCTTCTCAAGCTTTGGCAGCACACAGAGGATGTGGGACTGTGGCCTGTGCAGCAGCAGGGCCGGCACCATCGCTGGCAACCAGGTACCAGCTGCCATCTTGCACCAGCCCTTTCCCCAACCTACTTCTTGGTGGATGCTCTGCCCTGGGGAGCACACAGGGGGATGCTGGGGGGCTGGAGGGAGAGGGAGACGTCACCCCAAGGAAAAGCTGGCTGCTGGAGACAGGACTGATTGGTCCTGCCTTGATACTCAGTGTGGTTTCACTTCTGGGCACCTACTGTGCCCCAAATCACATTAATCTCTGCAAAGCTCATCCTTTTCTTCCTAAGCATCTACAACATGGAAACTACTAAAGGGTAAATGTGCTTTTATTGAGCAAAGAGTGCCACGGCTGTGTGACGCTGCAGACAGCTACAGATATTGTCTTCCTCTAGGGATTTCTTTTCCTTCTCCCTGCCCATATATCCTGGCCGTGCACAAGAAGCACTACAGTGCCTTTTTCTGATGTGTCTATAAACCTGAGCGTATGCAGCTATTCTGGATCATGTCTGTGAAATGGGGGGGGCGAGCAGTGAAGCCCATTCCTGCTGCGGGCAGGGGGGAGGACAGCGGGACCAAGCAGGGCATCCTGACCCGTGCAACACAGCCCAGCTCTATTGCCATTCACTCTCACCTGCCCGCACTGACAGCCATTTGGTCACTGCACCCTCAGAAAACCATGTGTGACCCTGAGCCCCTGCCAGGGGACAAAATCGCCAGCGGGATCACTTCTCCAGCAGGGAGGGGGAGAGAAACAGTGTCACCCACACTCTGTGCTCTCAACTCCAACTGATTTCAACAGTCAACTAAGACTTTCCTCCACATGCTGCTTGTGCAAACAGAAGGCACTAACTGACCTTGCACTTTTCCTTCAGAAATTCAACTGTTACTCACTTTAAGTGTTCCTGGAACAAGCATTTGCTGCTTTTTTGGAAATATGTGTATCTTCTCTCTCTTTGTATGGAATAGCACTGCTGCTACGAACTCTACAGAGCCGAGAATTCTCCACTGTGTCCCTCTCAAATGTAAACCATTCCATTTCTGTCCTGCATGGGCTTAGTTTCGTGATCAGCCAATAGGTTTCTCTACTTCTTAAACTTCTTAAACTATAGTTTCAAGAATGCAGTCAATGTGCAAGGCCCTAATTTGACAGCCAGACCCTCCAATGTAGTCTTTCCTTTTCCGAAGCCATCAGAAAACATCCTGTAATTCCAAGGAAGGGAGATGACCCCAATAACATTTGAAATGTGTTGATGCTGCAGGAAGATGTGTCAGTTCTTTAAGCAAGTAACTGGTCAGTTTTTATGAGGCTAATGCCAGTAATATGATTTCCAAAAGACCATACATCACCAAAGGGGAATTTTGCTGTTTGAAAATGCAGATATAGAGCAAACTGTAGAATCACAGACTGGATTGGATCTGTGCTGGTCACGTAGTCTAGTGTCCACTCATAGCAGAGGCAACGTCAAAATAACATTAAGTGGCTCAGGGCTTTCAGACTCTTTTTTTTCAGTAATTGTTGTCTCTTCTATTCTCTGACCCTGAAATAACTATTCCACATTTTGCCAAACACCTCTGCAGCCACATGAGCACTGTATGGGCCTCTGGGCTCTGTGGGCCTCCCTCCCCTCCATCTGCAACATGCACATTGGTACATCCCAGTTTCTCATCTCCCTCTTCTTCTCCTCTCCATGCTTTCTGGGCACTAGGGAAAGCTGCCTGAGCTGGGACAGGGCTGAAGCTGGGCTGAGTGGGGAGTGGTGCTAGAAATCAAGTGGGAGAAAAAACATTAGTGGGGAGAATGACTAATATTGTTGGAGAATTATTAATATTGCCCCATGCCAGTTTCAATCATGGATGATGCAGAGGGACCTCCAGCCAGATCCAGAGGGAACTGACATCTTGAGAAGTGGGCCCGTGTGAACCTCATGAGGTTAAACAAGGCCAAGTGCAAGGTCAGGGCAATCCCAAGTACAAATACAGGCTGGGCAGAGAATGGATTGAGAGCAGCTCTGAGCAGAAGGATTTGGGGGTGTTGGTTGATGAGAAGCTCAACAAGAGTCAGCAATGTGCCAGAACGGCAACCACATCCTGGCTGCATCAAAAGAAGCATGGCCAGCAGGTTGAGGGAGGTGATTCTGCCCCTCTGCTTCCCCCTGGTGAGACCCCACTGGCAGTACTGCATCCAGCTCTGGGGCCCTCAACAGAAGAAGGACATGGACCTGTTGGAGTGGGTCCAGTGGAAGACCATGAAGACATTCAGAAGGCTTGAGCACCTTCTCCTGTGAAGACAGGCTGCGAGAGTTGTGGTTGTTCAGCCTGGAGAAGAGAAGGATCCAAGGAGACCTTATAGCAGCCTTCAAGTACCTAAAGGATGCCTTACAGGAAAGATGGGGAGGGACTCTTTATCAGGAAAAGCAGTGATAGGATAAGGGGTAACAATTTTAAACTGAAAGAGGGGAGATTTAGATTAGATATTAGGAAGAAATTCTTTACTGTGAGGGTGGTGAGGCACTGGAACAGGTTTCCCAGAGAAATTTTGGATGCCCTATCCCTGGAAGTGTCAAGGCCAGGCTGGATGGGACTTTGAGCAACCTGCTCTAGTGGAGGTGTCCCTGCCCATGGCAGGGAGGTTGGAACTCGATGATCTTTAAGGTCCCTTTCCACCTCTAAATATTCTATGATTCTGAGATTAAAATCACCTCAGTTTCCCTGAGGATATAGGACACAGGGAGCAGCAAGCCCTACAGCAGGCTGAGAAGCGGTGCTTGCACTCAGTCCATTAGCTGGGATTGGGGCCACAAAGCCCCCAGGCTGTCCCGCAGCATCCCCGGGGCCGGACCGCAGCATCCCCCGGGGCCGGCGGCGGGAGCGAGCGGTGCTGCGGTCGCGGGAAACGCTGCGCTGTGCGGGGAGCCCCTCGGGCAGGCAGCACTACTCACAGAGCCCGCTAGACGGTGCCGTCCTAAAAGCTGAAAAGAAACCCCCACCCTGTTAGACGCCAAATCTGCTTTTTTCCTGCGAGCTGCCCTGCGCGTGCCCCGGAGCCCCGCCGCCGGGCAGCGGGAACGGCGGCCGCGGGAGGACACGCCGTGCCGCCCCTCTGGCCGCAGGTCGCCACCCGAGCACTCACCCGTGAGACCTGCCCCACTGCAGAAATGCCCCTGCTCCTGCCCCGGAGGGCCCCAGAAGCAATGCCAGTCCCATGCAACAGCAGCTGGGTTCATGCTTTCTTACAGAGCGCCAAAAAAACTCCCAAAACAACAAAAACCCCAAGCAAAAAGGAGTAACCCCATGAGTAAAATGCAAAATTTCCAAGGAAGTGCTGCTTTATTTGCTCACCGGGCTGTGTTTGCCTACCATGGGTGCAAGCACAGCCGATGCCAAAGCCATCAAAGCTCATAACCCCTTGTAGGGTGCAGAGCTCAGCCCCACACGCAGCCCAGCCCATGGCACAGGGGAAGCCAGCCAGCACCAGCAGCCTGAGGAGAGACCCAAGCTGCCCATCTGCTACACACCTCCTGGCATCTTAGAATCATTGAATCATAGAATGGTCTGAGTTGGAAGGGACCTTAAAGATCATCGAGTTCCAACCCCCCTGCCGTGGGCAGGGACACCTCCCACTAGAGCAGGATGACATCCCATCTCTCTTTCAACTGGCAAGACGAAGGGCTCTCGCTCCTCACGCAGGGTTCCCCTGACCCAGGGAAAGGGACTCACCTCCTCCCAACAGCACCTCAGAGCTGTGAGCACACACCCCAGAGCTGTGAGCAGAAGAAACATGATTATCAGCCATGTCATGCCAGGTATTTTCCACTTGGCACACCAAGACGTAACATAATCCTGCCCCAGATGAAGGCCCTCTGCTCCCTTCTCCCCTCAACCAAGCTGATTGGAGGAGCTGCGCTTCCCGGCACCTCTTTCCCAGTGGAAAGAGACCATGCTCCTGCCACAAGGAGACCCAGGAGACATGCTGCCCTGGGAAGGCATTAGAGAGCCAGAGAGCACCACCTGAGAAGGAAAATGGGAGGATCAGTCACCAAATTGCTACTCCCGTGAGGCACAGGCAATGTTCAGAGTGGGTAGGAAGGGATGAAATAAACAAAAACAAAACAAAAAAAACGCAAATAAATGATTGTCTAGTGGTATTTCTAGACCCTCAGAAGATGTGCCATCATCACGGTCAGTGAAACCTCCCAGAGCAGGAATTAGGGATCCAGTGTTTGGCAGCACTGCCTTGGAAATGCTTCGGTTTACTCATTGGGTTCTTTTTGCTCATATTTGTCACTCTAAGAAATTATATACTATTTACACAAAGCTTAACGATGCTTCATTACATTTGTATGCTTTTACATGGTGTAAAAGTCTTGCATTTTTATAAGTCTGCAATTCACAGAAACAGCTGCTGTGCTCTGTACCACACATCGGTCCCAGGTACAGTGCCTTACCCTGTTGTCCAAAACTCTTATTTTTTGTGTTTGTTTGGTTGGTTTTTAACATGGCTCAAGTCAATAGTGATGGAACCATTGACCCTGTGAATTAGAACATGTTTGTATCTGTACCAGATTTTCACATTAGTTTCTAGACAAAAAAAACCTTTTATGGTTCTTTTGGTCCAGATTATGGTGTTACCCCATGTCTAAGGAAGAGCCAGCATAAGCCAGAGCTTTTGCTCAGACAATGCACAACCACTAACCAACTCCAGAAGGGGGACTGACAAAGCTGTGTTCCCTGACTTCAGCCAGTATGTTCCCACTCTTTGCCTCTAATTGTCCTTGGTCTCAGAGCAGCCACAAGCAGGATATTCCAAGCTGCTTCATTAACCAGCCCTACAAGAAATGCCATTACTGCAGTGAGCACAGGGCTCTCGAGGCAGAGGCGGAAGAAAACCTTTTTGCTCAGCCAAGGAGCTATCAGTTCACATCCCCCTAGACAGAGCATTCAAAGTGAACTTGGGTCTTACACATCCTGAGTCGTGCTGTAGCTAGTGAGCTTAGAGATCGTAAATAGGAGACTGCCTCGTCATCAGGCCCTGAAATTGCTTTTAGGGAAAGCATTTGGCAAATTGGGTCATACTCACTAATAGTCTGGCAATGACCAACACTGAACTGTTGCAAATGAAGCACTCACCCAAAGCAGTTCAGCCAGTGCTACTGAAAGGTCCAAATGGAAGAGCAGGGCCCATGGCTTTGTCTAAAATCAAAACTTTCTGAAGTTTGATGGAATTCAATTAACAAACCAAATTAATTAAACCAGTGCAAATCCCTGAGCAGACCGTCTTAATCTGTTATGTCTTAAGGCTTGTTTACAGACAGTTTTATGCTGCATTGACCATTCCTGTATAGCTTCTTTATATCCGTGTAACTCATCTGAGGAGAGACCTCATTATATCACACCAGGGGATGCCCTGATTTAGCTAGAGTGGTTTCCAAACAGAGTTAATGAAAACAACAGAAGCATTGTGTGTGTGAATTCAAAAAACTACCCATTTGATTTAAGATCAACTAGGTTTAGATGAAGTTAAGCTGTCCCTACAATATTGTGCTAGTCTTAAATCATGCATATACTTTCACCTTCTCCAGTCGAGAAATAGTCATAGGACAAGACGTGCATTAGCTCTAAGCTGCCATGAGCAGGCTCTGAATGCAGGTAACACATTAACTCGATCTGAATGTTGTCAGAGCAGTGCAATTACAGCTCAAATGTCCTGAGAACAATGCAAATTCTGCATGTCTTCTTATTTTAAATCATCCACATACTCACCTCAAACCACTTGCAGTTCATTGCTGAAAGGCATTATCATCAAGCAGCAGCACCTCTTATCTTTCCTCCCCTGGGGCTTTGCTCCACCATCACGCGCTGACAGCCATGAGCCACTCCATCCAGCAGAACCAGGTAGGAGGATTAATGCAGAACCACGTCTGCTTCAATGAACTCAGCCTCTCCCAGCATGGGCACAAGCTAAATGTGCCTGAATGGTTTTGGCACCAAAGCTATGAGATGGTCTTCTTAACTTCCGCATGACTGCATACCCCGATGATAGACACCATCCCCAAGAGGGGCCTGCCTTACCGTGAAGGGCTGCACAGCTGTGTTGCTTCTGGAGAAATTGGAAACTACATAAAATCAGTGTCTATAGAACAGTTTGTTGACTTTTGTTGGCCTGAGTACCAGAGATCAGGCCCTTGCTCCTGGCTCTGCCCACAGCTCTCCATATAGCCCTAATCCACGGCTATGACTTGGCTACTCTTCTGCATTGCTGTCTCTTCTGTACTTGGAAGTCACACGTGTTTTGGGGCAGGGACCAACACTTCGTCCTTGTAAGTTTTCAAGCCACAACTGTATCACACCCTGAACAGCCTGGTCTGACCTCAGAGCTGGTCTGACCTCAGAGCTGACCTGCTGTGGGCAGGAGGTTGGACCAGAGATGATCTAGCCTGAGCTATCCTGGGATGCTGTGATTCACAGCAAATAGCACATGGAGTCAGTGTGGGGTTGGGAGAAAGGGGATGGAGAAAGGTTTCAAATAAAAAATATTTTTGGTTGTAAGACCATCCTTGCTACAAAAAAAAACCTTCTGCATCCTAAAATATCTGGAATTCATGAAATTAAATGGGAAAGTCTACCAGGACATTCAACAAGTTATTTATCTCACAGAATAGTTAAGGGAACAACAAATTCTGTCTTCTGAGAGTTCAGGCCAAAACTTTCAACCTTATCTGTTAGAGTTTAAACTTGTCTGTACAAAGACAGAAAAATGAAACTACAGCTACTTCACCTAAGTGCAGATTGGGCCATGAAAGTTTCAAATCAGACCATATAAATGAAACAATCATGAAGGTCAGAGTTTATCTCCTGTATACAGCTTCCTCCTTAACACAATCAATTTATTTCCTCTGAAGACTCAGAAGAATAGTATCAGTAACCATAGCAACACTAAAATATAAGTATCATTTTTAGCTTCATGATGTAAGCTGCATAAAATAAGAGAACATATTTTGAAAGTTTCCATCACTACCTACGTTAATTTTTCACGGGTTTATTTTAATAACAAAACATATCCATTTTTTTAATTGTTCTTAAAATTTTCATTGAGTGATGATTGGTTTGCATTCATTGTAGCTCACAGGGAGGAAGTCAGTGGAGCCAGAGTTCTTCTGCCTCCCACTGCAGCCTCCTCATCACTGAGGAGGTAACTTCAGTCCCCTACCCTCCTCTTTTCTGGATGCAAAGCAGAGTTTGAGAACCTTGTTTCAACCTGCAGAAGAGGTCCAAATGGTGCTTCTGAGCACTGCATCACCAGCCAGCCCAACGGCTCCCATATACCTGGATCAGTGGCTTTCTGCCACTCATCCCTCAGCTGGAGGACAGCATGGCTCCCTGCATGAGTGCTTGTCCTGTGGGCCCTAAGGCACTGGAATGTAGCTGATCAGATCACAGCACTGGGGGCCTCTGCACCATGTCTCCATTGTGCCTGGGGCACAACTGGTCCTGCCCAGCACAGCACCCACCTGAAAGGAGCCCATGCAGCAGGGTGCCCATCACAGCAACCTCTAAACCCCATGTACACCAACAAGTTGGACACACTGTCTTCAGGACATGAAATGTGGCACTGGGAGCATTTCAGCAAAGATGGCAATGGCAAAATGCAGACCACTCTGCAGCTACTCCCTACAAGCCCCTGTAGAGATCTACAAGTTCTCCCACTGTTGTGTCCAGCTGGCATCACAAACCCAGTTATCTACACACTTGACAACCCAAGCACTAAAATAGTTTTCTTTTTTTCCCTTAGTCTCACTAGAGAGCAGTTTGTACTGAACTGAGCCCTTTTTTTCCCTAATGGAAGACTTCTTGCCTCTGATAAACTAGGATCCTCCATGGGGATTTAAATCCACAGTACAATGAAAGTCAAACTATATCAATTACGTGTTATCCTATAGAAGGCTGTTCGTGTACCTGAACAAAGAGAATATGACAAAACCCTAGAAGTGTTTATCAGATTTGAGAGATTGTATAACAGCAAGAGGTGGTGAACAGTGGGTAGCATTTATACATGTCCTGTGAATCATAAGCTTCTTCAAACTAGGGTTTAACAGGGGAAAATAATCCTAAAAGTACTGTCTGCATTTCTTCAGAAACAGGGAAAGGACTTTCTTCAAATGGACAGCTACAGACCCTGTTATTTCACCAAAGAAATGACAGGGGAGAGAAGGGAAGAAGGACAATTATTGTAAGGCATTGTGAAAATTAGTAGAAGAATCATCTCTTGGACCTAAGGGGCATACAGACCCATTATCTTCTCAAGATGCTGCCAGGATGTGTTGGGTTTGGGAAGTTCATCTCCACAAAGTCTCCCATAACAAAAAAGCTGCAAGAATGTCTCTGGTGAGTGCCTGCTGGTGGGGCATTCGTCCCCCTCACGTGACTCCAGGAGTCACACTAACGTACCAGTGCAGGACATCAGGCTCGGTGGGATGCTTTGCAGCCTAAAGCCTGACACCTAGTTAGTTAGCCGGCACAAAAAGATATGCCTATAAACAACTGTCTTCTCTGTGATACTGGTTCCTTTGTGATTTTAAAAAAAAAAAAATTAATAAATTTTTTTCCATTATTACAGATGGAAAATTGCTGAAAATTATGTGGGAATGGCAATTACACTCCTACACACTCTGGTCAAAAGCAGGGAGGAAAGTTGTTTAATTTTTCTCCAGGAATTCCTGTCTGCCATTTTGGGGTGATGTTGAAGCACTGGACTGGTTTGATCAAAGCCTTCCTACACTGTCAAACTTGCTAATAATTCATGAAGTGTAGAGGATTGAAACCTGTCACAAAGTATGCTGTAATGGTACATTTTCTAAAGATGTTGATAAAGATATTCTTTCTATCCGCACCTGAGAGCAGGCATGTCCTTTAATTGCTTAGCAGCTGTCAAATTAATGCTTAAAATACAAGTTAATTCAGTGAGTCAATGAATCAATGCCTGCACATGTGCTTCCAAGGGATATGTTCATTGCAATGTCTGGCAAACCATTTCCGTGACCTCTTCATTCACATCACAATGCAAGTTCCACAAGCTGAAACCTCAGGTCCACTTACAGTGATGCACTCAGACAAATCCACTAAGTCATCTCTTAATATTCAAGTCTCTTCCACTGGATCTCAGTTGTGCATACTCTGATCTCAAAGTGAAGCATTTTGGGATAAATTATGGAATTAATTTTAAAAAGCAGACACTAATTCTGGTGACCTTAGTATCTGAGGGCCAGTATCTGAGAAACTGGAATTAAAACTGGAAACAGGACCTGATTTGCAGATGGCATAGAGCCTCCTGCTCAAAAAATCGGGCAAATTATTCTTGATTTTTCTGATGGAAGACTGATCCAAGAGTAGCTGTTTATGTCTGACTAATACTGCGTTGTCACATTTATTCCAGGACAGGTTACAGGGCAGTGGGAATAAGCAGGAAAGCTCAAGAGGAGAAAGAGAGTGGCCTGCTTTTATCTACCAACCCATAAAGTCTCTCACAATCTTCCAAATCTCATCAGCCTTTTCAACCTCTGTTCACTCAGGAGACAGCAGAGTCTCTTCATACCTGAGGGCAACAACGCTGCCACATCTGCCCTCCCCACCAACCTGTTCTGCGCCTAAAAGGCCCATCAGCCATCACCTCAGGTATGCAAGGGAATGGCATTTAATGGGAATGCTGCAGCTTTCAGTGTTGTAGGAGTAGTGGCCATCTACAGGCTTTGAGGCAAGCAGCAAGCTGGCCAAGTCCTGAGCTGTCTGAGGCCCATCTATAGCCAAAGGAGAAGAAAGCACTCCCACCAAAAACTGAGTCTGACATTGGAAGTTGAAGCTCCCAGAGCTACCAGCAGCAACAGGGAAAGAAAGAGATGTGGGGAGGGACTCTATCAGAGAGTGCAGTGGTAGGACAAGGGGTAATGGTTTTAAATTGAAAGAGGGGAGATTTAGATTAGATACTAGAAATCCTTTACTGCGAGGGTGGTGAGGCACTGGAACACATTGCCCAGAGAAGTTGTGGATGCCCCATCCCTGGAGGTGTTCAAGGCCAGGCTGGATGGGACTTTGAGCAACCTGGTCTGGTGGGAGGTGTCCCTGCCCATTGTAGGGGGGTTGGAATTCAATGATCTTTAGGGTCCCTTCCAACTCTAACCATTCTGTGATTCTATGTGACGAAAAGAAGTGGTGTCTGATGGAGCTCTCAGACTTACACATCAAAATAAGAACACTAAATAACAGGCTATATGTCTTTCCAAATATAGGTACTTCTGTTTAAGAAATACTTTTTGGAATCACAGGTGGTGGGTTTCTTCCTCTTCTCATTGAAGAAAATCTTAAGCCCTGGATATGAGATTATATCATAAGCAGCCTCAATCAACTTAATATCACAACTCTCTTCTCTGAACTTGATAATGCAGTTTGTGAAGACAAGCACCCTGTTGCTTCTGTTTTGAGATAATCAGACTTCTTGACATGGCATTTGGAAAACTGGAATTACTTTTGTTGTTGATCATAAGTGCAAAGTTATGTCAATAAAATTGGGATGTGAGGAGGAAATGGGCAGAAGATATTGCAAACACTCCTATCAAAAGGGAGATTGTTCCCTGACATCGGTAGAACTTTACATATTCATTGAAAAGGAGTTGAGAAAAAATTCTGCAATAAAAGACGTCTTGGCACCAGATAAAAAGGACAAATACAAAAACAAACCTTGAAATCCCAAGTATGTTTATTTAAATTCTTACTGGTGTTGCTTGCCTGAGACAAAATTAATATTCAAGGTCAAAAGAAAACTTGTACAGAAAATCTCTATCTAAGCACAGATTGCTCATTAACCTGATTGATAGAAAAATAGCAGGGGAAGGAAGAAGCGTGCCTTTTTTCTCCTAAACATAAGATCAGTACATTTAGCGGTCAATGTTTCTGGAGTTTTAATTCAACTGAATGAAAGGAATTGATTTTTAGAGGTTGGGAGTTGGCACATTTGTCAAATCCAGCAATTTCAGTCATGGTGTCAAGATGCATACTTAAGAAATAAGATGTTCCAAATGATTTGTCAGCTTTGAAAGGTAGTGGCCAAGATTTGCATTTTAGTATTTCATCATTCCAAGGACTCCTAAAATGCTTTGTAACTGTAATGAAATGTTCGGTACAGTTGGTAACAATTGCCCATTTCTTAGCATTTCTGTTATGTTTTCTTATTAAAATAAATTACCCTGGATGTATAAAGGGAACCCAAAGTGGAAAATTAAGGTTTTTGGTGCCATTAAAAAGAAGCCATAGGCTCATATGACTGAAAAACAAGGTCCTTTTAGGAGACTCAAACCTCACTCTAAAATCTCTAAAATCACACGTGATGATCGAAATATAATCCATTACATATGATTCATTGGACTGGAAAATAAATTAAAATCACACTTAGAGAAAAGTTAATATCAGATAGAAGAAAAAACTGTAAGCTTTCTGCATTTGGCAATCTGTTTTCACTATTAAACTGTCTCCAGAAATGCCAAAGTCCAAACTAGCCTCTCTACTGGCCCCTTAAAAACTAAGATCATTTTATTTAAGATCCTGGAATATGAGATATTGATACAAGTAATGAAGTACAATTAAGGCAACTGCAGAACGAGTGGCAGTGATTGGTAATGATATGCACAGTGGTACTTGTCAGCCTTGAGTTCCGCTTCAGATGAAATGAGTAAGATAATAGGCTGAGTACCCTGCTAAACTACACAGAAATTAGTAACCAGACCAGCATTAGTTACTCAGTGCATAGATAGAAAGGCATGTAATTTTAAATGGTCTCTGCAGGTCTTTCAATTCATTAACACAATTTTAAACGTCAGGCTTATTACCGAAGTCTCAATTTTACTGACAATAGACCTTTTACTTAAAATTACAGCAGATGTAGCAATTTTCTAAGTACAGTGCAAAAGGCTCCAGAGCTGTTGCAAATGTTCCTACAGATTTAGGACTTTGGAGGTATTCATGTCACATAAATTCAGCTGTATAAAAGGTAGGTATCCAGCCTCAGTTAATGATTAAGTTCCCTCTCTAGTCAATGGGGGATGTGAATCACCCTTTGAAATGCCTTTCTCTGCCTCTCTGAACACTGATGGAGGCTCTTTCATAAGCTTTGCCTGGACCTTACTTCTAGATGACTGAAGTCAGGTGAAGTCTGCCTGCCATAACTTCACTGCTCCGCAGGTACTGACCCCTGAGGGGGGGTCTCAGAGGTGAAAATGTCCCAGGTGACATTGCGCCCCGGTGACATTGATTTCTCCATCATCTTTGCAGTGTATGAGGGGACTCTGCCACTAATCAGTCAGCAGTTTTGCATACCTCATCTCCTATATTCAGCACTTCACATAATGTACCGTGTTGCCAACACTGACTTTTCAGCTGTAGCCAGCACATGTGCAAAGAACAGATGGAGTTAACTGCGTAATGGAAATACTGGATTTAGAAATAACTCTTTGCTAGAAGAACCCAAGATTCAGAATTAATAATATAGGGAGAAATCAACCTAGTGAGATAGATGACATATATAATCAGTGAAGTTGTGTTGATCAAAACAGTGCTTTAATAACTTCTACTTTTTAAACACTGTCACAAACAAATCAATGGATGTCAGTCAATTTCTCATTCTCTGTGGTTACAGATTAGTTCCTGGGAAATGACTGCAATATCTTAGCATGATTACACAGTATTAAATAATTATTCAATGTGAAATAATGCTCTTCACCAGCACTGTCAATAACCCTGAAGTTGTTTTGCCTAAGTTTAGAATAAAAGTTCTAGTCCCTAATGGGGACACACAAGACTCCCACACGGGGCTGGCAGACAGCCCCATGACCTACAGGGAATCATGGCCCACTGCATCATGGCCAAGCAGCTTAAACGACATTATGTGCAGGCACCCAACCATGCATGCAGGTCTCTACAGCCCAGCTGCTGAGCAGCTCCCTCCATCCCAGGGATCTCTCAGCTGGGATGCCATGACCCATCACGGGATCCTTTGCACTAGAGCTCTCAGTCCCCTACATTCAGGTTGCACAATCTGAATCCTCCCTGAATGCTGGACAATTATGCCTTGTCTCTTACTATCTTGCTGAAGAATCTTGGAAGGGCATCTAAAAACTTTTATTTCTCCTTTGTGCCTTTGCTTTTATAACTAATGTCCCAGTTCAGAAAAGCATTTTTATTTGGGGTGCAATTAATCACATATTTGGATGTTAAACATTTGTTTAAATCTCGCTGCTTTGAAAGAGGCTTCAGCATGCCCTTACCTGCTCTCCTGTATTAGTACAAAAAATAGCAAGGGCTGTTTCAATTATCTCATTTTACTGTTAATAAAATACCCCTTTTTCCAGGGCCACAGAAGAAGAAGAGAAAATAGTCAGGACGATTTTTCAAGGGCTTGGCAATACACCTGGGTCCAAAAGGCCTAGAGAAATTCTTTTTTCCAGTCTTTTCACTGGTGCAGGGAACACCAGGAGAAGTTGATAGTGCCTGCAGCTCTCATGCAGAGGACTCTGAGGTGAACTTTCCTGGTCTCACCTCTCCTCCCTTGACTTGCCCTCCTTTCCCACTACTCATCCATCAGATCAGCCTTCCCTACTCTGTCCCAGTCTCACCTGAAAGGCATCCGCCTCTTACTCCACATGCTGCAAAATCAGGGTGCAGAGGAAGAACAATGAAATATAAGGAGGGAAAGGACAGTATGTAAATGAAATGTAAATGAAATATAAATTAAAGGAGTTGTATGAGAGGTTGATGACTCTGCTAAATTCATTCTTGCTGTAATCCCACTGCAAGTAATAAAATCAGAGACAAACTCACCCCAATGCCCAGGGGCTCTAGTAATTGTCTCCTATGGGCCCAACACACAGGCTATAGAAATCAATGCATCTCCTTCCCCTGACTTCAATGATCTTGACGTGACCTTGGCATCATTTCTCCCGCTTCCCTTCTTTTCTTCTCTATTTTCCTTCTGCTGCGATTTTTTACTGCCTTAAATATGCTATGAATTATGGCAACCAGCTACAGATATCTGATTCTTTCAGGAGTCTGTATTATGTTCTGCCAGATAATCCATCTGTGCAAATCAGCCTGAAAACAGGAATTTTGCCCTGCTGAAATTAAACCAACAGAAAACAGAAAGAAACTACCATTTGAAATGTAAAACTGCTACTGAATTTTAAAAAGATGTGGCCATGATCTCAGTTAATCTGTTCCACCTGTGACACTGTCCTATAAAAAATTACCATTTTCTCTGGATTCACATGTCTTCATAAATCTACTGCAAGAGGACAGTGTCAAATTTTAGCTACAAATGCTAAAATTCTTTACTGATCTACTGAACCAGCCCCACATGCCACTTTCTCTTCTTATTTCAATCTTAAGGTGGCTGGACCAGGCTTACACCAGAGTAAAAAGCTAAGTCACTTCCCATGTCCCTCCTTCCATGGGGAACATGCTAGTGATGCATCCAGCCACAATGCATCCAGCTAATTTGTATTATCCAGGCAACCAAGAGGCACGATAACAGCTTTGAATTAGTACAGCTGGGGACTTTGCTATGAATTACCCAAACCAAGATGAATAGTGCTACCCTTCTTTCCCAAATTCTTGTGTTGAAATACATTTCAAGAAAAAGAACAAAAACAGAAACAGCAAAAAAAAAACCCTCAACAAAAGCACAAAAAACATTTATGATTTTCCTTAGCATAATGGATCTACTTCCAAACTTCTGTAATTCCCACTTACAGACACACATACAGAAAGATGAAGCACTGCTCAGGCAAGAGTACAGTTAGAGAGAATCACAGGATGAAGAGAAGCCAAACTCTTGTAAAAAACCACAAATCAGCCCCAGAGTGAATAAAATGGAGATAAGCGGGCAGGAAAGATGCATAAGAGACCCACAACCTGCTCAGAGCACATGAGGCCTCAGCTGACCCCTGCCCATCCTCATCATCGTTAAGAACATATTGGAGAAACACATCTCAGGGATGGCATAGTTATAGCTCATTTTTCCTTGGGTAAGAGGACAACTGTAGGTGACCTGTAAGGAGCCACCCAGCCCTGTTTTTTCCAGCTATAATTCTCAGCTATGTAGGAAACTGGAACAAGAAAATGGGCCAGTGTGTCCAATACCACAACTGAGTTCCCACCTAGGAATTAGGAATATGGCATGTCCAAAAACATCCACAGCTTTGACTCTACTAGGAAAAATATCTGTTTAACAGGGTACCGACTCTGTTTCCATTTAAAACAAATAGCAGTTGGTTTCCTATGCTCTTCTGTAAATAATTAATTGTTTAAGTGGCTTCTTCAATAAAAGCATGAAAGTTTTCTTTGGCTGAAAGCTGTTAAATCTTACAGTTGATTTACAATGAAAGCTGTGAGTAGACAGCAAGCTCTAAGTACGTAGCGAGGAGCATCTTCTATGACCAGGATGAGAGTTTGCAGACTTGAGAACAAAAGTATGCAAAAGTATGCAGAAATAACCTGGTAGGTTTTCTATTCTGATATATCCAGGTAAATATTCAGCAATTTCACTTCAATACAAATCAATGTTAGAGCCTCATCTGTCTTATACAGAAGTCCACTAAAGTAGTTTCCTTGTTTTTGAAGGACATGGAATCAGGCATGATTCTTGAGTCGGAATCTGGCCAAGAGAGTTAAACTCAGATTTTATGCTGAGGACATTGCACACAGCACATGTACTGCACACTGGACATCTGGGATACAAGTGTCTTAACAGTGAAAAACTGACCTTTTACTGCCTCCTGTAAAAAATATTGAATCATTTATTAAATTACTGTTATTGGGGCTGTCAGACAGATAATAGTAAATGACTGAGAATTTTTATTTTTTTCACCTTTGCATCCTATTTCATTGCTGCCATGCGATGCGTGCCCTTGCATGCCAACAGAGAGAGGAAATGTTGCAGCAGCACTGAGCAAAGAATTGCGGCTTTGTGTGAGCGACACTGCTGGGTGGGGGGGACCAGAGTTGTGTACAGTAATTAATGACCTTCTTTTGAGTCCTCAGCTTTACCTGATTGACTCGGGGAGTTAGTAAACAGGGCAGTGAGTGCTCCTCTGCTTTATCTCAACCAAAACATAAGTGGGGTCACTGGAAGGCTTAACTGAACAGGTTGAGGACATTTTATCCTACAAGATGCCCATTTATCAGAGTCCTCTCAAGATGCAGTAATTTTAGAAACTACTAGGTTTCTGATCCCAGTTCCACTATTAGTGGGAATGTATCTGCATTCCAAAAGCTGCCAGCTTTAATCAGCAGGCTGGGACAAAGAGGACAAGACAAGGACCACAGCTAGACTGCTACCACTGCCCCAGGCATCTGGCTAAAGCCATTTGCCCTGTATAGCTGTCACTCCTGAGGTTGTTCAATAGACACATTTTTGGACAGACCAAAACCATTAGGGCCCACTCCAGCCCCTCCAGAAGGACTCTGTGAAATAAAAATTAACCACTATATGTCATCTTCTGGACTGCAAATTTATATTACCTAGGCTTTGTGAGTAAACAGAGAACATCCACCACTAAATTGTCATTCTGCATCAACTCCTGAGCAGTCAGGGCTTTACAGATTGCCACTCAGTAGGTGATACAATATTGTTCATTACGTTTGGTGGGAAATGACACTACATTTTTCACAGTGCTTGAATGTGATTTGTCCACAGCACAAGTATATGGTGAACACTGCAATTGCCATTTCTCACTAATTATGTGGAAAAATCCACCGAGGGAAAAAGAAACTCTTGCAATAGCTTCTTAGCTAACAAGAAAAGGAAAAGAACATGAAAGTTAAATGTACATCTCTAGAAATAAATAGAATACTTTCTCCATCCATAAAATAAAGCATAACTACTACCAGCAAATGGGGTTTTGCCCTAGAGGGCTTTGAAGAAAGAAAAGGGAAGGTTAGATTCACAGAGAAGTGCAGGGTACTGACTCAGTGCAGAGAGCATGACGAATCGTGCTCAAGGCATCATTGCTGAAGCAAAGCTACTGGTATTTAAGATTGATTGAACAGGACAACAAAGAAAGATGTGTTCAGGTGCTCTGGTTCCAGCAATGGGGTATGTTGGCAAGGGCTTTTGTGGGGTTGCATTCAGGACATTACACCGGAGATGTCAATAGCTCTGGTTCAGAAAAAGGATTGAATATAACATTAATTAAGGTTTTAGCTATGTTATTAACTTCATGCCCATAATATCAAGGACAAAATGTTCAGACTGAATTTCCCCTCTCTTGCCTACTGTTTCTACAAATTAGGTCTGGGTATCACCGCAAGTAATGACCACAGGAGCATTCAGAGGTGTTAAATGCAAGTAGAGTTCAGCCTCATTGCTTGACCACCAGGAGAAAAGTTAAGCTAATGGAAAAGCTGAATATTTTTAGGTTTCGTAATAGTGAAAAAATACTATTACTCAGTTTTTAGGGCTCACCAATTTTCCATTTCTTTTTTACAATACTCATAGTCAAAAAACCTAAAGACATCATAAATGGTAGTCCAAATATTTTAAATTTTATTTTATGTACCAATTTTCAACATCTTTAAAGGGCATGTTTTGCAGAAGATGAGTGCTGAGCACTGGTTTTATTCCTTAACAGAGTCAGTGGAAAATAAATGTCCCGTCAGATTGGCCTCAGTCACTAGATGCTCCTTTAGGGCACTGTACTGTCCTAAATTTATTTGTAGTTTATCAAATGGTCTTTCAGGTCTAGCTAAGAGGATGGTAGTGGACTTGGATCAAGCCCATGCAAGACACCAACTAACCACAGGCCTAATGTTGACATAGACAATCCAAACTATCTGCAACAGGCTGACAGCACTCATCAGCAAAGACATAACAAAGCCTGTAGTTTTTCTGTGCATCTTAATTACTCTTGGAATAAAAAGCCCCAAGCCTGGACCAATTTTAAAAATAAGATGAGCGCTTGCCACAGGCAATCCCACTAGTGACCCAGGCAGGAGGAAATATCACAAATACCTTGACACTCCCTAATGCCTCCTTGGATTTGCACAGAGCTACAAAACTGCTCATCAAGTCCCTCATCCTCAGCTCTGCTCCTCTGAGCCTGCTAAAATGGACTTTGATGCCAGTTGTTGCCTTTTCTCTCTGCCCTCTGAGTTTGCCTAAATGTCTGGGAGTGGGCTGTCAACCCTTGCTCGAGGCTGAACTCCCTGGTGTCAGCTGCTGTGCCGTTAATCCCAGCTCCTGCCCATACCCATCTCAAAGCCTAGGGCCAGAGGTCGGATAAGGACCTTGGCCTTGAGTGCACATTAATCTCATTTTGAAATCTTGCCATGGTTGAAGAAAGCACAAAGGTGTGGCTAGGGAGAAGGGAGGGAGGGCCAGAAAAGAAAATAAATCAGTGTTTTTAAAAGAAAACAGCCCTGATTCTGGGGGATGAAGGTGAGGTGTAAATCTGAGTCACAACTTTTCAGCAACTCAGTCTAGTAATTTTGTGAGCATCTTTCCCATCCTCCTCCCCACCCCACCTCCCTCAGGCTGCTGCCTTTCAAGCTAATCACTTTAAAAGGGCTCCAAGCAGCTAGTACCTGACGAGTATTGGGGATGGGCAACCTGCTGAGCAGAGACCAAGGAAGCCAACAGGCAGAGCCCACATGGCACACAGAGAGCTGGAGCTCAGGGCCATGACGTCTTGCAGGACAGGAGAGAGAAGGGCTTCAGATCCCTGTTCCTCTGGCCAGAGCTTCACCCCGAGCCAAGATGCTTCAGATATCTGATTAGCGGCATCTTGCTCTGGCTCCTGCAATTCTCTGCTGGCACATTTGACCTTTAATTTGGAAAGGAAACATTCAGCTTGGCCTTCTACCTTGGAAAGGATGCTGACACCTGCCACATATTTTCACTTGGAAGAGAAAGTAATTCCTGGTCTCTTTAATACAGTAGATAGCTCGGGTGACCCATGGGACAAGCTAGACAGATATTTTGAGAACAGTGATTCTTAACTAAAAGCTCAGCTCGGAAGGGCTTTTCATACTTTGTGAGTCTGCAGTGAGTTTGATATTTATTTAGCTGTTAGTGTGTGAGAGTTTCTCTGACACTAAAGAAGCTCCAGCACATTCAGGGCTTTAAATATTCCTCCCTCAGACCATGGTACTGCCTTTGACCTTGAGGAAGCTAGAGTACGCCTGGCTATGGCACAGGTCCCAGATGTCCTCCAGCAGAGGACATCTTCCATTGCTCACCACCCCAGGAGCAGCAAGGGGCCCAGGAACCTCATGCCAGGGTCACAAAGGGCTCTGAGGGGACACTGTCCATGAAGAGACAACGCAGAGCAGAGCTCAGCCATGAAGCAAACACATTGTCACTTGGCACAATCAAGTGTTGTTGATTTTAAGCTGATTAAGACCTAATGAGTTACAATAATGAAGCCTTAAGAGCTCTGGTGTATGGCTCATCACAGTTCAGTCTGTGTCTACAAAGATCAGGGCAGCCTTCTGGCCAGCAGGGATGGAGCAGCTTGTTGTATTCTAGTTGGGCTACATGTTAAAAGTATTGCAGAAGAAACCAAAATGATTCCTCGGGTGCAGAAAGAGCTGTTTTTCGGATGGTAACACACTGCCTGTCTTTTTTTTTTTTTTTTAAGAGGGCCTTATAAATGCTTTTTCTTACATCAAACAGGGAAACAAAGAGAAGCAGGTAGGAACAGCAAGAAGCTCTCTCACTCCTAACTAATTAAAAAACTCCCATGCTTTGCCACATAGTAATACAAGCCCTTGATGGCAGTTTTTTTTTTCCTGTCATTTATTTTGAGGAATCTGGCTTACATGCATTTATTTCTCTATGCTTTTTGAGTGTCATCTATGTTGAGCGTGCAAGAATATTAAAGTAGAAATGGTAGAGATTCATTAAACGTGGTGCTCCAGTTTGATCAGTAGTGCTTGAGTAGTCCTGGTAGCCACATTTTCTGAGCATCTCACAGCCTTTTCTTAATGTATTTATTCTCATAGAAGTTCTGTAATACTTTCTAAACCCATATGACAGAGGAATAATTAAAATACAGATAGTAAGGCGCATTAGACTATCCATTACACCACATCTGTACAAGCAAATAAAACATGCCAGGGACTCTCATCTGACCAACTGGCACCTT
Source organism: Gallinago undulata (assembly GCA_026546715.1). Taxonomy (NCBI): domain Eukaryota; kingdom Metazoa; phylum Chordata; class Aves; order Charadriiformes; family Scolopacidae; genus Gallinago; species Gallinago undulata. The sequence continues at coordinate 188,585,580 of JAOTQQ010000001.1, read as the reverse complement.
TCGGCTCACATCCATGTAGATACCCTCCAGCCACTAAAACAGAGTGGCCTCATCCAAACTCCCTGCAGGGAACACAATCATAGAATCGTCTAGGTGGGAAGAGTCCTTTAAAATCATCAAATCCAGCCATTAACCTAACACTGACAAAAACATCACTAGACTACGTCACTAAGCACCACGTCTGCCCATCTTTCAGATATGTCCAGGGACGGTGACTCAACTACTTCCCTGGGCAGCCTGTTTGGTAACCCTTTCTGTGAAGAATTTTTTCCTAATATCCAATCTAAACCTCCCCTGGCAGAACTTGAAGCCATTTCTTCTTGTCTTATTGCCTGATACTTGGGAGAAGGGATGGACCCCCATCTCACTACAACCTCCTTTCAGGTAGTTGTAGAGAGTGGTAAGGTCTCCCCTCAGCCTCCTTTTCTCCAGGCTGAACAACTCCAGTTCCCTCAGCCACTCCTCGTAAGACTTGTGCTCCAGCTTCATTGCTGTTCTCTGGACATGCTCCAGTACCTCAATGTCTTTCCTGTAGTGAGGGGCCCAGAAATGGACACAGCTTTCAAGGTGCAGCCTCACCATTCCTGACTACAGGGGGATGATCACTTCCCTACTCCTGCTGGCCACAATATTCCTGATACAGGCCATCAAAGCTAGCTCATATTCAGATGGCAGTTGACCAGCATCCTCAGGTCCTCTTCTGCCGGACAGCTCTCCAGCCACTTTTCCCCACACCTGTAGCGCTGCCTGGGGTTGTTGTGACCCAAGTGCAGGACCCGGCACTTGGCCTTGTTGAACCTCATCCCATTGGCCTCAGGCCATTGAATAGTCCCAAGCCTGTGCTAAACCAGGCTTTGTCCAACAGAGCATCAACTGCCCAGGCCAACACCATGTGGGAAGTGTGCTACGAACTCAGCCCAAACAGAGTTGATGGTGGGACAGTCATTCTGAGCACCCTGAGCTGCTGTTTGGGAGCACCCTCTTCCCAGCCGGGGCTGCTCACAGAGCCAGGCACCTGCAGATCTGCACCACAGCTGCTCGAAGAGGTCATCCTCAGACAGTGGTGCCACCAAAATCGACAGTAGTTGAGGACACTTTACCCAAAAGCCACACACATTGGAGCTCCTGTGATCAACACCGTCTGACAGGTCAAAGCCCACAGTCTTCTGCAACGAGTGCAGGTGTAGAATTCATGGAAACATGACCCTGGCTGTTTTACGAGCTACTGCAATAAGCCTGTGATAATTTTGTTTTAGTTGAATGCAAAACATATTAGCAGTTGCATTTGAAGCAAACAGGGAATTTCCCATAACCACAAGTGCGTAATCGCTGTGATAAGTCATTTTTTTCCCTTAAATGTTGATACCATCCTTGAATGCTTTCTCTGGACAGAAAAACAGATCTGCATTTCATAAAGCCTGGCACAAAATCAGCAAGCAGAGGGGAAAAATAACCCTATATCAAAATCTTTCCTGGAGAAATCACATTCAACAAGTAGGGAGGAAAATCTGGCAAGATAAGATAAAACAATTTTTCAGGATATCTTTTAAATACTGTACTTCCTGAGAATCAAAAGCAATAAATAGCACAAGCAACAGGTGCAGAACATCACACAGTATGGGTAATAAATGCCACTCTCCTTGATGTCAGGGTCCAGTGAAAATAAAAAGATATTTAAAACATACCTCATTTGATTGTTACTCACTGACTAAAGCAAATTCTCAGATGAATATGCAGAAAGTACGTAATTTTATATCTTTTTAATATATACAAATATATATATATATAAAAACCTCCCCCAAGCATTAGCTGGAGCTCTTAAAAATGTATGAGCACGTGAAAGATATCTTTACTCCAGCAGCACCAGCTGGAGTTATTGTAGCTTACAACAACAGACTAAAAAATAAACCCTCCCAAGAGGCTCGGTTTCCTACGCATCCCCCACACCAGAGCAGTGCAGGACGAGTGCCATCAGGCCAGGAATGAGCAATGAGAAGCTGCACCACGAAGCCGTTTTCTCAGCTGGACCAGGCACCTCCAAAGTAAAGATTTTGGTGACTGCACCTGCTCAGGGTAAAACGCTGTTTCAGGTGCAGGGATCAGTGGAGTTGCCAACAACACAGAACTACTTGCTTGAGGTTTTATTGGCTTTCTAGCACACGTCACGGTATCCCAGTGTCAGAAAGCCAGACCTGGGTGACCCCAGGGAAAGAGAGGAGTCATTTACTACCCTACGCTATTGCTCCCAAATTCATTTTGGTATCTTCATAACTATTATCTACAAAGCACCAATAATGACATATTTTTCACCCTTTTGTAAATATAAACATTCTGTCTCAGAAGGGGCACTCAAATAATATGTTCATATAAAACTTCATTTTCAGTGGCTACATTTTACAATTATAAACTGTGATCCAAAAGATCACAGAGAGCTTTACAGAGGTTTACTTGAGGACTTCCTTGAAATCTTTCTTGGAGGCTTCTGGAGAAAATGGCAACAGGAATCAGTTTGACCCCAAATCAGAATCCATTTCAAGACAAATATGAGACTTGTCGAAGAACTGGATTCAGTGAACAGCCTGAGAGCTTTGTAGCTGAATGAAAAAGAATGAACCTCCCATATTTCTGTGCATTTGACCTTAAACTAAGCAATGACTTTCTCACATCTTTGCTTTAGTGTAGTATAGGTTTTTTTTAATTTTTATTTTTAAAAATGCAGTTCTCATAGTACTAATACACATAGTGCTATGAGTGATTTTAGGGAGGCTGGAAAAGTAGAGAGAAAAATACACCCAAATTAGTGGTGATCCTGAAGAAGACCGATTCCCCCTCAGAATTCCTGGAGCCCTAGCAGATAGTTTAGGGATGTGGGAGTGGGCTGAGAAACACACGTGACAGCCAGACTGACACCATGTGCTGGTGGCATGCAAGGGAGCAGCAGGGAAACTCTCTGTATCACAAAGTTGTGCCGTCAGGTTTCACAGCTCTCTTGGTGTACCACGCCAGCACATTGAAACTGCCAGTGGTACCTGGGCAGTGTGGTTTTAAACCAGCTCAGATACACGACTCTGAGCTAGAATGAAGTCAGTCATGGTCTCAATCCAGTTAGAGAGAGCTAAACTGGATATCTTATAAATTCCTGCCCTATATGGATGAGAAGTAACTGACCCAAAGGCTGCATTTTTACTTGTTGTTTTAAACTTTAGCTGCCTTTTGGACACATAACTCTCACACAGCTAAACAATAAATCACATTAAAAAAAGAAACATTCATCTGCTCTCAAATAAAAAAAGGGTTAACCCTGAGGTATGACATCATTTTCATCAAATGTAATTAATCCTCAAAATAAGGACTGATCCAGGGAGAGTTGTTGTGACATCTAAGGCAAGAGCCTGGAATTTTCCTAATATAGAAGATTGTCACCTGTGTAAAAATAGCAGATTAATCATACTGATTAAGTATGATGTAAATATACATGCAGTAATACTAACAGATGATCCCAAAAATGTATTAAAAGAAAATGAGGCAAGAACTCTTTAGCCTGGAGAAGAGAAGGTTGAGGGGAGAGCTTATTAATGTTTGTAAGTATCTAAAGGGTGGTTTGAGGGAGGACAGAGCCAGACTCTTTTCAGTGGTTCCAAGAAGCAGGATGAGAAGCAACGGGCTCAAGCTGGAACATAGGAAGTTCCAGTCAAATATGAGGAAAAACATCTTTCCAGTGAGGGTGCCAGAGCGCTGGAACAGGCTGCCCAGGGAGGTCATGGAATCCCCTTCTCTGGAGATTTTCAAGACCCACCTGGATGCAGTCCTGAGTGATGTGCTCTAAGCGTTCCTGCTGTAGCAGGGGAGTTGGACTCGATGATCTCTAGAAGGTCCCTTCCAACTCCAACAATTCCATGATTCCGTGATTCCATGAACAGCAAGTTTCATTGAGACTTGCTGCAAGCTCTCTTCAGAGAACAGGATACAAATTTAACCTTATGCAAACCATTCCTGGAGTATTGTCCTCCTGCAACCATAGCCGTCAGCAACACGTTTGGAGAAGAGTACAGAAAGGCTTGGTTCATGCAGCGATATGCCTAGAGCCAGTCCTGGGACATATTATGCTAGTATTTTGACGAGATGCTTGTAAACAATTATCAAGAGGGCTAGGCTAAGCCCAAGCTGCAATGCCTCTTGCAGAAAGAGGTAAGACTAAATTAATGGCCTGACTAATGTCAGGCACCTGTCTCTTATGCTAAAGCCTCACTGCTACCTACTAAAAAGCCGCAAACACAAGAGCAAGTGATGGTCTCTTGAGTAAGATCTAGAGAACGTAAAGACTATAGCTTTGTGATTTCTTTTCAGCACTCTCTTGGTTACCTCTACCATGACATTAGATTGTCCCAGGAACACACAGCTCTGCCTCTAACAGGGTATAGCTCTAAGAAGCAACCTGGGGATTTATGGTTTTCCATGGTAGGGAACCATTCCCCTGCTCAACAAAATGATACAGTTTGGTTCTTTGCTGACCAAAAACCCAATGGACAGAAACTCCACAAGGACACAAAGCAAACATAAACCTCATGCAGAACACCTGGTCTCCAGAACACCCGGTCTCCAGAACACCCTGAATAGACGCATTGCACAGGACTGCATAGCAGGGGCAAAACCCACACATGGACACCAGCTAAAATCGAAGCTGTTTAATGTTGCTATCAAGCAATTCCTGCCATCCCAAACGAAAAGGGTCCTGTAGCATCACATGGATCTGGGTCACCAAGCTATTTCTCCCACCTATCCCAGGAAGAAAGTGGCTCTGCATTCATCCCCACAGCAAACACCGGGACAGATTTGCCTCCAGTAAGACAAATGGCTAGAAAGCAGCCCTGAGGAGAAGGACTTGGGGGTGTTGGTGGATGAGAAGCTTAACATGAGCCGGCAATGTGCACTGGCAGCCCAGAGAGCCAACTGCATCCTGGGCTGCATCAAGAGGAGTGTGGCCAGCAGGTCATGGGAGGTGATTCTGCCCTTCTACTCTGTACTCGTGAGACCCCACCTGGAGTACTGTGTCCAGCTTTGGAGTCAACACAGGAAGGACATGGACCTGTTGGGAGGGCCATGGGGATGATCAGAGGGATGGAGCACCTCCCCTGTGAGGACAGGCTGAGAGAGCTGGGATTGTTCAGCCTGGAGAAGAGAAGGCTCCAGAGGGACCTTATAACAGCCTTTCAATATCTGAAGGGAGCCTACAGAAGAGCCGGAGAGGGACTGTTTACGAGGAAGTGTAGCGACAGGACAAGGGGGAACGGTTTTAAATTGGAAGAGGGGAGATTTAGATTAGATATTAGAAAGAAATTCTTTACAGTGAGGGTGGTGAGGCA
>JAOTQQ010000001.1:188542195-188578976 GCA_026546715.1 Gallinago undulata | reverse complement strand
CAGGGAGGGGGTTGAGTCACCACCCCTGGAGGTGTTTAAGAGTCGTTTAGATGTGGGGTTGGGGGATATGGTATAGTGGAGAACTTTGTAGAGTAGGGTAGATGGTTGGACTCAATGAGCCCAAGGGTCTTTTCCAACCTGTATTATTCTATGATTTAAAAGATTAATCATCCCTCTTTAGGGTAGGCCTAGCATGAGGCAAGTATATTTGGGTTATGTTAGTATACTAATAAAGCTTTTCTGAGACGTCTTTTCACCTCTGCCTGAGATACCACCCTTTCATAATGTGTTTTGGGAGATTGCACACACAGCAATCAAGCCAGCAAATTTTGCAATAGGATATAGTAAAACATCAAACCGGAAATCATTATGCCTCTTTAATGTGTTAATCTTTTCACACTGTCACTTCTAAATAGATGGTGAGATTTCACCCTGCAATGGTGTGTCTAAACAATGAAAAATCTTCTGCTAACACAGAATCAACCCATTTAGTGTCAGCTCTGCCTTAGGTTCAGTAGTCTACAATGCTCAAGCAACTTCAGACCAGCTTCAGATAGAACAAACACCAAATAAAAGTAATAGTGGTAACTAAAATTAACCTGACATTTGACAAGAGAAAAAGAGAACCGGTGTCAGGACCTTTTCCACATCCTACCTCTCAAATGCTATGAAGGGACCCACGGTTTCAGTTTGTTCATAACATTGATGATCTCAGTGCTTCTACAGAGAAGCTGTCCTTTAACAGAGGTCACCTACAACGTGGTTAACTCTAAATTTTGAAAAGCACTAGTGGCATGCTTAGTAATTGCTATTAAGTATTTATTGGAAGAAATAAGAATCAGGAAGATTGACTATAAAATTGTGTGATGTTCTGAAAAGTGAGCTGTAGAGTCTACTGTATATGTTCTTGTGTCAGTGCAGGCTGTGCCACAAGACCCAAAGAGCCTTCCTTCATGTCCCTATCCCCTGGGAAAGAGGCAGATGGGAAATCATTTTCCCACCTGGGGAAAACTTTCAAGAACTGAAAATAAATTGGCCACTCCAAATCAGGACAAGAGGTGTTGGGGTCAATATGAAAAAAAAATATTACAAAATTACTTGAGTTTAAAAAGAGATTTCAATTCAGTTTTGATTATTATTTTGATTTTTTCACCACACAGTTTCAGTAGAAAAGTCACTTTCAGATGAGAAAAATTGAATTGTCTACATATAAATATGGAAATATCTCATTTAATTTCTCCAAAATCAATGACTATTCAGATCACATGCCTCTTACTGTGGAATTCATCTGTCTTCTCTTGTTCTAAGTGAGGTGCTATGGCGAGGACAGAGGTCATCTTTTCATTCTGTTTGTGCAACACCTAGAACAAGTCCTCGATCTACTACTAATAAGCCTTTAGGTGTAACAATAAAACAAACAATAAATAATAATTAAATAACTGGAAGAAGTAGGTTGCCCTTTACGTCAGTGAGTCCTGAACAATGTAAAGCTTTATTAAGACAAAACTCACACCTGAAAGCCCACACAGAAACTTAGCAGCAGTCAGTCCATCACGATAAACTCATACATATTTGCCAATAGCTGAATTTTAAAGCGATATCAAGTATCAGTAACAGTAGTAATAGAATACTACCAGAGAGATTTATTAAGGAATAACAATATGAATTCAAAGCACTTTGCAATATAAGGTGCGAGTGGAAAATCTTACATGTTATTAGAAGCAGAGGGTATCCAACCAAGATGTTAATTGGTCTTCAATTTCAGAATCAAAAACTCAATTCATTCTCACAAGGTTTCTAACACAAAAGCCTTCAGTCCATGCGTCAGGTCACATGCCATGGCTGGGACTCACCCAGCATCTCAGTTCAGCATCAAAACAACTGATCAGAAATCCCCCTCCAAGCCTCTAATGGGCCCTGCCTTGAGGATCTGGAGGTGAAAGAAAAGTTTAAACTCGAAAATCTAACTCAGTTCTGCCTCCACAGGGAAGAGAATGTCCTATCTTTCTTCTCAGATGATTTTGAACTAAGAGTATCAAAGCAGCGAGATCTGAATATGATGCCTCTAGATGAACAAACAGTGGCAACAGCGTATGAAGTAAATTTTCTATCTTTTGTCTTCTTTTCTGTCTTTCAAAGTGTGATGACTTTTCCAAACCAATGATATTCATGTGAAATCCAGAGTCCCAGTTTATATGCTATGGTTGTTTTTAGCATCATAATGCTAATAAAGTCAACGTATGATCAAAGTGGTAAGGATTTACCACAAACCCTCCTTGCAGATACTTGTGCATTCTCCCACAGTCCTAATATTAGTCTGATCATTTGCATTTCTTTGTATTACCTTTGACCTGAGACAACTCTCTCCACTTGTTGTTCCGTTATTCTTACAAAACTGTTCTGAGTTTCTTATAGATTGATTGACACACGAACAATTAGAAGATTCAGAACCAATTATCCTTCATCATAAGAGGTACTATAGTAATAAGAATTTTTTTAAGGAACCATTATAAATCATTTAAGCTGTTTATAAAAATAGAACTGAAAAGAGTAATATTTCTGAACACTGAGCTACAATGGAGTGTATTTTTAGATCAACTTGCTTTTTAGATATATGCAAAAACTCCTCTCAGTATTCCTCCCCCACATGTGAACTTGAAAATTTACTCCACAGCTTCAAGAATGAAGGCAATACCTTCTTAAACTGGTGATTGAGATGATAAAGTTTCTTCAGAAGCACTTCTGGCATCTTATTTTTGCAAGCATCTTTTTTAAAGCACTGTAGACACAAATTGAGGAACAGCCAGGATGCTTTTGCTGATTTCGATACTTTCCTATCAGGCCTTGTGGCTCACTGGTACCCAGTGCTCAGCTTTGCGGTAAGTATAGCCCGAAGCGATCGCTACAGAGCTGCACGTGCTGCTTTTGCTTCAGTGGTGATGTAACGGAGGGGAGCTTTTCCTCTGATTAAGTTCCCCACCCACCGTCCTAAAAGATAAGCTGGGGTTCACACAGTGTACATTTAATGCCATGCAGTCTCTCTTCCACCACGTGTTTAGTTTCGAGTTCCTTATTATGAGAACTAAGTGAACCAGCTGGAAGGAGTCCAAAGAGGAACAAAAAGGAAGATCTGAGAATAAACATTGTTTAAAGAAATAGTGGACTTGTTTAGTCTATAGAAGATGTGAGGCAATATGGTAAATCAGGGTAAAGGGTACAACAAAGAGGAAAGGAATAAATTAAACTCCATGCCTGTCCTATGTATGAGACAAAGCAAAATGGCTTTTGATATGGGCTAGACATTAGGGGTGCTCTTTCCCCCTCGGACAGTTCTCATCAGCAGAAACTTAGAAACATACAATATTTGTAGATATATGCCTTAGACATCTACACTTAGAGAATTAATCCCATAAGGACTGTTTGAAAGACATTTCCCAGGGAAATTATTCGAAGAGTACAGACTTGTCAGTACTGGAGCATTTTGCCTACAGTGTATATGGTGTCTCCATCACCAGGCAATCTCAAGAAGGAGTAGGACAAACACCTTCAGGACTAATTTAGGTGGAGATGATCCTGCTGTGGAATATAAAGATGGGCCAAATGATGTCTCTTCTCATACTTTTTTCTATGATTTATATGATTCTGCTTATACGGACGTACAAGGGTGGCCAAGAATGGGGGAAATAGGCCCAAATAGGCTCAAAGACTGGAGCAGATAAAAAAATTGATGTTGTAAAGTCACTTCCTCCTAACTAAGATATAGGCACTGGAAACTGTTCTGTTGGTTCAAAAATTGGAAAAGAAATCAAAGGGAACTGAAATCTGAGAGCATGGATGCTCAGTCCAAATTATCATAATATTGCTATCTCAAATACAATGAATAATTAAGTACTGAGATGATTTCATGCTTGTTTACTTTCAGGGCTTTGTTGAAAAAAAGGGGCTGAAAAATATATAAATGGAAGGAATAAAGAAAGTAGAGATTCTCATCTCTCAGGAGATGAGGTATAAAGAACAGCAACCATTAGTTGAGAAGTTATTACTGCTATCTCATTAATGATATGCAAAACCACTAAGAAAATGGTAGCATGCAGTTAGCAGCTTTTGGTCAAATTGCACAGTTCCTGAAAAAAAATAATAATCTCACTGCAATCAAAGTTAGTTTGTTCATTTGTGGTTGTGTTGACTTCTGAGTCACCAGGAAACGGAACTGTATCTGAAACACATGCCCTCCCCCTGAAAAAAAAAGCACAAGCATTGATTCTTTCTTTACGTCAGTGAGATCAGACTTTACCAAAATGAAGGAAATAAAATGGTATCACTTCACCTTACAAAAGCACTGACTACCCACAGCACGAAGCTATAACATTTATAATAAAAAAATACTGTCAGGTGAAGCAGCAGAATATGACTAAGAGTCACATTGGCTGCAGAAGGAGAGAAGAGAGCTTGTTCCTCTGGTGGTCTGCCAATTTTTGCCAGCTGTAAAGAAAATAACAGATCTAAGGTTAATATTTGATTATCTAAAAATTACCATCTAAGTGCTCTTTCATTTTAATTTTTGGCATTTAAAATATTTTAAGACAAATGAAAGGAAATTTCAGAGTGAAAATTTCTTCCTAATCAAGGAATCAAAAAACCCAACCAAGGACAGAAACACAAATTATTTTACTCAATGAAAATTCTGTAAAACCTTTGAATCCAAAAGTGCTCAACATTTTAAGGTTTTTGACTCAAAATCTCAAATGCTGTAGCAACTACTCGTTTGAATTTTCATTGCTTCAAAATATAGTGGTAAATAAATGGGATGAAGGCATTTTACGCTCCCATATCTTTCTCTCCCTTACTCATTAAACAGCAGCATGACAATAGCAACAGATGAATATATGGGGTAATAAAGACCTTCCTAAAAAATTACTTTTCTAGTGCTAACATTTGGTTTCTACACCACCTTCTGACACTGCTCTCTGGAGACTGAAGTGGCTTGTAGGTATGAAGAATCCCTCAGCACTAATCTTCTTCCTCTGGCAATACACTGTCTCACGGTTCTCCAATAAGCTGCTGCTCGAGGTGACTTTTGTCCTTCCTGGTCTCCAGCAGCCAACACGTACACATCCTGCTAAGCGAAAGCCTGTTTAATATTCCTGTCAGTCAGGCTCATTCAAACATCAAACTCCTGCTTTCCTGTGCTCTGCTGGGGAAAAGATTCCTGAGCTATTTTTCAATCATACCTCTGGATGTGTTGACTGTGGATAATTCTCCTTCTTGCTGATGCTCTGGAAATTTAGAGAACAGTGAGCATAACCCCTGCCCTGACCCGCTTCAGGGATCCCCCAAGTGAGGTCTCCCAGCTGCAGAAAGTAGGTTTGCATCCGCCTGATTCACTCTCTGGCAAGCACAGCAAGGGAATTTCTTCACTGCTTTCCCTACCCCCAGCATTATTGACCCATTTTCTGTCCTTAGGATTTTGCTTGGCTTTTTCATGATGAAGGAGAAGGCGATAGCGGAGTCAGGCATGTCCAGGCTTGTCTGTATCCACAGATGTAGGAAGCAATCTTTTTTTCACTAAATGACAGAAAAGCTCTGACTTAGCAAAGGCAGATTTCTGCCCCCTGCTTATTCTTTTGGTCACTTCCCAGGCTAAGTGTCCCCCGCAGTGCTGCAAGGTTGCAGAAGCACAGCCCTGGACAAGTCAGTGGGTTTCAAGAGCTTTCTCGGTGAGGAGGCTAATAAACAACAAAGTAAGCAAGCTCACGCTGGGACACACATCGCGGTCCAGGGCAGGACCTCTCTGTGACAGCAGCCAGCTGAAGACATCCTCTGCCAAACACAAGAGCTAAACAAATGTATAAAGGCTCCAGCAGGGCTGGAACTTGGGGCTATCTTAGGGGCTTGCCGAAAAAGAGATCTCTGGACCTTAGTTTTTAACAGCTCTAAATGGATTTTTATTCCATGAAGATATCCACTTGCTTTCTTGAAAACATTGGTAGTTTCAGGGAATTTCTCCTTTTGTTTCTCTGAAACTTGACATCTGCCAATTTTATCTGATGCTCCCTAACTCCTATAGTAAGAGAGACAATCTATTCATGAGGTTTGTGCCATCTGTGGTTTACAGATCCCTCTCATATCATCTCTTGGCCGTGTCCTTTCCAGGCTGAAGAGTCTGTCTGTTCAGCCACACCTCATGGAGAAACTGTCCCATATCCCTGGTCCCCCATATCACTCTTTTCTAATGCTACTGCATCTCTTTTGAGACATGAAGGCAAGAATCTCTTGCAGCACCCAAAAAATTGGAGCTCACCATAAACTTGCACAGTGCCATAATGATACTTTCTGTTTTCTATTTTTTCCTTAGTATCTTTTTCTTTCAGCAACAGCTTAACACTGACGTTTTCATTACAAAGCCAATGTCCTTTGTCTCATATGAGGTCCATAGTTCTTAATTATTGGATTTTAGTTTTTATTACCCTAAGAAACCCAGTATTACCACAAAATGTTGCCACTTTATTCCCCACCTCTTCTTCCACACCACCTATGAATATGTTGATCACTACAGGTGCAACACAGATTTTGTGTAGAAAAGCACACTACTCATCTTTAACACAAAATACCCATTCTCTGAAAGGATGACTATGCAAAAGTCCTATGGAAAAGTTGTCCTTAAAGGGAAAAAAAAAAAAGGTAGGGTTAAAGTCCTGATGGACATTGTCTTTAAAAGCTCTGCAAGTAATATACTCAGCATTGGCAATTACTGCAATCGCTTTTTTATTCTAGGGTGCCCAAAATGTGCATGGGTCTGCTCTCACAGACATGCTAATTTAAGGCTATAATAGCAAGGGTTTGATGAAAGAAGTAATATCTAATTAGACTAGATAACACGGTTGGAAAAATAGAAAACCTATCAGGCATGCTGTCTGTTGATTAGATCTGCCAACTAAACAAATACCAGTTGTTGTTCTTGGTATAAGCTAGTTCTATATAAGTGAATGTTAAACTATATTTTTTAAAAATATATCATATTTTGCAGAAGCAAATCATGCCTGGAAAATAAGTAACATAGTACGGTTCACATTAAAAACTTCTATGGGTTCCTAGCAGTGAAGACTGGAGAATTTAGGATTGTGTGGGGTAGGTCTTGCAAACAATAACATTTTACTAATTGAGTAATTTTATCTAGTATATTGCTAAAGAACCTCACATTTATGTTAACATTGTATACGGTTTATGTGGAATGTGTTGGAATAGACCAACAACCATCATCTCAATAATTTTTATTGCCTGTTTGACTCACATGAAATTATCATAGTTAGCTCAGCAGCTCACAGTAGTACAACTCAGCAGTGTGTGTCCATTGCAGGCTGCCAGGAAAATGAGAAAGGCTTTGGTCTTCGACTACACTCAAGAGAAAAATGGGACAAAATATTTTTTGTTCTCCAAAGAACAAATGAATGACAGGGGATCCTACTTGAAAAGAAAACAGAATGCACAATGGGACTGGATAAAGGAATGATGATTAATGAAAAGCCTCAGATTATACGTAATCACAGAAAAATAGGTCTGGAATGGACCATGATTAGTCACCTACTCCATCCCCCAATTCCAATGTCAGATCAATAGTACTTACTATTTGTCCAGTATGTACTTAAAGACATCCAGTAATGGAGACACTATTACACCCTCTGTAATATAAAGCTGTGCCTCAGTAATGTTACCATTAAAAAAGCTTTTCCTCCTTGATGCAATTTAAGTCCATTACATTTTACCCAGCCTACCAAGAACAGATTATTCCCTTTCTCTTTGCAGCAGCCTTTCAAGCATATGAAGACTCTTAGCACATCTTTCTTCTTTTCTTCAGCCTGAACAACTCCAGCTCCTTTAGTCTTCCTGTCTTCTGCTCATTCTTGTTGCCACCTGCCCTTTCTCCTGTTGGTTCACATACTTCTTGAGCTATGGTCCACAAAACTAGCCCTTCCACTGGTGTCCTACCAATACTGCATAGAGCCTGGGGACTCCTTCCTACCCATTACATCTTCCTGGCACATTTACTCTTTTTCCCATGAAAACACATTGCTGACTCATATTCAGCTTGTGACTTACAGATTCTTTTCTGGAAGATTACTTGTTTCACCAGTTGTTCCTTTTCTTGAATTTGTGCATTTTTTTTAGACCTGCCTAGGTTTAACAGCTTCCTTTTGTTCCCACCAGGCTGTGCCTTATGTTTTCTAGATCTGTTTTGTTTTTGTCAGCATCCTAATCCCCTGCTCCAACATGCCTGCAATTCCTCCCAGAACTGAATAGGACTGGATTTAGGTTCTAGAGGATCCTATTTGGTAGACCCACTTTGACACTAGCCGTTGACCCCTACTCTGTAGGCACAGGTACCTACCTAGTTAAGCCCCAGCTCCATAGCAGCTTGACACAGATGATGTTCCTCTAGCTTTTTATCAGAATACCAAGGTATGGTACCAAACAATGCAGCATTACATTTTTGCATGACTCGGTTGCTGTGGTAACATAAATTAACGAAATGTACATTGTCGTGGCAGCTTTGTCACATAAAGTATGTAGGCTTTTCTACGCAAATAATGGCAGAAGCACTACGAGATTCTGAGATGAAAATGTTACTCAACAAATTGTGGTGGCTGAACAGGGAAAATAATGCCAGACCGAGGCTGAAGAGTGAGCTGACAAATCATCTAGACATTTCAAGGATACCAGTTTGCAATCAGGCATCATAACTGTGGTTAAGTAAAAAGAGAAAATGAGGGTCTACCTGCAAAAGGTACTCAAAGGACTGAAGCAGAAAGCCAACAAGAGTTAGACTTGATGTTTCGGATCTTCAGGTAAAGCAGCCATTACTGATGATGACAGAAGTAACAAATACCAATACAGATGACATTCTCAAATCAGTTATCTGTTCTGGCACACCTGTTAATCTCAAGAGCAATCTCAGGAGTTTTGGGCAGGGGTTACCCAAGAGAAGCAGGCTGCTGTGGAGGAAGGCACCAAACACAGGTTCCCCAGGCCAAGGGGGTGAGAGGCAGGTTCGATCACTCAGGCTGGCCAGGTTGTGGGCAACTGCAGGAATAAGAGAGGCATTCTCTGTGTCACAGGCAGAAGATATTGAGGTCACAGGAAACAGCTGTAGCTCATAAGGAGGGCGCAGAAATGGCAGATTAAATGCATAACGTAATTGAGAAGGCAAAGAAATTTCCAATATATGAATGTGCATTTTTCTTTTAATTAAAAAAAGAGGTAACTGTGATGCAAAGTTGCCAAAGCAAGTCTGACTTGAGATTCATTAAGAAAACAGAAGAGAAATAGAGTTAGCATATAAAGGACGACAGTTATATAGAAAAAATATTGCTTATGAATATTGCTGTTCTGTATTGTTACGTTGTAGTTACGCAAATACAGATTCTGGAAATGAAGATGGTTCTGGTTTCAGAATGGAGCAGTTTGTCCTGTTTTCTCTCTTCTTCCATTTAGGTACTGATTAATCCCACAAAAGCGTTCTCATTTATTAACAACTTTTTCCTCCATTTGCTGACCAGGAAAGTGTGTTGTGCAATGTGTGAAAATCTCAGAGAAGAAAAGGAAATCCTGGGTTTCAGCAAAACCTGAAGAACAACGATGTGGGAGAAACTGTGGACATATAACGGGGAACCAAACCAAGAGAAAGAGACAGACGTGGGAAGTTCTGGAGGTGTATGAATCCCCAGCCCCTGATTGTCCTACCCAGTGAAAGTCTTCTAACGCTTACAACTCCCCCTTCTGAAGTACTACTGCTGTGTTTGGGGTTTGTGGTCATGGGACAGAAATATCCTGGATTCTAACCCCCAAACGTCTGTTTTATTTGGGAAGCAACTTGCTTCCTAAAGCAATAGAGAGGAAATAAGTTTTTACCAATGAGCAATGTAGTGACATCAAGGAGCTCAGCAGCAGCATTTTGAGTAAACTTCATATTTGAGCAGATTTAACTCGTGCTTATAACAAGCTCTTTTTAATCAATTACAAAGGTAATGCCGGTTTACAAAATCGCAATCTCTTCTAAACAGATGAGGTCAATAACATTCTCCAGACAAACTCACCAGGAACTACAGTATACTAAGGAAAAAAAAAGTTATTATTGAACTCTTTTGTGACTTTAAGTAGTTTCATAATCAATTCCATTCTGTATTACTCTGTTCTGTCGTTCTGATAATTGAGAATAATTTTCTCCAGCACTGCAGTGCTTTTAACTGACTCATACACTCCTCAATCACCAGCAAAGGCTTCCATAATAAGCAGCAAAGTAGCACTGCCAGTGTATAATCCTTTAGTCTTGCTTTCACCAATTTCCTCTATTAAATTAATATTCAGTCGCATTTGGACACCACTCTGGTGTAACTTCTGAAACAACATCAGCATCTCTGGGACTGAGGGAACAAGCGTTTTACTATTTTTTTCAGTAGAGGTCTCAACCTCCTTCTCCACAGCCAACTAACTAACCAGAGGAGAGAGCCAACCTCTTGCATGATGAGCTGAGCCCTCCAAACTCATTCCTAAGATGGGGGTGAGATAGATACACTGAGAAATTCAACAGACCTTGTACCGAATGAGCTGAATGGACAAAATCATGCCATTGCACTGACAGATTATGTCAGCTCTAAGGGACTGGGGAGGGGAGGGGGGGGGGGAGGGGGTATGTTGAAACATATATAGGAAAGCACCATAGGTCTGTTCCCGAAAAAACTTTTGTCCAGGCAAATCACGGAATCATGGAATTGTTGGAGTTGGAAAGGACCTCTACAGATCATCTAGTCTAACTCCCCTGCCAAAGCAGGATTGCCTACAGCACGTTAACTCAGGACTGTATCCAGGCGGTCTTAAACATCTCCAGAGAAGGGGACTCCACATCCTCCCTGGGCAGCCTGTTCCAGTGCTCTGGCACCCTCACCAGAAAGTTTTTTCTAATATTTAAGTGGAACTTCCCATGTTCCAGCTTGTGCCTCTCTATCACATTTTACTGGAAAAATCTGCAGAGTGGCCTTTCAGGCTCATATTTTTGTGTAGGATTTGCATCAATTAGATGCAAAATTTAAAAAATTTAGCCAGGTATACAGGAAGAGTTCTTTATCAACGTCAATAGTAGAACAGAAGCAAATAACAACTATATATACACACTTCCAGCCCGTGAGTAGCAATAGCTGTAAGTTGTATTTTGTATACCATAGGCTCAGTAACCACAACAGCAGAGTTTCATTCATCTCTTCCAGGCAGCCTCCCAGCGCTCAGCCGCCCCGGCAGCAGCACAGAAGGCAGGGTGGGATGGTGAGAGGAAGATTATTACTTCATCTGCAAAAAAGTAACTGCGAGGTGGGAGGAAAACGTCTCATAATTAGAACACGGGACGGAAATTAACGTCTCTAGCAACTCTGCCACAGACCGAGTGTGTGATCCTCGGCAAAAAGCTCCCCGGCCTCCCTCTCCCCACCCGCAAGGCCAGGGGCAGGAGGCACGGGGGACCCGAGCAGTAACGTCCATAAGCACCCGGCGGCTGCCTCCGGTGGCAGCAGGACCTTTGCCAGGCCGGCAGGACCCGTCGCCCAGGCCGCCGCTTCGGCGCGGCGCCTTCCTTCTCGCCCCAGCCGCAGACGGTAACTAACGGGCCGGAGTCCCGGGAGGGTGATACTGCGGCGGCCTTCGCCCCCGGGGCGGGGATCCGCTGACCCGCGCCCCTCCGCCGCCCACCACCGCAGGCCGCCGCGGAGGCCGGGCCGGCCCCTCACCAGAAGCCGCGCCGAGCGCTGGGGCGGCGGTTCCCCCTGCCAGGCCTCGTCGCTCCCTGGCAGCAGGTGCCGCCCGCCCCGGCCCGGCCTCCTCAGCGGCCCAGGGGGCTGGCCGCAGGGCCCGGCGGAGCGCCTCTCGCAGCGCCGCGGGCATGAGGCGGGCGAGGTGAAGGCGACCTTGCCGCCCCTCCTCCCGCCGGCAGCGGCGGGCCGGGCCGGGCCGGGCCGGGCCGGGCCGCCCTCCTCACGGCAAGCTGCAGGTGGGTGGCTGGGGGGGGCCGGCCGCGGGCGGGGCGGGGTGCGTGGCTGCCCGCGGCGATGGCGGTGCCGCGGCCGCCGCCGCTCCAGGCTCCCGCCCCGGCGCCGCCCATCGCCGGGGCCGAGCCACCGCGTGTGTCAACACGGGCCCGCAGCGCCGGCCCTGCCCCCGGCGCCTCCCCGAGGTCGCCCGGCGGAGGTCGCCCGGGCGGCGGAGGCCGCGGCGCGGCGGGGGAAGGGACCTCCGCTGCCGCCGCTTGGTGCTTCCCGGGGAGGTAGGAGACAGACCCCGTACCGCCGCCCCGCCACCCCCGGGAAGAGGGGCCGCCCCGCGCCTTGGCAGGCCCCGTCCCCGAGGAAAGTTTGGCTGGATCGGGCGGCTGCCGACCCCGGAGGGATCCGCGGGCCGGGCCCCGCAGCGCCGGGCCGGGGGCGGCCGGTCCCGCCGCGGTGTGGGAGCTGCAGCGGCCCCGGGGGGCACCCGCCGGTACCGGGAGTCCGAGAGGAATTTGAAAGTTATTTCAGGTATTCTGATTATCCCGTCGTTCCTCTGCTTCTAACTTTTTTTTTTTGTTTGGGGGGTGGGTGGGTGGGTGGTGGTTTTTTAATAATTGTGTAGGAACAGCAGAGATTGATTCTGTGCACTTTGGGTGAGAGAACCGGCTGCCTAAGTTGGCTTGCTCTGTTTAACCACACTGTAATGGGCAGGAACCTCTAAAAGCACTGGATGCCCCACTCGGAGTTCCAGCTGTGGCTTTTAAGTTGCAACTTCTCTTCAAAATTAATTTTCATACACCTATGTGTTTTTGGACCTGATTCTGCAGGCATGTCTGAGTTAACGCCGGACATGTACGGTTGTATTTGTGGAGCGGTGACGTTATTTTACCATGCCCCCGGGGGAGGAAACTCAGCTGTGCCGTGTTTGTACAGCACCTTCTGCAGCTGGTCCTGGCCCTGCCTGGCACTCCCGTCCCCGACGATGGTTTGGTGGCTTTGATAGGGCCAAACAGTCCGTATGGGATGGTCTTGCTGAAAGCTGGATTAAGCAAAGCCATCCTGCTGAGCAGTAGACCACACTTCTTCAATAGCAGATGTAGTGAAATGTCGTGTTTACTGTGTCTTGTCCTCTTGGTCTGTGTTTGCAAAGCGGAGACATAATTCATAATTGCGGCTCTAAGGGTTGTGCAATTAACAACAGACTTAAGGTAGCAGTAGCGTAGTCTTTTGATCTGGAAAGAAAACAAACTATTCAAGTGTGTCTCAGTTTTCAAAGTGGCAGGGTACTTCCTCTTCCACTGTCTCCTTACCACTTAGCCTTTGACCATATAGCAAGCCAGTGAGTTCACGATAACCCTTTTTCTAGTACTGTATTAGATAAATCTAAATCAACTGAATTTTCTGTCTGGTTATGCTCCACGGTGACATTATACTTCAACATTTGACATTACGCTTCAAAATTTAAGCATGTTGTCATTTTAAAGAGAATTTGTTATGTCAGTATAAAAAGCATTTGCAACTTTTTTAGGGAAATAGGGAAAGGTTTTTGTGTTTTCTCTCCCTCACCCTTCTTTTTCACTAGTTAGACTCATTAGTCATGAGAATTCAAAAACTTTCTTTTTTTTAATTTTTTTTCCTGATGGAGGTGGTTGAGCCAATTCAAGGTATTTCATCTCTCCACAAACTTTGCCATATTTATGTTTTTAGTCCAGTGTGGTTATTAGACCTTTATTACTACACTAGACTTCCATAAGGCAGCAGTCACTTGGTGGTCTTATAATTACCATTACCGTTTGCAATCCTTTTAAAAAAGCAGTTATTATTTATGAGGTCCTGTTATACAGAGCTCCTCCTCTGACTATTTTTAGTCATCTGCAAATCAAAGTGCACTTTAAAAAAAAATGTCATCTTACCGTGTAAATGCAAAGAGAAGTGGAGTTTATTGAAGGTATGCAATTTGAAAACAAACCCTGTAGCTCGACCTGACAAAGCATGAAGGGATTATCCAGACTTGACTCATCTGTGTAGATTGTGCATTTCAGGCTGACTGCTGAGCTGAGCAACAGTCTGCTGGAGTGATTTCGCTGCCTGCTTCTCTGGGCTGTATCAGCCTTTAAAAACATAACTGGTATTCCAGAGCTGTTTATTTCTTTGAAGAAAACTAGGCTTGCAGTCGATGAGACTTGAAAAGATTGGACATTCAGATTGATACTTGATGAAACTATGTACTGTTCAATTTAACATAGGTAAGTCAAAAACCTTATAAGATTTTCTTCTGTGAGATCTTATGAATTGTACATGCAGTTGAAAATAATCTCTAAGTATTTTCAATTCAAAGTCAGCTTGAAGTGAAATGAGGAACTTTCTTGGTGCAGGTCAGTTTTTGTTGTACGCAGAAATAGCTATGGCTAAGCAACTCCGTGTCCAGTAGAAAGGAGATGTGTGATTTAGTTTGACTTCTGTAATGAAGGAAGTGATAACATCTCGTCTGGTATGTTCTGCATCAGATCCATAACTTCTGGCTTGAACAAGTACTTTGAAAAAAAGAATCTGCCCTTGAACACTTGAAGTTTATGCATTTTTTCCACTGGATGCACTTTATTTTTTAATTAAAACAGTTCCTAATCAGAATTTGCTAGCCTCAACTTCCAATTATGCATCTCTTTATAGTCTATATTTTAAAAAATTCTTAAAACACCGAAGTGCTTGAAATAGAGTGGCAGTAGTAAGAACAGGGGGAGGAGGTTACAACTAAGAGGGAGGTTAAAAAATAGGTGATGTATAAGGTTATGGCATAAAACTCCTCTTTTTCCTATTCTGTAAATATTATTCTGCTGCTCTTGCTGTTCTGTGAAGCACTGTCCCAAATGTGGCTAGGAAGTCGTAGGGTTTTTTTTAAGCTATTCAAGAGAGATTTCATCGTTCACTCATTTCCGTAGTGTTTGTTGCCATGGCAGCTAGCCAGCGGCCTTATTAGTGATTAAGGTGGTTACACTTCATTTTTGTGTTGTGTGGTATGGGAAACTATAGCTGAGGTACTGTAAGAAACATGTTGTACAAAGGCTGCAGTAAGTTGTTTCTATGAAGAGACTGAAATGTTTCTGTCCTCGGACCGAAGTTATTGTATAGTGATGCTTTATATCTCTTAGTATGTGTGTTATGTTTAAAGTGCCTCCTGTCTTCAAGCCTGCTAAATATTTGCACTAAACATACTATGTCTACCATATGTTTGAAGCAAGAAATCCATTAAATGAACAAGCCTGTATTTTTATGCTTGAAAGGATGCACACTTACTTCATTTTAGTTACTAAATTGTATGTTAAAAGTAGAATATAACAAAAGCAGAGTTGAGATAGCGTGATGAGAAGCAGAGTCATTTTTTGTACCTCCTGGCCTCCAACTGTAGTCATTTCCAGTTAGCACGTAGATAGAAAATCAATTGTAATCTGCTTATAATTGCCTTCCTGGTAGAGTTATGAGGCATTTCTCTCCCTTATCTTTTCTTCCCCCTCCCCAGCTTTCTTTTTTCCTTCTCTTTTTTTTTTGTTGTTTTAGATTTTTCTTTTTTCTCTCTCTCTATTTTTTTCTCCTCATGTCTTGAGGAATAGGCAGCTCTGCAGAGTTAGAGGAAAAAGATACTGTATGGATATTTTTCACTGTAGAGCTGTGCATCTTTAAATGTTTTTGTGCAGCAGCTTGAGGCTCTGTCAAAAAGTACGTTCCTTACCATGTTATTTAGTGATGAGCATAAATTGAGGAAGGTTTTCATAACCTTGGGGCTTTCTGCTTAGATGAACTAGACATTTCTCTTCTACCTATCAGGATTGATTACTTCAGGGTAGATCACATTTCTTGTGTAAAAGGCTGAGTTTGCACTACCAAAAATTCAAATTGTATTTTGCTTAGTATGAACTGCTGGGCTTGACACTTAACACTGACTTTCCCACTCTGCCAGGATATTTTATCCCCAAGTTAAAGACTTACATTAGCTTTTTAGTAAACTCAAGCTCTATTCATTCTTGAATCACAGCTGCAGAATAAGAATCTTTTGAAAGAGTACTTTAATTTTCAGACTTGTAATTCTGCTGTCCCAACTGGGAAGGTCTGGACAGGACCTTTTCAAAGTTTGCCCTGGGGAGTAACGAAGTTCACCCTCTGCAACTGTGAGATTTGTCATTCTTCCAGGCTCACCTCAGCACACACCTGACTAACTCTCCTGACTGCCTGGCAGTTTTAAGGTTGTATTTGCTTGATCTGTGATGCCAGTCTAACATGTTAAAATTTTGTATGTGTCAATCTCTTCCCTGGGACCAGAGAGGTCTGTTTGTGTACACATATGTACACGTATACGTGTAAATATGGGTAGATGGATACAGAATAGAATGCTATACCATCCTAGGGTCTGCCATCCTTTAAATGTAGAAAGCTCTTCGGTGCTCACAAATATAGCTTCCAATACCTCTGTTTTAGACCGAAGTGGTTTGATTCTGAGTTCTTTCAGGATAAATATGCCCTTCGCATAAAACTTCTGCAAGATTATGCAAAGTATTTAAAATGTGTCATAAATATAGTTTTCATGAGGGTGGATAGTGAGGAAATTAAAGCTATGTTCAGGAGAAGGGATTTTACTTAATAGGAAGTTGATATTTTGAGAAAAGAGCGGGGAGGGAGGGACAAAGCAAGACATTCTGTGGTTGGGAGTGCAGGAGACTTTAATGGACGATAATAAGCCTCCCAATGGAAGAAATACAGTAATTTCTTCTGGTATGAAAGGAATGTCTTGGGAGGTGGTTGAGAGTTGCAGAGGAGTGCCAGAGATTGGGGAAGTGAAACTGGAGGTGTTCAACCGTAAATGTGACACAGGTTATTGCAAATACCTGAAAAGCAGTCTGATTGCTGCGAGTAGGTAAAGCTCAGAGCCTGGGAAGAGTCTCAAATCCTTGTGTCATTTACTAATTTTCAAAAACTGTCATGATAACTCCTGAATGACCATTTGTGTGAGCTGTTCTCCCCTATGGGCTGTCATGTGTTAAGCTGGAAAATCAATTAATTGGTCTCATCAAACTTTGAAGTTTTGCAATGAGATGAAAATTTCTACTGTGCTGTGACTTAGACCTTTTATCTTAGAGCTAACAAAATTCGGTGATTTGGCAACATTGATTGAAAAAGGGACAGATTGCATTTCATTTGACAGAAGCTACTTTATTAGTCTCCTTTTATTCTGCAAATTGTTAACGTAAGTAGCTGTTATCTATAAATCCTCATCTCTGCTTTTCTAGTCACCATTACATTTAGTACCCTGACTGTCAACAAGTCTTTTCGATTCTTCATCGCCTGTAAAGCTCATGTTTAGAACACTGAATTATCAAATCTTTCCATCATCAATGCATGGCCTCATCCTTGATGAGAGGCATTTCTCTTGTAAAAAGTACCGTCAACGCTTTCATAAAAATCACTTTATCTAAGTAGAGGGTCTAAGAGCCTCATAGTTTACGGCTTCATCCCCTAAGGCCTTTCCACCTTAAAACATGCAACTGATTTGAAAACCTCAGATGATTTCTCCTTCAGCAATAATTCCAATACATACTCTTTGTAATGCCAGATACACCTATGAAATGGTTTGTTCTGGCTAGAGAAGGGCTATGGTGTGCAAGTGCCCAGGGCTGTGCACCTGGGTTCCCGAGTCCCTAGCAGCTGCTTCTGGGATTGCTGCTGCTATTCTTGCTGGGCTGCCAACTGGGCTTTTGCTGCTGCTGCTGCCGAGCTGTGAGTTGGACTCAGTGCTTCTGGAACTGTCACTTTTGGGATTACAATCTGGGTTTCTTGAAGTTGATGCTGAGCTACAGCCCATGCTTACTGCTGAAAGATTAAAATCAGAGTCTTCTGGTTCAGCTGTTGTTTCCCCAACCACTTGTTCACTTTTCTGTTAATAGCTTTTTATTGTAGCTGTTGTGTGGAAGAAAATAACATTTAGTATCATGCATATGTTGCTGCAAATTTCATCTGGTTCCAGCAAAAGACTGTGTGGCTCATAAATGTGTTTAGGTGGCCACTATCTGGAGTTTGACTTTACTACCAAGACTCATTCAAAGTTTAGACTTTCTTATAAGTGAAACTTGGTAACCACCCTTGCCTGATAAATTAGGAGAA
Organism: Gallinago undulata; assembly: GCA_026546715.1. Classification (NCBI taxonomy): domain Eukaryota; kingdom Metazoa; phylum Chordata; class Aves; order Charadriiformes; family Scolopacidae; genus Gallinago; species Gallinago undulata. The sequence goes on along the minus strand of JAOTQQ010000001.1, from coordinate 188,560,800 downwards.
TTTAAACTACAGATCTTCACAGAGATTTAGTGTGTGTTTGCACTGTGGAATTACGCAGCCGGTCTTTTTCAGGACTCAAAATAATTGCTCTTTGGCTTTGCTAAGTTTAACTTTGTTGGTAGCGTGCATGGTACCAACATAAGGTTTTGTTCAGTATTTGCTGATGGTCTTCCATCTGATCTGTTCCATAAAATTGTCAGCTCCAAAGTTTCATGAGGCTGTGGTAACAGTCTATACTTCACACAGGACACCTTGCTAAATTTCAGACATGAGTATGTTGCAAGTCGGTTACCTTTTGATGTACATAGCTGTTGCAAGAGAGACCTCCTATAAAGCAAACTCATTAGTGTGAAACCAAGCATCATCTTTATCTTAGGGCTGATCTTTCTCGCAGTGCTCTACATATTTCTAGGTGAGCAGTTTGAATTGTTCATCTGCAGCTTGGATGTTCTCATCGCTACGCCTGTGGGAGCTCCGGGGAGAAAATGTTTATAGTGGGCAGACTGGAAACAGATGCCTCCAGCGGGCATTGTAAGTAGAATTTAGTTCATCTGCTGACATGGAATGCTTTTGTGGAAAGTAAAGCCTTGTCCCTTGATAAGTGCAAGATGACGTTGCAAAAATAGGTAATAAGGCCAAATAGGCTGTATTAGCAAGAGCATAGCCAGCAGATCAAGCAGAGCATTCGTTTGCTGCTCTTTGGCACTGATGAGATTGCATTTGGAGCACTATGTCCAGTTTTGGTTTCCAAAGGACAGGAGAAGACACTGACTTACTGGAAAAAGTCCAGTGGATGGCTACCAGTGTGATTAGGGGACTAAGTACATCATGTGCAAGGAGAGACTGGGAGAGCTGAATTTGTTCAGCCTTGCTAAGAGAAGACTAAGCAGGATCTTATTGCTGTCTTCAGCTGCATAATGTGAAGGTTTATGGAAGGCAAAATACCCTATTTGGAGGCATGCAGCAAAAGGACAAGAGACAGCAGTTGCAAGTTACAGTGAAGAAATTGTGGCTGGAGATGAGGAAAAATGTCGCTGTGAGGATGCTTAAACACTGGGACAGGTGCATGGGGAGGTTGTGAAATCTGGAGATCATCTCATGTCTGGAGATGCTCGGAAGTTGACTTGGAAGAGGCGCTGAGCAACCTGCTGTAGTTGACCCTGCATCGAGTGAGGTTTAATTGGACTAGAGATCCCTTCCAAACTAGATTATTTAATTCTAAATGTTAGTAGCATCACTAGTGTGGAATGAAGTCTTCCCATTTGTATCTGTCATTGTGAGATCTAACTTCATGATGAAGTGGGACTCTGAAAAGCAGTATGTGAGCTCTGGGGGCCAAAAAGAGCTCAGAATATTAACCTTAATGAAGGAATCTGTGTAGCTATTCACAGGACTAAGATGTAGTTGGCTTTCCAACATAAAAAAAAAAAACAAACAAACAACCAAACAATAAAAGGAAAAAAAAATGTTCATAAAGTGGAAACTAAACATAAGGAAATTTGATTGGCAAAATTAATTTCTACTTTAAAAGTTGCAAACTTCTGAGCTTAGACTGAAATTACTCTGAGACTCTGAAGACCTGCAAAAATGATATGAAATCATTAACAGATGTTTTGTCTCTTTGATATATTGGGTTATTAAACAAAAGTGGGCAAGCTGTTTTATTAATGTATAAAATACAAGAATATCAAAGCCCAATGTACATAGTTCGGTAAGGGGACTTCCTGGTGGTCTCTCTCGAGTTCAGGGATGCAGTAAATCTGAAGAAAAGCCATACCTAAATGACAGGTAGTCAGATAGACTTCTGTGTAGCTATTTTCTTTCTGTTTATTTTTTAACTTGGATTTGCAGCTACAGTAACCCACTTTCAGTAAGCTCTGGCTATTGTTGCTACTTGTCAGGTCTATTAAAAGCTTCCTCAGAAAGTAAGAAATAATTATATACCAAGTGTGTCTCGACAAACCGCGTGACCATCTCTGTCTTCCCTGATTTCTTAAATTAGTAAATCCGGGTAAAAAAATTAGACCTTAACGTATTCTTTGGCTCTTTCATCTCGGTAGAGAGTAAATGGCAAGACTGAAAGTCTTGCAGAAAATCCACTGCTGGCAGCTCTCTCTCAGAAGGCTCCAGTCCAAAATGACAACTGCAGCCATGTGGTACAGGCACAGGAATTGTCTCTCAAATAAGCATAACCCTGTGAAGCCATTTAGGGTGATGCTGAGTCCAACCAACACCTTGAACTCTGTCCAGGAACCCCAGAGATTATGGAGCTCTGTTGCCAGCAGCATGACCTGAAACACAACCTGGCCATGTCGCTAGACAGTTTGAGAGGCCCATTTTCCCTGACAAGCCTTTCAAACTCTTAATAATAGTCTGTGGCACAGATAAAAGATGTTAGGTTGACTAGCTAAGTCTCTTAAATTTGTATTTCAATTAAGAGAATACTTTTTTTCACATAACCATGTTAGTTTTGTTAGAGGATTTTCTTCTGACAGAACAAATTTGAATAAAAGTACTTTGCTAAGCACGACGGCGTACACTTTGTACAGTTGTAGGCATTGTCTGGTCGCTCAATATTGTCACAGGGAAAGTTAATTAGGCAGTTCAAATTTTCGTGCTCAGAAGGCATCCAGACAGCGTGACTCATTCTGAAAGTGGGAAGAGATCAAATCTAACGTGTATCGCTGGCAACTTTTTTTTTCTAGAGTGCTTTGTGTCTCAACTTCAATTTGCAAATGATAAAATTAAGAAACAAATTAAATGTAGTGCCTTCCGGTGGTAATCTTAAAATAAACACTGTTCGGCCACTTGTCTCTGAAATTGGCAGTGTGTTCCGTGCCGCCCTGGTGTTGATGGGAGCTCGACAGCCATCTTAGTGCATGGCAGGGGTTTTTGATGTTTTCTGGCTTGCAGACCCCTCAAAAGTTGCTGGTAGAGCAGGAGGGCCACAGCTGAACTGCAGGTTAGATTTTCTTGGATTTCTTTGGTAAGGCATATAAAAATAAGATAGACCCTTTGGTGTCTGTAGACTGGAACCTGAAAACCAGTGGCAGGTCATTTTTTAAATTATTTTCTTTTTTAAGGTTTTTTTAATCTGGGGAATTTTCTTAATAACTTTAGATGTTTTGGGCTCTTGCATCCCCAAGAAAACCACAAAGTAATAGAAGATACTGGATTCAAATGCTGTTTTAAAGAAAGACCTGTCTCTTGGTGCTAGTGGCAACTGTTGTATTTTTCCCTTATGTTTGCATTTTTACATAAAATAAAAACATACATTTTTTCGGACAGGAAACGAGAATTGAGTCCTAGAAGAAGACTCACAGCATGGGGTGGGTCTTAGACATGGCTGTCTCAGAGGAAAGAGTGAAAGGATCTACCCCTACAGATGGAAGCCTCACAAAATTGAAACTTATCTGGCCAAACTGGGGAAATTATCAAATTACTTGTGTTCTCTGGTAAAGGAAAACATTTCCCTGATACTGTTCACTTTCATTTTGAAAGTCTGTGCTTCAGAAAATGTGTTTCATTTCAAGAGTAACTTCTTAGTGTGATACTGAGGAGTGATGCCAGTGTTTTTGCCATTGCAGGATGCTGCCTTATGCTTTCTGCACTGTTGGCTGATAGGGCTCAAGCCTGTTGGGCTCCTTAAGTAGGCAAACTGTGCAGTTAGGTTCAGCTGCAGATGGGAACTGTGTCATCTCTTGTTGGTGAACAGCTCACGGTCAGGGCCTTTGTCTACCCACGGACAAGGAAAGACTGGATCTGCCTAGAATTGGAAGGGAGCTTAAAGATCATTAAGTCCCAACCCCCTGCCATGGGCAGGGACATCTTCTGCAAGACCACATTACTCAAAACCCCATCCAGCCTAGCCTTAAGTACTACTTACGATGAAATTTAGGGTTTCCTCTTCTCTTAAAAACATACTAGAACATGTCATGATCATGATAAATGATGCAACAGTTTGCTCAAGTCTTGCATGTAGTCGGTACTGATCTAATAGGTTTATACTAGAAATTAGACTTTCTAGCCTTCTTTTAAGATGGTGACCTGCTGGAAAATGCTTCTCTTAATGCTTTTCTATCCTTAAATTTTAAGGATAACTACAAACTGTGGAGTCTTCTTTCAAAGAGTGAAAGAACTCTTAGCTCCTTTATTTTAATGCATTTGAAAGTGCATATTTTTATCCAGAGAAAATACACCACATTTGAAAATGCACTTGATCCTTTTAAATTTTTTTTTAAGACTATTTATCCTGTAGGCAAAGCATTACTCATCTTTATCACAAGAACAGTTTATCAGTTATTTTTCTGAATTCTGCACACTTTTTACTGGTCATTTAATTCACTCCTCTGCATGGCTGTAAAAGTGGTGGTGGTTTTTTGTTTGTTTTTATGTCTGTGTGTAGATACAGTCTGTAGAGCAGCACTTACATTCCTCACAACTAAGTAAACATCTTCCAAAGTGTTATTCTTAAGATAGTTTGCATCTCTTAACATACTAACTGGAGAAGAATTTCTGTTGTATTACCACCTCATAATTTTGAAGATAAGCATCTCCCTTGCGGCTCCCAAGTCCAACAGCATATGTAGAATATTTGCAATGGCACAGCAGTGAGTTTAGTCTGTAGCATGCAACCTTCATCTCTGTTTCAGAAATGCAGTGGCATGTGATTGATTTGATTGTGCAGTGCATTCTTGCAAATGCATCATTTGTTACTGGAGGTTTAGCATAAAGTTCTGCAATAAAGGATAATTAAATGCTATAATGGGAAAAGTTGTCTTTCTAATTGCTGCAATAATACCACTTGAGTTACAGAATGACCATTTTGTATGCTTGCATAAAATAATTTATTTTTAAATAAGGCTTGTTTTCAATGTGTTTGAAATGAGAAGAGTTGGCTGGAACTAGCAGCTTTTTTTAGTTTGTTGTTTTGTGTTTTTCCCCCCCTTTATAGTAGTGTTTCCCTAATATCTTCAGCCTACGCTGTCTGAATTTCCCAGCTGCTCCAGCTCTCCCTCTCTTGGTCTTTCTGATCATCCCATGCATGCTTTTCATACCAAACTGGGCAGCGGGGGGGAGGGGACGCTCTCCTTCCCACCCCTCGCCCAACTGAGAGGTTCCCCCTGGTCCTAGTCTGTCTGGAGCATCCCATCACCTTGCTGTGTGCCATTTGGAAATGTCCTTCTGCCATGGGATCCCTGAGTTAGCCTGTCACCTCCAGCCAATTAATGATTTTGTGCTGTTTAATCCGGTGACATTAGGGGCCTGATGAGCACTGCACATGATGTCCAGTCCCTACGAGCCACAAAAATAGGTGTTCATCACTTACTGATCTTGCAAGACCAGGAGTTTGAAGAGCTGTTACTTTTTGCTGTATTTTGGCAACTGGATTTAACTTATTGACGCTTTGTATTTTAGATATGGTAAGAGGAGATGATTGAACTAGTCAAGGTTATTGGATTTGGAGGTCTTAGCACGAGAACTGGAGAACTCTTTGTTCATTCACACAATGTACCTTCTAGTGATGCTGTTAGAGCCCGTCACAGATGTGACATGAATTCCACAGTGTTTCTTACGAAGGTTCCTTTGTTGATTTCATCATTCTCAGTAGGAAGCCTCATATACTGGTTAAACCTTAATACAAATGCTTTTCTATCATAGAATCATCAAATTCTAGAATGCTTTTGGTTGGAAGGGATCTTTCAAGGTCATCTAGCCCAGCCCTCCTGGAAAGAGCAGGGAAATCTTCCACTAGATCAGGCTGTCATCACAAGCATCACAATGATGTAACAGAATGATCTGACACCTTGTAAGCCTTGGACAGCCAAATGTCTTTTAGGGAGGAGATGAGAAGATGCTTCCAGAACAAGCAGCTGGTTTAAGTGGCTAACATTGTGGACAGGAAAATGTCTACTTAAATCATGCAACTACAGCTTGATAGAATATTTGGTGTAAATTGAACAATATAACATAAAGTCTTCAGGTTGTATCTGTTCTGCCCTCGGTCATAGTAAGTACTGTGGCATGGAGTTATCATGAACATTAATCTACAACTAAAGTTTGGACCTGGTTCCCTGAAGACATGCCCTTGGGGTATTGAGAATTGTTTGGGGGGGATGGGTAGTGTATTCTCACTGTTCCTGTAGAAGACATTGAGGGGAAATATCTTTGCAAGTAAATTTCTTACAACCTTACTTTTAGGGCAGATCATACACTTGCCCTAGTTGTGCTCATAGAGTCCTAAGTAAGTACACCACTTCTCTGCTGTGGAGTTCTCAATTTGTTACAGATGTACATAAAGGGTATTATACATGTCCTCTGCCAAAACAAGCATTCCTTGTATTGCAAGAGAAGTGCCTGACTCTAATCAGAAAGATATTCAACTAATGACTAGCCAAGTGATCCTGCTTGCATTTAAGGGCAGTTCTTGGACATAGGTGAACTGGACTGGCTTCTTATTTTGCCTACAGAAGTTTTAATATGCTTAACATTATCCAATACCGGCAACTGAGGTAGTCTAAATACCACAGCAGGGACTGATTAGCTTTTTCAGATCACTGCTTTTATTCGCTGTTTGCAAAGAGGCTTAATCCAGTGCTGGAGATCAGGCGTCCCACTGTGCTCGTGGGTAGCTTTCTCTCACTCTTTGTGCTCACAGTGGCAGAAATTAGTGAGGAGTCTCCTTCTGCCTCTGACTTAAAAGCTTCAAAGAGTGGTGCTAGTAGTTGTTCCTAGGAGTCTTTAATGGACAGTGCAGAGAAACTATAGTTGGGGTTTCTGCTTTGTATCTTAATATCTGGGCATATGATAAATGCATCAGCACAATAGCATGATGGTATGTGATTGCATTTCATGTGATCAAGGTCCCTTCCAACCCCATATGATTCTATGATTCTATGATTCACTATGTTGAATTGATTTAATATCCACGTGAAGCTTGGGAAATCACTCAAAACAATGTATTCACATTCTTTTTTGCTTTTAAATCACAGTAGATGTTTCCCAGCAGATAGCCTGTCCTCCCAAGCAGAGGAGGACATCTGCCTCTGTGGTTCTCAGTATTGCTTTTAGTCATGTAATGAGGGTGAAGTTCAGTAAATACACTTTTCTAGTAGTCATTCAGATGAACATTTGCAAATGTAGAATCCCCTCCTCTGTGCTGAGCTGTCTTCACTGAAGTTACAAGCAATGGCAACTCTACTTGAAAGTCCCCATTGCTTTACTTGTTACATCAAGCATCAAACCTTACTAGTGTTATATTGCTAAATAACTGTGTTACAGGTCTTGGTGGTGTTGGAACTGTTGGGGAGTGAGAGGAGGGGAGATGTGGACTGGAGCTTGTGTTTCCATGTGGCTTACTTCAATAAAAAAATCAAAACAATAAAAAGCTGACTGAGGCCTAGCTCCTGACTTTTGTTCAAATATTTCATCATTGCAAAGAGACAGGAAGATCTTGGCATCTCGAACAGAGCTGTGAAATAAAAGGGAAAGAAGTTGTATTGCAAATAAATATGAGTGACTCCAGGACAAAAGAATGGCTCATAGTTCCTTTCTGTCAAGTGCCCTAATGTTTCAATGCCACTGCTTAAAAATACCCATTATTTCACGTATTACTATTATGTGGGTTTAGTTTAATCGGTTTCACCTTCTGTTGGAATTACCCACAAGTACTCTGTTAGAGTTGTGTGTAAATGCAAGTTTATTACGTTTATTGACTGATGTTCAGAAGTGTCAGGAAATTCAGAAAATGGTATCTGAATATATTTCAGTGTTTAGTGTGGGCTCCTTTCATACTGCCTTGCACTTTGTACCAATATGATTAATTTTGCTAACGAGAAAAGGGGAATACAAATAGCTACTGATTTATTTCTCTTTAATAATTTTTTCTTACAAAGAACTTACTGTTTCCATAGCGGAAGGGGCTATATCCTGTAAGACTGATATATTTTAATAGGAACTCATAACTTTTACTACTTAAAAATAATTCCTTTCTTTGTTTCATGAATTAGAAACAATGAGGAGAAGCTGAAGTCTGCCCAAGCCAGGTGTTTCTTGTTGGCAGCCTGCTCCCTAATGACTCTGGCTCTCATACAGCAGCTGCCTGCTAGTCTCTTTTGTATGGCCTATTGTTGCTGCACACCCCTTGTTAATACACATGCTGCCCGGGGCAGACCCTGAGAATGACATCAACTTGCTTATCTTAGAAACCTCCGAACCTGATGCAGGGTGGGGAGGTTGCCTTGCATCTGCCCGGCCAACTAATTGTGAGCTCTGCCGGTCGTGATTGGCTCCGCGTCCGCCCAGTAATAGGTTAAGCAAAGACATCGCGGGTCCATCTGTTCGTCCATTCATTGTTCTGCTCGCTTGCCTGAAGTCTGCAGCTGAAATCGTGTTAAGGAGTTGCTTCTGGAACAGCTACAAGAAACCAATGTCTGTGTGTTTTCCAGTGAACGTAAGTATATGGGCTTCTCATTGCAGAAACGGGACGTTTCACCTTTCTGGTGTTTCAGCGTATCAGTTTGCATTTGGACAAGGTAGCTAGTATGTGTGTGTCAGCTGAGATTTGCGCACTTTGGGTGTCTCTTGGAAAAAGAGGGAAAGGAAAACAGTTATTTCTGAAGCAATGAGCTCACCCAGTGCATTCGATTAAGGAACTTTCAAAGGCATCGGTAATGGTGTATTCCCAAGAATTTGAAAATGGTAGGCAGTAACCATCAACAGAACAAATTCTCCTCTAGCCCCCTGGGGGGAAGAGGAGGTTTCAACTTTAAGTTATAGGTATTTACCCTTTTTTGCAAATAAGCTATTATTTAGTTTAATTTGTGACTAGTAGAAAAAGCTTTAAAAACAAAGTATCAAAGAACTTTTCCATTGTACCATACAATGGATGAAATTTCCTGTGTTTGTGAAAATAGTAAGAGCTCCACTGTGGGCTATGTGAAGATGCTGTCGTGCAAGACAGAGCATTAGGTTGCTCTCAGGTGGAAACACGTTCCAGTCAGAGGTTTTGTGCTTTGAAAGCTATTTGTGTGTCAGATCTAGCCTGGCCATTTTTATAAAGTTTCTAATCTGTTTTGTTTTATGTTTTGAGTTCAGATGTTAGGCTGAAGAACAAACACTCTGTATTCCATGAGCCTGTGTTCCAAGGATCCTGTAAAGAAAAAAAAACAAAACAAAGACCTTCATATATCAGTTGGGAGGGAAAGAGAGCATAGAAAAGGGTTAAAAAGAGGTTTGCATTTCTACCACATGCCCTATTGTGTGAACATATGCATGAGTCTATTGAAAGTTTTCAGAAGATGGGCAGGCCACCAGTTGCTGGTCTCCTGCAGTTCCAGTAGACATCTGTTGCCCCAGAGCATTAACCAATCTGTTCAATGGGACATCCTTCCTTTGTTGGATAGAATGATGCAGACAACAGCACTCGCTGAAATACAATGGTAATTAAATACATAGAAACTACAGCAGTAGGTATTTATTACATATTCATTATTTTATTTGTATTGTTGCCGTATCTTTATCATTTGGATAACTGATATGTTCCTTTTTTTCTTTTCTGATCATTTTTGCACTTCTGTTTGTGACAAGTAATGACAGCGCTTCAACAAACTGTGAATTCAATATTTTCCATTTTGTGTTTAGAAGACTTAGGAAAAATTCTAAGTGGAAACATGCTGGTCTATTTCACTGTAGTATGTATCTTCAGAAACTTTTGACGGTCTTTTGAGAATACACAATTTCTGTTACACTGTGTCACATGACACACTACTTGTTATTTTGCTCTGAACTAAATTTGCATTAAATTGCTTTTCTTATGCTCAATTGTAAATGGAAGATATTCTGAATACACAATAAAAGATTAGATGATTTATTTGCCCACATCCCTTTGAGAAATATTTCTGTTTTGTGTGAAGATGACTTAATGGGCTGATTATTGTTAATGGTTAGTTGAAAATAGTGGTGACTTCTAAGAAATGGGAAAAGATTGCTCTTCTACAATGTAGTAGCACAGTGCTCGTCCAGAGTATTACAGTTATACTTGATAAATGTCATTGACTCAGTAATACAGTATTTTAGGCCTTTTATGGTGAATATAGTGTGAGATACTGTAGTTTTAAAAGACTGTAGTTTAAAACTTACATTTTCATAAGTATGTCTAAATTGGGAGCTACCCATTTTATTAACTCTTTCATAAATACAAATTCTGTTACTCAGCTGTGGTAAGCATAACCAAAAGTTGCAGACATTCTTGACAATAATTTTTTGGCTGATTTGTGTTTGTTTGGCTTTCATTTGAGTCAGAATTCGTAGCAGGTATTTTTCTTAGCTATATTGCATTGTATCAGTAAGCATACTTTAAAACCATATGTGCGTAATGAGAGTCCCTTGTAAATAAAGAGTGCAAGGAATTCTTATCTGTTGTTACTCCTTGGATAAATGGGAGCTTCATTGTCCTACATATGTGTACGCTAGTGTTTATTTGGAATACAGATTCATTCAAATAGACTGGCTGGCATATTGCTCTTCACTAATCAAATCAAGATAAAATAATCAATTCCATCAGGGTTCCGCAGTGACATCTGATTTTCATGGTTCTAATCAATAAATCTTATAAAAGACATCATGTTGGGAGCTCCAAAGTCTAGCATTTCGAAGAGATGCTCCTGACCACGAATATGGTGTATGAAGTTCATAGACCTTGTAAAAATTTGTCTGCAAATAAATAGTTTGCATGCAGAGTTTAGGCCAAATGCCAGGAATAGTGTACTGCTTATGCAAAACTTTTAGAAAGCTTTAGCTTTGGATTTACAGAGTAATCGTCATTTTATCCACCCTTTAAAAGCAATAGTATGGTGACTAGATGCTGTCTGTGGCAGATTTTAAAGCTGTTGCTCTTATTACTTCCTTCTTTAAATAGTTTCTGGAAAACAGTAAGAATTCTGTGCAAAAGAAGCAAATATTGGAGGGAAATGGAGATTGACAGGAGACTTAAAGTAGATAGATGTAAGGCTGATTATGTATACATTCCCAACAATGGACAAAGCTCAGTTTACGGTCATTTTTCATACATAGTTGATGTGCAAATCATCTTAAGTATGTTTCATATAATGCCTGATCTTCAGACACATTCATATGCTAGTGACTTCTTTGAATCCCACTGGAGGGTGTTATGATTGTGTTTGCTGTAAAGCACTTAAACTTCAAGGAAGAAGTGACTGGAGAATGACTCTTTCTGATGTGTGCACTTCAAGCTTTGTTTATTCTATGCTGTTAATATGCAGCCTCCTCTCCCCCCCTCCCTTCCAAAAAACCTCCTCCCTCTGCTTTTAGTTCAATAGTAAAATGACATTTCACAGTACATGGATTTAGGCAGTGACCCATTATCTCCCCATACTCTGCGGTGATGGTACATGAGCCAGCTCAACTTTTCAGTCCAGCTTAAAAGTGTTGCCCATTAACTAGACTTCCTCGAGTCAGAGCAGATTGTGGGGTTGGTGGAACAATGATGTCGGGGCTTCCAGATTGGTTTGGCAGCTGCATTGTTCTCCGAGGGGAAACCAGACGCACTTAAGTCCCGCTCTCTTTCATGGGCTTTTGTTCATACCAAATTATTCTTTCGCTGTGCTAGTATTCATGATGGTATGTTAAAGGAGTGCATCCTAGCAACTAAAGGCTGGTTGCTAAGCAGCCTCGCTTCCAATAGGGGTTTCTTGTTTGAGATTTTGTGTGTGTGTGTGTGTGTGTCAGTCCTGTGAAGGCCACAGTGTTGGTTTTTTAACTGTATCCTTTTATTGGGATATTGTTGTGGTTTGTTACTAGCACTGTGCCATCGAGTGCATTACGTTAGTTAATAAATCACTGTGGAAAGGTTCATTTCCTAAATTCTCATCGTGTTTAATCTGTGGTGTTGCTTGAAATCCTAACGCTGTGAGTAAAGAGAAAGTAATAGTCCTTGATATGCTCCTTGAGAGCATTACGTCCCTACTGCCTTCTAACAAGACCAGATCTAAATGAAACTTTAGTGTACTTTCTTTCCTATCCATCTTGCTTAGATTAAGGTGTGAGTAATGAAAATACTGATGATTTATTTATTTATTTATACTAGAAATGCTTAGGTAAAGTGAGTTTTTGTGCCCTATGACCAAAAAGCACCACCACAGTGGTGATGTCTTGGCACTCAGCACCTACAGAGTCTCTTTTACTGAGCCATGGATTGGATATTTTTTGCTTGATTCTCTCTACTCTTAAGCCTGGTTGAATTTCTTGTGTGTCCACTCTCATATCTTTATCCCAAGAAGAGACAATTACACCTATTTTAAAAATACTGGGCAATTTTAAAATGCTAACCTCTAAGGGGATGGGAGGGTTAATGTATTTGCTGACAGAGATTTTGGCTATTCATGAGACACCTGTAATTTGCATTAGTATAGATCAAGAGATTCTGTTTGACATAATATTTTTTTCTTGATATATCCTCCTTGATGAACCTTGTGTCTGTAATGTATTTGTCAAGTTCAGTTGAAGTCCTTTGCCTCTATGTTCTGCTTTGCAAGATGGACGTGTGAAAGAAGTCTTTGTTTCAGTCTTCCCGTAATGTAAATTCTTCATGGTAACCTTGCAGTACAATTGGTCCATATGGTCCATTTTTATCTCTGAGAAATAATTTATCTTTTACTTTCTTTATTGAAGTAGTTAGCAAAGATTCCTGTTTAAAAGAACAAAATAAGTGAAAGAGATAGCAATCTACTTTTAAATGTGGGTTGTGGAAGTAATCCTTTCTATGCTTGAAATGGATAGCTAACTTCTGTATAACTACAGTTATGCAAAATTCCTCCCAAAAAAGCTGATGTGGCAAGTACGTACATCCAGAAAGCTGCAACTTTTCTTCTTCTGTTCTTCTTGCATGACTCCTATCTGTGTATTCAGTTTTGATTCTGCAAAAGGTTTGCCCAAGTCTAGTTCAAGAGTCAGAATCAGCTTCTCATTTTGTTGCCTTGTTGGCTTCATGAGTTGTCTGTTGCAATCGGTGCAAAGACTTCCAGTGGCTTTATTTGCCATAAGATCAACCCATGTCTCTAAATGCTGTATGTGTTCATAATGCAGCAATCTTTTGAGAGCAATTAGTCTTTCTTAATTACCACTTTATAAAAGCATTCAGAACTAGTTTGAGTGTATTCAGTTGAATTGATAGTGGCCTTTAGGGCCAATAAGTTTATATTTAATCATGTTTTCTGTTATTATTTCATTTTATGTGTTATGTCTTATATTTGCCTAACCAAATAATCTAGTACTATGCTAATTTCTTTCTATTCAGCAGAGAGTTGAAGGTACTTAGTTTAAAAAGTTTTTCTAGTGCTTATATGTTATAGCAGTGGGGTTTTTTCGTTACAATACTGCCTTAAGCTAGAAGAAATATCTCAGTTCCTTTAAATCATGACAAGACTTCTGTCTCTGCGTTACAGTAGGTAAACTCTCAGTGTTTGCTTTCCTATTCTTTCATAAACCTCTTCCTAGAAATGTTTAAGGTAAAGCATTTGATACACTCTGAAAAGAGATGATCAGTTTTTTTGTTGGTGTGGCTATAGATGTGCCTTAGGAAAAGTTTTTCCCCCAAAAGTTTTCCATGTTTAAAGAAATAACAACAAAAAAAAACTTGTCATATTTCACTGCTGGGAGAGAATAAATGTGGTTCTGAGGAAGCAGCAAGAACATACAAAGCAAGTAAGATATGTAACCAGTTGCAACTTTTTTGTTCTCTCTTTAGGAATACGGAACACTTTATATTCAGGAATACAAGAAAAACAGCAAAGTGGAGTCAAGCACATGCAGCAGCTTCATGGGCTTGAAGGATCATCTGGGGCATGACTTAGGCCACCTTTATGTGGGGAGCACTGGCACACAAATAAATGCAACTGTACCTTGGTCAATGGCGGAGAAGCCAACGATGGATAAGGTGAATTCTAGGAAAGAAGATGTAGACAAGGAGGCATCTGAAGAGACTTCTGGAAGCTCTAGCTGTGACTCTGAAGAAAGCACAAATTCTGATAATGATTCAGAGAGACTGAATAATTCTGCATCAGAATCACATTTATTGCCTAAGACTCACCGGCAGCTGTGCCGATCTCCTTGCTTAGAGCCTCATATACTAAAAAGAAATGAAATCTTGCAAGACTTTAGGATAGAAGAGGCTCAGATAGTACCTAAGGAAGTCAAAAAGCCCCCTGATGTAGTGAAAGAATATCAAACCAAACTGGAGTTTGCACTTAAGTTGGGTTACTCTGAAGAGCAGGTTCAACTTGTATTAAATAAACTTGGTACTGATGCTTTAATAAATGATATTTTGGGAGAACTTGTCAAACTTGGGAATAAAACTGAGACTGATCAGACTGTAACTAATGCTAACACTACTGTAATGCGTGAAGCGTCTTCCATAGAGTCGCAGAGGTCAGAGTCTCCACTGCAGGAGGATGTGACAGAGGATGGTGACAACCTGAGGCCAATAGTTATTGACGGCAGCAATGTTGCAATGAGGTAGGTGACCGTGAAGCTTTTGCTTTTATATTTAAATGGAAATAAAAAGACCTTGTCTCGTTCAAGCATTGATGTTCGGTATAATTGCCTGAAACTGTGTGCAGGTTGTCTCACAGGCATCATCGATGATCACACAGTATGCCAATCAGGCTAGTGGTCTGTAAGAGTTTTAAGAATTCAGTGGCAGCAATCAAATCTGTCCTTCCCACTGCTGGTCTAGTGCTTAATTATTTTTTTGTATACTGAGTGAACCTTTAGTAGGCATCATTGCTATGGGCAGTTGCTGTATCCAGTTAGTTATAGGAGGTTAAAGCAAATGTAAGATTGCTTAAGATTATGAAATAGTGATGTAGAATTAAGTGGCTTACGGGATATTTCTTGGTAGGCTGTGCTATAGTAACTGGTCTGTCTATAAAATTGGTCTTGATTATTGGATTTGGAGTTCGATTTTATTGCCGTTAATTACTGAAGTTACTATGCTTTAGACTTTCACTTACATGCCCGCAGATAACACACACGTTTACCTACCGCATTCACCATCCTGACCCCAGTCATGTGGGTGCAGAGCAAAAAACCTGTCTGTGGGGAGGTAGGAGGCTCATGCTTCATCAGTGATTAGGGAGAGGAGGAAATGGCAGAGAGATGCTGAGAGATAAGGGGTTTTTTTATGGCTATATAAATGATTAAATGACAAATTTGTTAGTAACTAATTGAGTAACTCATAAGGATTATCTGATCCCTTGCACCGTGGTTTAGAAGGTCAGTTCTAATCTTCTGATGACTTGATGTGGTTTTCATTAGCTTATTAATAAAAGTTCCTGCAAGACATTTCTGGGCTAAAGGCCCAGGTTTTTTTTAGCTCCTAATCAAGTCAATTACCTTTAAATGAGGCTTTTAAAAATGAAATTTAAATACAGTTCTTATTTACATCTATATGATAGCTGTTGTTTGTTTAAATAGATGTGTTAGCCCATAAGGCAAGAATATTATTTATTCATAAGTGGGTTATTCCTGTGAGTTCTTTCTGTTTGATATGTCATTCTTAATCTTTTTGTTCGACTTGAACTGTAAACGAAGTATGTTCAGTTGAACATACTGGACATATTCTGGTACTCAGCCCAAGAAGTTACCCAGAGACTTGTAAAATGCATTGGGATTGTATGTCACATAAATTCAAAACAGTTGTGTAAGTGTTAGCTAGTTAGCACAGCTCAGACTTGGTGGGTGGACTTAGGTTCAACTTCTCCTACAAGCTGCAATGAATATGTTCCAGAAGTAGATCCAGATCAGACACTTTTCCTTAATGTTTATTCAGCTATAGCATAAATATTTAGGACCTGCCTTCCTATGCTCAATTTACTTTCTTGGCCACCTACATGAAATGAACCAAGTATGAATGCATGCTGTGCACACTATAGAGTCTTAAAGCAGGTTAAATCTATTAATATAACAGTCTTTTTTTATCCAAGAATCAAATTAACAGGTCTTTACTTGCTTTCTACCAAATTTAATCACAGAATCATTCAGTCTGAAAGGGACCTCTGCAGATTTTCTAGTCCAATCCCCTGCACTGAGCAGTATCAATTCAAGGCCATGTCAAGTTGGGATGGAGACTCCACATATTCTCTGGGCCAGTGTTTGAATGCCCTCACTGTAAGAAATTTTTCTATTTTATGTTTAAAAAACATTTCTAGTGTTCCACTTTGTGACCATTGCCTCTTGTCCTGTCACTGTACAGCAGTGAAAAGTCAGTTTCTGTCCTCTTTTTTTCCCTCCTTTTGGGTATTTATACACATGGATAAGGTCTCCCCTGAGCCCTCTCTTCACCAGTCCCAGCTCTCTCAGCTTCTCCTAGTATGACAGATGCTGCAGTCCCTTGGTTAAGTTTGTTGTCCTTCACTGGAAACTCTCCAGTATTGTCTGTCTGTTTTATACTGGGGAACGCAGAGCTGGACCCAGCGCTCCAGATGCGTGTCACCAAGGCTGAGCAGAGGTCACCTTGACCTGCTGGTGACACTTTTCCTTCTGTGCTGCAAATGCCCATTGCTGGCTCATGGCCAGTTTGATGTTCACCAGAACCTCAAGGTCCTTCTCTTCAGACTTGCTTTCCAATTGGTATTTCCCTCTCTTGAACTTGCTGAGGTATCTGAGGTATCTGTTGGCCCATTTCAGGGTCTCTCTGAATGGGAGTACAACCATCTGGTGTACTCTCCCCAATTACGCATTCTCTGCAAACTAGTTGAGGGTACATTCTGTCACATTATCTTGGTCATTAATGAAGATGCTAAGCAATACTTGCTCTGGTATCAAACCCTGGGGTACACCAATACTGATTGCCATCCAGCTGGATTTTATGCCACTAATCATAAACCTTTGAGTACAGCAGTTCAACCAGATTTCACTCCACCTCAGTGTCTCCTTATCTTGCCCGTACCTCATTTGTTTGACAGTGAGGATGGTATAAGAGACAGTGTCAAAAGCTTCGTTAAAGCTACAACAGTATCAACAGCTCTCCTAATCCGCTGAGCCAGTCATCTCACCATAGAAGGCAATGAGGTTTGTCAAGAGTATTTCCCTTTCATAAATCCATGCTAACTGGTCCCAGTCACCTTCACCTAGTCTACATAATTTGTTAGGGAAGGGCTTCCAGGAGGATTTGCTCCATCACCTTTGAAGAGATCAAAGTGAGACTGACCAGCCTGTAGTTCCCTCAATTATCCTTTCCTTCCTTGAAGACAGAAGGGATATTTTCTCTCGTCTAGTCCTTAAGAACATCTCAAATCACCACAACCTTTCAAAGATTACTGAGAGTGGCCTCACAATGTCATCAACCAGCTCCTTCAATACCCTTGAGTGCATCCCATCAGGGACCATCCCATCAACTGTTTGGGAATTTCCCATTTAAGTGTTCCGTAACCTCTGGTGAGGGCAAGTCTTGTCCTGTCAGCTTTGCCCAACTTTCTGCATATCAGGGTGGACCAATCTTGGCAGAGATGGTCCTTGAAAATCAACCACTTCTCCTGGGCCCCTCTTCTCTCCAGGGTCACATTACATGGGATTCTCCTGAACAGGCCCAAGTCTGCTCTCCTGAAATTGGGGTTGTGATCCTACTTTTTGTCTTGCTCTATCTTCACAGGATCCTGAATTCAATCACTTGTGGTCACTGCGGCCAAGGCTGCCCCTGACCTTCACATCTCTGACCAGTTCTTCCTTGTTTGTAAGTATGAGGTCCAGCATGTTCCCTTGTTGGGTCCTCAATCACCCATGTTAAGAAGTTATCATAAGTGCACTCCAGAAAATTCCTGGGTTGCTCATGCCTTGCTGCATTGGCCTAAATATTGGCAAATAAACTTTTGCTCTGCTTTTGGTCAGCCAGTGGTGAGGATGGCTTTGTTCTGCTTGGTCAAGTGGATCCCATCTTTTCCTAGAAATTTCTTGTTTATGGTCCCATGTATGTAAAAGATGGTGCCTGTTACTGGCACCAGAGGTGCATCCAGTTGTTTACTAGCAGAATCTGTCCTTTCCCCTTCAGAAAATAGGTAACAGTAAATAAAGGACTACAAAGGATGATTAGGGGCCTGGAGCATCTCTCATGAGGAGAGGCTGAGGGACTTGAGTCTTTTTAGCCTGGAGAAGAGAAAACTGAGAGGGGATCTGATCAATGCTTATAAATACTTAAAGGGTGTATGTCAAGAGGACAGGGACGGTCTTTTTTCAGTGGTGCCCAGGGATAGGACAAGAGGAAATGGGCACAAACTTGAACCTAAGAAGTTCCATCTAAACATAAGGAGGAACTTCTTCACTTTGAGGGTGGCAGAGCCCTGGAACAGGCTCCCCAGGGAGATGGTGGAGTCTCTGTCTCTGGAAACATTCAAAACCCGCCTGGACATGTTCCTGTGCAACCTGCTCTAGGTGGACCTGCTTTGGCAGGAGGGTTGGACTAGATGGCCTCCAACCCCATATCATTTTGTGATGCAAATGCTTTAGAGAGAGACGTTAAGCAGCTGGTCAAACAGACTGGGAGCACTGCGTGGTGCAGACCAGAAGCCAAGGAAACTTCACCCAAGGCCATT
>JAOTQQ010000001.1:188510908-188537399 GCA_026546715.1 Gallinago undulata | reverse complement strand
ACCTCATCACTCTCTACAACTACTTGAAAGGACAACGTAGAGAGGTTGGTGCTGGTCTCTTCTCACAGGTCATTAGTGATAGGACAAGAGGGAATGGATTCAAACTGCAACAGGGTAGATTTAAACTGGACATTAGGAAGAAATTCTTCACAGAAAGAGTGGTCAGACACTGGAATAGGCTGCCCAGGGAGGGGGTTGAGTCACGACCCCTGGAGGTGTTTAAGAGTCGTTTAGATGTGGTGTTGGGGGATATGGTATAGGGGAGAACTTTGTAGAGTAGGGTAGATGGTTGGACTCAATGATCCCAAGGGTCTTTTCCAGCCTAGATGATTCTATAATTCTATTGTAAGTAGTCAGTTGTTTAGGAGTGTGTACCACAACTCTTTTCAAGACAATTACTTGAAAATCTAGTTTGGGGGCCAGGAAGGCAACAGAGAAAATGAAAATGTTCTCATCGGGTGTTTTACTACTTTCTACTAACTTTCCTAGCCGAGAAAATGTGTTCAGGATTTACATTCAGAAGGTCTTAGACTACTTTTTTTCATTTAAAAATAAAGCCACAGCTATCAACAGCCCAAATATAAAGAATATAAAAATGGTGATGAAAAGAATCATTCATATATGGTATGAAAATGAAATAGATACTTCTTAAGGAATATACTTTATCTTTCCTTCAACTAAGAGTGGTAGTAGATTAAACATAGTCAGCAAGCAGAACCAAAGCAGAATAAACCAATGTTTCATCCAGGGCTGCAGCTCTCATCCTGACTGCTCTGAGCTTTTACATACTGCTAATAATTGAGAAGAGATTTTTTAAAAGAAAGCGTCTTGACAAATAAATACAAACATTTCTCCTCTTTTTTACAACTAATCGGAAGGAAAAAAGTCAGAATCAGCAGCAGGATTTCAGTCTTTTCACCATGCGATGTATCATAAAGCTGATGAAGCACAAAGATCACAAAAAACCCGTATCAAATCTGCATGACAACAAACCCGAAGAAAAGGACAAATTTTAATTGCACATCTTTTTCACAGACTTTCTTACTAATCATTTACATTTCTTGGAATTTGTATCCATTCACATACCAGTTTAGGCATGTGTTTAAAAAGGAGTGAGAAGAATGTGAAGATTTATATGGGCTATAAATCCACTTGCCCAGCAATGCAGAAAACCTAGTATGCGTTGTAATGGATTTCCTATTTCTGTTTCATAGCGTTTAAGTATATATAAAATTTATGTTCTGGATGAAAGAATTTCCATAATCTGTATTAGGCAAGAGAAAACTAAAGAGCTGAACTTCTTGGTCCTCCCTCTGCCTTTAGAAGTATGGCTTGAATTCCAACCTGATGGAAAGGAACAGACAAGGTCCATCTCTCTCAGAGAGACCAGGATTTCATTCCCGAAATGATTTCTCAGACTTGCGGGAAGAAACATACTGTTACTAAAATGCAGTCTAACAAAACTCTTGTTCACTGTCAGAAGTGGAAAGTGGTTTTAGCCATTTGAAACCATGGAGATTGTTTAGAGTAATAACAGTACAGTGATTTCGCTGGGATTTAGCTGGAACAAGCCCTTCCCGACTGTTTTAAAATGGATTGCAATATGTTTATGGTTGCACATGATGTGCTGATAGCATGAACACTAATTTCTTTTATCAGGGTTTGCAAAGGAGGCCTTATGGCTGCCCACTGTGTACTGAATGGGCACCAAGTGTCCTGATTTTGTGTTGTCACAGGGAGATGTAATTAGACTTACAATGGCTGGAAATCATGTTGACTGTTTTTTCTATGTATGTGCATTTTAAATACAAAATATCTGTGTGCGCGTTGGTTTGCTCTTCCTAGAAAGTTATGAAATAGACAAAGATACTACTCTTTTAGCCAAACAAGCACAAGGATAATTATATAGTATAAAAACAATGCCTGGAAAAAATATTGCTCTGTGTTTATTAGTGTCATTACAGTGTAATAGTGTATATTATGATATTATCATGATATATATGATAGTGTATAATATGATATTATCATACAAAATAGGGAAGATAGTATTGCAGCAGTCTATAGCCATAGAGAGACAGGATATTGAGGTACATAGATGTCTTGCTTCTGACAGTGGTCCTAATTTAGGCACAGAAGATGGACTAAAACTGTCCTCAGGAGTACCCTCTGCCGGCTAAAATCTGCAAACTTTCATTATTATGTCTAGCAACAATTGCCATATCTTAGTATATGATTATGTTTCCAGGTCCTGTCTCCAGCATCATTGGAAAAGGAAGCAGTATAGTTCCTCAGCTTTTTTTTTTTCCCCTCTCTTTTTTCATTTTTCTTTTGTCTGGGGCCTGTGACGTTCAACACAGCCTCTGCTGAGGATAAGGCTTTGTGAGAGGTGTTAGCCATGACTCATTCTCTCTCTTGACACCTAGACACAGGTGAATGTGTATGCCACCTCCTCCACAGGCTTCTGGAATCCAAACATTATTTCAAAATTTTTCTCACTTTTACTTTGGCACTTCATCCATTGCACAATTACTCAACCTCCCTCGAAGTATGAAGGAACATACAGCAGTGCTATGTTTTAGAAAGCTGGAAATAGTAGGTACTTTAAAAAGTACCTGCTATTAGTAGGTCCTACTAAAAATTTAAAAAAAAAAAAAAGTTTTTTAATAACTTTCTGGTGTTTTTATTTACCTCAAAATAGGCAAGTAGGAGGAACTTTTAGGATCCCTGTGGCTATCTGTCATCATATTGTCCTCTTCACAAATCACTCTATGGTGACTCCATCTTTCTGGAAAGCAGATTATGGCATACCTGCTATACCTCACAAGCCAGCCAAGCGAAAGGCAGCAGCTTGCTGCCATGCACTGCTGTTTCTTCTGCTACATAGAGCTGTGGGGTTGGGAGAGGCCTCAAAGTTTCTGGTCTCCTCCTGTGCATGGAGAACACAGACTGGCCCCAGAGGAGCCATCTGGCTTATTCTGCCAAGTGTCTGGTGAGAAGATCCCAAAATCCGTGGGCAGACTGTCCCAATGATCAGTTAGAAAGCTTTTTTCTAACATATTGCTTAACTGTTCCTTATACTGGTTAAGGACTTTCTTGTCCTTACCCAGTGGGACTGTGGTGGGTTGGCCATGGCTGGCACCCAGGCAGTCAACCAGTGGGTGCTCTATCTCCCCACCGGCAGAATGGGGGAGAAAGCAGGAGGAACAGCAGCAGGAAAACTCGCGAGTCAAAATAATGCCAGGGAAATCACTCAGCAAGCACTGTTGCATGCCAAACAGATTCAGATTGGGGAATTTAGCTTACTCTATAGACAATTAACATAAATATTTAATTGCTGATTCAGATAATGGGAAACAAAAAAAAGACAAACATTAAAATACTTGGAGGAAAAACTTCTATCCTCTTCTTTTCTCAGGCCCTCTTCACTCCAGACACCTCTTCTCCTCTTGTCGTGGCTGCAGGTGGCACTGAGGGTGGCACTGAGTCCCTTCAGAGAGGCAGTGAGCGGTGCCAGGGGCTGGGGTCAGGACATGGCGGTTTCTCTGTGCTGATCCTTCCTCTTGGGCTTTTCTTCCTGTGCCCCACAGGCTTTAATCTCTCTGAGGGTGTACGTGCTCCCCATGGCGTGCCTCCTCCTCCTCTCGCCTTGGTGTTCTGTCATTCCTGTCTCCTCCATCATGGAGCTGGCTGGAGCTAGGCATGGGGCAGCCCCTGACCGCTTCTCACAGAGGTCACCCTGCAGTCCCCTGCTACCAGTACTTTTCCATGGACTCCCAACCATTGCTTGCTGTCCTCTGTTTTCATTCCCTCCTGTATATTGAAGGTTGTTTTTCACCTCCACAGACTGCCATTTTTCTCTCACTAAATGCACTTCCTTCAGCCTGCCTCCCTAAGTCTTGTTTCCCTTTCTTTTGGATTCTTTCCATTTCCTCTGTGTCTTTTGTAATATGTCATGGCCAAAACTCGATGTGGAAGTTGGCTGAGAACTCATATGCCTTTAGAAAATGACATAATTATGTCTCTTGCCTTACCTCAGACAAGTATTGCACAACAGACGCACTTCTTTTGTTTTGCTTATGTCTGATCCGTTTCTGCTGAACTGTCTCTCCACCGCTTTTTTTAATAAACAATTAATTTCTCCTTCTGAAGTCTAGTGCTAAGCAAATTCTTAGTTTTCTTGTGTTGATTTTGGACAGGCTCTCCAGTTTGCATCATCTG
Organism: Gallinago undulata; assembly: GCA_026546715.1. Lineage (NCBI taxonomy): Eukaryota > Metazoa > Chordata > Aves > Charadriiformes > Scolopacidae > Gallinago > Gallinago undulata. The sequence goes on along the minus strand of JAOTQQ010000001.1, from coordinate 188,533,181 downwards.
TCCTGCAGAGTGCCTGGCCCCCCCCACCCCCACCCCCCCCACCCCCGTGGCCTTGGAGTCCTTCTCCTCTCTCTTTCCCTGTTCAGGTGTGGAGCTCCTGCAGTGGGATCTTTTGCCTCCTCCCCTTCCCCACACACCGCGGTGCTCAGCACTCATCTGCCAGCATTTCCTAAACTCGTTGCACTCTCCCATGTTGGTGTTTCAGGCCTCCTGCATTCCCTCATCAAGTCTCCATGGTGTGTTACACCCCATACTTTTGGTTGACTATGAGGATTTTTAACACTCCCTACTTACATTTTTCCATACTTGTTGAATCTGTGCAGATGCTAAAAATGTTCAGCAGATTCAGCATCCTCCTTCAAACCCACTTTTCAAGTGATGCCAATATTTGGGCAAGGTTCAGGTGATCCCATTTGCCTTTGGAAACCACGGAGCAAGTGAAGAGCGTGACTTTGGAACCTGCATTTCGCTGTGCTCTGTTTACGGTCATAGAAAAGCAAAGTCATATAATAAGGAATTTTAATGTGTATTTCAGTCACGGGAACAAAGAAGTATTTTCTTGTCGAGGAATCAAATTGGCAGTAGACTGGTTTTTGGAGAGAGGCCACAAGGATGTTACAGTGTTTGTGCCAGCATGGAGGAAAGAACAATCAAGACCTGATGCTCTTATCACAGGTAAGCTCTCTTCTGCCTTTGCTGGTTTGTTTGGTGCTTTGCACAGCATAAGCGCTATCGCTTAAATGGACAAATCTCTAGAAATGGAAGACTATAATAGAAATTATCTTTGGTGTAGTAACTTCATTGCAATCTTCAGAAAGGAAAAAGACAAAGCAGTGCCTTCTCCTAGTCCTCCTTTTCTGCTCACCTGATAATTTTTTTGTTAACTTTGCTACTTATTTCTTGAAGAATGTAACTTCCAGTTTTTTTATCTGTTACACCCACGTGGCATTGGCAGTGAAGAGGTTTGAGGTTAGTGACTCACTGGGTTATTGATCTTGTGGTGAGCAGATTCTGCCAGGCTGGCATCTCTGCCGGCCACCTGCGGCGAGTCACTGCCTGCACTGGAGGTTACAGGAATTATTCTGACAGAAAGGGAATGGTTGCCCTTTTTATCATTGCTATTAACAAGTGAGACAGCTTTTGAAAAATTTAATTTTGTACATGTTTATCTAGAAAATAAAAATTGGTTCGGAGGCCTTTATGTCTTGATCAGACTAATTGATTCTGTATGAAGGCTGGAAATCCATCCTCCCTTTGCCCTAAAGTTGAAGCAGAGGAGCAACTGGGGTTAAAAAGCTCTTAGAGTTGTGGTGGGAGAGGAATTGGGGTTTTTTTTGTCATGTTTTTTTTTTATTTAAATATGGCTACCTCTGAAGGGGGGAAGCTTTTGAGCTATGACATCTGAAAGAATACAGAAGCATGGTTTGATTACCATGTGCATTTTCAAATATCTGGGAAGATCTTCACAACACTTCATTTCATTTGCTTGATTGTTACTAGAACATACCAAGTTAATGCGACAAAATGTTTGGAAAGCTGCTGTTCTCCCTCATCACAGGCAGTGTGGAGCCTTTCTCTTTCACTGTATGAGCGTTTGAGGTATGAAAAGAGCCAAGTAATAAAGATTTGGCTACCTCCCACAAGCAATCTGGTCTAGTGGGATGTGTCCCTGCCCATGGCAGGGGGGTTGGAACTGGATGATCTTTAAGGTCCCTTCCGACCCAAACCATTCTATGATTCTGCTTAGAAATAAATTGAGGCATTTGCTAGAGCTGTGGATAAATGTAGAAGTCCCAAAAGGTGTTTCAAGAGAGTAGCAAGACATAGAATTGACCAGTTGTCTAGCAATGAAAAATCAGTTTGCCATGTGTCATCGTGGACCCTGAAAATGGGAAGAAGATCAAAGAAGTTTATTGTATCTTCTGTAAAACATTCTTCAGTGTTTTTTATCAGGATGCAAGGAGCCTGTTAGCTACGAGTCTTGTGAAATAGTCTCGTACTGAGACTCCTTTTTCAGAGATAATGCACCTGAAATATGCAGCCAGCTGGAATTTTGAAAAAGTCTTAGATGACTAACGTGAGGATGGTTCTAGACTGTCAGTATTTGTGAGAGGCTTCTCAGATTAAACAACAGCTGCCTCTTTTTTATCATTGCTAATCATCACATGGCAGATTTTTTTTTTCTTTCTTAGAGGGCAAAAAGTCGCCTTCAATCACACTCTTACTCATCATTTACCACATGGCGGTGGGCGGGTGGTGAATACAAAAGGGTTGGATTTAATCTAAAAGCCTGTGCTTTTTCTGCTAAATAGATAAATGCTTGTATCAAATACATTGCTTGTATATAATATTAATGCTGTATTTCTTCCTGTTAGAGTCTTTTTTTTCTAGATGGAACATGTTCCCTGTCAAGTTTCTTGTGCTGCAAAACAGTTGAGTTACTTGAGATCTAAACCTTTGTAAGAGCATATTCTCTGTGCAAGCATCACCTTCTGCCCTTTTAGATGTTGCCTAGCTTTTTGTTTATTTTTCTTTCATAGCTTGTCTGCTCTGAGGAGATTGATAGGTAGAAGAATCAACACAAGGGGTCTGTGCTCCAGTGCTGGCTGCACTGGTGCTACATCCAGAGGCTTAGTTCAGACCAGCTTCCTAAGGCCATCTTTCAAAGCTCCTCAGGATCTCCATATCCCACATAGAGAAAGAGGAAATTGTTTTGGATGGGGGATTAGCAGACTGTGTAGGACAAGAAGGAATTAGATGAAACACACTTATTTAACAGGATTAAAAAGAAATCTGTTTGGATTCGATAAGCCTTTATACATAAAATTTTAAACATAAAATGTAAACCCTTTAAGGAAAGATATGTTCTGAGCTGCTACTGGAGACAAAACAAAACAAACAAAAAATCCCCAATATTTGCTCTTGGTTACAAGATGACATCAGATGTCTTTCTAGGGAATGCTGTTAACATTTCTGAAGAGCTTGGGTGTTTGTATGGAACATGGGTTTTCTAGTCCTTGTGGGTATTAGTAGTAACCCCTTCTCTCGATGGGCAGAGACTTTAATGAGACAGCCCCATTAACTACTGGAATTAGTTCAAAAGATGTTTCATACTGAGTACCACAAAAAGATGGAAGAGATCTGTTTTTACCAGGGAGCTCAGTTACAGGGAGACCTTTGGCTGTACTTGGGTGTAGCCCTCCTATTCACCAAAACTGGTGTGGAGCAGGTTTTGCCTTGTTTGTATGTTTTTTTGAAAGTATTGCCAGTTGACTACGGACTGTAATTTCAATTATCGTGTATCAGAAACCTTCTGCTGGACTATAATCATTTAAGATATGTTTAGTCCTAAATGCTTGGATTTTATTCCTCAAATCTAATGCCTTTGGAGATTAAACAAACATCATCTTCTTTTTTTTCTTTTTCAACTTATGATTCTTATTCCTTGTAGATCAAGAAATCTTGCGTAAATTAGAAAAGGAGAAGATTCTTGTGTTCACACCATCCCGCCGAGTGCAAGGGAGAAGGGTGGTATGCTACGATGACCGATTTATAGTGAAGTTGGCTTTTGAGTCAGATGGCATCATTGTTTCTAATGATAACTACAGGGATCTAGCTAATGAAAAGCCTGAATGGAAGAAGTTCATAGATGAACGCTTGCTGATGTATTCATTTGTTAATGACAAGTAAGTCATTCTGTCTTTATACATACAAAATAATTGAGGAATGGATAGTTTGAAGGCCTGTGTGAAGTTTGTATCTTACACCCAAATCATTAGGTACATGTAGGAAAACAGGAGGAAGAGTCAATCACAGATTTGGTCTTCTGATTGAATGTACTTGAACTCTGTTTGTTGCTAAAGCTTTTTTTATAACAATACCTTTTTATCTTTTTATGCTACTTTTTCCCCTTTTGGTGTATGCCAATGTATATGCTGTATTTGGTGCATACTATGGTATGATATTCCTATTCTCTTCATATACTGAGCCAGCATTTTTGAGTGCCTGTGGTTAGATTCCTGAATCCTGGAGTCATAGAAAAAAGCATGTTGGAATGAACCTCAGGGAGTCTTTAGTTCAACTGTTTGCTTAGATCTATGGTATCTATGCTATAGTATCTTTATATGCTGGCATATAGATCAACTGCAGTTACTAGTGGGTGGCTTCATGTAGTGGGAGGGACTCAATACTCTGCCAAGCTGACGCTTTTATTTGAGGGCCTAAATACTGATGCAAGAGTCCTAGACAATGAGCACAGTTTTGCAAAGCTAGTTGTCACGTTTTAAGAAATCCTCTGTTGCTGCCCTTACTTTGCTTTAGGAATGGGTTGTGTGCAGCCCCACTTTGTCACAGAGCAGTCAACTGAACTATGCTGAAGATGACCACATAGTAGATATCTATGACTTATCTCTTGGACACTGCCAGCAGCAGAATGGTGGCCTTTCAAAACAGCTCTCAAAGTACCCAGGCTTAAAAATGTTAGTATAGCAAGTTATGGTGTAGGACAGTCATGAGGTTCTTGGTCATTGCATGAGGAATATGGAAAGGCTTCTTTGCTTCCTTAATACTTTTTTGTTTTGCTTTATAGATTTATGCCTCCTGATGATCCTCTTGGCCGCCATGGTCCAAGTCTGGACAATTTTCTTAGGAAGAAGCCTATTGTGCCAGAACATAAGAAGCAGCCATGTCCATATGGTAATTTGATTTAACTCATCAGTTTTCTGTACTGCTGGGATTGGGGACCAAGCTCCTGCTTCATTTTAGCACTGCCAAAAATAAAAGCTTTTAAACAGAGGTTTATACATTGTTGCCTTGGCCTGGGAATAGTTGAAATGCTGAGCTGATGGTGGAAACTGAAGTGATTTTTTTCATGTGTTAGAGAACGTTTCTATCTACTAATTTAACTAAAGGAGCAACTTTATTAATAATAGAATAGTTTGGGTTAGAAGGGACCTTTAAAGATCATCTAGTCCAAACCCCCTGCAATGAGCAGGGACATCTTCAACTAGATCATGTTGCTCAGAGCCCTGTCCACCTTGAATGTTTCCAGGGATGGGGCATCTACCACCTCTCTGGGCAACCTGTTCCAGTATTTCACCACCCTCATGGTTAAAATTTTCTTCCTTATGTCTAGTCTGAATCTACCCTTTTTTAGTTTAAAACCACTAGACCTTGTCCTACTGCAACAGGCCTTAGTAAATAGTTTGTTCCAAGTTTGTCTTTCTTACAAGCTCCCTTTAAGTACTGAAAGGCTGCAATAATGTCTCCCCAGTGCCTTCTCTTGTCCAGGCTGAACAAACCCACCTCTCTCAGCCTGTCCTCACAGGAGAGGTGCTCCAGCTCTCTGATCATTTTTGTGTCCCTCCTCTGGACCGAGTCCAACAAGTCCATGTCTTTCCTGTGATGAAGGCCTCAGAGCTGGACAGAGTACTCCAGGTGGAGTCACACAAGAACAGAGTAGAGGGGCAGAAACACCTCCCTTGACCTGCCAGCCATGCTGGTGATGATGCAGCCCAGGTTGTGGTTGACTTTCTGGGCTGCCAGTGCACATTGTCTGCTTATGTCCAGCTTTTCATCCCCCAGTACCCCCAAGCCCTTCTCCTCAGGGCTGCTCTCAATCCCTTCATCCTCCAGCCTGTATTGATATTGGGTGTTGCCCCAACCCAGGTACAGGACCCTCACTCAATCCCACTGTCTGTGTCATTGATGAAGGTATTAAACAGTACTGGTCCCAGTATGGACCCCTGAGGGACACCAACTTGACACCATTCTCCATCTGGACATAGAGCCACTGACCAGTACCATCTGGACACAATCATCCAACCAATTCCTCGTCCACCCACCAGTCCACCCATCAAATCTGTATCTGTGCAATTTAGAGAGCAGGACGTTGTGGGGGACCATGTCAAAGGCCTTACAGGACTCCACATAGAAGACATCTATTGCCTGTCTGTTGTCCACTGACGTAGTCACTCCATCACAGAGGACTACAAGGTTTGTCAGGCAGGGCTTGCCCTTGGTGAAGCCATGCTAGCTGTCTCAAATCGCCTCCCTGTCCTCCATGTGCCTTAGCATAGCTTCTGGGAGGATCTGTTCCACAATCTTCCCAGGCACAAAGGTGAGGCTGACAGGTCAGTAGTTTCCTTTTTAAAAATGGGTGCAATGTTCCCTTTTTCCAGTCACCGGGGATGACTTCTGATTGCCGTGACTTTTCAGATCTCATGGAAAGAGGCTTGGCAACTACATCAGCCAATTCCCTCAGGACTCTGGGATGTATCTTGTCAGGTCCCATAGACTTCTGTATGTTCAGGTTCCTCGGGTGGTCACAAGCATGATCTTCTCTTACAGTGGGAGGGACTTTGCTCCCCCAGTCCCTGCCTTGCCACCCATCCACTCAAGGGGTGTGGGGAGAGAGGTTGCCAGTGAAGACTGAGGCAGAAAAGTTGTTGAATGCCTCAGCATTTTCCTTGTCCATTGTTACTAGTTTTCCAGTCTTGCTCATCAGGGGGAGTACACTTTCTTTGACCTTCCTTACTAGCACCCCGTCCCTCTAACCTTGGTGTGTTGTCCCACAGCTTGTCAAGGGCAAGCCTGATATTGTCCCCCTTCCCTGTGAAGCCTAGTTTAAAGCTCTGTCAGTGATCCCCACTGGCTTGGGAGCAAAGACCCTCTTCCTCCTTTCAGAAGGGTGAATCCCATCTGAGGCCAGCAAGGCTGCTGCCGTGTAGGCCATCCCATTGTCAAAAAAAACAATATTGTGTCAGTGAGAGCAGCCATGGAGCAACGGGCTCATCTGTTTCTTCCAATGTTGCTGTCCACAACTGGAAGGAGAGAGGAAGAAACAACCTGTGCTCCATATTGCGTTATCAGTCATCTCAAGGCCCTGAAGTCTCCTTTGATTGCCCTTGGACTATGTGTTGTGGCTTCATCACCACACACACAGAAGAGCAGCAACGAATAGCAGTCTGTCATTGGTACAAATACATCCAAAACACCACCTAAATTCTGCAGGCACCGGAAAGCCCTTTCCTGATGTGATTTGATCACAAAGCATCTAAATTTCTTCCAGAAAGTCAATTGAGCTGTTTGAAGTTTAGTTTTTGAGCATCCCTACCACCATCTTCACTGAGCTGAAACCTGCTGGTCTTATGACTCAGTGGGACTTTCCTATGAAGTTTTCTGCCTGTCTGTCTCCTTGGCCCAATAGAGCAGGTGTGTACAGGCAGAGTGGCGGTGTTATTTTCAGCACAAAACATAGCTGGAGGCGGTCTGCATTCCCAGAGCTCTAGATGCGAGACACTACCACTGCCTCTTTTTCCCCACGATACAGGAGAGGAGATCTTAGATCTCACTGTGTGTCACATGAAACCATTTGCAAGATCTTTCAAACCATCAGTAAAACTTGAAATGAGGGGCATTTCCATTGTTTGATGGTTAACAGTTTTTGGTTGATTTTTTTTTTTAAATCTGATTATGTTTGTATTAATAGGGAAGAAATGTACCTATGGACACAAATGCAAATACTATCATCCAGAAAGAGGAAATCAGCCTCAGCGATCTGTAGCTGATGAACTTCGTGCCATGTCTAGAAGCACAGCTGCCAAAACTACAAGTGAAGGAGGACTGGTAAAAAGCAATAGTGTTCCCTGCAGCACTAAAAATGATGGCACTTCTGAGCTGAAGCGTGCTACTCCAAAGAGGCAATCGGATCCTAGTATAAGGACTCAAGTCTATCAAGACTTGGAGGAAAAGCTTCCCACCAAAAACAAATTGGAAACCAGGTCTGTACCTTCTTTAGTTAGTATACCAAGTTCCTCTGCTGCAAAACCCCAAAGTACTGCACCTTTAACTAACGGCCTTCCATCCGGAGTTCACTTCCCACCTCAGGATCAAAGACCACAGGGACAGTATCCTACAGTGATGATGGCAACCAAAAATCACGGAACGCCAATGCCTTATGACCAGTATCCAAAATGTGAGTCTCCTGTGGACGTAGGGTATTACTCTATGCTGAGTGCTTATTCAAACCTAAGTATGTCTGGTCCACGAAGTCCTGAAAGGCGCTTCTCCTTGGACACAGATTACAGGATTAGCTCTGTAGCTTCTGACTGCAGCAGCGAAGGGAGCGTTAGCTGTGGCAGCAGCGATTCCTACGTGGGTTACAGCGACCGCTCTTACATGAGTTCGCCTGACCCACAGCTAGAAGAGAACCTGAAGTGCCAGCATATGCACCCCCATGGCCGCCTTAACACTCAGCCCTTCCTACAGAGCTACCACGAGCCTCTCACACGAGTGCAAAGCTATAGTCACGAAGAACCAAAGCATCACCACAAACCCTCGATTCCATACATGGCCGTGCATCTGCAGCATCCAACAGTCGGTGCTCGTTCTAGTTGTCCGAACGACTACTCTACATCTCAGAGCTCACCACACTCAAAGACAATGCATGTGGGGAGAGCCCTCGTGTCCACGAGAATAGACAGCATTTCAGACTCGCGTTTGTACGATAATTCTCCATTAAGACACAGAAAGCCTTACTCTGGCCAAGATGGGCTTGGAAGCTGGGATAGGCAGAGTTACGGGATGGACGCCTACAGCTACCGCCAGACCTACTCCTTGCCGAGCAACCCCACACAGCCCTGCTACGAGCAGTTTGCCTTCCAAAGCTTACCCGAACAGCAGGACCAGACCTGGCGCGTACCGTACTGCGGAATCCCTCAAGACCCTCCAAGGCACCAAGACACCCGGGAGAAGGTTTACATAAATCTCTGCAACATCTTCCCCCCCGATCTGGTGAGGATCGTTATGAAGAAGAACCCTCACGTGACGGACGCTCAGCAGCTCGCTGCAGCCATCTTAGTGGAAAAATCTCAGCTAGGTTATTGAGAGATGATGCATCTTTGTGGTGTCTAGTAGTTTTCAGCTCAGCTCTAATGCTGAGGGAGGTTTGCTACAATAGCATTTGGGATCTCCTTCTCAGCAAGGAGGTTATATAGTAATCCATTTATGTGAAATAACTGTATCATGGAGTCTGTATGTATAGCCCCATGCATCGGAAGTACCAGATATGTTTTGTGTTCTAGTTTGAAAATTTTTAAATGGCTATTTTCACAGCTGGAGAATGTTCCAGTTTAAATTAATATATATATATATAATATAAAAAAAAAAAAATCTGTGGTCTCTGGTTATAATCTTTGGTGCATCAGGGGTTTATATGCAGCACTTTCTATCCTCGTTACATGTTGGGGTTTTTGTTTGCATTTTTTAACTTGCTGGATGTTTGTCCTTGGGCTGTGTGGTATTAACCTGCAGAAAAAGGATTTTTCTACTTCTGGCAGGCAATTTTCAAGCCAAGTTTTTGAACTTTTTACACCACCATAAGTATGTATGTCAATTTGTTTGTTTGTTTTTGTGAGCTTTTTTGTGCTATAATCATCTATTTATAGGAAACAAAGATTTACTACAGCACTGACTTCATTTTTTTAAACAGATAATTAAGTTACCAATTAATGGTGAAATGGGTAACAATATATTAGTAATTTATAGTATGGCACTTTTTGTTTGCTTTCTTTGTTTTGTTTAGTTACATGTTTTGTTGATGCAGTCAATTAGTAAGATCAGATGCAATCAGAGTAGAAAAAAAAAAGTCCTTTTTTTTATTAATTTATGGATAAGGTAAAGGCCTTATTGCCTGATTTTCAAAGGTGCTGAGAATTTGCAGCCCCCTTTGAACCTAGTGGAAGCTGCAAAGGCTCAGAACCCCCCCAGACCAGGCCACCCTGTTTCAGTTCCCGTCTATAGTTACCCAGCTCTGCGTGTTTCTGGCCAGTAGAAGGGGAGCCTGAAATCGTAGGGTCCCGTTTAGTTGTTTTATGTGTTTTTCCTTTGTATTGCTGCACAAGTGTACTGGATAAAATATGCTTTTCATAAAATATTTACCTGTTTTTAAATGAATTTAATTATCTCAATGCAAGTTTTGTATTTAAGATACTGTTTGATTTTTCTTGCTATTTATCAAGGCTGGCCTGAAAAGGTTTCTTTGTGTTGAGGATATGCAACATTTATTAACTGCACTATGGTAATGATATTGTAGCTCAAAATAATAACTTAAACTTTTTTTTTTTTTCCTTTCTGTTTGGGAGGGGAGGGTTGCGGGGAGAGAAGATGATACCGTATGTGTTCCTGAAGTTAGTTTTTGGACTGTTGCATCATGTAGGCCTGATTCTTGCCACAAATAGTGTAGTTTTAGAAACAGACAAACCAAGTCTGTTTTAGTATTAGTAAGGGATATTTCTGGTTTTAAGTCATGGGTTTTACTAGCACCTCGTGAGCTTTTTTATATGATAGAAATAGATTTTGCAATTGATGTCAGATGTACTTACATGACATAGTCAGTTGCCGACAGTTTTAGGTTTCCATCCATTGTAATGATGTTCAGTGTTAAAAAAAAAATATCACTAGTTTACACAATTACTGCTGATAATTTTGGTGCACTTGCTGGAATTTAAAGTAAGGCCCTGAAGAACCAGAAAGTACCTTTTACTGTTGATACAAATTGTATCTTTTTAACTGAGAACTATTTTGATTTGTAGATTTAGTAGAAACACAAATGTATAATTATAACTAGTCTTTTGGGCAACATTTTATCCCTTATTTAAAAACTAGAGATTTCAGACATAGAATAGACTTAGTCAAGTAAAAGTAGATATTTATTTAGGTGTCTGTCTCAATTTCACATATTAAAAAGAAAAAAGAAAAGGAAATTATTGGCATCCTCTTCCTTCTAAAATCTTTGTAGTGGAAACTCACTAAAATAAAGGTAAAATGCTGCCTGAAAATGATGTCCAAGCACCTTTGAATACGAAGACGTTTTCACTACTTGTGTGACACCGTGTGTTGCAGCGAGTAGGGTTTGGGTATACAGTAAATGCTTCTAAAGAGCATTGTGCCTATAGAACATATCCCATAATCTGAACCGTGTTCAGCAAACCCATTGGGGATGTGGTGCCCGTGCAGCCGCTGCCACCGCGCTGCGGGACCTGCCCTCCCCTGCCCCTGTGGCCACACCGGGGGGGCTCTGCGCCGACTGCCCTGCCTTGTCTGCTTAGGGAGGGAACCTCTTCACCTGTGGCAACAGTTTTTTCCCTGGATTTGGTTGGTCGCCATCCGTAGAGCGTGTTGGAATGTAGAGATGGATGCAGCACTGACGCTGAGGTTTGGACTGGGAAATGGATCTCATCTTAGTTGTACACTAAGATTTTTTTTTTAATTGAATTACACTTAAGTACTACACCATAGTGTAGATGCAGCTGTTTTAATAATGCAATTATTATATTTGTGGTTTTAATGGGTTTCTACATTTATTTTTTATGTAGGAATTCACTTCTGCCAAAAGTTGAATTCCTTTCAGCATGAACAGAAACATGTGTGTAAAATAGAGGTGTTTCTTCTTTTTCCCTATCACATGAGCATCAGAATGCTCCCTACTACCTACATGTAGCAGTCTGGCCAAGAGTGTTGGATGAGCAGGCTCAGCTGTGTTGTGAAAACGCTGCCAGGAGACGCATGGGAGTGTCGTGCTGCAGCACCCAGACCTGGGTTATCAGTATTGATTGCCTCCGCCTACATTTAATGCAGTATTGAATCCCTGAAGGTGTGTTGATTGCTAGAGAATTCTTGTCATAGGTTCTGTGCTTCGTACTCAAGCACTAAAAATGCTTTAAAAGTACATGAACAGGAGTAATTTGGTGGTTTTTAAGGTTGTGCAATGATGTGCTAGTTCCCCTTAGGCTCTCTTAGGTTGGGTAAAGCAAAGTTGCTGTGCACAAAATATTGGCCTCGATATTTCTTTTGGTTTTGCTGTGATAATAGAGAGAATGAGGAGTTGCATGTGAACTCCTCCACACCTCCTCCTCAAAGAGATCAGTCTATATATATTTTACAGCCTATAGAGAGGACACCAGTAATGAAGAAGAAAGCAGTGATACTGGTCAAATACTACGTTTGTCAATGTAATTGTGTGGATGCAAATAACTGAGCTGTACCATCCCGTGTTTCTTAAACAGTAAAAGGTAGTTCAGTGATACTTTGCTTCCCTTGAGTGTCGGGATTGCAGTGAAGGATAGATACCTTCAAGTTAGGCCTGTCCTGTCACTAAGAGGGCAACACTTTCCTTTGTCTTCAAAGCTTGAGAGTTGTTTTGATATTACCAGAAACTGCATTTTTTTAGATACAATCCCAAGCTATTATAGCTACATCAGTAATAGTCAATAGAGACACAGTAGTTTGAATGCGCATTTTCGTTAGGCGTCTGCCCAGAGCTGTTTTGTATACAACGTGTTGCCAATATTTAGGGTTTTTAAAGATGTCCCAAGGATACCTAGCTTTGAGCTAAACATGGCCAGGCTATGACAGTATTAATCTTTTAAAAAAACCAAAACGTGTGTGTGTGTGTGTGTGCGCACGTACACATATGCACACACCCACACACATCTACTTGGCAAGTGGGTTTAAGCCGCCTGCTAACAGTCTGAGGTAAGATCATATCTTTTCAGGTGTCCAGTTTTCCTTGGTATCTTTGCATTGTAGCTCAGCCCCCCACTGCAGAACAGCTCTGGGGGGAGCCAGAGGCCTGGTGTGTTCGTGTGACACCCCAAAAAGAAGGTGTCCCAGTCTGGTGAAGCCCTTGGAGGGGACTTTGGCAGCCTTGGAGTATGTGGACTGTTGTTGTGCTGTCGACCATTTCTTGCTGTGGAAGTTGTCACTCATGGTGAACATTTTTCTAAAACTCTCAAAAGGTGTGAACAAGAGGTACCTCGCCTGGAGGGGAAAGCGGGGGGCACTCGCCCCAGCGAGCTGGCTGCTGGAGGACTAAATGCCTCAGGTGAGAGATACCGCAGCATCTTGCCACAGTACAAGACTACCAAAACATGTATCAGTTTGATCAGTTGGTGGTTTCACCAAGGTATTTTTCAATGTGTAAAGCTTGAAACACGACACACAATGCTTTCATGCTGTCCGGAGCATTTAGAAAAATACCCGACTGACTTTGCGTTGCTACTGAAAATTTAAAATACTGTGCAATTAAAGAGACCGTTTTTTTAAAAATAAAAATAATTTAGAAATTATTTATTTTGATTTACAGTGTGACTCTTGCTAATTTATTCCTTGCATTATAAGGCCGTGGTGGAGTGCTGTTTATATTTTTTATTTATCATAGGAATTAAAACTGCTGAGAAGAAAAACCAATAGATTTAGACTTAAAACTCTATGGCCTTGTTTTGTTTTTTATAAAAGGGCTGAGGCTTTATAAATGTCAAATCATGCATTTTATATACTTTTTACATTTTAGAGAAGCGTAGTTTTAAGACTTTTGTTCAAACTGAATACATATATTCTGGTTGTTTAGATTAACCATGTAACTACTCCTAAAATCACCTGTGTTAAATGATTGTTCCAGCTAACCTTTTGCTAGGTAACATGAGAGGTGTTCAGGCTTCAGATGTTTTAGATGTTCTAGAATACATTTCATATACCTTAAGGTTTTGTCACGAACTGGTGATGGAGTCACCTCGTCACACCTGAAGTGTCTGTTTGCAAGTGAGCCGTCCCACCGCCTGGGGGTTTTCCTGGTGCGTTACAGGGTGAGACACTGGCACGCGTGAGCTGCGTGGTGGGTGTTTGCACAGGCGCTATCGGGTACGGCGTGTTGTTCCTAGTCAACAAATATGCTTTAAATAATTTTCCAGCTTCGGATTTTTCAGGTCTTAAAAGGTTGCCGTAACTTGTGCTTTAAGTTTTTTTTACTCAGTCTGCCCTTTAACCTGAACGATTGCAATGATTGGCAAGACACTGGAACACAGGTTGCCCAGAGAAACTGTGGAAACTGGTCCCACCCCTGGAGGTGTTCAGGGCCAGGCTGGATGGGGCTTTGAGCAACCTGGTCTAGTAGGAGGTGTCCCTGTCTATGGCAGGGGGGTTGGAACTCAATGATCTCTAAGGTCCCTTCCAACCCAAACCATTCTATGATTCTCTGAATAGTTCTCATCCCCTCTTAGACTTAACTGCTCTTCGAGACCCAGACTCCTGAATGCTTACGCCCGACCTTGAGCACAAGCGCTCTCATGGGCCAATTTTAATGGTGTTGGAGAAGACCTGAGTAAAACTGGTGTGTGTGTAAGCATGGGAGGACTGGGGGCCTTGAGGAGCACATCTGGAGCACAGCTGGGGAACTGCCTGCTCCCAGAAAGAGGTGAGATCTCACTGGTGCTGGCAGGATTGGACTCTGTGGGTACTGGGAACACCTACGAACCAAAGCTACTCAGATGTTTAAGCACATCCATATACTCAGTGTTTCAAAGGTGTAACAAACTATTCCTCGCCTTGTAAAACAAAACCTCTCTGTTTTTTGTAAGCCAACTTTTTCTTTTGGTCTCAGATGAAGTCCAGTTTACCAAGTTAGGTTGGCTGGTTGGTTACATTTTATTTACCTGAATGACATTCTTAATGAAACTGATACTTTAAAACTTTTACCAGCACATTACAGAACGTCCTACTGAGGAAACAGAAATGCAGATACAGCAGCAATAACTTGTGTTTTGTAGATCTTTTGCCCCTCATTATCTCTGTACTTGTGTTGAGTAGGTAAGATTTTAATATTGTCCTGAAGTCGGCTTTGGCAAAAACATGAGTTAAAAATAATGTTTGGACAACTCGATAAAGCAATTGTCAAACTGGCTCTTCGTTCCTTCACTCGTTGTTCTGTATTATTTCTGTGATGTGACTATTCACATCTTAAACCCACCTTCTAAACCATACCAAAAACCCCATGTATATGGATTCTGCTTTTAGAGAAAAAAAAATAAAGATTCGTTTTCTTCATTGATGGGCTGGTTTTGTTTAATAAAAAAAAATATAATAATCTCAAGAGCAGCATAGAACATATCAGGGAGTTACAGAGAGCTTTGTGCTTCTGCCTGCACATCAAAACTGCTTACTCTGAGTAAAGTTAAACCGAGTTTCAACATTAAAAAATTACAGATTATCAGTTAATTTTTAACGCAGTAATTCATATTTAATAGGTGCTTTCCTCTCATTTCGCTTACCGAGAAGACTAAAACTCTGGGGCTAGATAACAACATCAGTCATTTAGTAGCAGAAGTGGGATGGTGACTTTCTGCCTGTGGACTTGGTCTCCTTTCAAGTACTGCTACATGGCTGCCCGTCTTTCGCTGCGTAATTATTAGTGGCCTGGCTCAGAGTATCGCGGGGTGAGTAGAATACAATAGAATTTAGAATAGAATAGAATTTAGAAGAGAAAGCAGAAGCTGCTGTAAGCTGTGATAAAGTGACATGCCGGAATATATTGAGCTGTTGAATTTGGGTTTTTTTTGTCAAATTGCACAGCCTGGCAGGAGCCAGGAACCCATACTGTCTGGGGCTCCCTTCCCTTCCCCCTCCATCCTGACGTGCGGGCACAGGAGCAGCCGGGCAGCCCTGCGGCGAGGAGGAGTGCAGCGTGGTATGGCTGCAAATGGCATCAGCAGCTGGCCTAAAAAAAAAAAAAAAAAAAATTAGTGTTGCCCTTTATCAGTTGTGACCACTGGTAATTTGCTTAATGCAAGTGCTTTGCGCAGCTGTGAACATCTGCCCTTTCACTGTAGCCAGCCCGAACGTGTGATGTGACTGTGCCTCCTGCCAGGGCAAGCGGACGCACTGGAGAGAGACGTGCAGGTTCCTCCCCAGCAGCTGGGTGGAGATACCACAGCCATGTACCTCCAGGGACACTGATCTCAGAACCCACCATCCTGTGCAGGGACCATGGCTGGTCCCAGCAGAGGAGCCATTGGGAGCTGCGTGTGTGCAGAGACTTCACGCCCGCTGCACGGAAAGAGGTCACTTTCTGTCTGAATGGCAGGTTGAATTGTCAGAGCTGCTTTTCAGTAAATCAAAGCTTGGAGCCTGAGCAAAGAGTGTGCACGTAAACAGCGGGGGGAACAATCCCGTCTCCAGCAGGATGAGCTGGATCAATGGCCTTGGGTGAAGTTTCCTTGGCTTCTGGTCTGCACCACGCAGTGCTCCCAGTCTGTTTGACCAGCTGCTTAATGTCTCTCTCTAAAGCATTTGCATCACAAAATGATACGGGGTTGGAGGGCCCTCTGGAGATCATCTAGTCCAACCCTCCTGCCAAAGCAGGTTCACCTAGAGCAGGTTGCACAGGAACATGTCCAGGCGGGTTTTGAATGTCTCCAGAGATGGAGACTCCACCACCTCCCTGGGGAGCCTGTTCCAGGGCTGTCCCTGGGGAGCCTGTTCCAGGGCTCTGCCACCCTCAAAGAAAAGTGAAGAAGTTCCTCCTCATGTTTAGATGGAACTTCTTAGGTTCAAGTTTGTGCCTGTTACCTCTTGCCCTGTCACTGGGCACCGCTGAAAAAAGACTGGCCCCATCCTGTTGACATACAAGTATTTATACGCATTGATCAGATCCCCCCTCAGTCTTCTCCAGGCTAAAAAGACCCAAGTCCCTCAGCCTTTCCTCTTAAGAGAGATGATCCAGGCCCCCCAGGCGGCTCCAAATGATAGATCCACAAATCTTTCATTTGCAGTAGATGAGGAAATTAAATAGCACCCTCTGCACACGTCTGCTTACACTTATTAAACTAAAAACGTAGTATTCACCTGGCAAGAAAACACAATTTTGGAGGGCAGAGGTTCCATCCCCCAAAGCAGAAACAAAGAAAGGACTCAGTTTATGGCCTTAGAGGTGTGAATTACTTCTGCTGTATGACAGGCTGAGCAGAGCTGTTTGAAGACCCCACACACGTCTTGGAGGGCCCCATCCTGCTTTGCTTGACCTGCAACCCCCACCCAGATGAGTTAAGAAGACAAGTTGGTTTTCTTGCAAGTCACAGTTCTCTTGAAGGCATTGCTTATGTTAAGAGAAGAGAAGAGAAAAACCCATTTCAGATGGAGAAGCTAACTGCATGGGGGGACAGATACGTTGAAGCTGAGCTGTTCCAAAGCTGCAAGCTGTAAATCCAGAGAGCTGAGGAGCAGAAGGTAAGGCTGGGCTCATGCCCACAACTCGACCACAGCCACCAGCTTGTTGTCCCTGCAAAGGGAGAGAGAGGTAACAGGTGCTGGAGCACATCCTGAGCTTGGGTTGTAAGCCCAGTACGAGATCTAATGAACAGGTTCTAACTTTTCTGCTATGTAGTTGTTCAGCATGCTGAAGTTACTTATTTTCTAAAAAATAGTTGCCCCTTCCCTGGTTGCGCTGCTTATGTCCCTGTTTGTTTGACTCTGGACTGTCAGATGCTCCAGCTCTTGAGCTGTGGGATGGCACCTGCTGGGGGATGCTGGTCTTCTCTCCTATGAGGTGGCCAAGTGCTGCTCCAGAGCACAGCTTCCAGCCACAAGTGCCCTAAAAATTGCTTAATTACTAAACTCATTGTTTATGTTTATGTTTGAAATGCTGCATTCATCCCACTGCAGGAGTAAAGATCCACCCAGTCTGTTACATACAGAACGGTCCATCAGTGGTGGTGTTAAACACCAAGGGAGGTACAGCAGAACATCCATCTTGACTGACAGATGGCTTTTAACATCAGCATTCCTAGCTCTAGCTCTTCTCTTCAATGAGACCTCACAGCCACTACCAGAGGTGTGTTTGGTCCTCATTTGCTGAGGAAACCAGTGAACTGGATAATTCAGAGGAGGTACAAGGCCACAAGTGTGATTTGGCAAGTCCTTGGACATGCTGGTTTCTTCATAGGTGGTTTGCTGACGTGGGTAAGGTGTAACTTTATGAGATCATTGTTTCAAGAAAGCAAAATCCAGCCTTTTTTAACTCAGGCAACTGGTGCTTGTGTAACCTGGTCTTTGGATAGTGGCCTCATCACTGTAGCCTCTTCTCCATAGCTCTGATCTCTCCCTTGAGCTGACCCAGGCAAGTGAGTTTCCCCAATTCAGTTGAGTCTTTAAGTCCCATAAAGATCTACTTGCCTGCATGGGGCAGGCATGGGGCAAGGGAGGCTTGGGAAGCCTGGTACCTGGTACAGATTTCTCTTGTGATGGCTTTAGCAAAAGCCTGACAAGGATCCCAGCGGCTCCTGGTGGAGGTTGAAGTGTTGTTACTTTGGAGATGAAGAGGTTCTGTCAGTCATCCTGGAGCTGAAACCTGAACTAGACAACCTGCATGGCCCTGTCCAGAGGAGCTACAGGGGAGGCTGTTGTACAACCACACAGGGGTGCTCCTTGCGAGGCCATTTCCGAGCAAAACAAAGTCGTGCTTTGGCTGCTCCAGGCAGCGTCCTCAGCCTCGCGGGAACTTTGAGCTCATTTTGTGCTGAAGAAATGTATGAGAGATTTTTCTGCTCTAGTGCATGACCTGTCCCTTTTGCTCCAAAGGTTTGCTGTGACTGTAAAAAAAAAAGCTGGCAAGGAACTGGGCACATCAGGAGTGCACACATTAAATGCCACCCTCATCCTGTTCTTCAGCATAATGAGAGAGGACCTGTGTTCAGTAGCCCCCAGGACCCACTCTTGAGACCCCCAGCGTGGCAGAAAGCAGCAACATGTTGAAAATTATTGAAATACCCTCCACCAACCAGGTTTGCTGCACACCCGGTTTCACTGCCCCTCCCCAGTCACGTGGCAGGCTCCTGAGGTCCTACAGCCACCACTGGGAAGGAGCTGCTTCCCTGTGTTTCTCTACCCATCCCTAGGGATGTATCTGACCCCCACAAGCCTCTCCAAGGAGACCTTGGGAAAAGCTCCAGGATGAGGAGGACCTGCCAAAAAACCAACTTGTAGGAGACTAAGGAGATCTGTACTCACTGTAGTCCCACAGGGCAAGAGCAGGGGGTGGGTTGAGGAGCAGGGGTGCCCCTCTCCCACCACAGCCAGCAGCCGGGTACTGGGACGTACGTGTGAGCACCCTGTGGTGGGCGTGCAGATGTTCCTGGTGTCTCTCTGTTTAATGGCCTCTACAGAAAGGGCTGGACATTTTTCATCTTCTCCTGGTCCCTCCCCCCCACCCCCAACACCGCTGAACTTGCCAAGAGCAGCAGGTAGGTACGACAGAAATTAAACACCGCTATTAATTTACATGAGGAGGGTGCAGTGTAAGCAAGAGGAGCATGGGGGATAAGGAGCTGGCGATGGGCGCTCGCCAGGCAGGTCCCTTTCTCCACCCGGGCTCGCCTTACACTGCGCCCCGATCCCACCCTGGAACCGGAGCTGTGGCAACGCCTGGGGTGACCCCACGCTCCATCCCATGGGAAGCAGCCTGGGAGAGGGGTCACCGCGCTGGGGTCTGGCCGGAGGTGCTCGGGAGGTGGGGAAAAGGAATTTGGGTTTCATCCTCCTAGACAGAGCTTTCAGGCGTGCGCAAACCTGGATTTAATTTATATTTGTCAAATTCAGAAATAGAATTTTTTTTTTTTTCCTTCAGGGTTAAAAATTAAACAATTCAGAAGCAAAACTCTCCTTCTTGGGTGGTGTCTTTTCCTACCTGGTCCCCCACTGCCACCACCTCACAGACCACGGCAGCACCTCTTGCTGCTCCAGCAGTTGCAGGTGACTCCAGGACGAGCCGCGTATTTGTAGACTGGCTGTAAGCAGCAACCAGCTGGGGCTCATCCCCGGTTCAACGTGGGTTTGGGGTGGTGCACCCCATGGCGGCCCTGACCTGCCCCCAGCACTCAGGGGCTGAGGCTCTGCCCTGGTCCTGTCATAGTCACCATGGCCGAGGAGAGGAGGATGCCCCAGGAACTCCAGAGAGGGATGATGCTCTGTTTCTTTACTGATTTATTTTATACGAGATGAAATGAGTTGCACTTGGCTCCTTCTGCGAAAGAGTGATTTAATTAATGCTGAAGCTCCGTGCACGCGGGGGACAGCAGAGCTGCTCATGGCTACCTCTGCAGAACTATTTCAGAGAAAGGAAAATGTCAGCGTGATAAAAATGGAAAGCGTTAGTGTGCCACGTGCTGCCAGGAAAGGGGGCTGCTTCCCTGTTCTAAACCTGGATCAGGCTTCTAATGGGATGTAACTTGTTCACCCCACCCTTTTCTTTTGACATTTAAAAGTAATTTAGTGGGCTACCGCCCCCGCACTGAGGGCCAGCCAGCGCTGCTGGGGCCAGAGAGGCATGCAGGCTTTCCTTCACTGACCTGCCAGTGCACATCACCTATGGAAAGCAAAGCAGCAGGAGAACTTCAGTCATAACGGACAATAACCAGAGGAAGAAAAAAAAACCAAACCCAAAATGTATGTAGGTTTAGGATGTTGCCCTCTGCGGTGGGGGCAGCGCCGCGGCTGAGCCCCAAGAGCTCTTGAGCACCTGGTCCATGGGCAGCCCAGCTGCTTTCAAATCCACAACTCCAAAGACCACTTGTGAAATTAGAGGAGAGACCCATGATGAAGTTCCACCAGGACCAGCAGAGCCGCTGGCCAATCACCAAGCGTGGAAATAGCACAGAAACAAGAGGTGAAGGGGACAAGGTGGGGAAAACACCACTTCTGGTGGTGATCAAGTGGCTTTCTGCCTTGCAGCCCAGGCACTGCTCGCTCACGCCGGGTGCTCACAGCCATGACTGAGTTCACACTTTCCTTCCCTGCAGGACAGCGTCTTTCATCGTGCAATTCTGCTGCAATAAAACTTCAGAGAGACCTTTACCTACGGGTAAATACCAATCTGCTGTTTCAACAACAGCATGCTCCTCACCAGGGCTGAGTCCTGCCTCTCCCAGGGGTGACTGAGAAACCTCCTGTGGTCTTCCCACCACCCTCACCCCGCACGGAAGGCTCTGACAGTGTCCAGCCATCAAGGCTTACTCAAAGTGGCTGCTGCGGTGGAGAAGGTGACATGCCTGGGGCTGGGTCCTCCAGCAGCCATCGGTGGGGAGCTGCCACCACGTCCTAGATCCACCAGCAGTGGGTGGGAACCTGCAGGTTCCAGCTAACAAGCGGCCCTTCTGATCCGTTACAGCCCTATCAGAGCAGCTACCTTCTGAGCAAAGCCACAGCCAGCCCTGAGAAAGAGCCCACAGCTCTCCTCACATCAAAATTGCTTCCACGCAGGCTTCTATTTTTACACCTGGCTGCTGAAGTACATCACAGCTTTGTGCTGCGCAGTTCCCCCTCTGCAGGACATCCACCAGAGACCTTCAACGCTGGCAGCAGGAGCCAGAAAGCATAGTAGGCAGACATCAGCAAAAGCACCACAACAGGAACTAAAATCCTTGGGAAACTTTTTTTTGCAGTTGTACTGCAGATGTAGGCACGTGAAAGGGTTTTACTACCTTCTACTGTTAGAAGCCTGAAGTAAATACCAATCTTGGAGAAGGCTGCTTTGAGTTTCAGTTATCGCACTTTGAAATCTGGCTAGAGATAAAATTCATGGAGGCCACCGTCCCCTGAGCACCAGGGACCTCTCTAAGCCCACCGTGGGCCACACAGGGAGAGAGAGGCTGCAGAAATGACTTAAAGTCATGACTCTGGAGTCACCAGAGTGCTGGGCCACCGGTGCTGGCCTAGATGTGCAAAGCAGCCCCTGAAATCCCACAGCTCTGGATTTTATGTTCCTCTGGGGGTTCTGACCCCAAACGTTGCCCTCCAAGAGCTGAGCCAGGGCCTTGCTTCAACTGGTGGTGGCCCAGTGTCACACACCGCCGGTCAGAGGTGGGGGGAGGCTTCCTTCTGGGCTCTGCAGCGGTCTTAGCGGGAGGCTGGGGATGACACACAGCCCACCTGCAGGCCTGAGGGGTGGGGGACATGGCCCCAGGCCCTGCCAGGAGGGAGACCCCCCTCCACTGGCAGGGCTGGAGGGCTGCTCCCGGTGAGCTGTGGGGCTGCCGAGGGGAGACAGAGCAGTGAGCACTGGGGCAGGGTCCCGGGTCAATGGGAGTCCTGCGGGGCACCAGGGCAGTTCCCTTGCTGGGCCGTTACCAGCCAATGATCGGGGACATGTGCTGTGAGGCTCTGACAGCCCCTGTTTCAGATCTAAGTCCTCCAACGGATCCACCTGCACAGTTCCCAGCACGGGAGGCCATTGTGCAGGAAGGCCTCACGAGGAGCACAAATGTTTCCAAGGTTTGGTGTATTCCCAGGGGATGCCAGCTGAATTCAGGAATGCCAGGTGTCCACCTACTCAATTGCCAGCTCCCAGCTCTTCACAGGGGAGGATGGAAGACCTCCACTATGAGGACAGGCTGAGAGAGCTGGGGTTGTTCAGCCTGGAGAAGAGAAGGCTCCAGGGAGACCTCATAGC
>JAOTQQ010000001.1:188495339-188510614 GCA_026546715.1 Gallinago undulata | reverse complement strand
TTGGAAGAGGGGAGATTTAGATTAGATACTAGAAAGAAATTCTTTACTGTGAGGGTGGCGAGACACTGGAACAGGTTGCCCAGGGAAGTTGTGGATGCCCCATCCCTAGAAGTGTTCAAGGCCAGGCTGTATGGGGCTTTGAGCAACTTGCTCTATTGGGAGGTGTCCCTGCCCATGGCAGGGGGGTTGGAACTTGATGATCTCTGAGGTCCCTTCCAACCCAAACCATTCTATGATTCTACGATTTTCCTTCAAGAGTGATCCGTTCTCTGAAAATCCAGCCTCCCTTGGTTTTTATGAGCACGAGGGTGTGGAAACTCCACTTCGGATTGGTGCCACAAAATGAATTAAACTTCTCAGAGAAATGAAAAAAAACCCCAATGGTACAGTCTGGCAAAAAGCAACACTGGTCATCAAAAGAACAGTGATTCTTTAGATTAACATTAAATGCCATTTATTCAGGCTTTTGTGCAAGGGTGCACAATTGGATGCGGTTACGTATACACAGTATGCACATCCCAACAGCGTACAAAAAGGCAAGTAGCAACAGGTGCTTACACTGGAAATGTATGTACAGACATAATAAACCGGGAGGTTTACATTAGAAAATTATCTGACACTAGTCATGTATCATCAAAGCTATTAGAAATCGCGTAGAAAACCAATAAAACTTGGAAATATCTACTCTTATTTCACTTGACCCAGGCTGGATATAGAGTCAGGCTTCCCACACTACACCATTTTGTGGGCAAAGCCTACAAGGTCCCCGAGCACTTTGAAGGGTCACATCACCGGTCACTCTAACACGTCCCATTACATGTTAAAGATTAACATATTAGCATTATTTCCTGCTTTTCTGGGAAGAACAACAGCTTAAATACTTCAAAAAGCTAATTTTCTCCTGGGAAAAGACAACAAAGGAAAGATTTAGAGAGACCATGAGAGAACCAAACATTAACAAAATGTCGTAACTGCACTTCCTGGTCATTCCAGAAAACTCTTCACGGACCAGGCAGCACCTAATTAAAGCGCTGTAAACTGTCCAGATTTACAGAAGCACAATAGCAGGCCCCAGGTCTTCTGCTGCTCTTTACCTTGTTCCTATCCTAAGGGCTGCAAGAGATCGTACTTTTGTAACCTGCACAAAAAGACACAGAGAGATCAAGTAGATTTAGCAAAAGGATACTCAAAGAAAAACAATGAACAGACATATACAGCAACATCGTAAGAGCCATGCTTCACTCCCTGTAACTATTCCAAATGTAATTTCCTGACTGCATTTTGTTTCTAAGACGTTAGCAGGATGAGGGAGCACTAGAAAAGAATGAGTTAAGAAACACGTGGTTCTTGTGGCCAAGGCCCCCCTGGACACCCAGAACCCATCTTCACCGACTTTCCACTTGAAGAGCGGGTCCCACTCTCTCTAACGACTTACTCTTCCACACCAGAGCCAAATTCTTGCACATACCAGTACCATTTTGATGGCAAACTTTAGCAAATTGTAAAGAACCTAATGCAGCTGACACAAACTGCAGCTGAGCGCGAGGCAGGTAAGACTGAATCAAATCTGCTCCCAAAGGTGGCTGAAATAAGATGTGCATAAATACACCAAACATAGGACATAATTGTAGAACATTCAATCACAGCCAGTATGACTTCGGACATCTCTTCCTTTTAGCACAGCACACGTGCCATAGAAACTCTGGGGTTTAGCTTATTCGGGTTTTTGTCTTGCATGAGCCTTTTGGGGGAAGGGTGAGGACAGCACAAAGAATTTCTCCCATTTATGTTTCTCTCCTAAAGTTTAAAGTTCTCCGGTGGAAATCTTTACAATGAGACAAAATTTACTTGAGTGAAGATACTTTCAAAAAATGTGCATTTTCCATGTTGATTTTTATGGAAATTTGTTGTTGAACTGGCTTAAAAAAATGTTTTCCTTTTAGAGAATAACTTCCTTAAATATAATACATTATGAACAGGAAAAGAATAATCAATATTTTAAATTCAGCCTTCCTATAGTGGGAATCTCTTGTTCTGATTGTTTTGGAGAAGCACTTCAGGTATAAGTACTAATAAATCAGAATTTTATTCCAAAGGAATCAGGAAAAAGACTTAACTACCAGATTCTCTTTGAACAAGTTGCTACTCAAAAGCAAGAAGCCCTCAATAGTGCTTTGTTTTTACATTTACGAGTGCAGCTACAGTGGGTAACAGGCAGGAACGTCACGTCAAATGTTGAACCCCAGCCTCCGTCCCACACAAATCATTTTCTGGCACAGAAAGTCAGTGGGAACTTCCAGGGCTTGAGCATAAGCAAAGAAGACGTGTGGTTAAGATTTGGAAGCACTAAAACCACTCTGGTGTTTTAAAAGTCTGACAGCAATTCCTGGCTGGGGTTGGGGGTCGGGGGGGAGAAGTCGGGCTTCTGGCAGCGAGTGAAACCCTGGAGCAGGAAAGTACCACTGAAACCAGTGAAATGTTTCCTGGCACCAACAGACCCCCAGAAACAGGAGGATAAAAACAAATATGCAGGGAAACAGATGTGAATTTTGGTATCAAGGACAAAGCTGAGCCATACTCACTCTGCATGCTGCGGTGTTTTTAAAATTGTTTTTTAAACACAGTTTCTCCAGAAAGCTTGATTTCTATCACCATTCACGATCAAAGTTTACACAAAAATAAGTAGCGACTTGTGTATTTCACTTTAATAAAGTCATTACAAGGCCTGATGCCAAATACTGTATTAGAAATCTCCAGTTTAACCGTGCCTTATATACATATTTTATATATATACGTGTGTGTGTGTGTGTATATATGTGTAAATTATCAAGCTCAGTTGAAAACAAGGCAAATTATGCTACCTTTCCCTTAGAAAATAGTTTCATCCATTAAGCCCCAGATTGCACAGCTAGTTGCAGTGTCATAGGCAAAACACAGTTATTATAAAATCATCGGGGAAGAAAAAGGCATTTTTACTCTTAAAATGATAGAATAAGCCACAACAGAAGTAATCAAAGGAAATATGACTCAAGAAAGAAATATATGGTATTCTCTTCTCCAGTGCTCTCTAAAGAATGCGGCAAATGTCAGTGAGCAAATAAATAAAATGCCTGGTGAGTTTTACCAAAGCACTTTGCTACCATAAATCTAGTTTGAGAAAAAATCCACCTTGCCAGCCGCAGCTGCCTGCCCCTCGCTGCCACTCAGATAATGCAACACAATCATCTCCCTAAGTCCTAAGACTTCAACTTTTTTCTCCTACAATGTTTTTAAACTAATAATTATGCAGCCCCTTCCTTCCCTGTCTTAATTTGCATTCTCGTACTGAAACGCATCGAAGCTCTCAATGACCTAAACTGAAATCTGTTTTTCAGAGGAAATAAATGGCATGACACACTCACAAGGGAAAAAAAAAAAAAAAGCAAAGCAAAACAAAACCCAAGAGCAGTAAAGCAAGGTGAGAAGTAAGAACCAGTTCAAAGACTGGGAGAAACAAGGGCCACCCAAAGTATTTAGAAGTCATATAGAAGGGCCACCCAAGCATATAGAAGTCACCGCTAGAAAGAAGTTTCTCGAGAATTTGTTTTCATGTGAAAATGAACAGAGATAGGGAAGAGATCTTTTTCCCCACATCTGCCACTGCTTCCTAAAGTCAGGAAAGAAAGAGTCACTGGAGACCTGACTCCTAAGAGACATCTGCGCTTTTGCTACAGAGAAGTCCAGCTTCTACCAGGGTGAGCTGCAGGCAAGGTTCAAAGCCAGGCAGGACTCTAACCATAACTCCTTTAAATAGGAGTCTGCAGGAAAAGGTCAATTATTTGGGGTTTTGGGGGGATTTTTTGTTTTGTTTTTTCTTTTTAGTATTTTACATCCAGGACAACTGCTATGCAGGAAAGGAAATCCATAGCACCCCACAGCTGTGCCCAACCGCTCTGCTGTTGGAGCGGGCACAGCCATCCTGCTCCAGCGCTTTCTCTTCTGTAGCCCAGGACAGACAGACAGACAGACAGACAGACAGATGGATAGATAAGCGACACAATGGAAGCACAGAATTTCTCTCCCCCTGCTCACGTGCGTGCATCACCAGGGCCAGGCTCAAAGGTGAGCCCTGTGTGTATAAACACTGTGAATCGGATCTTGCCCGGTTTCTGCCTGCAGTAGCACACTTGTTTTCTGACATTTTCTGCTCTCCAGAACGCTGCTGGGAATTATTAACCATTCAGTATGGTTATATCTTCTATAAGGGTGGCAAAGGGTGCCTGATAAGAGAACATGCAGCCAAAATTAATCCGATTATCCCAAGAAGCGGCAATAATAGGTCTAAATTTAAAAGTGATGAGTTAGCTGGCTTTGCTGAAAACAACACGGTAAGATCCCAAATGGAAAAGAAGAAAGAAGAAGAGCTGTGTCTTCAAGCAGCACAGAGAAGTACAACCACTGGCACTGAGCTGCAGGACGGATGCCCGAAATAAGAGAAGAGATCCAAGAAGTTAAAATGTGTCTTAAACAGAAGAAAAAAACCTATCAAGGACAGGAAACAAACAGCAGAAGTGCCCCTTAGCGATACGAAGATTTCTTATCATTTTTAGACATTTTTCTGATCCTTGAACGAGCTTGCTGTCCTGTCCCCAAACCTGAAACACTGCATCTGCTCCTCAAACTTGTTCCCAGCCCCGGTGGCGGTGGTGGCAGGACGGGCTGGTCCCTGCGCTCTGGATGTTCCCTACACGTTCTCAACTTACTTTGTTGAAGATCAAAGTGCACTTGGCAGAAAAGTTTTCAGCTTCAGCCCCGATGCAAATGAACACCTCTCTGGCAATACAACTGCAATTACCATATGCATAGAGATTATTAATTAATTAGAAGTGCTGCTTAAATAAAAGTAAAGCCAGACTATTTCAGCTCATCAGTATAATGTATTTGAAGAAAACACTTGACGCAGGAGCCGACCATTTACTGGAAGCTCAGTTTAGTAGACTATTACTGAAGTTATAGACGAGGAAGTTAAATACCGTAACAGGTTTAATGAAGAAATCAAGGGTGATTAAGAAGCGTGAAAGCTGAGGCCACAGGGAGCTGCCGGTTTGTCAGGAGATGCCACAGGGCTCGGCGTGTGCGCAGGGAGCCCCTCACGACGTCGCTCTTTCGCAGGGTTTCGCTGTGCTGGGACCAGCCGTGGGGCAGCAGGGACCCTCCATCTGCAGGGCTCTTCTCTCATCAGGGCAGAAACGCTCTAGGGCCAAATTAGCAGACTGCGGAGGATGCCTTCTGCTGAAATTTAGCAAGCTCTAGTACAGAGGCCAGCCTGGGCACACATGTCCTTAAGAACTCCAAGACTTTTTTAGGGCTGGGCATTAGGCTTTCTAGAAGCCATCAGCTAAGTACTCGGACAATGGCAATTCCTCCTGTGTAAATAAGGTAATTTAAAAGCAAACAAAAAAAGCCAAAACACATACAAGAAAAAAAAAAAAACAAAACCAAAAAACAAAGCAATGCAATTGTCCTACCTCTGAGCTTGGTCTCTTTGCACCTGATCCACTCGGGCAGAGCACAGGGAGCACTAACCCCCAGGCACACCACGTGCGTTAGGAATACTTGCACCCACCAGGCCTTCTCCTTTGAGGTGCATTTCCATCTCCCCTCGCTGCTTCTGCTGCCTAAACCTACTGCTGTGGACAGAAACACTCCGACACATTATTTACAAAAGCCAGTATGAACACCCTAATGGAATCCCAGCAATTGCAAATCCTCCACTTCCCTTTGCTGACTTCGTCTTTCCCTATTATGTGGGCATAATCTGTCTCTTCCCGAGTATCTAGAATACTGCAGGCACTGCTGCCAATACCGTGGTCTCTTCTTGTGAAGAAATTGGATGGTTTGGGATTGGCGTTTCAGGGGGAGGTTTTTGGGGTTTTGGTGAGTCCAGGTCATTGACGTTAACTGCAACACAGACATCTGATAGGCCAGCAATCCCTGCGCGGTGAAGGGAGGAAAAGCAGAATGAGTCAAAGTTTAACTGTACTCCAAAGGAGCAATTTATCACCTCAGAACCTGGGAAGAGTAAAGTGAGCACAAGGGATAGACTCCATGGATCAACCCAAAGCCCAGGAACTGGCCCGTGCCTAGATACCTGGGCCCAGCTCCGTGAAACGGAAAGGGCACCTCCCTCCAACAAACCGGGACCGAACTCACCAAACAAACGATCGGTCACACACGGTGAATTTATTCCTGGATGCTGCACTGAAGAGGAGTCCTCAGCCCCACAGAATACTTGGGCCAGTTAAGGATTCCACCTCCCCAGAAGGTTTGGGGGTTGGTTTTGGCTTTTTTTTTTTTGGGGGGGGGGGGGGGGGGGGGGGAAGGGATGTTTGGTTGTATTGGCTTTTTTTCTTATAGTCCTGAACCATTACCCTTCACCCAGCGCTCAGCCGGGCGGCAGGTACTGCCCGTCTCTCAGAACAAACAACAGAATACACTCGAGGGGGGCAAAGAAATTACCACAGTTCGTTTGCTGATCCACTGACATCACATTTTCTGGGAAAATCTTACTGCCCGGCCAAGACAAGTCATGTTACGTGTGTGAGACAACTTCTAGCAATAAGTGAACTTTGCTCTTCTGTAAGGAAGCTTTCAATTTTCTCACATTGATATTTTTACCAAAAAAAGTATCTTTATGAATGCTTACGAACATATGATGTAAACATATGATGTTTGCATCAACAACCTCGTCCCACTCGGATGCGTCATCTTTTGATAAAATCCCCGATTCTTGAAACTAATCTGAGGGCTTGTGGAGAACAAGACTTTTTAGATGATTAACACGTGGACAGCCATGGAAAATGCTTGCATAAAAACTCATTTTCAAAAGTGAAAGTTTTAACTATGCATTTTAATCTCTATTCTTTCTTTAAACAAAAATTAAGAAAATATACTCAAGGTACTTCCTCCTCAAAAGTTTAAAACATTTTGTTTAGAACAAACCTTTTTCCTCAGTGGTGCTTAAGCAGGTTACTCGAACAGCCCTAGAGCGCGTGTTTTAAGAGGGGGCAAAAGCACAAAACCACTTTCCAAACTAGGTTTAAAAAGGCAGACGTGCATTTTGTTCTGTTTTGGACAAAATAAACAGAGTACACAAGAAACACATACTCAAAGAGTACAACCAACAGAAAACATAGGATGTGCAGAGGAGACTACTTCCAAAAGAGAGAGCATCTTCCTTCCCTCTGAGGCATTCTGGGGGATTGTATCAGTCTGGCCTGTAGATACTGGCACTGCTTTGAATCCTTCTCTCTCCACCTCAAGAGCATATTTAAAAAAAAAAAATCCTTCCAAAATACTTACCTCCCCTGTCAAGCACAATATTCTGGAGTTATACACCAGCTCATCTCTAAGAATCTGGAGGAAAAGGAAGGTTGTCAGGAGTGGTCAGCATGGATTGATCAAGGGGAAACCATGCTTGACCAATCTGATAGCCTTCCACAATGGCACAACTGGCTGAGTAGATGAGGGGAGGGCAGTGGACATTGCTACCTTAACTTCAGCAAAGCTTTTACCAATGTCTCCCATAACATCTTCATAGGTAAGCTTGGGAAGAGCGGGTTGGATGAGTGGACAGTGAGGTAGATTAAGAACTTGCTGAAAGACAGAGATCAGAGGGTCGTGATTAAGGGCACAGAATCTAGTTGGAGGTCCATAACAAATGGTGTTCCTCAGAGGTCAGTACTAAGACCAGTCATCTTCACTGGAGGAGGAATAACCCCAAGCACCAGTACAGGCCAGGTGCTGACCTGCTGGAGAGCAGCTCTGCAGAGAAGGACCCAGGAGTCCTGACAGACAAGTTGACCATGAGGTAGCAACGCTCCCTTGTATCCAAGAAGGCCAATGGTGTCCTGGGGTGCATTAAAAAAAGCATGGCCAGCAGGTTGAGGGAGACCTTCCTCCCCCTCTACTCTGCCCTGGTGAACCACATCTGGATTACTATGTCCAGTTCTGGGCTCCCCAGTTAAAGACAGACAAGGAACTACTGGAAAGAGTTCAGCAGAGAACTACAAAGATGATCAAGGGAGTGGAGCACCTCTCTTACAAGGAAAGGCTGAGACCTGAGTCAGTTTAGCCTGGAGAAGAGAAGCCTGAGGGGAATCTCATCAATGCTCTTAAATATCTGCAGGGCAGGTGTAAAGAAGATGGGACTACACTCTTTTCAGTGGTGCCCACCAATAGAACAAGGGGCAAAGGGCACAAACTGGAACGCAGGAAGTTCCATCTGAACATGAGAAAAAACTTCTTTGAGGGTGCCAGAGCACTGGAACAGGCTGCCCAGAGAGGTGTTGGAGTCTCCTTCTCTGGAGATATTCAAAACCTGCCTGGATGTATTCCTGTCCAACCTGCTCTAGGTGACCCTGCCTTGGCAGCAGGGTTGGACTAGATGATCTCTGAAGGTCCCTTTCAACTCCTACCATTCTGTGATTCCATGACACCCATGCATAAGATCTCTAAAACAATGAGAAAACTCACATCTAATGCTTCAGCAGGATGGGCTCCAAGATGAGAGAAGCATAAAACTAGAAACATGCACAGTAAAAGTATCAAGTGGACACATTTTAATTCATCATAGCAATTTTGTCATGCAGAGTAACAAAAAGGCTGATGTGCCTGTATTGAATGAAGGGCCAAAGAGACAGGAGATAGAATGGAATGTCACTTGAGAGGTCTAATTTACCCGACTGCTGCTTAGCAGATTAATTTGTATACCTATTTATATGGGACTGTTCCTTCCAAGTGTGTTAGACAGGTGAAAAAGCCCCTCCACTTGCCATTATAGAAGGCATATACTTGACAGCACTGTCCACTATGATGTGCAGGATCAAAAAAACATGTCAAGGTTTCTCAACGCTTAAGACATTGACCTATTAAACTAAATTTCACTTAATGTGGGGCTAAGCAATATGTAGGCAGTGATTGAAAGTTCTTACATTACCCATAGAGCTCTTATATGGCAAAATTACTCTCTGTTCTCAAGAAAGTCAATTTGCTCTGATGATTCACATCCTGTTTTGAATTGACAATCACCAGTGAGTGCTTCCTCTCAACTGTATGTGGTAATTTCTTAAGCAAAGTACCAATCTCTAAGGATATAATTTGAAATATATTTTTCTTTAAATTTCATTCTGACCAGAGTGTGAAACAAAAGATGAGCAAAATCTGTACACTGCTCTGGAAAAAAACATTTAACAGAGCTGACAAAAAAAGTACATTAAATAACAACAATGGACCTCAGAGAAATTAACTGTATCTCTTTATTGTTAACCAATGAATGTTATCCAAAATAGTAGATGTAATTGTAGCTTAATTGTACAACACAAAACATGATGCTAAAGGAAAAAGCACGTGGAAAATTACTTCACCAAGTCATCATTAAATGTATTCTTAGTATTTCTGCACCAGTAAGTGTTCCCAACTGCTGGTGACAGCAGCTATTACCACTTTGTTCAGTGTGAAAATCCGTATTACAAATGGTTGTTCCTGGTTGTTTAGAAAAAAAAAAAATCACACAGCTTTATAAATGGATCTAATCCATTTAGCCCTACTCTAGATATTGTAGATTTATGAACAGCAAACTTTACTGGTATTGTATCTCAACACTGAAACTGATGTATCAGTGTTAGTGCACGCTTTCCAGGGAAAAATGAAAACTCACTGGAAGCACAGTATTTCACCTGCTATGGCGAACTGTTCAAATACTTCAGAAATTTGTTTAAGCTTCAGCGTATGAAGCCTGTGAAACAAAAACTGTTCTTACAATGCACTGCAGGTAGAAACACCAGCTTCCACCAAGCAGCATTTTGAAGCATGTGCACACCATCTGCACATCAGTCGTTAAGGTCAACCAGATATGTTTAGCCCCACAAACCAAAAATATATTAATGTATCTTTATTTTATTTTCATGATGTCACCCCACATAGCCAACCTTTAACTCCACAAAAAAAAAAAACTTAGTAGGACTGTTCATAAGAAATTTAAACCTATTGTGCATGAAAAAAATGTTTAATAAAATGGCAAATTTTAATAGATAAGTGTAAATTTATGAGTGCATAATATCAAACAGAAAAGAGCTGAACCATCCTCAGAGAAAACAGGGCTCTTCCACTGTAGAGATTTACTAGGGTACTAGAACAGAAGGAATAACTGCAGTTCACATTAACTGTGAAGTTATTTCTAAAGTTCAATTGCTTAGAAAATTTCTCAAAAAAGCAGGTCTCCTTTTCAAGAGGGAAAGGACTTAATAACAATGATCTGACATCAGATATGACAATTAAAATACTAGCTTCACTGAAAACTGAAGCTACCAACACTTTTACTCCAATTCTGGGAACTTTTGTTTTGCATTTGGAAACCCCAAAACAGACTAACTTACACGTTCTACACCCCTCCCAGGAGATAGTATACCAGTGACAGGTTACAGCTTTAAAACACACAAGATGCTTTTACAATTTAAACTCAACAAAAGGCAGTTAGACAGTAATTAGCACTATAAATCCATCTTAAAGTAAAACAAAATCCTAGGAGTAAGGGCTCCTAGCATTCCATGATATCACTGTGTAGTGATAGTCAATTTAAACAGTTTTTTCATGGTGTTTGAAGGACCAGTCATCATGTATATAGTAGTGAGGTAGGATACTGTCCCCTCCCTGGGACTGATGTTTTCATATGCTCCCTTGCCAGAAAGGTCCAGGTCTCCCTACTGCAAATAAAATAATTACAAGCAAATAGCACATGAAGCTTTGTTTTGTTTTAGTTGTTTGTTTTTTTTTTTTCCCTTTGCTACATTAGAACATTTTGCGCATCTAAAAGTCATCTAGGAAAAGCAATACTTATTCAAGCCTATCAGCAACCATGGGCTGCCACAGGTAGTGTTCCATTTAAAAATATTTCCTGGAACTACCACCTGCCATCCAGACCTTTGTGAACAGGTAGGCAAAGAAAACCATCAATGATGACAGGACATGAAACACCAAAGAATTTCACTTGGGAGAAAAAGAACGAAACTGAAAGTCAGCAATATCAAATTCTTAATGGTGTAGCTACATTGAAAAACAATTTCAAACTTCATACTGAAATAGTACCTATCCCGTTTAGGCTCAGTTCCATTCTTCTATTTCTTAATGTTTAAGCAATACATACACTTGTCAGTCATATACTTCACATCGGTTTCCAAAAAAAAAAACGAAACAACATGATGGGGAAAAAAACCTGGTATTACTCTCCACACCCTCCCCCCTCCAAAAAGCTAGGGATGACAGACTGCCTTAGTGTCAAATACCTTCCCCTAAATTTGTCTTCTAGCCTCTGTAGTCAAACTGGTATTAAGTGCTTTGGCAAAGTGGGGTGCAATCCATCAAATCTGTAAAGGCCTGCTTTTTTTCTCTGTTGGTGGTTCAGCTTTACGAGGAACACATATGCAAAGTAACAGCTCTCACATTGCTTCAAACTCATCAATACGCTGCTTTGTATTGCCTTGTCGGATTTGTCGAAGAGTCTTGTACTTATCACGGCCTGCTTTAACATTCTCAGCGTGAAGGACATCATTTTGTGTTTTCTTGGTTTCATCTCTGGCTTGAGCCAACTCAGAACTTAAAGCCTGTTGAATAAAATATTTGTATTTAAGTGCTTTGAGTAATCTTTTAGTAATTCTGGAATTTCTGTTAACAATTATTCTGCAACTGGGATAAGGATGTCTTGAATGCCAACCTATGAAATCCTTGTTGTGCTGCTCAGTAACTCAAGTTGTGAGGTCTATCAGAAAGACGGCAGAAGGAAAGAGGAGAGGAGGATAGGATTCCTTCCTTACATAAATGTGGGCATCAAACTAAAAAAACAAAAAGGCCTCATACCATAACATCCAAGAAGTACCGGAATAGCAAGATAAAGCAGGAGAATGACCTTTTTCAATTTCTGCTTGACTAAAGACAGCTCTTACCTCCCTGATCCTGTTCAGCAATTGGCCAAGCACACACACACAACTAAGATTTTGCTGCCAGAAAAAGAAGTGGCTTTCAATTTCTTTTGTTTCCTTCCCAAATAGACATTTCATAACAAGGCAAAGGGGTACCACTGACAGATTATTACACTTTGAGGAGTAAGACTAGTCTAGGAGGAAAAGCTCAATTTCAGGGAAATAAGTTTAATCCAAAATGGGCATAATTCAGCTATTGCATTTACAACATCTGTGAGTAACTGCAAATAAACACAAATGCTATCTGTTCATAGCACTTAATAAATTTGAGTATTGAGAAAGGAAAGCATTATGTTTTAACATTCAGTGTCCTGGACATTATACCTTAACTGCCCAATGTGACAACATACTAATACTTTTAAGTTATAAAGCACCATCTTACATCCAATCTATGTATTCCACTTCTAGAATACTGTGAGTGATACTGGTTAGTAAGTTAGTAATAAACATAGTAAATGATTAAAAGGGTGTTTCTTTGACAAACCATAACTTCAATGAGATTTTTGACAAATAAAGTATGAAAACACAAAACCTGAATTATGTCAATAAAACTACGAATCTTCATTACCTGGAGCTGCTTCTTAACACGTTCATTTTTCTGTGTTTCTGTTACCCGCTCTTCCTCACTCCTGTGATTCATGACACCATCAGAAGACAGTTCTGCACTGGCTTCAGCATTGTTCTCATCGTGTTCATCATGTTCATTCTCCGTTGGAGGAATAACTGGGGGGGGAGGAGGTGGAGGAGGAGCAGACATCACAGACTTCAGTTCTTCTTTGGTCTTTTCCAAGTCCTCTTGAGCTGCAAAAGCCTAAATATAGTAAACAGCATCTTTTAACATTATTTATGAGTAGTCAGAAAAATAAAAATAAATATTTGAGATTTTCAGACACACGAGAACTCTCCTTTATAAATGACACAACCAGGTTAACATACTGAAAATTGTCAAATAGGAATATAGGATAAAAAAGATAGGACTCAAAGCCAATGTACCAGACTCCAGCTATTTCCAGCAGTAGACAAGAGAAGAGTTAGAGAATATGGCAGCCATACTGACTGCTTCCCAACTCTCCTAGCCTCCTGAAATTTGAGGCTCAGGGACTTCCTGAATCAAAGGTGATGTCCTAGAATTTTGACTTCAACCAGAACTTTTATGAATTTGTTCCATTTACATCCCATAGCTAATTACATATTTTGTGAATAAATACTATTTTACTTTAAACTATTGTGTAGTTACATCTGATGTGCCTTTTGTTACTGTTCTGGTTCATCTTTTCACCATCACTCATTATTTTATACATCTCCCTCCTGAGGTGTTTCCTCTTCCAGCACGAAGCTCCAATCTAATTCATCCCCACACATATGGAAGCCATTTCAAATCTTTGACCATACCTTTGTGATGAGAATTTCAACCCCTTTGTGACTATTTATTATTAAGAAATAAGTTAAATAGAAGTATAGGCTGGCTTCAGTAGATTGGAGAAGAAAAGCCTTTAAGAAAGGCATCTCTGAAGCCTAAGGGAAAGAGAGAGATTCAACCCCATGGACTTCCAGTGGGATTTCCACTCTCATCTCCCTTAGTTTCTTTGAAGTTCTGACTTCACACAGCATGAGCTCATTACTTTGTGCTGCCATTCTGAGGCTTCCTCTTCTTTCTTTTTCTTGGCCTCCTCTAGAAGTGCAATCTTGGCGGTGAATTCAGCAAGTTCTGCTGCCTGAAACAAACAAAAATGGAGTATAAGTTTTAATTTAGTATCATTTCAGCTCCGGAGTGGAAGAAAGCAGAGCCTTTGCTGTGATCTGACTTGAAAAGAGTTAGGCACCATCCATCATTTCTCTGCTGAAAATAGAAATTTTAAGCATACGTGATAGTGGAAATGAATCAGTAGTCCTGCCTGATGGAACTAATTCCAGGAAAAAAAAAAATTATCTTCTGCACTTCCAAAGCTTGCTAAGAAAAAGCAAGCTGTAGTTACAAATTAGCATTTGGGATTGTTTCAGTTTAATACAACTTCAATGGTTCAACCAATAAGATTATGATTCTGGATCATAATCACAGTACTGAGCTAAATTTTGCCTTCAGAATTGTATGCTAAGTTTACAGAAGATCAAAAAGTTGAGAGATACTTTCTTCTATTATTTTCATGCATTTCTCAGTTATTATGTGCAAATCTTGAATTAGAAGTAGTCTGGTACAGAATGTGAAAAGGTACTGTAAATGCTGGAAATGGTGGGGGGGCAGAACAAAAAAAACAAAAAAAAAAAAACAACCACCAAAAAAAAAACCCCAAACCACAGTGCCACAGTATCACCCCACCACCAGCATCAAGCTTCAGAACAGACCTGCCTCAGAGAACAGGCTGGACTGCAGAAGGAAGCTACTTGTTCTCAGCTGGGTAAGCCTGACGCTACTAGAAAGAGAATGCAGTGAGTGTTGTCAGTCTGAAATGTCTGCTTCATCATTTAATTTCCTACAGCTCCAAAGTTTGGGTTTTTTCTTGCAAGAAATGGCAAACCTAATGCAGTTTTCTAAAAAAGTTCCCACAACGATCTGTAACATTATTTGATGTGCTTTTTACCTGTGTTTCAACTTGTCTATTTGACAAAATAGATATAACCAAGAATAGAGGCTACATTTTCAATTATCTTTTTCAATTTGTTTCAAAATAGGGTTAAAAAGCTTCTTACTAGCTGCTCCTGGTTCTTCATTTGATCAGCTGCCTGCTTGGCTAGAGCAGCTTTAGCTTCTTCAGCTGCTCGACGCTCTTTTTCCAGGCGCTCTGCTTCCTCTTTTGCACGCTTTCGTTCTTGATCCAGTTCTAGAGCCCTTCTAGTCTGCTCCTCTAGCTCTGCCAAAAGGAAAGTTTGCAGACAAGATATCACTGCCCAGCGCTTCCTTATATGTAACACAGATAACTGCTGTAACAGACTCAAAATAAAGTAACCTAGAAAGCTGACAAAGATTTACAAGTCTGCCTCTTGTTTTCTCCCCTCTCTTTAAGACATACTTTGGGTACACTTCATCTCACTCGACAGTTCCAACAGTCCAGTGTTTTAGAAAATTATTGCTTCATTGATAAAACTAAACATGCAAATATACATACATCTACATGCACATATAGAATCATAGAATGGTTTGGATTGGAAGGGACCTTAGAGATCATCTAGTTTCAACCTCCCTGCGATGGGTAGGGACACCTCCCACTAGAGCAGGTTGCTCAAAGCCCCATCCAGCCTGGCCTTGAACACCTCCAGGGATGG
>JAOTQQ010000001.1:188406174-188495239 GCA_026546715.1 Gallinago undulata | reverse complement strand
GACATTCAAGGTGAGGCTCGACGAGGCCCTGGGCAACCTGGTCTAGTTGGGGGTGTCCCTGCTGACTGCAGGGGGGTTGGACTGGATGACCTTGGAAGGTCCCTTATGATTCTATGACATTCTGTGCCGTGTCACAGCTCATCTCAGCTTGTGCAACCGTGGAGGCTACTCATGTCCTACCACCACTAATACATATCCCAGATGCTCTCCCGGAGCCAGGAGCTGGAGGCGTTAATGGCGTGGGGCTGCTCAGGGCGTTCCCATCTTGCTGGGCTCCTCATCGTGTCCCAGCCCGAGTTGGGACCTGCCACGATCAGCAATTGAGCAGGGCACAGCAAATGAGTCAGACATTCTCCCCAACGCAGCCAGCCCTGCACGACGTTGTTTTTTTGGGGCAGTTCAGGCACGTAGAAAAGCAAACACCAGCAGCAAAACTTGTCTACAAAGGCAGGAGCAGCAAGTAAGGATGGAAAAACCTCATCTCGCCCGTTTTAGGTGCATCCATGCCGTGAGCGCACCATGTGAGGACTTGGCCTTCGTGGCACAATTTTGCTTGCCAAAATGCCAGCCAGATCCAGCCCTTCTACAGAGCTTTAAGCCGTGGATTGTCAGATGTACCTCTTCTTTCTCCACACCGAAGGGCCGGGGTAAGGCATAGCCAAGATCGCGTTTATGCCTCTAAATGCCGGGAACCTTCCGGATGTACGATGCCCATTTACCAACGGGCAAAGTAAATGGATTAAATACTTCACGGAGTTAAAAAAAAAAACAAACAAAAAACCAAATAAATTCTTGTTTCATTTCCCCTATGACTCAGAGATGAAAACTCACTCTCCGGAGAAGCTATTGTGCAAGAGTGGGCTTGGTAAGTGGATTTTACTGTTTGCCACTGTGACTTATCAACCGTTCCCGGAGAAGAAAAACCTTTCACAGAGCAGAAGCAACGTGCTTGAAGCAGCAAAAGCAATTTGCTCCAGAAACGGGCAGGTTTTTTCTAGTGTGGAGGGGTTGGTTTTATGGAGGTGATGTATAAAGCCGGCAGATCTAAAGCACCCAATAGATCTGTATTTTTGCATTTGGAAGTTAAATTGGGGGGGATTGCTTATTGTTAAAATGCTCTGATTAGGTCTGGTAATTACAGCCACAAACTCTTTTCTCAGTGCGCACTCTGCTCTAGGAGAATAAAAATCTCTGGGGCCGTTTGGTTTATTTTCTTTCGCGGGTGGGGGTTTTGTTTTCATCTCTCCGCATGTCTCAAAGCCTTGCCCTTCTCATTTCACTGGCTGAACCAAGCAGCAGAAGAGAAAAGAAAGCTGGAGTCGGGGTGATCTCTGCTCCTTTGCTCATTTATGGCAGGAATAAACCATTTCTGCTCTCAGGCCGGTGCTTTGCAGTCGCTTTGCTTTAGCGAGGACAATCTTGACCACGGAGCATCATCTCCCATAAAAGAGATGCAGCTCTTCGTAGTGGTGCCCTGATAATGGGAGGGTGCAGCGAGGTGCCAGCATCTCCACCATCCCCCTGCTCTGTGGGTCAACCAGCTCTACCCACACCATTCCTGATCAACATGCATCTGCTCTGAAAGCCATCCACCTCTGGAGGTGCCATGTCCTTTCCCAATACCCACCGTGGACACAGGAAACAATCCAACAGCCCCTTTCCCTCTGCAGCTGGTAAATAAGAAGGGCTTCCCACCTCTTCTCCCAGCCACACAACAGCCTTGAACCCTGTTGAGCTCTTGGTCCCCAAAGCGCCTCTGGGACACACTTCATAGAATCATAGAATCATTTTTGCACTCTCTCCAAGTGGTTCTTCACCTTCTGTCCAAGAAGGACTTTTCCTTGGCTGCCCTGGGGAGATCCAGGAAAGTTTTCTGATGTGTTCAACCCTCCCCACCCGATGCCCTTCACGCGATACCATCTACCCACAGATAAAAATACCCACGGTCCCAGCAGGCAGGGATGCGCCCAGCCAGGAACAGATAACGTTGAGCTCGCAGCAATGTGCCCCAGCGAGTTTCCAGTTGCACATTAACAAGAGACGGGGGGAGAGCGGAGGTGACGCACGAACGGGCAGGGGAATTTATAGCAGGAATGCACCACGGTGCCCAGCTCAAGCAGAAGGGGACAGCGGAGGGGACAGCCCCGTCCCAACGTGCTCCTGCACGAGCCAGGGCCTGGAGACACTCCTTTTTGGGAGGAGGCACTGCTTTTTGGGATCAGATCCGTGTCCATCAGGCCAAAGTCATGGAATCATAGAATGGTTAGAGTTGGAAGGGACCCTAAAGATCATCCAATTCCAACCCCCCTGCCATGGCCAGGGACATCTCCCACCAGACCAGGTTGCTCAAAGCCCCATCCAGCCTGGCCTTGAGCACCTCCAGGGACGGGACATCCACGACTTCCCTGGGCAACCTGGGCCAGTGCCTCACCACCCTCACAGGAAAGAATTTCTTCCTAAGATCTAATCTAAATCTCCCCTCTTCCAATTTAAAACCGTTGCCCCTTGTCCTGTCACTACACTTCCTGACAAAGAGTCCCTCTCCAGCTCTCCTGTAGGCTCCCTTCAGATATTGATAGGCTGCTATGAGGTCTCCCTGGAGCCTTCTCTTCTCCAGGCTGAACAACCCCAGCTCTCTCAGCCTGTCCTCATAGGAGAGGTGCTCCATCCCTCTGATCATCTTTGTGGCTCTCCACTGTGGCCTCACTCTTTCTTCTGAGGAGATTTTAGATACATTAAAACATACTCTTTTATAGTAAAAAAAGAAAAAAATAACATCATCTACTCTATTGAATTGCCTGACAAAGATTCTAATTGCTACAGACAATTTAGGTATCTCTCCAGCAAAATGACCTAAAACCCATTGGAAGGGTCAGAAAAATTATCCCTAGAACAGAGCCAGAAAGATGCAAACAGGAAGATTTTAAATCAAGAGATTTAAATCTATTCAAAAAAATCTTTCCATGAAGATGGAGAACACTTAACTACCAAGAAGAACCCAGACACCATTTTTATAAACACTTTTTCATACGTCAACAGAAGGCTAGAAAAACCAGCAGCACGTGAATATTACATATTGCATCATAAATTAGGCAATGTTGCTTACAAGAATTACGAGAAAGTGTACATTGTTAAACATTTAGAATCACCCTGACTGACTGCTCCTGGGCTCAACGGCTGACCCTTAAACTATACCAAGATACAGTTTACGTGTTATCTGCCTAGATGTGCCCAGCCTGTTCTGCATTGAAAGACTGAAAAATGCAGGGGCAGAGCTGGAGAACAGTGCCAGTCATATGTCATTTATTTGCATAGATTTAGTCAGCGATTCTCTCTACAGTGCCTGAAGCCAACAGTTACAAACAGAAGACAGGAACATTTTTACGAACGTGAACCAAACCTGAAGCAAATAAAGAACATGGGGAAGGAGGACTGGGAAGGAGTGGAGGCAGGGACCCTACAAGGTGGTTCAACACAAAGAACTGTGATTGGTGAACCTACGTTTATTCACTACCATGTCACAAGATTTTAATTTTAAAATTCTCAGATCTCACAAGGGAATAGGAAAATAAAGAAACACAGAATCTCCAAATGAAAAGCTAAATTCAACAAAATCCTAGGGGAAGTACTTTGAATCTTCGTCTCTAATTTGCTTCCTCCCTTCAACTCTAGGTTTTCAGCACTGTAAGCATTTCATAACTCTGGGTTGAACTGTGTATGCATTCATTTCTTCTTTATTGAAGAAAATGGAAACTTTTGCTATGTTAGGAATTGGTTTTATATTACAAATATACACACATGTGCACACACAACATCTTTTAACACTGAAAAAGAATCTCTCAAGTAATACAACACTAAATTCTTGTTGTTTAGTGAAATAAATTTAAAACAAAAAAACACCCACAAAAAAACCCCACCCCACACAAAAATCCCACACACACCAAGAGAACTGTGGAACTGAACTACCCAACCGAACTAAACATTGTGATCAGATATAAGAAATCTGGGATCAGTAAGAGCTCACCTTTCTGAGCTTTCATTGTTTGTTCCTCAATTTGTCTTAAGCGTTCCATTAATTCTTCCTTTTCACGCTCTATTCTTTCCTTTTCCTTTTCTGCTATCTCCCTTTTCTTCTTCTCATTTTCTAATTGGGCCCTGAAAAAAAAAAAAGTAAAAGGGGATTTTAAACCTCAAACAGATCAAATTCTACCATAAAGATGCTGATAACCCATTTTTCAGTTTACTCAGCTGGCAGAGAAGCAAGCAGTTTTAAATATAAATTTAGTTTTTAAAAATGCAAGAACAAGCAAGTTTCTCATTTCAAAATACCATACAGAAAAACAATTTCTGAACAGAACTGATTAGCAACCTTGGTTGTGGTTCAACTAGGTAAATCCACAATTATACCTGCACTTTAGACAGGGCTGGTGTTTCATGTGGGCTAGAAAAGGCAACGGTATTTTTTCAATATACAAAAGGTAAGCCATGACATTCTTCACTGAACTTGCTTTAAAGGTTCACCTGCAGAGTATAAAAGTCCCTAAGGATCAAGCAACAGCAAGTCAAGACTGTTTCACGAAAACATAATGAGAAACTACAGTACAGCTACTATTACTATGCTGAAAGCTCAAAAAAGATACGGCTTTCTATTAAGACAGGTGAGCCATGCCAGTCCACAAACCTGCTTATATATTAAAGAAAGAAAAGCAGCTCTCTCTTTTCTAGAATGCTAAGATGTCTGATATTCTATGACTTAGTTTTCTTAAAAGGGTAGAAGAATTTTTTTCTGTTTCATGGAAGTTTGTTAATTACCTTTCCAATTGTTTCTGATGTTTCTCTTCTCTAGCTTGGGCCTTCATCTGTTGCACTTCAATTGTATCAGGTTTCCTCCTCCTCATGTACAATTCATGATTTCCCATACACAGTGCCAAAATTCGCTTGTTAATTCTCAGACGGGGTGCATAAAAAACAAAATCCTAACAAAAATAATGGCAACATATCCATTAATCTAAAAATATAGTTGTGACAAGACACAAAGCATTACTGCACGCTTGCATTTGTTAAATTTAAATTTACAAGTATTTTAACATTCATCCTCTGAGCAAGCCAATACCATAATCTATAAATTTAGTTACTGTCAGGAACTTGCAAAATAAATTCAAAATTACACATGGGTTCCTCCATGTAGAGTTTAGCTAGTTTGCATTAGATTATTTATTTAAACTTCTAAAAAAGTGAGACTAATCTCTATTTCTCAAGAGTTTCAACCTAGAAAGCCTCATGAAATGTACTGGTCTAATAGAAAAAAAAGAAAAACCAAAGTGAGGGCTAGAGAAGTTAACATCTTACACTGTGGGCTTTTAAACACACCACAGAATATCAGTTGACTTAAATTAAAAGAAAAAAAAAAAAGAAATCTCAGTATCAACCAGAATTAAAAGAGAGAAAATAAACATACCATACTTCAAAATGAAAATTTCGTTTGGATTACTGACTTTTCTACCAATAAGAATAATAAATATCATAAAATATTTACTCATGCCATAATGTCAAGTCCCGGCAGGCTTAAATCTCTTCATATACAAAGGCATTCTATTCTATACACTACTTACAGGGGCCTTTTTGTCAATTGGCTTTATGACAAATTTTTTGTCATTAAAAGAGATGTTTCTTATTTCACTCCAAGGAAAACCGATCTTGGGTGTCAGCCTTCAAAGAGAAAAAGGTCTCATTAGAAGCAGCAAAAGTGTGCATTCTCTTTATGTTCACTGATTCTTAACTCCATACCATTTTCAGTACAAAACATAACAAGAGTTATGTACAAAACACGTACAAAACATAACAAGAGTTCCAAGTATATTTTGATAGACAATTTTTTTAAAATGCATTATTCCATCAAA
Source organism: Gallinago undulata (assembly GCA_026546715.1). Classification (NCBI taxonomy): domain Eukaryota; kingdom Metazoa; phylum Chordata; class Aves; order Charadriiformes; family Scolopacidae; genus Gallinago; species Gallinago undulata. The sequence goes on along the minus strand of JAOTQQ010000001.1, from coordinate 188,489,339 downwards.
TGAATAAATTAGACAAAGAATAAATTACATGGCACTGTAACAGAAGGAATTTCAATTTGTGACTTATTCTACTAGCATTAAATAGATGCTAAACATCACAATCATGTACTGATTATTTATAACCTATTGATAGTTTTATTTTTAGTGAAAAGAATAACTATTTAAATTTGAGAAAAGTCTGACATTTCAAAGACTGAAATTAAATTACCTTTCAGCAATGTTGTATTTCAGTTTAATTCAGATGTAAGATGTGTGCTCTTACATTTTCAAAGTTCAAGTTAAATTTATTTCTCTTGCATCTTAAGTAAAATAAATTCAGTTCAGTTCAGAAATTGTTAACAGTGTTATGCACCAAGTGCTTAACTGTAAATATTTTTTTCATGAGCACAAAACATTTTTTCAATTCATGTTATCTTAATTACAAGCATTAGGAAATGTTTACGTATTTGATTGCTAACTTGCAGGCATTAAAGAATACCAAAAATTCACTGATAGTTCAATCTGATCCAAACATTTTCTGAAAATTTCCTTCGTTCAAGAGTTATATTGCCATCTAATGGCAATTAAGGCTTATAGAATTTTGTTAGAATATATGAATTGAAGAGCATTAAGTTTCAGTTCAGCCGTTACCTGGTGTTTGAAACATGATGTTTAACTTCAAATCACTGTGAAAGGACTGTTGACATCAGATACTACTAACAAGTGTTTGGAAAGAAATAAAGGAATAAGTCTGTTGCTCTGTTTTCAGATTCTTCGAATTTCATACATTTCAGCTTTATCCCTCTTCAAGTAGGACAGAATATTTGATCTCTTTATCAGGACACAAGATCCATCTATTTTCTTTGACGTCTAAAAGGTTTCACTTTTGGATACCAAACTTTTTCACGCTCTAACAGCTACAACCCTAGTCACTGCTCTTAGAAAACATTTCTCATTAAATATGTTGCTCAGTTTGCCAACGTCCTTTTCGTCCTGACTGAAGAGGAAGTTTCAAGGGAGTGCAAAGCACAGAAAGAAAACATGTAAAGATGGTTTAGGTATCATACATCAATATTAAGCAACATAAATTTAAATTTCCACAGAACTGCCCTTCCTTTCCCTTCTTTTACATCCCTATTTAATCTTTCAAAATTCAAATACTCTGGCAATTAACATCTATCTCTCTTCTTCTATCTTTTACACAGATTAGAAGGTCTTTGAGAAACTGTTTTGCTGGATGTTACTGAACACACAATAAGGTGTTTTTTGTATAGTCTCAGATAGGATCTCCTAGGATAGAACTGCAAAATGAGTATTCACCACTTACTTATCATCGTGCTCATAAATATTCAGACCCAAAGCATCAACTCCTAGCCACAATTCAGTTCCTTTTTTATTCTTTATTTCAAAATAGTTGACTCCATACATTTCCAAGTCTTGTGCTATCTTAAGGTACTCCATCATAGAATCTTCCCTGATGAAAGAAGATAAAAAAAAGAAGGCATAGTGTAGGCAAATCAAAAGTACGTTGTAAGAATGAGAGAACTGCAGAATAACCAGTTAGTGTAAAATTTAGTTAGGAATTAAACCCCTCTGAAATTCATGGCTACGTTGACTCAGATACTTGTAGAGCTCTACACCCAAGTACAGTCCAACCACCACACTTCATCTTTTCACCCTGTGAGCTAAGGAAATATTAAATATATCTGAAAGGCAGGCAACTGCAGACAGAGACAGTTGACAACCTTATCGTACAGGTAAGCCAATAACCTGATTGGAAACTCAGCCCTCACTGAAGCTTTCATGGAAATTTTTGTTAACTGCATACCCTGCTCAGAATAAAATAAAAGAGTTTCCAAACAAACACAGCACGCTCCAAAATACATCTTAGTAATAACAGAAAACCTGGAAGGTCTTGGAACATTTTTTATATAATTACCTTAACATTCCCCTGTGCTCTTCATGCCAGTTCTGTATTCTTTCTTCCCACTGTTCTTTTGTCAGTTTGTGCTGTTCTAACACACTGTGAATAGAAGTTGTTGCTATTAAATAACACTGACAACCTATTTAATCTCCTAAAGTTATAAAAATAAGTTTGGTTATGCCTCATAACACATGTTTTAATTGAATACACTTAAGCATGACTTCCTATACAGTCCTCATCTTTTTAACCTGAACAGACACAGAAATTGTGTATTTCAACAAATACACTGTTAAAATAGTGTGAAAACATTTCTTTTTTCACAGTATTCTATAGGTTTGTACTATAAAAGTCACACCATGGCATATTTCAGCTTTCACACCTGAAAATACCTATAAAATCCTCATACAACTATGCTGAAAATTAATCTCTAGGCATGCACAGATAACACTCAAGCTTTCATTCTGCTGTCACTTCAAAGAAAAAGTAACACATTAAGAAAAGTTAGCAGACTAGTTTGTTGGGTGTTTTAGAGGTTTTGTTTGTTTGGGGTTTTTAAATATCTAAAAAAAAAAAATCAATAGTGAAGCAGTTTCAGAAAACTATTTGACATTTATCTACTGCTGCAATGATGGAATTATATATTCACCTACTAGAATTAAAGTAGAAATTAAAGAAATTAAATGCATACGATAACTTTATTATGCTTTTATTCCAGGCACCTAGCATTTCAAGCATTCCTATAGAAATTATTTTGAAGGACAATTAAAAAAAAAAGAAATGCAAGATAATCTGTCACTTGATTTGCCACTCTGCCCATATTTAGTGAAGTGCACTTTTCAGCGGTACCCATGTCACATTTTGATTTGGTTAGAGTGCATCCCTATCAAAAGGCTTTCCTCTTCAAAACTGCAAAGCCAAAGTGTTCATAGCTAAATGATATAAGAACATTCAATGACATGACTTTTTTTTTTTGTTTGTCTTCTCTTTGCCCTATATATAATACTTACAGAAGCCTGTAACAGAACGCTCAAACAGCCTGCTTTGGCTCTAATAATCTAAAAGCATCCTGGCAATCATTTACAAGTTTGTATTACATAAAAAAAATAATTCCAAGTCTTGTAGGACAATGAAGTTCTGAATCAATCCAGCCCGATTTTTACATTGTGAGCTGCTTTCCACCATTATCTCTTCTAATCCTTGAGCAAATATTCACAAAACGTTCAAAGTAAAGGACAAATCAGGATATTGCAAAATACACTATCCCAAGATTATGTCACACAAGGGCCCATCTGAAACTAAGAGCCCTGCTCCCAAGCTCTTCTTCACAGAATCACAGAATGGTTGAGGTTGGAATTGCCCTGTGCAGGTCATCTTGTCCACCCCTCTCCTCAAGCAGGGTCACCTACAGCACAGGATCATATCTAGATAGCTTTTGAGTACCTCTAAGGAGGGCAACTCTGCAAGCTCTCCAGGCAAACTGTGCCAGTACTCAGTCACCCTCATGGTGACCTGTGCTTTCTTGAGCTTTCCAAATGAAGTTAAATTTCTACTTCTACAGAAATTCTTCGCGCTTTCCTCTTTCTGAATTGGAGTTGAAAAACATGAGGCAATGGGCACAACTGAAATACAATTCAAATGTATATCACTTCATAGAATCATAGAATTCATAAACTTGAACACAATTTTTTATTTTATTGCTTTGCTGCAAAGGTGGTCAAATACTATATCAGGTTGGCCAGAGAGGTTGCAGCGTTCTTCTTTGGAAATATTTAAAACCCAAACGGAAAAGGAATTGAGCAACCTGCTGTAATTAGAATAGAGTATTTCAGTTGGAAGGGACCTACAATGACTATCTAGTCCAGCTGCCTGGCCAAAAGTTAAAGCACGTTATTAAGGACATTGTCCAAATGCCTCTTAAACACTGACTGGCATGGGGCAACAACCACCTGCTACTTTGAGTAAGGGGATTGGACTAGATGGTCTTTAGAGCTCCCCTTCCAGCCTGAAGTGATTCTGTTTCTATGATATTCTCAAAGCTGGCAACATCCTTGGCAATAGCCACCTCATCATTTGGCCGCCTCCATTCTCTCTTCACATGCTACTGACGAAGCATCACTAGCAGATGTGCAAGGACTATTGCAACAGAATAATTCAACTTGATGCTGAGTTATATACCTGGGCAACCTTGTCTAGTTGGGGGTGTCCCTGATGACTGTGGGACTAGATGACCTTTGGAGGCCCCTTCAGGCCTGGACCATTCTATGATTCCTTATTGCTACCCAGTTCATAGTTTTGAGCCAAAAAATATGTAGTAGTTCTGACAGATGAGCATCAGGACCCTACAATTAACAGGAACTGCAAATCTTTTCTCACCTTTTCCAGTAAAGTTTTGCAAAGCTAGTCTACTTTGGGAAAGAAGTAAATATTTGGGAAAGAAGAAATTAAATATTTTTGACATAATATTGCATATCGTTCTTAAGTATTTTTATTATGTACTTGTTAGTTTTCTGGCAAATCTCCTGGTGACAGGAGGCAAACCAGGAATTTGTGTTCGAATGAACACAAAAGCTCTGTGCTCACTCAGTGCTGACTGGCACATGACTGGTTGAAAGCATATATGCTGGGAAATCATCTGAACGTTTGCTCTACTGAAAAGGAACATCTTAAGTATTTGAGTTTGTGTCGTACACAAGCACTGCACTGTTCACAGGCTGTCATCATAACTGAGCAAAACCCAAGATTTGTGAACTAACATATTCAGCGATGACAGGTTTAGTGGTTTTACATCTCCCCGCCTTCCTAACAAAGGGAATTTCTCTAGAAGGAGGTATACACTTCACTGTCACCAGAAGGAAGTAAACAGCAAAAACCAAACTCTTTGCCATGATCTTTAAAAATCTGAAACATTTTCAGGAATATTTGTTTCAATACTTCACCACAATCCTACTGAAATGCTTTTTTGCTTGCTAGAAAATTCTTAAGCTTAGTTACACTAATAAGTGAGCTAACTTTTCAAGCCAGACTTTTAAAGACATCTCAAATTATTCCATGGGTCTTATTTCTTTGAGGACGCTTTAATGTACATATTTAGGAAGCATACATTTGTCCATGATACATCACTATGGATTCATCTACACTAACAAAATAGCCTAACTTTGCACATTTTTGTTGCAATGCTTCTCTTGCTGCCAAAACACACCAGGAACATGGTTTCAGTTGCGTAAAGAAAAAGAACTATAATCTTGGTGCTCACTTTTCCTAACCGATTAGATGAGTGACTGATACAGAAGAGTTTATACTCAAGAGCAATGGCAACAATTAATTTTCTAAAATTTTCTCTGCCCAGGCTAGCATTTTTCTGCAATATATTTTATTTGCAATACACTTTGTAATTATTTTAAGGAAATTATTATCATTTAAGTGTAAGAAAACATCAAGTACTGAAGAAAAGTAATGATTATCAAATGAATCTTAGTGATTTCTGTATTAGAGTATTTTGATTTTAATTTAGCAGAAGCAAGCCTCCAGAAACATTAGATCATTTTGGAGCACTTTGATAACTTCTTCAGCTAAATCTGCACAAGTGGTCGTGGACATGACAGGTCTCAAGAAACCCATGGTTGTGATGCTTCCTTGTTATGTAGAGTCTAAATCAGGATGTCTTCAGTTTTACAAGTAAAACATGCACTCTTAAGAAAGCTACCATTAAACGCACATTATCACTTAATATTTTAATTATAAAAAATGTGCTGCAATCAAGTTTATATGCACCAGATAACGCATAAACGTATGTAGTCTCACTCACCGCTGAGGGAGAAGTCTGTCATTGGCTAGGTAGCCGAGTTTATGTATCTCCTTACTGTAATCTCCATACTTGGACTGGACAGCATAAGAAGCCAGAAGAACTGCAGTTTCCGGTGGGCAATATATTTCATCATTTAAGATCGCTTCTTTGACTTGCAGGAAGAAAAGTCTCTGAGTTATTTCCTGAATTAATTCTTCAGATACATCCTCTGGAAAAAACTTGGCCCTGAACTTAAACTGCAAAGGATTTTCTTTCCTTACATCTTGCTGGGTTACCTGAGGGAAAAGAATAAAGAAATAAATAAAAAGAACACTAAATGGTATATTAAATATAATTTTGTATAATGAACTATTTAGCTTTTCTACACTGAAATCCAGCACTTCCCGACAAGCCTACTGTTGATTGAACTCACTAAGCGTTCACATTGCACTGAATCAAGTACAGCAATTTGGGTAAATCAGACAATTTTGAAATACTACTCAAAAGCTGTTTAAGAGGTTTTTTTGCAGGCTTGCGTGAATTTGTATTTACCACAATAAAGATCTGGAAAAAAAGAAGTTGTAATACATATTAAAAAAAATATCAAAAACTATATCCAAGGATGAATTGCAGGAAGCAACTAGTCAGGGTCTAACAAGGTTTCTTTAGTAAGAACTACAGCACATTTCTTCAACGTAAGTGGAAAGCTGGATTCTTTCAAAAGCCTTGAACTACTGAACTAAATACGCATGCTTTGTTCCTGTACAAAAAAATGTAACTCCATTAACAACATTATTTTTCTAGAATGGATAAGCCCTATAATCATGATTTCTGTGAAGAGAACAGATGTGATCATCTTAAGTTTTAAATAAGTACCTTCTTCAAATTTCAACAAAACCTCATTTTTTATGTAGATTTTTCCTTTTCATTTGGGCTCAGCTTTCAGCACTGGTTACAACTGAGGCAAAAACATTCAAAATTAAACTAATTTTAACATCAAATAATACAGTGACTGTTAAAAGGTACATTCATAATAACATAAGTCTAGCACATCCCAATTCCTCAAGCACTTTATTACCCGTTTGATTTTACATGCACTAGTAGACCCTCTAGAATTTCTTCACTATGCATGAAATTATGCATCTGTTCACTTGACTTGTAGGAAGTATTAAAAACTGTGAATATAATGCAACCATTTAAACACATATGTAAGCAGCATAAGTACTACAGTCAACATTTCAGATGCCAATTTTACGTTTTGCTCACTTTTCCTTATTGTCCAACTGCTTTTGACTTCGATACACAGCATTTCACTTTAATCTCACCAGTGAACAATTAGTTGAGCTCTTGCCACAGTAAAACATTATTTGCACATTTATTCTGTGATTTATCAGATCTTATCAGTATTTACAGCAAATATTTAAATACTAACTCACAAGTTAGAGCCAATTTATGATAACACATTTAAGAATCAAATGTTACAAGCTTTAAAATAAAAAGGTAGATAACCGCCTTAGTCTAAGTTAAAGAAATTAACATGCCATCACTGCTCATGTACTGCACCACAAACTTAACTTGATAAAGACTTTCATAGAATGACGTCGTCTTTATTTTTTTGCAAGTGATGCATCAAATTCTGTAGTCTCCAACCACTAGAGGCAAGTCATTAGGGCTAACAAAATATTTGTTTGTAGCACTACAATGTTTATTGTGTATGAAACAAAACATATATCAAATTCTAGGAGTCAGCTTTGGTGGTTAGCATGTTTAACTCACTGGATTTACCACAGAAGAGAAGTAATGATTATATATATATGCAGACAGCGAGACTTGCTCCTAAAAACTTCCCAATTTACCTCCTAATAACCAAGAATACCTTTTTTTCTTCAGTAAGTCAAACTCAGAAAATTCTCTTTATTCTAAACACTGCCATTAATAACATGACAGCCAATACTGAAACAAAAAGTGACCATTCAAATTCATAATAGAATTTAAAGTAAAATGATGTGGCTCCCATCAGCTGGGAGATAAAAGGTGTTGGGGAAAAACAAAACAAAAATTATCCTACAATCTACCTATTAGATACCTAAACAGAAGTTTAGGAGCCTATTATTGTTGCATTGTTTAAAGATCTAATAGCTGTAGACATGCAAATTCTTGAAGTTCAAATACTTCATGCACACCCAATTGCAAAACATTTATTTTATTATATTTTGCTACATGAAAACAGGACAATCATATGAATGTAAGTTTTCCTAAGGCATGTGTCACCATGGTATTGAAAGTACAGGAAATAGTATCTCCTTCTCAGATTAAATGTTGATGCAACTTTGCATATTCTTTTATAACTAACCAAACTTAACACAGTATTTTGCCATTTAAAGCAAATGAAAAACAACTTTTCAACTAAATTTCAAGCTGGCTATACGCCACCTGCAACATTAAAACAGCATGCCTTAGAAAAGTATACTTCAAACTGTACACCAGCCTAAATATTAGGGAATTGTTACCTTCTTATTTAGCTTCAGCCAAGTTGAGTAGCCTTTGCTGTCCACATACTGTAGCCCAAAAAACCAGACTTCACGAAGACCAACAGTTTTCACCACCTAAAGATAAAGATCCATAATCATCAGTAATCACGACAACAGGATTTTCTTATGGCAATTAAGCTACAGAAACCATCTCAAACTGAAGTGTAATCAAGTTTTAAAAGAACAAACAACATTAAAATAGTAGCAAAACATCAGGTTCAGAGAAGTGTTCACTTCAGAGATCTAAATAGATTCAAACACCATGTTGTCAAACTACCAACTGGAGCATGAAGCTTCCTGTGTACATCAAACCCAGCACCTGAGGAGTACAAGGAGCCTGATACTTCAAAGCATGTCTTGGAAGTAACCTGCAGACCTACAGACAAGTAAGTCCACTTCAACAGAAAACAACTGCTGAAACTATTAATAAAGAGTAACACTTATGGACAAGTATGAGGTAATAAGGATAAATCACCTCCTTCCAATATTGTTGAGATCTTCTAAGAGTTAACAATATAAGGGATAAGGATGATCTAGCTAATAAACCATACACATGGATTTCCTGTTAAGATTTCTGATCAGGTCTATCAGACTGCTAAAGAAACAAAATTGTCCTTGAATAGAGGGAAGGTCTTTTTATGGACATACTAATTAAAAAGAAAGAAAAAAATAAGCAAACTGTTTTAACAACAGACTTGTGTAACCACTAGGGAAGTCCCTCAGGACTTCACATGTGATCTGCAAAAAAGGATGAAACTGATGTGACAAAGTCTGCTGTAGAAAACCTTACAGAAAGATTTGTGAATGAATAGTAAAGATGAACCTCAATAAAAGATGGTATTTAATAAAAACAAAATACTGTACAGAAGAGACAGCAATTTTAAAGATGTGAAAAAAGTTCTCACTGTAAAGCAAAAAAAAAGCAAAAAAACTTTTTTTCTCTAATACTACTTGTGGACTGGTCACATCAACTTAAAAAAGGATGTTGCAGCACTGGAAATGTTTCAGAAACATTGAAAAGAATGATCAGTGACATGGAACATTTTCTGCACAGCCAAGATGAGAACTAAAGCTACTGACAGAAATGAGGAAAGGAAAAATATGGTATTGGTCTATAAAACTTGTAGGGTGTGTAGAAGGAAAATAGAGAATGACTATTCATTATTTCTGATAATGTAAGAATTAAAGAGAATCAACACAAATCATTAGATAGCAGGTTCAAAGCAAACAAAAAGAAGCACTTTTACTACACATAGTATAATGAAATTGTGGAACTATCTTACAAGTCTTTTGCATAGTAAAAGCACACATGGATTCAATAAGTAATTAATCAGAAAGGTCCAGCAAAGATTATTTAATAACTGTAAACTCTGTCTCCAAAAGACCCAGTATGGCAGTACTTACATATGTTCTCAGGTTGGACCATGATGGCAAGCTGGTTTACTGAAGGCTGTTTTATGGAAGCATTCAGATGCATGTGAAGTAAACAGAATTTTACACATAGATCCTCCTCCATTTTAAAGTAGTACTATCGGGTTGCAAAATTAAGATTTTGAAAATCAGAAAACATCACAAGATAGCTGTGCAAACCTACTTCTGATGCCTTGGATATTTGTACTGTTACTTATCAATCATTCAAGTGCACCTTTTTCCCCCTCCTCTACCCTTTCACCTTCAAGCTCCAAAGGACAGAATGGACAACGTGCATAGATCCAACCTGATCTCTTTAGTGAGCAGTTATTTTCTCTGGAATTCCTACATCATTTACTTTAGAAAATAAGAAATGTTAAGAACAAGATTATGTTATTAATATGGTCCTGAGTAACATTAGTGTCCCAACACAGATGTTTCAGACCTGTTCTGCTGCTTCTTTTGGCACCGATCTCCTGTCTGACACTGATCACACTGCTTATCACTTTATCAGATGACTCGGAGAATGCTCTGTACTTCACAGCTGTTAACGTTGAGCCTTTGTACCTGGATCAGCTCTCTGAGCTGCAGAAGTTACTAAGAACTGCAGATGCCCAACTGCTCTGCCCAGAAGGCACAGGAGACAAGTGTTTACACTCACCTCAAAACATTTTGCTCTCACCTGCTAACTACAGCCCTTCAACTGATGTGCACATTGCACATTATTTAAATACAGACAACTTGTCTACTGCAACACAGTTACACATGCTTGCAAATTAACACTAAAAACACATTACACATTAGCCCATATTATTTCAGATTCACAAATAAGGAAAAAGCATCATCTATCACTGCCTATTGGCTCAATGGGCAGAGGAAAAAAAAATTCCGAAGTTTTGTACCAAGATAATATGAGCACTTATGCACTGCAGTAGCACGATATGAAAAATAAGTACAGAACGAGAAAATTAAGAGCTTGATTCTGGCTCAGATTCATTAAGAAGCATTAAGTAGCAAGTCTTCATCACATGTAAAACAGATCTATCCTCCATCACATCCTACAACTTGACTATTAATAGGCAATAAAAGCTTGGAGAATAAAAGCAACAGGCATGTTTCGGCAAATCAAAACATAAAGACAACGTAGCAAGAATTTCATTGAGTCAGAGGGAGGCTTCCAAGATATCTGGAAAGGACAATGGGGTATAAATTGAAATAAGGGAGACAATCCCTCTCATTCTTTCTGGCAACTAGAGTAAACCAGACATACTGATACTCAGTGCTAACAATTTATTGAAAACAACAAAACAACACCCACCATTACTACCAGTGTGTGGAAACATATCCACCACAGCATTCTTTCTGTACTAGGAAACTTAGAGATGCTAAATGGGTTAACTAAAGGAGAACAGATTCCCTCTTGACCATTCTGAAAACTGAAAGGATAGACAGAAGAACTAGTGATAAATATGTTAAGATACCTTCTGAAATACAAGTAATTTAAAAAAAAGTGTTTTCATAATAAATAAGAACTTTAGTGAGTTTCGCAATGGAAGAGAAAAGAGAAAGGCACAGACGTAAAATGCTGAATTCTTATCTGGTAGCAGATGAAGATGATGCAAACACACACATGGAATGGGACACAAACCAACAACTTTAGAAAACACCAACTAAAAGCTTAAAAGAACTGACTGGAAAAAAGGCCAAGTTGTTCGCCAACAAGGTAGAGGAGCACTAGACAACAGCTAAATTCATGGAGAGGTTATTTTCTGCAAGCAATAACCCACAGGTCTACTGTCATGCCCACCATCATTTCTGCATTAAACCTTGAAGACCAGTCCTCTCAATAAATGTGCTATTCAATTCTCTTTCTATAGAGAGAACAGTATAACTTTTGTCTGAAAATTTCATGCTGGTTTTGCAACACAGTTCAGCTCCTGATGGTGTTCTGTGGAACTCACATGAATTTAAGATCAGGCTGAAATTGCTTATCTCTTCACACATAACTATGCCGGTTGATTTTGCTTGACCTAACAATTTTTCAATTTAAACTTCCAGTAATTGATTGTAAGAGCTGGAGAGACGTCAGATGCCACGCTGTGAATCAAGTAAAAAAGCTGAAGAGCATGAAAAAGAATTCTGAGCTGTATCTTTGTTCCAGGCTTGCAAATGCCCCAATTTGGATTAACCTGATTACCTGGGCACAAGACGTTACACAGCAGATGGTCACCCCACCCAATACTGCATGGCAGAAGATAGCAAAGGTTGGCAAAAGACAAGTAACAGCTTGAGGCTTCTGTGCCACAGAATATCATACTTTCTATTTGATGGTGGTGTTGGTTAGACAAAAAGCAGGACAGTCCCTTTCTTCAAGAAGTCTTTGTAAGAGTCATGAAGACTATTTTTATCTAGAGACTGAAGATACACTGCTACTGATGTCAGAGAAAGAGGCTGTGGGTACAAGTGTTAGGAGTCAGTCATTTCAAACAAAAACTGCAAGTGAAATTTCATTCATCTAGAAGAAAAAGCTCAGTGTTACAAAGCAATTAACATTCTCCTCCTTTCAACATACATATGAAGACATTTAATCAACTCTTCAAGGTCAACTAAAATTTTACAACTTCTTAAGGAACTCTTTCAATGTGTTACTTTCTCTTAACACCCATCTTTACATACTTTTAGCATCTATAGTAGAGTGGACAGAAACAACAATTCTACCAGACATAATTGTTAATATGCTTAAACTGGTTTTGAAGAGTAATTTTGAACATTTCTGCACTTTTAACAAAATGCATACATCTTAGATCTCGATAATGTAACATATTTATTGGTTTCTTGAGGAAAAACAGAACACCACATTGACAAGCTTCTATTTTTAACATTTTCTAGAGCACTCCACAACCTAGATCAAAAAACTGTTTCAAGAATCTGATGGCTAACATCACATGAAATGAATGCAAGAACAACTCTTTTTAAGAAATCATTCATATAGCCCGTTTGACTGGTGTACAACATTATCACTATCAAATGATAATGTGTAGGTCTGATGGGTATGCAATCCATACGGCATGTTAAAACAATCATTTTCACTTCCCCACTTTGTTTTTGTTTGGGTTGTTTTTTTTAAACTTACATTTCAAATTGGATCACGGGACAATGTTACTTTTCTAACATTCATGAAGTGAAAAAGCACCTATAGCTTCCACTCTTGGAAAAAAAATAAAATAAATTAGCTTTCCTTAATGAACTTTTATCATTACATTCATTGTTAAACAGTGGAGGCTATATAAATTTTTCATACACACAATTCTAACAATTATATTGCAGTTGCAATTATGATGATTAGACATAAAATATACTGTTGATTTCAAAATATATTTATATGCATGACGCAACTTAAGCTTCACTGTTAACCTATTAGCACAGAATTGTCTTTACATTTAATACATTTCATGAGAAGTAACAAGGAAGATCAAACTAACTGAGAGCATAGCTTACATAATGTAAGGAGAAACATAATCTATACATAGAACACTTTCACTTTCTCAAACTATGCCTTAACACCCACAATAGTTTTACGTGTTTGTACACACACATTCAGAGAGACACATATAAGTTACCTGATCAAACAGCTGCTTGCCTGTTGTATTGGGCTGGATGGCAAATTCCAACTCTGCATCCATTGTGGTTACTCTGACGTTGATCTACAGAAAATAAAGTAATATTTAAATCATACTGTAACAGTGTAATGCTTCTATATACTATGATTAGCCTATAAGAAACAATATATGGCAAGTAAATTCCACAACTTTAATTACATATAGGACACAGATATAAAAAAAGGAAAATCTGAATCTGCAAAAATATCATATTTTATTTATTATAAAAGCATACTGAGGATAACATTTAACTCTAGATTTGCAGGTCCAAGCAGGGAACAAAGTTCAAAATCAATTTAAAGGGATAGCTGACATGACTACTGAACACTCCAAGAACGCTGGGACATTCAACCACTGGGCACGATCTTCCAGTGGGCTTCCCAAATGTTTACAAAAGAAAAAGTTCCTAGTCATATACATATTATTTTAAAAGATTTATACTTGGCAATATAAAGAGAAAAGGAAACTTCTGCCCTGCTATTTCTAAAATAAAGAGGTTCAACGGTCTTAAAGTGTATAGGAATAGAGCTTGTACGCCTCAGGACAGACTAAGAGCAGATTTTTCATCATTGGAAGGAGGAATTATAAAAGTTAGCTCCCCTTAATATTTATCCTATTCAATTCCCACACTACAAGACTGAAAAAACACTGCTAATGAATGAACTTCTTCCTTCTCCTGAAATAAAAGACCATTTTCCAGCTGACTCCTGACAGTCACTGTTTTTATTTGTTCTAAAACAAGCAGTCACATATTCCATATTTGGAATATGGAGATATCTGGAAGCCTATCTTACTTGGAAGTACAACAGTCTGTTCCAATTTCTCTTTAACTGTTATACACAAAAGCAAGAATTTTCATGGAACAGATCAAAGTACTACATGCACAGTACTGTCTTCTCACTGTTAGAATGGCCCTCCATTCCTATTGCCACAGTATCACATCTTATTTATATTCAGTGAACAGGAATATAAAGTGTTAAAGGTCAAATCTACTTTGCTATAAATGCAAAAAACCAGAAACATGAAACTTATTTAAGGCCCACAGATGTATTCTAATTTCTCTCTCTCTACTATAAAATATGAAACAGGAATAAATTAGGACTTGTATTACAGGTTCTTATACTACTCCATCTCTGCCTGTGTAAACCATTTCCATTAACTGTTTCCCTAATTTTGCCACCAGGTGGAATATTTTGAGAAGTGAGAGTCTGGAAGTCTCTGCAAGACAGAACACAGAAGGGAGATCTAAGGTGTAAAAAAGAAAACTGGATAGAAGTTTGTCCCCATGCAACTGATTAAGCTTGTTCACTGCTTTCTTTAGTGTCAAGGTAAACAACTTTGGGCATGAGCTGGATACAAAAGACAAGAGTAGCAGGAGTCTGAGGACCTCTAGGTTACAGACCTGCAAACAAGGAAGATAGCAGGAGGTTAGCAAACTTTTTTTGTGTGCAAACACCGATAAAGAACAAGAGTTGAAGGCTTTGAAGTAAAAGATAGCAAACTTTTATTGCAAAAAAAAAATAAAATAGAGGGTATGTGTCAGAAGAAGGGAAGTATTTTCTGTAGATTCTCTCACTCAAGGGGGAAAAAATTGCTTATTCTCTAACAGAACAACCCATTTTAAATGGTAGATCTAACTCACTGCCAGTTGCACTAGCTTAGGTTTGGGGGTTGCCCCTTAATTACAAGAAGGTGAGGTTTTTTAAAGCAGTTTTTCAATTATAAAAATGAAGCCTACTTTAAGACAGCTACAAGTTAGCAAGTTACAAAGGCTAAGGCTAAAATGTAACTTTATTAAATGCCGACGCACTCTGTTATGTAACAGCACCATTGCCAAAACAAGAGGCGTCACAGAAGCTCTACAAAGCCCAGCAAGTTCAACTAATTGCAGCACACTTCTTAAGAGTCGCGGCAGAAACTTCTTACAGAAATAGCCATTCAAGAATTATTACCTGAAAACCTGTATCCCTCAGAAGAACTAAAATACTCAAACAGTAAAATAACAGATGTAGCACAGAGGCAAACACAGGCTCTGTTTGCTTCCAGATGTTAGTGCCTGAGACAAAAGCTGAGTGCTCTGCGAGTACAGAGCTGCTCCTCCTGAGATACACGTTAGGAGCACCTGCTCGCTTATGTGCAGTACAGTAACTGCTTTAGTCTTCAGCAATTTTCTTGTTCTTTGAACTTCTGATTCACAGATCATCCAGCTGCTAATTAATATTTACACTTTCAGTTCTACTAAGAAAGTCCCAAATTATATGATAGCAATATTAAAATGTTACCTTTTATGAGTTATTTAAGAAGAGACTTACAAAGGTAACACTACACCATTTTCCTTCTGAAGACATTTGGACTGACTGAGATTTTTGGCATACAAATACTGAACTTCTACAACCTTGTAACTCTGTCTCATAGCTTCAGTTATTTCTGGGCACAGAAAATAAGGCTACTTTTGGCAAAACACTAAAACTGAGCCCAGAAGGCTTACTTAATCTAATCCAAACCTCGACCACACAGCATGCTCACAACAGAAATCAAACCTCTGGTGTCAGTTGTGTTGCCTGGAAAATAAAGCTCACCAACTACATTAAGAGTCATGAGGAGAATTTCTACATTACAAATAAGGCAGGGAATTAAGAAAACACAGGCAGAAAAAGAAGGCACAGTAAATTCAGCAATGGTCTGTCACTTGTGTAATCTGCTGGTGGGTGCTCAGCTACTTTGAAGCAACACTCCTAATGTGACGCTGGTGACAGGGGGAAATGATCTGAACCGCAAAATATGAAGACAGACACTAATCTGAATGTGATTACTCTGAACCAACTTAACCACGTGAATACAAAACCAGGAAAGAGCTCTTGCAATGGTGGTAAGAGAAATGGATGAAGGTTTCCTGTAGCAAGTGCTGGAAGGCTACCATTAGTCATACCACAAGACCCATTTAATGCCTGCCTTTTAATTTTGCTCTCACCAGGACTACGCATCTTCCTTCAAACTTCAGAAACTATGACAAAGCACTAGACAAGACAGCCAATTACTTCAGCAGCTCAGTCAGGAGGCAAATCCCATTCCGCTGTGCACAGGCCTTGCAACAAGTCTCTTTCGGTCTACTCATACACAACTTTGTCTGCCCTCTGAGTAGGAGTCTTCTAAGGAACCTACTCCTACTTCTTAAGGAACCTAAACTAATCAAGAAATGTCCTAGGTGGTTCTGCAATTCATAAGAGTACACTTGAGCAACCATCCTCTTTTAAAAAGAAATAAAATAAATGAAAAAATGGCTACACAAACATTGGTTTTGATGCCACAATTTAACAATTTACATCACTTATTACTGACATAAAGATCTCTATGCAGATATTAAGTACTAAAATATCATGGTGATTATGTCCAGGAAATACTTAAAAATGTTATTGTAGGCTTAGTAACTGGGGAACTTAGACTTTGTGAATCCTCTGGGAAAGTCTGTGTGGTGAGAGCTCCTTCCCTGCTCCAGCAACATTACACCTGAACAGGCTTCATTTAAAAGGCCATAACGAAAAAGATAAAAGGGTAGGTTAATGAGTAATTTTATTTAAAAAAAAAGTTCCAGAAGGAAGAAAATGCTTAGCATGAAGTTTTCTTCAGATCGCTACCTTTAAAGAGTGCATTTTATAAACAAAGCTGCTGTAAGCATAAAGAACACAGTAAAGTTTAGCATAATAAAGAAAAATAGTCTGCTGGACATTTTGGAAAACACTACTGCAAAGCTTTATTTTAGAGTACCAAATCTTTGTTTAGAATACCTACCCCACAGCTTTTATAGTGACTATTTTGCTTGGCTCATTTGCTTACACTAAATAATATAAATAATTGGCCAAGGACAGAAACCTTTCAGCATAAAAGGATCACCAAATATTTCGAAAAAATTGCTACTAAAAGTATAGTTTTTCTTTACTTCTAAGAAAACTTCCTTGTATAGTTGAGTACATATATTTTTTTTAAATTATTTGTAATAAACTTTTCCAAATAATAAAGCTTTAAACCCTTGCATTGTGACAACATTGTGATGTTATCTTCATCACCTTAAAGAAATATAGAATGGGTTGGGTTGGAAGGGACCTTTAAAGGTCATCTAGTCCAATCCCCCTGCAATGAGCAGGGACATCTTCAACTAGATCATGTTGCTCAGAGCCCTGTCCACCTAGAATGTTTCCATGGATGGGGCACCTGCCACCTAACTGGGCAACCAGTTCCAGTGTTTCACCACCCTCATCGTTAAAATTATTTTCCTTATATCTAGTCTGAATCTACGCTCCTTTAGTTTGAAGCCATTACCCCTTGACCTGTTGTAACAAGCCCTGCTAAGAAGTTTGTCCCCATCCTTCCTGTAGAACCCTTTTAAGTACTGGAAGGCTACTACTATAAGCTCTCCCTGGAGCCTTCTCTTCTCCAGGCTGAACTCCAACTCTCTCATCCTGTCCTCACAGGAGAGGTGCTCCAGTCCCCTGATCATTTTTGTGTCCTTCCTCTGGACCCGCTCCAACTAGTCCATGTCTTTCCTGTGATGAAGACCCCAGAGCTGGACACAATACTCCAGGGTGGGGTCTCACAAGAACAGAGTAGAGGGGCAGAATCACCTCCCTTGACCTGATGCCACACTTGATTTGATGCAGCCCAGGATATGGTTGGCCTTATGAACTGTGAGTGTACACTGTCAGCCTATGTTGAACTTTTAATTCACCAGTACCCTCAGATCCTTCTCAGCAGGACTGCTCTCAATCTCTTCATCCTCCAGCCTGTATTTCTGCTTGGGGCTGCCCTGACTCAGGTGCAGGACCCTGCACTTGGCCTTGTTGAACCTCATGACGTTCACAAAGGCCCCATTTCTCAAGCTCGTCCAGGTCCTTGGCATCAGAACAAGCAGACTGAGTTTATCTGTATTTTACCAGACTTGCTTCAGAATGACACAGTCAAGGGAAAGGGAAGAACACAAACAAACATGTTAATTATTCCTTGTGAAGGGATCAACTGATGTTTTGATAATAAATGGGTTATTAGGACATCTGCCACAGCTCACAAAAGAGTATTTATAAAAACCAATCTAAAGCAATTTATCTATGAAAGAATTTATCCAAACCAATAAACAGTATAATCAATGAACATACCTGTAATAATAAATATCCACATGCATTTCATAAGGTAATTATATTTTTGTTGTATTCTTTCACTACTTTAAGGACTTGGGGAAAAAATCTACACTTCCTTGTAGTATCTAACTTCAACATTCCACAATTTGATGGGATATTACATGGTCATCACATTAACCTTCAGACCTCTTCTAAATGGAGAGACACTCCATCAAATATGCACAAAAACTATTAGATTAATAGTCTAATATGTCCTATTACTGTACTTCAGCCACCATTTGCAGATACTGGTCTTGCACTTCCGCTTTCATCAGTAAGTCCAAAACTGATTAGGTATCAACATTTAGTAAGAAAGACCTTTAAAATGACATTAAAAAGGTTTTGCTTTTTTTAATAAACGCAATATGAATTAGTCACACGTAAAAGACACAGAAACCAGCCCAATTCTTCACAAGGAAATTGCGTATAGTAAAAAAAAAAATTTCCTCCAAGAGTTTCTTCACATTTGCTCAGCCAATTACTGTAGCAACTTTGCATACTAAATTATTTGTGTTAAGAAGCAGCAGTATATCAGTCCCACTGCTTTACAAACTGTATAAATACACAAAGCATACTCTCCATATGACTCTTAGCAGATGTAAGAGATGCAAGAGAAAAATTAATGAAGAAGGTTAAGGTAAAAACATAAAGATTAAACAGCATTAGGAACATCTGCCCAGCGTAATGGTTTCTCTTCCACACCTTCCAGTCTTGTACAAAAATGCTGCAAAATACCAGTAAAAAGAGATGGTAGTTTTAACTCTTCTTACACTGTACGAATGCAACTAATATTTCAGTCAATTAAACCTAATCTTCTTAGCCTATGAAATGATTATCAGTTATGTAACTAATGATGTCTAATTTTAGTTCTATGTTTCTATTTTTGTTGAAGAATGGGAGAATGGCATAGAGCAGAGAAACACTGTTGGAAGAAAACACTGAAAATAAGATTCAACAAATATTCTTTTCTTCAGTAATCAGAGAACTAAGCACGCTGAAAACAGCCCTATTAACAATTGCAATTTTGATTACAGGAGCAAAGACCTAATTTAAAAAGTCACTTTTTTTTTTTAGATGGATCACAACAGAAGATAAATGAAACTGAATTTTGCACTGCTAGACAGAACTGAAAATATTAAGTCTCAGAATTATTTTAGTTTAAAAGTAGAGGAGATGCTGAGTGAACTATTCAGAAGAATGGAAAGCCACTTTGTTACAAACACGGACAACTGAACAAACAGACGTTTCTACCGAAGCAATAAAACAAGAAAATGTTTCACTAATGTGTATTTTTCAGATACGTACTACCTTAATATCTCAGGTATACTGTCTCAGGACAATATATTAAAGTCACTTCCACCCTTTCAAAACAGCCTTTTCACTCAAGCTATTTAACCTTGTAGCCTGTAAGAGAGAAAATCACAAACACTTAAGAACAATGACCTTTTGCCACCATGTATAAGAAGATCATTCACAGAGGCATGAACCTTATTTCACTGAGACTTCTGAGGAAAATGAAAGACCTCTGCTTTAAAATTCAACTATGCCAAGACCCTTTATTTACTTCATTTACTTAATTTTGTCTGAAATACTATATAACTTCTCAACATGAAAGCAAAAGAAGTTAAATTAAAATCTATTCCATTGTTTTTTCTGTGATTTAGTGTTTACTGATTTTGTTTAAACTAATTTATAGCTTAATTATAAAGCTACACATAATTATATATATTATAAAGCACTATATATATATAATGTGCATAACAAAAAAACATATTCCAAAAACATAGAGAATTCACTTATAGTTGTACTGCACAGATTGATATATTTACAACATGACCAGATTTTCTGAAAACTATCAATTGGATCGTTACAGAACCTGCGGGGAAAATAGAAATATATACCCTAAACAGGTCACAGTAACAAAAAAGAAGAGAACTATAAAATAACGCTGTCAAAATTCTCACCAGTTATGCTAACTGAGTTTTCTTAGTCCTTATCCATGATTATTTCATTAATTTTCAGGTTAAAAGACCTCCAATAATACAATTACAGAACACTGACAGTCACTGTAACTGCTATCAAAAATAAAGAACAAGAAGTTGAAACACAAATAGATTCTGTACTAGAAGTTCATTTGCTTATTGTGGATTGTCTTCAAAAACAACTGGTAAGAGCTACCATGTACATTCAGAGCAAGAGATCTTCTACAGTCCAGTACTATCAAACCATAGCAGAACAGCAAGACTCTTCGAAGAATGATGTCAGATTCATTAAACGTAACCAATGACTAGACTCTTACTGTCTTCAAAGGGGAAGGGGGGCGGAGGGGGAAGGGAAAAGCAACAAAATCTACCATTTAAGAAGCAGCCAGAGCAAAATATGAGGTTTGATTTTTATAGGTAAAATTACTTAATCTTTCACATGCGTGCTACTTTTTCATTCACTGGTTACCAATTATAATTACAGCAACGTGTAGCTTACAGGAAGAAATCCATATAACCTTTTTTTGAGAAGCTTAATTTAATTTCATTTTTTAATGGCTCCATTCACTAGGCTTCCTTCTAAGATCTCACATGGGCCTACATCGTCAGGAGACAAATGAGAACATCCCAACACATGAGAACTCTTTATATAAAGCCCCTCATAAAAGGAAAAAAAAATTATCTCATCTGTGGCACAAGTCCAGCTTCTTTCCTAAGATCTGGTAGCTAATTTCCATTCCTGGGGTGGACTGTGAGCTCTTCCAACGCCTCTGCAATCTCAATTCTAAGGATACTGCTTTTCTTGTCAACAACCCTAGAACTGTATTTCCTACAATTTTCTCGGGTCCTTAAAATAGAGGAAACCCTGCCTGCCTAAATTTCACGGTTCCAATCCCAGAATTTAAAAAGAAGGAATGTCACTTAGGCTGTCTTTTTTCTTAGTCATCACTTCTGTGACTTCTTTGCTCTGTAGCTGCATGGTGTTGGGGGCCTCAGGAACCACAGCAGCTCACAGTGACATTTTGCCTTACTCTTAAAAAACAGTTTTCCAGTTGAGCAGCTCTATCAATTGTAGAAGCTCAATTATTGTAGCCAGGACTCAAAAAGGTCAGAAAACAGTATGCTGTTAACACATTTCCCATTTCCCTGTCCTTAGTAGCACAGCTTTCTGTAAGAAGGGAGCAGATACAAATGCTTAAACCTTCAGAAAGTGCTAAGATATTGCCCCCAGTCCATAAGGCAAGGGAGAGGGAAGGAAGAAGAAATTAGAGAAATAGTATGGTATGGCCAGTTGGTCAGTAGACCAACAGCAAAGCTGTGGACAGGACTTCTAGCCCTTGGACAGTCCCATCCTGACATTATTCATTAAGCTGTACTGGTTCCAAACACAGACATGCAATACAGACTACTTACACTAGCAGTTTCTCATTAATCACAAAAGAATTTTTTACATCTATGTATAGGTATGTACATATGTGTACACACACAGAAACGTTTATTCTTAGTAACACATCTGCTCTGTTCCTAATCTACAACTTCAATGAAACATCAGAAAACAAAGAAAGCCTGAAGGCTGTTACATAAACCAACTGGGTTGAATAGAAACCATCTCCCCTGAAGATTTGGTTCCCTTTCTGAATGCCTTGCTCACTGGTTACAAGGGGAAGAGAAAACCAAAAGTCATTAAACACATAGCAGATGAAATCCGAAGAAATCAATACTACACCAACAGCAAAAGAAACAAGCTGCAGAATTATCTCCTCAAAGAATTCTAGAACTATTATTAAAACAAAAGTTGGAGATTATATTTTTTTCCCTGGATAGAAAGTGGATAAACCCTTATCTCAGCTGAAGTGAGACCACAAGCATTGCTTATTTCCTCTCTTCCAACACGTACCTTTTGGGTTATACTCTCTACTGTGGTAAAACGACCACCTAACTTAGTGCTGTTGCCATCACAGACCCTTTAACACATGTTCTGTCTTTCCCTGCCAAATCCTGCAGCCAATCCTTCCACTGATTCTCACAGACATTAAGTCAGGCTGCAATTATGCCTCCATTAACCACTATACATCATCTCATCTCAGAATAAACAATTCCTGAAAAGTCATCCCTCCTGCCAGCCAAATGGGCACTAAGTTCACTGTGATTTGCAAGTACTGTCCCCACCTCCACGTGTGCTCTATGCCACTTGCAGTACTAAGCTTTCCGGATATTTTTTCACGTACTGGTATTAAACTATCTCAACTTCAACTGCACATTATCAGGTCTTACGAAATCTAGAAAGGGCAGAGTCAAAACAACTAAAGCCGTTATAAGATCACCACTCTAAAATGTGAAAACTCCAACAGATTTTACATGAGTAGGAAAACAGCTACTTACTGGTTTCGGCATTTTTCCTGTTTTCTTTAGTCTCTTGTCCACTTAAGTCTTCTACAAATTCTTTGTCCCCTTCTGCCAAAAACAAAATTAACAGTGTTGTTTTTAAATGAATCAAAACAGAGTTCATGTACATCACAGCGAAGAGTATGAATTCCAAAGCAGTTGCTCTACATGTACGAAATACACTTTTCACTTGATGATATAAAAAGCAATTAAGTTAGCCAGTACCAAAAATCTACAGGTTTCTAAGCAGTAACCTCTCTTCTTTTTTTTCTGTAGAATATTAATCTATTGATGTCAGAATAAAGAGACAACAGTTCCCCAAGTAATACAAATTATTTTTAAAACTTTTTATATTAGACATCTTCCAATATAGAAAACATTAACATTATTTACAAGGAAGCAAAATTTGTAGAAGGAACTCCAAAGCTGCAATTTAATCTGTCAACTCCAGTCAAACTTGAAACATCATGAAAGCAAAGAAAAACCAAAATTTTAAAACATCAAAACTATTTCATGTCTATAAAATCATCTGGTTTTCTCAGTGAAGGAACGATATGGTTATTTTCCCAAATGAAGAGAAATACAAGTACACCCTTCCAGTAAAAGAAAAGAAGAAAATCTGCTCTGCTTAAAATATATTTTTCTTTTTTTTTTTTTTTTTTTAAAGCAGAAAGGCTCTAAGTTGTATCTACATGGTAATGGAAGTATTCACGACTGTGTTCTGTTCCAAAAAAAGTTTTTATGCCTTGAAAAAAAACCAAACTTGCAATGTTATCGGTAGATATCACCCTGCCTCCTTTTCAATTCATTCTAACTCAGCTAGTCACCTTCTTGCACACTGTTACAGTAATAACTTCCATGAACCAGTCCTGCCGCTGATCTGCAAAGAGTAAAAGAATGTCACTGCCTTCAAAAATATTAAATGGAATTACAGTTATACTAAGAAAAATGAAAGTGACATACTACTCAGAACAATACAAGATGCCAATATTATAACTCCATGACTGCATCAGGTGAATAAAATATTCAGAAGTGCTTAACAAAAATATATAAGGAGAAAACCAGAATGTTTAGAGTAATTCATTTATCAAAAGCAAACTTTTGTACAAATGGCTTCTCATTCATAAAGAAAAATGCAAATATAAAGTATTGTTATATATATTTACAAAAGACGGTCTTTTTCCTTGCTTCTTTGCAGTAAAAAATACAGTAGACATCAGAAAAATTTGCACAGCAACCTAAGCTGCAGTAGCATTTCATTTTTGCTGGTTCTTCTAATCTGCAGAGATATGTTTGAAAAGAGGGACTGGACAAAAAAGAGAGAAAGGATGAAAACAGAATTTAAGAAGCATCAATGTTGCTGATTGGTAAAGAAAAATGACTGTTAAGACTAAAGATTACAGAAAGAGACATCTAATGGTATAACACAGATAAGGAACAAATTTTGTTTCATGAAAAATCAGCCTGAAAAAATTAAAACTGTGTCTTTAAGTTATATTCATCATGACATAATTAATGTAGTACAACTATAAAGGTCTAATACTATGCTTGCACCGCATAAAGAGAATTACTTCCCAGTATATTGTTTTTTTAATTACAGAAGACATTCTAAAGCATTGGACAGTAAGACTACTCTTCTAAGATATTGTTGAATATATTCTGGAAAAATACGAATACTATTTTCTGCAATTTCCCTCCCCCCTCTTTCTTTTAAACCAAAAAAGCTTGGGGTGGTAAAGGGAGGGGAATAAAAAAGGGAGCTTACAACCCTGGTCTTTGACAAAATTTTGTAGTACGTTTCCAGCTCACAGAAGAGATTGCCCTCTCTTCTCCCTGCTTTCCCAAATGTACTTCTCAAAAAAAAATAAATCATAAGAGCAGTTAAAAGCAAAACAAGCTTGGCTCTAATATCTGCTAACAGCAAGCAGGATTCTGAGCTGTAGTAATCCCTGGGTTCACCTTTTTGACAGTAGAGGCTCACTGCTTGCAAAACTGAAGGCAGATTGAAGCCCTAGAGTTAAACTCAGTTAATTAACAATGCAAAAGCTAAATTAGATTCTCATCCACCATTTTATAAGCGTGCCAACTCAACAGTACTAAAAGGAATAGAAAGCAGGACAATTATTTTCATATGCTTATGGTTATATTGGCACTGAAAAGAAGGAGTATGGTAAGATAACTGACTGATAAGTAAGTCCAGTCTCCAGGAGACAAATGAGAGCATATGGCACAAGGCAGAGATCTGTGTTAACAACTGATTACTTTCTGAGGTCTTTCCAAGAAAGACCATGTCTATCACCTTCTAAAATGACTGTCATACCCTCATATGTTTTATCATTGCAAATTCTTCCATAAATACGTCCCAAATTTTTGCTTTGGGTTTTATCCAAACATTTTGTTAAACTACTATCAACCAACCCTAAATTACTTATTTGAAAACATATTTTAAAACCTTAAGGTAATTTTTAAAATCAGAAATGCGACTACAAAGTTTTATAGGATAATGCTACCTCATTAAATCACAATTGGTAGATATGTAATTTAGATGAGTTTACAGAATTAACTTTTATTGTTCACATGCAATAAAACAAAGCTATCAGCTAAAAGTAATTGTGCAAAACTCCATAAAAATGAAGTTCCACTGTTAGCCCCACAGATCTTGAGGGTCTGACAAATTATCAAAGTACACAAGCAACAGACAGGAAAAAAAACACCACACAACTCTATGCAAAACAAATAATAGCCACAGTATTTATTGTTGAAGTGTTTGCTGTAATATCTTTTACAAGAGTAAAAAAAAAAAAAACAAGAAAGAAAAACTATAATTTCTTTGAAAAAGGGGAAAGAAATTTAATAAATTTAGAGCTAACCATGCTGAACTTTGTTTCTAGTTCAGATCGTAAAGTCCTTGTGGCATATTATAAGATAGAAAAAAAAAAAACCAACAAAACCAAACTCAACTGATAAGAGTCCACAACTTAAATTCACAGAGCATTGTTTCCATTTTTTTTACATAATGCAAAAACCAGACTGTGTCTTTATGCTTCCATACTCAAAATGTTATGCAATTTCAAAACAGCATATTCACACAAAAGCACTTTAACCAAGTAATACATCTATGTAAAAAGACGTTCAGAATCTTCAAATTGTGCAAAAACTGAAATCAAGTAAGCACCGAATAGAAAAATAACACCCTATCTTTCCCAATTACTGGCAGCAGCTAACATTAACAAAACAAAACAAACACAAGGAAAATATTTGGCCAAAAGAAACCAAAAATCACTGCCAGGCAAAATACTGTGCATCGCCACTATTATTACTGGAGTGGGAGTTCACTTCTGCTACTTATGCATTTCCAATAAATTTATATTTAGTGGATGCAACTGTATTAGTTTTACTAGATTTTTATCTTTGAAACAATTAATTATTTACATTTACTTTTATCTTAACACTCATGAGAAATGGTATTGCAAATAGGAGGGAGAAAAAAAAACCCAGCCAACTGGGATTGCGAATGAGATCCCTGTCGCTTCCGGCATTCTGAAACCAACTTGTGACCTACTAGACATAAAGGCTCATCACTTTGGCATTTCAGTTCCCAAAGGTGTCTCTTTCAAGTCAGCATTAGCAGGGTTGTGACTTTGCAGAGCTCCTACTGCTACAACACTCCAGCCCTCAAGACCTTCATAGCACAGGCAGTAATCTGGACTCTGGACCAAAACACCAAAACACCAGCAGGCTCCACATCACAAACAAACAAAAAGTCATCCAGAACTTCAAGAATTCTCTTGAAATGAAGAATTGTGATTCCAATTCATTTCACTACAAGGCAGTTTGGATTTTTCAATCAGTATCATCCATGTTTCCAGTATGCCGCAGAAGCCAACAAATAACGCAATTGTTTAAGGATGACAAAGAAAGCTTTCTTCAGAAAATGATGGTGCATAATGCTCGATGCCAAAATTCTGTCTAATAATTTATGCAGCAGCTGTTTTCAAAAGAAACATTCATACACACAGCTATGGGTCTGAGGTCAGGTGAGGATGGGATAGGAGGCAGAAGGCTCGAGCAGGATGCACGACTGGCAGAGAACCAACCCTCAAAAGCAGAATCCCTATCTGACAGCTTAGGACCTTCTTTCTCTCAGAGGCAGTCTCTTCAGCAGTGTAGCTCCTAAGCTCTAGCAAGAAGTTCATCATCTGTTTTCTTACACACAGACAGCAGAGACTACAGAGCTTTAGTCACAGCAATACAACTAACTCAATTTATTTACAAAAACTTACTTAAAATTAATATACTTTTTTTTGTTGTTGTTTCAAAGTCCTATGCCATTCTATTTTTTGTGATACCTAAAAGTCTTAGCTCTCTGGGGAGGCAGCAATAGGCAACTTATAGGCCACTGTACCTGACTAACTGGTCTCTGCTTTCTACAAAAACGCCTCTCTGCTCCAAAGCAGCCTGTGAATGCCTGCAGGGCAATTATCTTTTACACTAACAGCTCCCTAATGACACACTTACTGCAGTCCAATAAAGAAATTCATTTGCCACAGACTTTACTTCTGCATATATCTTTTTCAGACAGACAGAGAGGTTGTCTATGAAATCGTCTGCGATGTAAGGAGACCTAAAGGGGGAACCAAAACAAGCCATGTATCTCACAAAAAAGAGGTGGGAGGGGGGTTGGGGGAGGAGGGGGAATGGAGAAAAATAGGAGCTGAATTCTATAACTAACATATAATAATTGAGATTTTACCACTGCTGGGTATCACACACAGAGTATTATATAGCAACTTTTTTTTTTCAGTACAATATCCTTGCCTTCTTAAAACCACCATTTCCCCCAATCCTCCCTTCCCCAAAATACTTGACATAGACTTGCTGTCTTTCTCAAAAATAATTGCAACGTAACCAGTACAACTGTTGTGCATTAAATGAATTTATGGTTAAATATATTTTGAAGAGTGAAGCGTATCTTCCAAACTGGAGTTCCTGAAAACTTCAGAAGTACCAATGAAAATCTGGCAGCTGCCAACACAGTAGTTCACAAAAAGCAACACAGACCAGCCAAAGAATATTCATGCTATACTTGCAGTTTTACTAGTTAATAAACTGGTATGCTATAGATGTGCATCTATGTACAGCTTATATTTATTAAGCTTAGTAACTTTACTTCAAAATTTAGCTTCAAAGTACCCACAACTGCTCTATTTGAAACAACTCCAAGGTTTTGAAGAGTCCTACAATGATGGGATGGCCAATCTTCCCACGTACATCTGTACAAGGGAAAATGGAAATTAAGTAGCATGACTGATGAATGTACTCTTGTTTCAAGGTGAAGTAAACCTTTATCTAAAAATACAGTTAGCAAAGAATTATGACATAACCAAAATTCTGGGTATATCCCATTTCAAAACCAGGTATTATAATTTCTATATAACACTATTAAGTATTTCAGAATTAGTTCCACAAAAGAAAGAAATCTTATGAACTGGCCACTCACATGAGTCTCCATATACACTAGCTAGAGTTCTTACATGGAAATGTTCTACTGTAGAGATTATTAACACTCTTTTTGGGCCAATGTGATATTTGTTTTTCCTTGTACTATATGACTTGAAGATTTCATTTCACAGAGTGATTAATAAATGTCTAAAGCAGACAGGAAAAAAAGTTTTTAAATCCAAAGCACAAAGCTAAGGATGAGCCTACTAGTAAAGTTACCCCATGGATGCAGCCCTTCAATGTTGAAAGGGAAGAGTTTACCTAGGCACCTTCAGCTCTGGAGTAAACTCGCTGAGCATGCAAGACACACTGAGAGCTGCTTTAATGGATCAGTATCTTTCAACAATCAGGACTTTCTTCAGAAGTCTGTATAAAGCTTTGTTTACATTTACAGACTTGAAAATCCTCCCTTTCCTCTACTCCCACAGACTCTTAATGCAATACAAAGCGATAGGACAGCTTTGATGTATTTAACCCATCCAATAAAAAGAAGTAATACCTTAAACAACTTCCCTCTTCGCCTCTGCCAACAGAAGTAACCCTTCTCAAGAAGATGAGCAAGGCTGTTGAAGAAAAAGGCTGTACACCTATCCTGGAGGTGGCTAAAGCAACCTTTTTTAAACAGGCATTGCCTTCTAATATCATAGCCTTTTACACTTCTTACCCTCCTCATTTAGCATCTTGTAGATGGATCCATATTCTCACTTTATTTATGGCTTTACCTAATTTTCTGTGAACCAACTTTTGCTTTTCTTTTTTTCTGCCAGCTCTTTTATCATCAAGCCCTTCAATGCTTTCTACTGCAATGGCACAAATAGTCAGTCCAGAACTCTTATTGTTGTCTCTGCAATCACTTTTATACTATTTCTTGCAGTCAGCATGCAAGGAAAACTCTCTGGACAGCTCCTGACATGTCACACCATTTCATTTGCCGTGTGTTTTCTAAAGCTGTTTGTTGTACTTTTGATCTCTTGTCTCCCAACCCTGATGGAAGAGCTGTGTCACTTCAGCACAAAGCTTGGAACCATGCCACTGTCTTGCAATTGCCATTTGCTGGGAAGCTGCTTATCTGGGAACACTGCACTGATGTGCAGTTTATTTTTCTCACAGGCCCTCTTATGCTAAATCAATAGATCAACAAAGGCCAGTCTTATAATTAAACAGTTACTACTTGTCTCTTATCTTTAATGATCACAAAACTACTTCATCACAGCAGCCGTAATTTTACGGTATACAATCTTCCCTCGCAACACACATTGGCCAGCCACATTGTGCCAATACACTGTACAAGAGCTGACAGCAACAACGGTATTTTTATGGTCTTCTGTGCTGTGCAGGCAGATGCATCCTCAAAACATTTCTGTGACACAATGACAAGCATCTCTGATGAAAACAAAACAGAGTAAGAATCAGAGACATGTCTAACGCCTGACACAAACCACTCACAGAGACAGAATTAATTAAAACTCAGAATTACAACTCTCATAACTCAGTTAAAAAAAAAAATAGAGTCTTTTTAAAAGCCTGTACCAGAAAGAGGAACGTGAAATACTTGTCTAGGGTGCTACATAGACAGAAAAGACAGCTTAATAGCACCTTACAATTGATGTGATTAGTTGTGTTGGCATAGAGTCCAAAGAGTTTTGGGTTTTTTTTTCACCTTTGAATTAAGAAAACTGACAAAGAGAAATGAATTCCACAAAGTTGAAACTAAAACCCCTTATCTGGACTAGACTTTAAGCGGCAAGGTTAATTACAAATGCCCACGACTTGTACAAAACGTTAATCCATTCAAAAAAAAAAAAACAATGCACAAAGGCTCATTCAGGGCCGCTGTGCCCATTACGTCGGTCAGTATTTAAGCACTCTAAAAACGTGCATTTGTTGAAAACAATAGACAGCAACAGATGCTCCACAGCACTTGTTTATGAAGTAATTCCTTATTATTCCTCCACACCGCCACAGTCAGCTGGCCGACCCGACTGCCACATGTCTACGGTAACCTCCAGAGCCGCGACGCCCGGGGACATGAATAATGCAGCGGGGGCTGCGCGGCCCGGGCGGGCCGAGGCCGCGCTCCCGGGGCTTCCCCAACAAAGCGCCCGCCCGCCTGCCGCCCCCTCCGCGGCGGCGGAGCTCGGCGAGCCGGGCCCCCCTCACAAGCGGCGGCGCCCGTTCCGCCCCCACACAGGAGCGGCGCGATGCCACATCCCCGCAACAAGTCACCCCGCTCCCCGCCCCCCAGGAGCTGCGGGCGGGCTCCCGCCTGAAGCAGCCGCCAGCGCGGCGGGGGAGCGGGCCCCCACAGCCGCGGCCCGCCGCCCCCGCTCTATCCTCCGGGGCGCCGAGGCAGGGGACTCCCCACCCCAGCCCCTACTAACAGCCGCCCGCGCCGCCGCCGCCCCCGCCTCAGCGCCCCACCGCTGCCACCCCCCGCACTCCCACTTCGCCTCACCTCACCTGAGGCTCCTCTCCCCGCGAGCGGGGCCGGGGCGGCACGAGACCCCGAGGTCGGGCGCTCGGGCGCAGTGCTCTCCACTCCTCCTGGGGCAGGGCGGTATCGCGGCCCCCCCACCCCTCCGCCGCCGCCGCGGGGCAGGAGGCGCTGCGGGGCCGCCCCGTTGCTGCTCGCGGCGCCGCCAGGGACGAGCCGCCAAGCGCGGCGGCGGCTGACAGCTCCGCAATATGGCGGCCTCCGCCGCCGTTCAGATTTCCCCCCCGCCCCCCCATCAGATGCTGCTCCTGCGCCCGCACTGGGCATGCGCCACGCGGCCGGGCATGCGCCCCAGGCGGCGCGAAGCCGCTGCCCGTAGTGCTGGCGCTGGCGGAGGGGCTGGCAGCGCGCGGGCGGCTCGGCGGACGCGGAAGGAGCCGCGCACAGCTGTGGTGAAGCAGCGGTGCTGCGGAGCCGAGGGGGTGGCCGGGGCTCCCGCTGGGGGGACACGGAGGGCGAGGGACGGGGGTCGCAGGGAGGATGGCGGTTGCCCCGAGGCCCGCCACAGCAGGTAGCGCTCTGCGGCGGCCCTTCTGGAGGAAGCGTCCTGCGCGTTCGGGCTGAGCCGGTGCTCGGAGCCGCGAGTGCCCCGCGGGAATGCGGGGAGGGCAGCTCTGCCTGCCCGTGTGTGCTTGTAATCGCTGCGGGGCGGTAAAGCTGCCCTCCGACAACTTTTTGCTCTCGTGAGGGGAAGATGAGCAAGAGCGCCACTGGGCAGCCGGGTCTGAGGGCAGGCGGGAAAAGAAGGTGTCGGTGAAGCCTGAGCCAGGAGGGGGGCGGCGGGGGGGTTTCCCGTCCCGGACACGCCGTGCCCGCCCATTTGGCCGCGGAGAAGGCGGCAGGGGTGTGTTTCAGGGCCCTGTGGGCGCGGCCGGGGCGCGGTGGGGGTGCGGGTGTTGGGACAGATAGGGTGGTACCGAGTGGGCCGTGGCACCAGGCGGGGGGAGGCAGCAGGGTTCGAGGGGGGGGAGATGGTGGCGTAGGGGGCGGGAAGGCTTAAGCCACGATGGCCCTTGAGGAAAGGGGGGAGCGCAGGATGCAGTTGGGGTGGAGAGCTCACCCTGCTTCCTTCTCAGCGATGGGACCCTCCTCCTTCGTCACTCGGGTGAGGGAAAAAGCTAACGGTGTGAAAGTGTAGAAACAACAAAAAGAGTTCTGTGCTGACTCTTTTTGCCATTGCAGTAGAGGGCATTGCAGAGCTTGGTGATAAGAGAGCTGCCAGAAAAAAAGGAAAAAAAAAAGCAGAAGTTGGTTCATAGAAAATTAGGTGAAGCCATAAAGAGAGTGAGAATATGGATCCATCTACAAGATGCAAAATGAGGAGGGTAAGAGGCTATGATATTAGAAGGCAGTTCCTGGTAAAGAAGGTTGCTTTAGCCACTGCTAAGTGTGGGATCACACTTTTTTCTTTTTTTAATATACATATTTTCATTTTTGTCCTACACAATCCCAATGGAGATGGAGAAGAAAACAGCAGTAAGGACAATCCTGAAGGACAGAGAGGTTGAGGCACTCCCAGCCCCCTCTGTGCTTTTGCAGTTTATTTTTGCTTGCAAGGAAGTGAAGGGGCTCCCCCAGCACAGTGGCAACATAGCCAGGGAGGCCAAACAGCAAAGCTCAGTGCAAAGGGATCCACTTGAGCTACCAACTCTGAGTCATGCAGCTGCTATTAATACACCTCGCCCTCCGGCTGTCTGATAAAGAGGGAAAGGTTGGGGGAAAGAACTAAGAGGAATTTTCAATTAAAGCTGCTTCAAAAAGAATAATAACATTTTAGGATGAATCGGAGACGGGGAGAAGGGGAAGAAGAGGAGAGCAGACTGGCAAACAACTAGGAATAATCTCCCAGAGAATATGTGGGAGCCTCACGGGCTAAATTTTGTTTTTTTAATTTGTTTGGACAAAAGTTAAAGAAGATTCCAATAAACTAGATGACTACATAATACAAACTATGATGAAATTAAGCTGAATTATAAGCGCCTGAGTTTAATTGCTGCTTCTAGAGGCATTTAATGAGTTTAATCTGTGATGATTTTAGGCATTTTATTGTGTATTTCAAACAGCCATTTCTCTCACAGTCATCACCACAAAACCTGAACATCTCAGTCTATTAAAGGTATGTTCAGTTTCCTCTCATGGGCTAACATTTCAGCTCCAGCTTTGTTTATGCCTTTTTGCTCCAAGGAAGAAACAACTGTGGCTAATTCCTCCTCTCTGTTGTTCTTTATTGTGAAGAACATCCTGGCTTGAAACAGAATATTTTGCAGCACATTAAACTTCTGAAGTGTCTTGTAGCCTCTGCAGATACACAGTTCCTCTGCCATTAATATGCAACATATTCCCTGTTCAGATGGCCTTTTCCTGCGAGTCAGAATAAGATCCACGGGAAATGGGGGGGGGGGGGGGGAGAAAAACCAAACCCTTCAGTCCCTGAAGAAATCGTCTATGATTCAGCGTAGTGCACCGATAAAATGTGTTTGCTTAAGGTGACTGAATTAGAGGCTCGCTTTTCTTCCAAAACAGTCCATTGTGAACTGGCTCAGATATAGGAGTATTGCACTAGGGCATGGTTTCTTTGCTAGCATTGATAGCATGTGGAAGAAAGTTCCTTTCAATTTGTGCATTATCACTGTAGGATATGCTTTATCTCTTATCCTGTTACATGAAGAATATTATTGCTTAAAAATGTCAAGGTAAATAATAGTCTTATCTTCCTTGTCAACAGTATAATGTGGTTTTCTTCTCACCTTGCTTCCTTAACAAGGTGTAAAATTGCAGTTTGTCTGATAAAGCAGGGCAGTAAAAACAAAAGTGTAGTTAGAGATCGTATTCTTTTTAGCCATGAAATTGAAACTACAGAAAGAACTACAGGCAATAAAGAGAGCTTTCAGATACCCATATCAGCTTAAGTTACACAGTTCTTTAAGAGGTAGGTTATAAAGATAAAGTTAATGATAAGAATGCTGTAACTGCAAGATATAAAAGTCTGTCTTCCAGCAGTAATGCCAAAATACAGCTCCTCATTAAAACAAAAAACCAAACAAAACAGATTGTAAATTTTCATTGCACTATCTGAGGAATCAATCCTAGAATCGATTTGGAAAGATTTCTGGGCCAATGCTTTTGTTCAGTGTACCTGCTACAGCATAAAGCGTTCGTCAGTGAGGACCCAGTTGTATGTTTGGAGTCTACTTTTATTAAAGCTAAATGTACAATTCAAGGGGCATTTACTGGACAAGGCATTTTGGAAAGGAGAACTAAGAAAAAATCCCCTTGAGGAATTTCTGAACTTTTTTGCATGTTAAATGGTATGCAGCACACCTTTACTTTATCCTCTAGTTCAACAAAGATTTATGCCATCAGCTGGGACCGATGTGTAGTTTTGCCCATGCCATGCCCCTAACATGAAAGGTTATACATGGATTTAGCCTACAAGCCTGGAAGGTAGCTACTCTGTCTGGGAACATTTATGCCTATGACTCAACACACACATACTCATCTATTAGTCTGTTTACAGACGCAGACCTTAGTCTAAAATTATTGCAGGGTCATTTTACTATTACTAATTGGATGGTCTAAAACCAAATTGTTTATTCTTTTGTTAATATTTGAATATCAATAATAGGATATGTCACCTTAATGGACGTGGATTGTATTTGTTTTTCCAACGAGTACATTAGATTGCCTTTTAAAGTCTTTGCTAGAAATAAAGGGAATTGAAAGAATTTTGTGGTCATTAGATGAATCCAACTCGCAGATATTTTAAATATTTGGTGAAATTACAGTAAATGTCTGAAGTAGTTGTTTTTATGTATGTTATTAAATTTGTCATTTAAAATTAAATTTATCTAATTTCAAAAAGTATTTTTCATGCATTATTAACATACCAGATTTCAATGAAAATAAAAGGGTTCCAGTAGCAATACTGAGCATTCCAAGTTGCCTTTATTGTGTGCATATATATAGTCTCAGCTTTGATCAGGTTCAAAAGGCAAAATATGGTGTGACTCCAGAGGGATTTGTCCCTTCTGAAATACCACAGCTCACTTAGGTGTCATTCAGTGCCACCATCCTGCAATTGGCAGCACTTCCAGGGACCTCAGCTCCAAGGGGAGGTGTCAGGGAGTCCAGGTCTCTTCAGCTAGATGTTCCCCTGCACAAGTGTTGTGATGAGGGAGGACAGCCCCAGCCCGCAAAAAACTAACATGGAAGGGGGATTCTCCCTCCTTCAAGGACATGCAGGGAACAGAAAGGATAAACCACGACCCCAAAGCCTGATCAAAACATCTGAAAAGCAGTGGTCAGGATAATCTGCTGTGTTGGCAGCTGGCTCTGTGTCAGGCTGTTCTACCTTTTGTTTTAATAACTCAGCCCAAGACGCAAAGCCTCTAACGTTGGCATTGAAAGCGGCTGCCCAGCAGGCACCTTTACTGTTGAAAATCTGTCAGGTTGTTTGCAAAAGTTTTGACTGTCTCTCACGTGCAACCTCTCCCAGTGACATGGTTTTGGTTTTCTTTTAGGTACTTAGTCTCTGGTACTGCAGCAAAGCTCTGTATCTCAGTGAAAAATTCCAATTTCTTTGCTGCTCAAGACTGGAAGTAGCAAAATGACTTTGTAGAGGAGTGTGTTTATTTAACAGTGTCAAATATGGATCTTAACAATTAATTCCAAGTGAATCAGTATTTGTATTTCTGTGGTAATAGTTTGCTAATTTAATTTTTTGCACACAAAGCATCTATTACACTGTCTTTATGTTCCATCTATTATTTCAACCACCATTACCATTTTATTATTTGGTTTTTGTAACTGCTGGCAATTGCGCAAGAGACAAGTTAACAAATTAAGCTGCTTTGCAATTAAGATTGGAGCAAGCTGTCTGATCTCCTGTCTCCCAGATGGGACATATCTGCTCATGTCAAAGCTCTTGTGTCATGTCACCCAAACATGCCTTCACTGGTACATAAGGTTGTCATCTAACAGCTGACACTTCGCTGCAGTTCCTGCTTCTGGCCACTTCATGTTTTTATCTCATTCAGTTATAATTATTATGACAAGTGCAAGTTGTTCCGCAGTGACAGCATTGTTTTTCTAGTGACAGTGTTTATTTTAGTTATAATGTGGCTGTAGCTGGGTCGCGTCCGTAGCACTGGAGATCAACACCATTGATAATCATGGAGATATTCACTTCAGGAAAATAATGTTAAGTATTTATAATGAAATAAAATAGGAGGTAAGGTATTAGGCAGAGATAAAGGCACCAATCCAGACGACTTTTTTGATTAAACTATTTCTGTGTGTGAAAATATGGTTACCAAGCAATTGGATGGAAGTGTTTGAAAGCTTGAAAAATAAATACAACTGTTAAGAGCCAAAGCAAGTGGTTTTGTTTGTTGGTTGGTTGGGTTTTTTTCCTAAGGCACATGCACATTGTTCTGAGATACAGCCATATAACTTTTTGAATAAACAAAATCATATTAAAACTACAGCCATACAAAAATCATATTTAAAAAGTAGAGCTTTTTACTAGGAATCAGTCACTGAAATATTTTTAGGTCCTGACCCCTTCTAATGTTACTGCATTTACTTGCATCCTTATTAACAAGCAGAAATAAGCAAGACTGTGGAAGAAGAGTCAGCCACGTGCCCTTATGGCCGAGAAGGCCAATGGCATCCTGGGGTGCATCAAGAAGATTGTGGCCAGCAGGTCGAGGGAGGTCATCCTGCCTCTCTACTCTGCCCTGGTGAGGCCCCATCTGGAGTACTGTATCCAGTTCTGGGCTCCCCAGTTCAAGAAGGGCAGGGAACTGCTGGAGAGGGTACAGCAAAGGGCTACAAAGATGATAAGGGGCCTAGAACATCTCCCTTACAAGGAAAGGGTGAGGAACTTGGGTCTTAGTCTTGAGAAGAGAAAACTGAGGGGGGACCTTATCAACACCTATAAGTACTTAAAGGGTGGGTATCAAGAGGATGTGGCCAGTCTTTTTTCAGTGGTGGGCAGTGACAGGACAAGAGGTAACGGGCACAAACTTGAACATAAGAAGTTCCATCTTAGTGTCGCCTCTACGACACTAAGAACTTCAGTGTGCTACTTCTCCAACCATGTTTTTAAAGGCTGCTCCTTTTTCATTTCACCGTGTATGAAGAAGGTCTGAAAGATTTAAGAGATTTTATTTGCCTTTAGAAAAAAGAGTAAGACGTGGTCTTTGGCCTTAAGGATACCTCAAAGGCAGCTGAAGGACCAGGTGGGCTAGAATATTACAAGAGTAGCGAAGCAATGAAATGTGATTAAATTGAGATGGGAAATTAGTTTGACTTAATCCCCTTAAGGGCCTGAATTCTGCTAATGATTTTATGTTACATGTCATTCATGAAATTCAGCAGTGAGCAGCGATTGAAAGAATGGCACAGAAGATTTGATGCTTCAGATGCTATTGATGTTGAAATTATAAAATAGGTGAGTTGCTCCATGCAACTAGACTGACTGAAGTTGTACATGGTTGGAAACAGAGCCCTGTAACTGACTGACCCAGCGACACTGATTTTTTGCTGTGGCTGAGGCTCTCGAGAGTTCCGCCTGGTGTGGATTTCCTGCTGACCTGAAGTGATGAGATCATTCAGTCAATCCTTCCCACCTGTGGACACCTCTGTGGTCTTTTTCTTCTTTCCTGATGGGTATTTACGCCTATAAATACTTAAAAGATGAGTGTCAGGAGGATGTGGCCAGTCATTTTTCGGTGGTGCGCAGTGACAGGAAAAGAGGTAACAGGCACAAACTTGAACATAAGATGTTCCATTTAAACATGGAGGAACTTCTTTACTTTGAGGGTGGCAGAGCACTGGAACAGGCTCCCCAGAGAGGTGGTGGAGTCTCCTTCTCTGGAGACATTCAAAACCCGCCTGGGCGCATTTCTGTGCAAGCTGCTCTAGGTGGACTTGCTTTGGCAGGAGGGTTGGATTAGATGATCTCTGGAGGTTCCTTCCGACCCCATATCATTCTGTGATTTACATTACATTTGAAGGATATTAATTTCTTCCAAGGTCCCTATCTTGCACTTGGTTGAAGTTGGCTAACAGGTTTTAAAGTTATCAAGTGAACTTGCACAGGGACCTAGTTTAATGATAAAAGGTGGGCTGAAAATAGTTATAAAATAGATCTGCTATGAAAGCATCCCAAATACCGGTCCAAGTTGTTTATCTTGTTAAACAATGAACAATTTTTTCCTATATCCTCAACTAATATTCAGACTAGATTGTAGATAACACATTTTGAAGTTCAACATTTGGCATTAAAAGCTGCTTGCAGCCTACATTAAAACCAGCAGGTTTGGTTACTACTGCTTCGATCTGAAAGTTCAAAATTTTGTTACATCCTGGGGTTGATGAATTCTGGGAATAGTTTGAACATGTGTCTGAGATGTCCATCTTTGGAGTTGAATTAAATGAGATGAAGCATTCCTCTTGCTAAGACCTCTGGATTGGTTATTTTTTGCTCCTTTTAAACAAACTATGTTCCTTGCTGCCACTCAGCAGATCAAGAAGAGAGTTGCTCTCATTGCCCTGCCAATTGCTCAACTTCTACCTGGAGTCAGTCAAAACCACTAAGGCTTTGCATGAAGGTGGAACTGTGGGAGCTTGAAGATCTGCCTTTTCTTGCTTCTTTACATCTTTTCTTATCATGCAAGTGAAGTTGAGATTTTTTTTCCTCATTGCTTCATCTGAGCCCTGAAAACTTCATTTCTGTTGTAAATCTACAAAAGACTGGGGGAATTTCATCAGTGTTGGTGTCCAGGGAGCACAATGGCAAATGAACTTTGCACAAAGTAGAGAAGGTAAAAAATTAATCTTGCACATCATATGTTAACAGTACTGTTTCCAGAAAAAGACAGAGCTATCAGTGTAGACAGTGCAGCATGTGGCTATGATCAACAAAATGTTTATGAATCATGTATGTACAGATCATACAACCTCAGCTGAAATCTGTGTCCAGCTCTGATTGTCACAGCCTAGAAGACTACAGAATTAGGAGACATTTGGAGGTGCTGGAGTGGCATGAAAAAAGGCATCTACTTGAATTAGAACTTTTTGCCTAAGAAACTAAATAAAGAAGAAGAGACTCAAATATGCAAGCCTGAGGTTTAGGAGAAAAAAACAAACAAACAAACAAAAAAAAACAAACCCAAGCCAAAAAACCCAACAGCAACAAAACTAAAGCACAGCAGCCCTTTCCTGAGCACTGTAGAGGAATGGAAAACCAAGAAGGGGGGGAGTGCTCTGGTGGCATCTTGTGGGTAGAAAATGAGCTGAACAGAGACAGGCAGGCTTGAAACCTTCTGTGGGAAGTTTATGCTTTGTTGCATTTCTGTTAACAAGTCAGCCACTGAGAAAAAGCATGGTATAAATGTGAAACAGTGATGTAATTACAGTAATGTGTGAGAAGCCTGGGCAAACTAATTCAGCGGAAATATCCTTGGGGCTAGCAGTCATCCTATTCTAAAACCTCCCTTTCAGCCTGGGGATGCAGCAGCTCCTAGAAGGGGAAGGGAAATCTTTGTAAAAAACAATCTTCCTGGGGCAACGAGGATTATTTGGGTCTTTATACGTGATCTCCTATGAAAAAGCAGAATGCCACTAAGGAATGACTAATGAAAAGGAAGAGCCAGCGGGATGAACAGTAGAAAAGGAGAGCAGATGACTGGGAGAAGGTAATCTAAATTACAAGGTGACACTTGGGCATGCAGCAGCCTAAACTGAGGCAGGTGGTCAATCTACTGGGCTTGACACTTAAATGCCAGTGAATAACGTACTACCTAAGGAGGTAAGTAGCTGTCACCTGCCCTAAGAAATCAGAGGACAACTCTAAATTATAACTACTGTCCTTTAGAGAAAGTATAGCTGCTGTTCCATTTCCCTTCCTTTACTTTTGTCCTTTCTAAGTTCTATTTTGTTCAGCCATTTGATTTCTCATTTGTAAATGGCAAGTAGAGTATTATTTAGGTAATTTTTTAGTAAACATTCCCTAGAAATTCTGGGTCAAGATCTAGCAAAAGGCTTGTAAACATAAAAATAGAATAGAGAATGTGGTTCATAAGCCTTCATTTTCTTAGTCTTGTAGTACAAGAGGAGGCAGACTGTGAATCTGACAACTCCTATATTTGAAACCAAGTGTTGTCTTTTCATCAAAGAACAAAACAGACTGTGAAACTCTCTGCTCCGGCATGTTATTGAAGTCAAAACACCCAGCAAGAATCTAAGAGGGAGGGCAATATTCTCTTGTCCCAAATTACTGTATTTCTGGATTTTCTTCTTATTTACATAAGAGGTATTAAAAGAAAAATACCAGCTTGAAACATGATATTTAAACAAGTTAGTAATTAGGATGAAGTCTCCATCACCTCAATTCTGTTGAAAATCTGTTTGGGTTTGTTTTGGTTTTGCATCTTCTCGGAGGCATTGGGAATTGACAACAGTTAGAGATACACAACTGGGCTAAATGAACATAATACAGTATGGCAAGTCATATGCTCCAGTAAGCTCAACGTTTTCTTAGAAATAAAACTAGGTTTAGCCCACAGAGAGAGCATGTCAGTGATGAAACTATATGTGCCTTGAGGAAAAACAGAGGAAGGAATCTCTAAGGTTGAATTCTATAAAGCAAAGTTTCAAAGAGACTACTGAAGAGCAAGTAATTGCTCCCAACTCCCTCTTTCTGAAAGGTCAATTTTTATTTCCCTTTAGGAGAATGCAAGAAATACATGTTACATTCAGAAAATCCTTCATTTTTGTAGGAAGTCAGTTCTGCTAGGCAACTTAGGCTTTGGGGAAATTCATTTATGCAGAGACCCATTCCGGGTGTTACTGTACAACTACTGGGGCTCAGAAAACCTTGTTTGCAAATGAAGTAGACCATAAAATAGGGAGTTAGATTCCTGTTTATAGCTCTGCTTAGCAATTAACATTTTTAACTTAAAATGCAATTGCCAACTGTTAAGATCCTTAAAAGCGCTACCATTCCTGTGGAAGGGTCTGTCACAGTTCCACCCAAGAGTCTTTAAAGTTCAGTAGATTTGCAAAGGCTCATTTTGCTATTCATTTTCCTATACAAAATAGTCCCACTATGCAACTCAGTATGGAAGAAGAGAATCCAGCTCTCACTGTAACCTGCTTATTTTTCAATAGTAGCATAGTCACACTACCTCTGCTAATGGTAGCAGAGCAGAATACAGCATTTTTGCTTACACATCTTTTTCATTAGTAGTTTTAAGATAACACTGAAACACCACATCCTGGAAAATACAGCAAGGAAGGCTGTATTGTTAAGGTGGTTTTACAAGCAAAATGAAGATATGCCTGAAGTCTGCATAGGGGCTTTTAACCCAGGTATTGTGAGTAAAACCAGCAGCTGCATTGTCACTTGCACTGAGATGTAGGTGCATCCTGTGTTCACTTCTTCACCTTGCCACATGAGAACTGCTGCTGAAATTTATTCATCGAGACTAGAGGCTTTAGAGCCATGCTATATAAAAGATTCAGGCCTTCTTCAAGATGTTAGTATAACCAGATGTCATTTGCTTCTCATCATGCTTTCAAAATCACTGGAAGATATTTTTAATTGCTAACATTTTTCTTTATCAGTTTAAGATACTCAACCTGCTAATCCGTATCTTAATATATTCAGAAATCAGTTACAAAAATAGTTGTGTAGTTAGATTACCTAACGTAATCTATTCTTCAAAGGCTCACTACATTCTATTGCAGTAAGTTAAAATACAAAGTTAGTCTCTCAAGACCTGTTTCATTAGTCCTGATGATTTTAGTTGAAGAACTGCTTACAATGCATTTTGGTTTGCAGAACTGGCAGTCTAAATTTTTCCAGATTCAGTGAAATCTAAACCACTGGACTGGCATTTTTTCCTATACAGTAGGCAAAACCACTAACAAATCTGTGGAAAAAGAAAGATAAACAATTCAGCAAATCAGGGAAGGATGGATTACAAGACACTGTTTACTCTAAATTAAGCTGGGACCCTATACCTCTTTATACAAAACGTCAGAGCTCTAGCAAAAAAATGGGAAGAGATCACAGGATTTTCCCCAGATTTTTTTCTTGCGAAGCAGAGGAAGATACGCTGAAGACATTGATAGTGCAGAGAAGGATGTGAGTAATTCTGGTTTCATATTTGGTCTGAGTGAGTGTATCTCAGCTGAGGGATGCTCTGCACTCTTCCTGTAGAATAAACACACTCTGTCAGTCATAGACCCAGCTGTGCAACATCAAGCCAGCTGCTA
Source organism: Gallinago undulata (assembly GCA_026546715.1). NCBI lineage: Eukaryota > Metazoa > Chordata > Aves > Charadriiformes > Scolopacidae > Gallinago > Gallinago undulata. The sequence goes on along the minus strand of JAOTQQ010000001.1, from coordinate 188,447,235 downwards.
GAGCACAGGGACAGGAGAACAAGCAACCACACACCCCAGAGGCTGGTTCACAGTGGTGCCCAGTTTTGGGCATCAGAATGGATGGATGGATGGATGGATCTGCCCATGGGCTGCCTGTGAGTATTTCTGCAGGTGTCACACGAGCTGCTTGAGAGGCCGACATCTGCACAAGGGACAGGCACACCTCAACACAGGTTGTGCACCGGTGTGTAGAGGGTGCTGTTATAACTGCTAACTTCTGTTGTACTTGTATTAAAATATAATACACTCCAACAAAAGCATGGAACTCTGTGACCCTGTGATTGAATCAAAGTATTTTTGCTTTGGTAAAATTTTAGCATTTTTAAATAATACAGATGTAAAAATGCAAGTATTTTTGATGTAGCTGTTGTGTGATGACATCTTGGCCTGTCATGCAGTAAGACTAGTCTTTTGAATGAAACTATTCTCATGTTTGCAGTGCCAGGGACTTCAGTCTTTCACACACGCCCTCTGAACTACTAACCCAGGAAGGGTAGATACAAAAGGAAACAAGTTCAGTCTAATTAATTGGATGTCCCAGGTAGCAAATGGCAAAGACACAAGCGGGTTTGCAATCACTGCCACAATGCTGGCTCAGGAAGGAGCCCACACTTCTCCCCCCCGCCCCCTACAAATAATTTCTGGAAAAGCATTTGCTTCTTGATTATATAACTGAATAGTTCAAATTTCTTCTCCTTTAGTAAGATACCGCTCTACAGATAAAAGCTGTCAAGCGCAACAAACACCAGTTCTGAAAACTGCAGGCAAGTCAGTTGAGACCAGGATGTGGCAAGGAAACTTTAAAAGACCTTTGCTCTTAAGGAGGTTACTAAAAGAGGTATCCTACTTAATGACATAGGGCATAAACACCAAAGTTAGATATTCTGCATCGTGACAGTTAGCCCAGCTCCACGCTGGTGTCATGCAGCAGGACTCTGCTAACTTCACAGCTGCACCCGTTTAAAACAAAGAATTTGGCTTGGTTTAAGGCTTGAGAGCTGCATGATTCTGTTACCCTCGATCCTATATAGAAAACAGAAGTGTATAAAACAGTAATAGGGTAGAGTGCTACCTCAGCAGTTTGCAACGACGGTGGTACTGCTATGGGTTACTAACTCCAACCTTGTGCCCGCAGTTTGGCAAAGGGCCCCAGGAGCAGTGCAGGAGAAACCCACTATATGATATATATATGCCCGCAGAGTGCTCTGCCTTGAAATGAGAACCGACAGATCAAGCCAGAGCAATACATTGGGAGCATTGTTTTATTGCTGCCTTACTGCTAAGATTGCTGAACCGTCACGGAAAAAGCCTGGCATGGCTGCTGCATGGTCCCAGCAGGACGTGACCTGCCGCAGGAGATGGCCAGTGTGCAGCAGCAGCAGCTCCCATAAAGGCTGAAGAACTGGAAATATCAGACGAGTTCTCTCCACGCAATGGAGTTTCCAGCAGTTGAATTTTTTGCCAGCTAAACTAGCATGACTGAAAAGTAAAACAGAATTTTGACCCCAGTTGGAGTGTGTGAGCTGCACTAAACCCACATAGAAGCTGGTCCCAGGGAAGCAAAGTGATCCCTTGGCTCTTCACCCCAGCCCCACAGCAGGCCCCACGGCTTTGGGTCACTTTGTTCATTTTCTGTGCTTAAGGGTTCTTGACTGCACACTGCAATCTTGGATTACGAAGGAGCATAGGCTACATCTCAACTGTTTTAAGTGCTGCCAAGAAAAAAAGGGACCTGGGTCAAGCCCAAGCTAGCCAAGCACAGAATTGCCAAACCAAGGCTTTCAATAAATCAGTTCCCAGAAAGTCATGAGACTGGCATTAAAAAAAACTCACGAGGCCTTAATAATAATTAGGGGTTCTCTTTATTTTCTTTCCATGGTCTTACATTCAGGATTCTCTACAAGCCTGGGAAAATAACTTTTGTTTTGTTTTGTTTGCTTTTAGATTTTGAACTCCTAGCTAATTACCTGATTTTGAAATGACAGAAAAGAAGCTTTTGATAACAATACTTTAAAAATTACAAAATTCAGCATCTTTGAAAACACCACCATACACATTCCTGATGTGATACACATGCTCCTAAGGTCTCAGAGAGATTGATTACTGTTTCTAATTCCAGTTACACTCTCAGAGAAGAAGCATAACTGGTAAGCCTATTACAACCTGGATTCCCAAGGAGTCCCAAATGTGCAAGTAATTATTGGTAAGCCTCTGTCTGGTTCTGGAATCTCTTTTGTATTTTTAAGATATAACACATATGATCATTCACATGCATAAATATTTGCAGCATCAAAACTTTGTCCTTCTCCACATGTACATGAAGGTATCTAATTTGGTCTCTAACACAACTGCTGATGTGTGCCTTAAGAAGCTAAGTGCCAGTATCGCTTTATACACTGATTAGCATTTTTATTTTCAGTCATATCAATGACAACTTTCAATGACTGTGAACAACAGCAACAAATTTTGAAATTATACCTTTTGGCCAGAGAACATTTTGACATATACGCATTTTATTACTTCAGCTTCTTGCCAATTCTTCACACTATCATTTTCATTCTAGAAATCTCTCAATTTCCTACTTCCGGATGTAAAAATCTGGTGAAAACTTTTGCCTCCCTTCACTGCTGGTTCGTGCAGCGGGTTCAGTGCTGAGCAAGATGGAGCCCTAGCTTGCTGTGCCTCCTGGTGGACACACAAACCTCTTGCCTTACTACAATACCTTTGTGCATCACACTTTCTCTAAGAATTTTATACTAAAGACTTTCTCATGTGCAATTGAGCCAATTCTCATCGCAAACCAATGGGCTGCCCCTAAAAGTAAATACATTCCTTCCTACTGGAATAGACGAAGAACACCTTCCTATCTTCCAGCAACTTGCAGATCAAGGACTTCAGACATGAATGGACATGGGGTTCTTGTATTTAATAACCTGCAGTATATTTCCCTTTCATGACCTCATACAGTTGTATTTTGAACACACTTTAAAATCCTGTATTGATGGAGACAAATATTCACAATGGAAATCTGGCTCTAATTCAGCGATGACAAATTCTGCTTTGTTTTGTAAATTCCACACTAAAATGTCCAAACACTTTTTCAACTTGTCATAGGAAGGAGCTGTTGCTATGAAATGTTATGCATAACTTGAAGTACAAGAATTTCGGAAATTCAGAAAAGTCAGAAAAGTTTTCCTGTGGAAAAACTCACGTATCTTTCTATTAAAGAGTATCAAGACTCCAAGACAACTAACTTTAAAATCCCCTACTCAGAGATGTAAATTCTCACAGAGATTTCACAGTCTCTTATGTATGACAGAACTATGGCTTTGAAGCAATGCATTATTTACAGTTTAGCAGAATTCCATGCCAGTAATTCACCTTCCTGTCATAAGACAGACCCACCTCCTCAGTTTTCCTCTCTGAGCAGACAACACCAGGCTCTGGCTTATTCCCAGAGCTCCACCTCTCCAAAGATTTCTGTCTGTTTCCCACTGTACTTCAGGTGCTACAGTGATACCAGCAAAGACAAAGCAACTGCAAACAAAACACTCTCCTGCTCTGGTGCACTGCAGTTACCGGATCCTCACCAGCAAAGTGCCAATGTTCCCAAATCTCCCTTTAGCTGCAGAATTGCTTGGCAGCTACACACACGCTCTGATGGTACTCAGATTACCTGCCTTTTACCTAAAGACTTACAAACAACTTTAATTCCCAAAATAAAAACAACTGCCCCATGAGCATTTCACCTGTCCATTAATCCTTCCTTTGTTGATGACCTTTCCTTCACATTCCTGCCTTCTGTCAAGCATGAGTTACTGCAGACCTCACCACCCTCAAGTCCTATGCTCCTCAGCTGAAGATAACAACAAAGTGCCCAGTCTCTGTGTCCCATTTGCTCAGCCGCAGACTGAATTTCCACTGGTTTCTGACTGGTTGGAGCTTCATGTGATCAATGATGACGTTTTATTTAAGTTTGATTGCTTAAAATTAGATTAAGGTCTGTGTTACTGAACTGTGTTATTTCTGTGGACAGAAATACCTTGGTCATTTACAGGGTCACAGAATTAGAAATATCATAGAAAATGTTCTGTGTCAGCAGCTCACATGACCACTCCTGCCCCCAGTTGTATAAAGGTTGCCAAGATGAGCTGCTCTCCTGTCTTTTTTTTTTCCCTTTTTTTTTTTTTTTCTAAGGACTTAGTTGCACTCATGTAATCAAAGAGAAACTGTAGCCAGAGGACTGAACTCAGAGTCATGCCAAAAAACAGAGTGGGGAATCCTAGGATATCAGGAACCACGTTACCTTAGAGAAGAAACTGGATGAGATGATTCTGCTCCCATGCTAATAGCAGGAAATCATCACAAAAGGAGAGCTCCACATGGACCATGGATCCTGTCCTTTCTCTGGATCTCAAGTATTTCAACTGAAAGGGATAATTTGACACAGTTTGGCTTCCAAGAAATTCCAGGTTAAAACACATTTTTGCACAGAACTTTGATAATGACCAGAAAAGTTATTTGTATACACAAGTCTGATGACTTGGTAGATTTTGTTACTTTAAAAATCTCAATCAAACAGCTTGATTTACATTTTGTAAATATGTCTCTCATAGATAGAAAACCAGGACTCAGACAGATCACTTGTAGTAACTTATAGAAATTATCTGCTGAAAATTGCTATACATTTGCATTATTTTTGGCATCCTGAACCCTGGAATTTTATGCCAAATAGAAGAATTTGTGGTATCTTTGCTCAGCAGCATAAAACAATCCAAGCTGGGACTGCTGTTCTCCCAGAATGCATATTCTTGTTTTGCACAGGGGGCCTGTAGGGATGGTTGATGGAACTGAAAAGGCTGGAAACCACTACTTTATTCTTTTTCCTTACCTTTTTTTTTTTCTAGGTGAGTTTTTGCATATCTTATCTTTATGAATCCACTCCACACCTGGCTCACGAACAGCGCATCAATCTGGCACTAGAACAGCAAAAGGGAGGGAGAGGCAGGGAGGAGCAGGACCATAGCAGCTTCACCCCAGGTTTCTATAAGGCACCATGGCACTATGCTCCATGGCCTCGATGAAGCTGAGTACAGAAGATTGTGTTAGTACCCGTGTATTATCTTGCTGAAATTGTTTGCCATCTAGTGGTTTGTTGGCCTCCTACAAATACAAACTTAAAAAATAGTAAAGCATTGGAGAACCTAATTATAAAAAGATGTTTGTATTACATCTGTGCAAAAGCTTATACATATACATAGGAAAGATGAAGTACCTCTTGCAATGTGTTTAACCATTAGAATGAATATGCCATGGACACAGGCAATAAGGTGAGGTTCAAAGAGATGTTAGGTACACACTGTTTGTAATTGTACTCTTTTATTTCCCTCTGCTACTCTTATCTCATTGAGGCATCCTGACCTAATTTGCCCCATCAATTTTCTTCATACTCACCCACCCAAGAGCATATATTATGTAGAAATTATGAGGAAATTTGGAGGGTTCTGTGTTTGGGGGTATCAGGGAGCAGCAAGAACTGGCTGCTCTGCAGCAGAAGGTGTGCTCGGAGCAAAGTGCAATTCCAAGGCAGGTGAAAAGAGTCACCTCACAAACAAGGAGTCAGGACATGGAGCAGCAAGCCAGGGTCAAGATGGGGTTGGGAGATAGTGGTCAGGGTCAGTCACAGCCCAGCAGTCACCCAGCAGGGCTGCAGCAAGGAGGCAGGTCTGAGGCCAAGACAAGATGCCAAGTCAGAGAGCCCGGGTCAGGGCCAGACTCATGGAGATGTGAATAGAGCTGCTGCCCGGCTGCAGCCTGGCACAGGAAAAGGCCAGCACAAAGCCTCAGCTTCAAGGTGGCTCTCAAGGGAAAGGGGAGGCAGCCCCTTGCTACAAGCCTTTTTCACAACCGCCCTTATCAGCGAATGAGCTGACCTTGGACTCTGCCACGTGAACCTCTGCAAGGGGGTAACGTGCTGAGGGTCACAGCAGCCTGAGGGCTGGAACAGAGCTATGGAACACGTCCAACAAGGGGTAAAGCTGGTTAACGGAAATGGCCTGATTCTTTAAAATGGTGTACAAATGGAAATCTCATATGAAAGTAGATTGACGCAAAGTTGAAAGAGCTTACTGTGTTGAGTTTGGAGCAACCAAGAACTCTTGCTCTTAACAATGGCTTCATTAATGAGAAGCAACAAGAGACATCTGAGGTACTAACTAATCACAAAATGATTTGAAGCTACTAATTTGATGTGTACATGAAAAAAAAAATCAAATACAATCCTAGGATGTACCAGGGCCACACATTTCTATTAGAGACACTAATGTACAAGACATTAAGTGAATGCACTAACTAGTCACCCATGTTTAACAAGGGTGAATTCAAATTAACATATGCCCAAATGGCTCAGCGGGATCATCAGGAGAACAGTAAGAGTTTCCTGTCTTATGAAAGGAGACTAATAACAACAGAGGCTAAAATAAAAGGGCTGGAGGGGGTACAACGAATAATGGGTGAACATCACACAGAACAGAAACTATTTAAACTAATGGGCAACACTGGTCAAGGACAAATTGGTATAAATAATCCTATACTAAGAATTAAACTAGTAAAATAAATTCTTTGAAAACTAATAAATAATTAGGCCTTCTATCCTTCGAGGGAGTGAAACTCTGAGAATGTTTTTCAGTGCAGTTAATACCAGCAAGAAAACTTTAAGAAATGGATAAATACTTCTGTATTTATTTACTTGAGTTGCACGTGACAGCAAAGGTTTACATTAGAACATACAGAGTGTCCCTTTCAGATTTATTTCCTGCATTAACCATTAATTTATGACAAGCAGCCTTCTGGTTAAAGTCAGACTAGTTTATCTGATGTGCTCCTTTGGCTTTACAATCTTAGAAGTCCACATAAAGCTGGATGTATTTAGATATATACTACCTTACCAGTATGCATACATGACCCTATGATGTAGTGACAATATTGAAATAAACTGTATTATTTGTGGCCACATTCTCTTGTGTTGAAAAAGAGTAAAACCTAAAGAAGCAGCTCAATGTGGGTGAGGGGATACCAATATACTAGCTAAGGATCTGGCCCTCACAGTAGTTATTTCAGTGATTGCTATATGATATATTTACATGTCAATTGCATGTGTATTAATATATGATTTAATAAATATATTGAGTGCATTGATTTCAGTTATATTTTTAAAATATTTACAAAGAGTATATTTGAACAAATGTAATTATTTTGCTAGTAATCAAAGAACAATTTAAAGCTATTCTGCCTGTATTACACAGTGGGAACCTGTGTAAAGTTACTGTAGCCTCTGCAACAGGTACAGTTTTTAAGGAAATTGCCTAGAAAAATGGTCAACCATGTCAGCTGAAATGTAGAGACACCCTGTTCGTCTAGATAATTGTAACGCTTTCAAAATCCTATGCTAAATCTAGCTGGGGACAGCAATAAATTTATTTTTCTGGAAAGAATCCTGGAACGTAAAGGACAATGACACAAAATAAATTTGGTATAACAGGATGCACATAGCAGAGGTGCTATAAAAGCTACATTGACTAGCAATATTTGAAATAAAGCTTAAAAGGTAAGATTCAGACGATGAAAAATGTTACGTTTGTAATGGGTAAAGCGAATCCCTCTAACACCACTGAATCTAACTTAGAAGGTAGGAGCTATATACCTGAAGCAGAGAAAAATGGCACATTCAAGTCACTTGTCTTATGAACAGGCAGTTTGGAGGCTCTTCACAGAATCACAGAATTATAAGAGTTAGAAGGGACCTTTGGAGATCATCTACTCCAATCCTCCTGCCAGAGCAGGCTCACCTAGAGCAGACTGGACAGGAACACACGCAGGCGGGTTTTGAATGTCTCCAGAGAAGGAGACTCCACAACCTCTCTGGGCAGCCTGTTCCAGTGCTCTGTCACCCTCAAAGTAAAGAAGCTTTTCCTCATGTTCGGATGGAATTTCCTGTGTTCCAGTTTGTGCTCATTGCCCCTTGTCCTGTTGCTGGGCACCACAGAAAAGAGTCTTGATATTTCCACCACAACCTTCCCCTCTCCTTAAAGAAAATATACCAGCTTAAGTTATATAGTACAATGTTATCTCTCTTTGATCTTACTCTGATGCAACAAAATCATAAGGCATCAGGAATAATCTTAGCTCAAGCACATCTGAAGTAAACATTTCCTCCTTTTGCCCATTTATTTCCCCTCCTGTTTGAATGAATTATCTCGAAGTAAATACTCTCTTTCTTCCTCATTCCCTCAGCACTCTCCAGTCTGGGTGTAGTTGGACATAAGTACCTAATCAAAACTCTTAGAGCAATGTGTACATTGCAGAGAGCCAAATTAAATCTGTATGTTCAATATGTAATTGCTCAGGAAATCTCAAAATTTCCTATTGCACATACCAATATTTGAGTCATGCAGCATGAATGCTCACCTCCTGTTAAAACCTCTGATGATAGCACTGCTGTTCCTTTGCTGATGCCTAGATTTTAGGAATTGATCTTCTGCCCTAAGAAATAGTACCGAGGAACTGGTCCTGCCCGGCCAGCCCAGTGGCCAGCAAAGACCCTCAAGGTGCCAGCTTCACGTCCCTGGCACCATGCCTCTTGCCCTGCCTGGAGTCAGGGAGCCTGGTCCCTCACAGCCCAGGCCTCTCAAAGGGTCATTTGGGATGTAGCGACTGCTCCTGGGTACCACCGCCTCAGCTTGTCCCAGGGACCCCACCGGGGCCGAGGCAGCGCTGAGCCCTCACCTTGGCCTGAGCTGTGACAAGAATTCCCTCACAGACCCAACCGGGGAGGGCACCATGACACCACATTCCCAGGAACACTAGGCCAGGACTTGGACGTAGGGACTAGAGAGCTCTCAGCTCTCAGCCTACGGTGCGGTCTGAGGCAGCAGGAGGGCAGCTGACCGGACGACGACGTTAGCGGCCCCTGCGGCGTGCGGCGCCCTTGCGCCTTTTCCGTACGGCCCGGCCCCTTCCCTCAGCGCATGGCTGCGCACTTTGCGTAACCCCGCGCGGGGTCACCTCTCGCCGCCGCCAAAAGGGGGCGGGAGGGGCGCTGCGCAGACGGCTGCGAGAATCGCCGCAGCTCGCGCTGGAGGCGTAAGCAGGGGAGACTTTGCCCCGGTGCCGGCGCGGAAAGCTGCGCGCTCCCGTCCTGCCGCCGCCATGGCTGCCCCGGGGCCGGCACGGCTGCTCCGGGCCGCCGCTGCTTCCTCCCGCCGCTGGCTCTTCTCCGCCTCGCCGGTAGCCGTGACGAGGCCGGGCTGCTGTGCCAGGCCCGCTGCTGCTCTGAGGGCAGCCCGGCTGTTCAGCCTCTCTGCCCGGGCGGCGCTCAGGTAAGAGGGTCGGAGCCATGAGGAGCCGTGCGGGTTCCTCACGGCAGCGGCCGCCTTCTGCCGCGGCACCGCCGGGCCGGGCCGCTGCCTGGGCCTCGGCGCTGAGGGCACCTGGGGCCAACAGCCGCCTGTGGCGCGGCCGGGCCGGCGCTGCTTGACCTTCCCACGGCCCCGCTGCTGCCCCGGCCCCAGCCTCCTCCTCGGCCCCTCAGGGCCGCGCTGCGCCCCGGCTCTGGCTGTCCCGTCTGCGGCTACCGTGGCGGTGGCAGTGGAGCGCTCTGCGGGGGGACCTTCCGCCCGCCTCCCCCCGCGGCGTCGGTGGGGCGAGCCGTGGCCCGCAGGGCTGTGCGGGGGGCTGTTGGCTGGAGGGTCCCGGGGACCGGCCCGGGTTAGGCACCGCACCGGCCCAGTTAAACCACAGGGCCTGTGTGATCTGGAACCCTGCTGGACGAGCTGATGATCTTATAGAAAGTTCATCTAGGGTTCCTAATCTTCGAACTAGTTTTCTAAAGGGTTGTGACCTTGTCAGTGTTGCTTTTTCATGCAGTGCTGGCTTTTTTTACTTTTTTTTTTTTGGTGAAAGTCAGGCTAGGCTTATGGTAGAAGTACAGCACATATCAGAGAGAACCCAGTACTGAAGATCTCTTCTGCCTTTGGTAGTTTTTCTTTACTGAAGAGCACTTGTGCCTCCAAGTGTGCAGAACCCCTCCTCACCAGTATGCATAAGTAGGTGTTTGAAAATGCCTTATGTCTGTAGACATTTAATACTCTGCAGCTCACAATTATATAGATTTGCACCAGTGCAAGTACGCAAAGACTGTGTTTATGCATGGCCTTCTGGCTTATAGCTTGTATATTTGAAGATAAGTCAGAGCCTACAGTTAACTTTCAGTAGCTGAAATACGGAAGTTTTAAAAGCCTAATTTAGTTGGTTGTCAGAGAAATTTCTTTGACTTGGAAGATGACCTGGAATCAGCTGCCCAATGTCAGGGATGTTGCCTAGCCTGTTTCCAGAGGGTTGGGTAGTGCCCTTCCTATCAATGCTGTTTTGATAATTTGCTTTTAAACTCTCCTGCAGGGGCTCTTTTACTTTGTTCCAGCAGATACTTTTAATATGGAGAAACAAACTAACTTTTTAGTCTAGGATTTCCATCTGAGATAGGTAAGTTGGTAGTTTAGATCTCTGAGTGATCCTGCTGACTGTCTTAAAAATAAGCACCTTCTGAGTGGGTGCCCTGAACCACTCGAGGTCCCTGATTGGCAGCTCTTCATTCAAAAAGTCATCTTTGTAAAGAATTGTCAAATTTTTAAAAGTTGTAAAATTATTGAATAGGGTGAAAAAGGAAGGAAAAAGAATACTAAAAAGGGAAAACATTTCCTTATTGAATAGTAATGTAAGACCTGTAATCCCTCAGGTATTTCACAAACAGACTGAATACAGATTGGAATTTATCCACATTCATTGCACATTCATTTTGTACCAGCAAAAAAGTTCGTACAAACAAGTACTTCAAATTTATTGTTTATATATTCCATGTTATAACCTGGCTGAGTGAGTTGAGAGAAAAAGAAAACCCTTATTTCTTTCATATATTAGTGTTTCCTCCATTTATGTGCAAGTTTTCTCTAGTCCTACCATTTCTGGACATCATACTGTTTGTGACCCAGTTCCTAAACCTCATATAGTCAGTCAGCGTTACACCACTAAAAAGATACATCAGTTTTTTTATATATAAAATCCACTGTATTTGTGTCTAGAGGATGAAGATCTAGCTGTCTAAATCATTAGCTGAGGTGATTTTTTTTGAGTAGAGGTTCCCAAGGATTTCAGTGAAGCATCAGGTACTACGCTTTCACTTCTGTTTCATTCTTTCTCTTGCTCTATATTTATCCATTATCCTCCCTTTTCATTTTGCGGTGGACAGTAGTTATGTCAGAATTCTAGTAAACCCATTTAGGTAGCTGTACAATGTTTTTGGTGCACAACATAATTACTACCCGTTTTAAAGATTAGTTCAGATTTACAATTTCTGTAATATGAGGCCTGTATAGTAGTTCCATTCATGGAACTCTTTAGGTAATTAGGTAGAACTGTTAGATTTACCATTTAATAAAAGAACTGGAAGTAATGGAGTTGGTCTTGCCATGTGCAACACCAGGCTACAAAACATCTTTATATTTTGTTTGGAGGAATGTAAGAGGTGATTCTTAATTTGAAAGTAATAGCCAAAGATTCAAAAAGATACTTCTTTTAAGAGGGAAGAAGTAGCTGTCAGGATCCTTGCAGTACTTGCCCTTTTTTGCATGGGAGGGACAATGAACAGCACTTACATTTCTCTGGTGCTCTTCTGTGAATTTGCAGTCTGCTTAATTTAGGGTATCTTAGGGAAGCTTGATAACAAGGCTGACAGTACTGTGGCAACCATATGAAGAAATGAATTGTATTTTACATATGGCGAAAAGGGTTCATCTGAGCGTGAATTGGGATACTTATGCTTTATGCAGATTACGCAAAATGTGTTGTTCTTCCTGATAATCCTGAAGCTATTTATGCTTGCATAGACATGGCACGTTTCATGTTAATTGCCTGTGACTAGTTCACAGTATGGTGCCATTTGTTTCTTTTTTTTTTTCTTCATGCAAACAAAGTCTGGGTAAACAAAAGCCATGTTACTTGAAATTTATAAAGCCTAAATATTGTTTCATCCAGGTGTCTCACAGTCATTGAAAATAACAGCACACTCTGTATTTTGAATGTCTGACTATTCTGATTATTATGTACACATGCTTTTGAAAGGATCTTCACCACTCAGGCTCAAGGACAATAAAGCCTCAGTGCTTTTTTGGAAAAAAAAAAAGAAAAAAATTAAACATTTTGACTGTGGGAAGAGTAGTAAAGATGGCAATAGCAGAAAACCAGATCCTACTGGAAGACTTGCGAAAGCTATTTATAACTTTTATTACAAATAAATTTTAGTTATTAAGCAGGGTGCATTAGGTCCTGTATAAAAAAAAATTAACCGCTGTAGCAATCTTTAACAGAAGTCAGTGGTGGTGCTTTGTTTTGTCCCACTAATTAGACATGCACAGCCACAGTGCAGCTCCACAACTGGCTGAAGCTAAAGTGAGATTGTCACTACTGAAAAGGGGATCCTACTCCTCTTTCCTCATTTTTGTTGTGGGCAGTGGCAGTTCTGTCAGTTTTGCTGATTCAGCTGAGACTACTTTGTTTTTTGTGGCTGATTTTTTTCAGGCAGATTAGCAAAATGAGTTGACCTGTGATAGTACCAGTGTAAGGATGTTGGCAGGGCAACTGGGAGTGGGGATCACCCAAATCCACACTCATGTTAGAAGGAGATCGGCTTAAGCTGATCATTATCTTTGATTGTGTTATTGAATCATAAAGTTGCATTACACAATTGTTTTAAACTGATGTCATAAAATGGGGCAATCTGTCTGCATACTGGATCTGACATTCCTGTGGCCATTGACCTGTGAAGATTGGGTTTTGGCCAGTTTTGTTTCCAGACCCAGTTTACTGCATGACAGTGCGAGTGCTGGAGATAGAAGGGAGAAAGGAGGGAGGGCAGGACAGTTCTTCTGTGCCAGATTAAAGTGTCATTACAGGTGAAGACAGTTTCAGGTGTGTTTTGAAAACTGTGAGGAAGATGACTTGCCTTTCACAAGGGTTCCAGTGATCTATCTGATGGATGGCCAGACATCTTGCTGTTTGGTCCATGTTACTTTTGATTGCCCCATCCTACGATAGAGGAAAGGTTATGTTTTGGGTATTGAACAAATAATTTAGTACTTGCCATGTCTATGCAAGTCATGTTTGCATGTCATTGATATATGCATGTCAATATGTCACTTTTATGCCCATAAACGCAAGTACATCTTGCACTGTGTCTCCTGTCAGGGTTATGTCTGTCATACTGACAGAAATATTTCAGTAAATGAGAGTGTGTTTTGGTGAGCTCTGGAAGGGCTTTTTGAAGCAGTTTAAACTAAGTGTCAGTGGTTTACTATGGCTGTCAGAATGTGAATCTACACCTTTCCGGATGCAACCTAAACCCTTTAGTCTTAAACTACCAGTGAAGTTGGTGAGCTTTGTACTAGTGCTCTGAGAAGTGGGTGCTTGTTCCCTTGGTTGTGCTGTGGGAGGTGTTAGCACAGCAGAGGAGCAGAAAGGAGAGCAGAGTGGTAGCTTAAAGCCCCACAGAATGGTTTCCTGGAGGTGGTCCTTTGATACCACAGGTGAATGTGCAACGTTAATTACATTTTGTAAAGCTACATCTTTAAGATTACTGAACCTTATTATCATGCATGCTTCAGCTGCATTCTGCAGATCAGCAAGGTCAGTCCTTCATTATTGGTTATAATTATGGAATCAATTTATAGTTAATAGCAGCTTGTGGCTGCCTTCTGGAGAATGGACTGAGGGGTGGTATGACAAGAATCGAACATGACATCATAGTGAATCACAGCATGTACTACTGCCAACTGAGCTTAGAGTTGTGGCAAGTACATCAAGACTAGAACAACAAACATTTGTTGTTTTTCAAAACAAGCTAGAGATGGGATTGCTAAAAACACATTTACAGCCAGTTCCAAAAATAATCTGTTTACTGATGTTTCACGATGGCCACTTTCAAATTTTTGCTTTAATATTCAGCTCTACAAGTTAGAGTTTTCCAGGGGGGTGACTTGGTTTTTCAAGCTTGAACTTTTTCCTTATGATAGATCACTTAAGGCCCACAGTTACTGAAAATATTAAAGGTAATATTAAAAATGCTGTTGTTAAATGTGGATTTCACATTGGAACATGGAATTTTTGCATTAGATTTCAGTTGTTCCATTTGATCTCTTGGCAGGTTTCTTTGCTGTCTATCCAACAAGTTTTTCTTGTTTTGCTCACTTACTATAGGAAAGATAATAGTCTGGTTAAAGAAAGCAAACTGCTTTATTTGTTATTATATTAGGTTTCCTTTAATTTCCATGTGAAATAACAAAATATGGAGCACAAAACCTCTCTATTTTTTTAATATTAAAAGCTTTATTCTTAAGAAATTTTTATGCAGAATGCAAGAGAATTTTTTCTTAAATAAACATAATTGTCTGAAAAGCAAAGCGGGAAAATACAAAACCTTCTTTCTTTGAAGCCAGCATCAAAACTTTGAATTTCACTGGAAGTGATACTTAAAAGTGAAATCCTAAGAAAACCTGTGCTTGAAAAAAGCAGAATGTTTTTTGAGAATTTCCATTTTTGCAAGGAGAGGAGAATTAAATTTTGGAACTAATAAGGGAAGTTCCTTAAAAGCTAAGCAGAAATGGGAAAGTTAAAAATTTGTCCTAAATAATAATGACAAGAACAATTAAAATTTCATAAATCCAAAGCAAGAGTCTACAGAAAGGTGCAAAGAGAAAGATCTAAAATAAACCCTTTTATTTGATAAAAATACAAATATTGTGCCTAAAATAAAATAGCTCTGACTGTCTTCGGTGCAAGGTGAAACATCAGGACTCTATATAGCATCTAGTGAAAAAATGCAAATTCAAATTGTCATGTTTGATGCACAGCAGTAAATGCTTATACCTGTTACAGCCCTTAAAGGACAGTAAATTAGGTTTCCATGCTCTTAGAGTTAATACTGGTTACTTGTTTAGTAGTATTCAATCTGTTTTAAATGTCTAAAAAATTCTAGAATTCTTTCTTTAATTCCATTATATACTTTCATTTTTCAGCTCAGAAGATAAAATAACTGTTCATTTCATAAACCGTGATGGTGACAAACTAACAGCCAAAGGAAAGCCTGGGGATTCACTGCTGGATGTTGTTGTTGATAATAATCTAGACATAGATGGTTTTGGTAAGTAGATACACTGAATGCAGAATTCAGTGACTAGAAACTATATTCTATTACTAGTTTATTCATAAATATTTATAGAATCATGGAATCATGTAAGTTGAAGAGACCCTTAAGTTCATCAAGTTTAACTGTAAATGAATATTTTATTTATAAAACCTAGCTGTACGGTTTATTTGTACTTTCTCCCCATTTCTTTTTTCCTGCAGATACATAAAATATTTTGGGTGAAGCTTTAAAAATAAAAAAGTACTTGGGGTGACCCTTGCTTGATTGTTAAAGGAGGGTATTTGGACAGAGTGCTATCAAAGTGGAATCTGACACATGCCACCTGCAAACTCTTCTGAGCTGAAATGTTCTGGAGGCAACACAAAACTGGTTTATTTCTAGCAGAATCTGGTTACTTTTCTATTGCTGTTCTGTCTCAATTTATTATCCCTTTTTGTTGCACAAATTGCTGTAGTATTTGACTGCTAAGTGAAAGAAACAACCAAATCCACATCAGTTATGAGGGAGGAGTAAAAAGGTTAATCCTTACCAAAGGACTGGGGTAAAGAAAACCAATGCCCTAGTGAAATTCTAACTCGGAATGAGTTTTATTGAAAATGAAAATAGGAGGAAGTTATAACACCTCCATATTCCTTCAAACTTTAGCACTTTCCATAGTTAGTTCCATTGAAGTTGTGGGATTCTGCCCATGTGAAGCAGTAGTATTTGATAATGGCAATTAAATGCCGCAGGACAGGTATTTATGTGAACATCAGCTTAAGAATTAATAGTACAAACTAAAGCAGGAAGCAGAAGTACAAGTTACATGGGTGAATGCGTAGCATGGATCAATTGGAGGGGAAAAAAAAGTAGACTAGTAGTTTGAAATTTGAGGTATGTTTTATTTAGATGCAGATAAATTTCACTGCTAGTAATAAAATCTTTTGTAAGAGTTTAAATCTCAAACTTATGTCTGAGGCATCTCTTATGTCTAAAGTTGCATACATTGAGGAAGTAGAATTGTCTCTTAAAAATCTGTAATGGATTGGGATAACTAGCTTTATGTATCACTTATTAAATGTGTTATAAAGGCTTATGGCTAGGCTTTCTGTATTCTACGGTAAATATTCTCTCAGCTTGTGTAAATACCAGCCATGTTAAAGCATTGTGGGAAAGTGGAAAAAAATAATGCTGCCAATAAACTGAAGCCAAACTAAACATTGGAGATACTGTGACAATCCTTAAATATAACATATGCTAGCCTATTTGCATAATGATTTGCTAATGAAACATCATACTAGGGCAGAAAAATAATGCGGTGTAAATAATGTAGAAATTGTGTTCTCTTTAGAAAAGAAAAATGAGAAAAAATGTACAATGTAGATCTTGCCTATTTCTGTCACTAGAGGGCATCCCATATGCAGTAATAGAAATACCTATGTATAAAGACTTGCAAAACTGTGGAGTGATTCAGCCCCACTCAGTTTGTTTGCTACTGCTAGCTTTATAGCTGCAGAGACACCTTCCACTTTTCAGATAGACTGGTCAGTGGATTTTGTGGTGTTTTGTGAGATTTTTTTTTTTTCTCCCTTTCTCCCCTCACCTCCCCCAGCATTAAACCACTTAAATTGCTGGTACAACAAGTTTTACATGATTTGGCACTTAATTTGAACTCTGTTTTCACACGTGTTTGTATGTACTTGGAAGATGGGTCATGCTCACTTTGAATGTGTGCTCTGGATACCATTGCTACATGTAACAGCAGGGTGCTTTCTGGATGGTTCTGTGGTCTGATGATGAATCCCACTGTTCCTTTTTGTAGCAGCGTGTACACATGCAACCTCGCTTCCCTTTCTTTCCATATGAGTATAATGGTGGTATGGTCACAGTACTCATGGTACTGCTTTCCCTGGAAATGAGTAAATAAGTGGAACTTGGCTAATGTCTAATCTGCTTCTCTCTTATCAATTTAAATTAGAGGTAGGGGATTGTGTGCTCCAACCCCATTCTCTACACTCCTCCTCTTGATGTTGTGTGTTTCTTTTTCAACAAAGTGGAGAACTCTGTGCCAGCCCTATACAGTGACAGAGACAAATTAGCATTCAAACTTTTACTGTCCTGTGATGTTGCTCTAGCAGGTAGATGTACTTGATGCTTGTTCTGCTCAACCCTAGCAAATTACTAGGCCCTTGGCTCCGGCTGGATTGCCTAGTAATACATGTTGGCCTCTTCAACACAGAGAAAACCTAACTACCCTTGCAGTGAATGAGTGTTCTGTTGAGTCAGAAGAAATACTAAGTATAAAATCCCTCCTTCCTGTGCTTCTGAGGAATTTTTTTTTTGAATAGCAGGTGTCTTCTCTTGAACTGCTGGAGGAAACCTCAAAACCATGGGAAAGAGAGGGATGAAGGATCAACCTTGGAAATAAATTGAATTGTGTTGATTGACAGCATTTTCTGCTTTTGCATTCTTATAGTAGAAAGTTTTTTCTCTCTTCAAATGGTAGAAAGGGAATTAAGATTTACTTGAATACCATAGCTAATGAAAATAATGTTATAGGAACTATAGAAATACTTCTGACACTTGAATGCAGAGTAGATATGTGAGTGTGGGCATATATGAAACATTAACTTTACTGATCAACAGAGATACTTCTTGTATGAGACAAACATTTATGAAGGATTTCTTCTGAAGTTCTGCTGCAATTTGAAATTTGGATTTTCTGTTACCTTGATTTTATTTTTCTTTAGGTGCATGTGAAGGAACGCTAGCCTGTTCAACTTGTCATTTGATCTTTGAACACCACATATTTGAGAAACTAGATGCAATTACTGATGAAGAGATGGACATGCTGGACCTGGCCTATGGCCTCACAGAAACGTAAGGCAACATAACATTTCACCACATGCAAGAATGGAAAGAAGGGTTTGCAGATAGTGCAGTCCGGTATTCTTAGAATACCTAAATCAACTTCTAATGAATAGCTGGATTCTGCTACACAAACGGGACTGGCAAGTTTAAATATTGCTTATCTGAAATCATATTAAAAAGATGTCAGTACTGTTTTGTAACTGAACAGTGGCAGTTGCCTGTACTTGCTCGTCAGAGGCATCTGACACATAAGTGACACGTAAGTGTCAGATACTGACAAATACCCAGTTCCTTCAACAAAAACTTTGCTGCTGCTCTTGTGCATGAATTTTCTTGTCCATGTTTCCCTTCCCTTCTGTTTTCTGTCTCCATTAGTCTGTAGCTAGTTAATGTATTGTGTGACTCTTATGTTAGTATTTTAGTTTTGGCCAGATCTTCTTTTCACAGAATCACAGAAGGGTTGAGGTTGGAGGGGACCTCTTGAGGTCATCTTGTCCAACCCCCTGCTCAAGCAGGGCCACCTAGAGCCGATGCCCAGGACCATGTCCAGATGGCTTTTGAATATCTCCAAGGATGGAGACTCCACAACCTCTCTGGTATTTATGTACATTGATAAGATCATCCCCCTGAGGCTTCTCTAGGATAAACAGTGTCCCACATGGCAGTGTCCCCCGCTTGTCATGATTTGACTTATATGCACCAAGAGGACTCTGACATAAGCCAGATTCCCTTTTGGGTGAAACTAATCCCAAAGAGTGCTGTAACTCTTTCAGGGATGTCAGAGCACTTTATACCTGACCTGTGTAGCATTGGGGTTTTTTATGTGTCTGCACAGAAGTACTCTGAATTAACTCATTTTATCTCTTATACCAGTAACATTTCTACATGAGAGTATGCTTTTCTCACTTCAGCCAAATCTTAACTATTCTTGGAGGTTGTGAAGGCACAGAAGTCAAGCTTTGAGAAACTTATTTCAGCTTCTTTTGGTTTATCATTTTTCTTGTCTCCCAGAAAGCATTGTAATGTCTATTAAGTTTACTTAATTTACTGTTACAGTGGATTTACTTTACTGTTACATCTGCTGTAATTCTCTTAAGAGTAACCTTTTAGGTTCTGGCCCAAACCAGTTCCTAAGTAGCTCTGGAGGCCGAAACTTTTTTGGCTTTTTTCTTTGGCTATCTTCTAATTAAAGGTTTAAAGCAAGGAGTTTTTACTGAAGAACTGGAAAACAGTAGAAAGCCAGAGCGCTCTGTTTAAGTATTTCTGTCAGTTTTTTTTCAAAGTGTTTCAGACCAAATTAAGTTTTAGACCCTCTGAAGACAGCTGTTTGTTGTGTCTAACAGGTTTTCCTAACACCATGTTCTTGTGGCCAGGGATCTTTTATATGTGTGAGAGGGTGAATTATCTGGAAGATGGAGCTTTAAGTGACTGATACTGGTTATAGGTTACCTGGTCTCTTTTGTTGATATAAACTTGTGTAATGGAGATGCACTACTATGCCCTGTCATAAGTGTAAGGATAAAAGTTTTATCTTGTCAGTGACTCTTTGAATTTGGGAAAGTTTCATCTAGCAGCCATCATGAAATCTAATGTTTTTTAAAATGATGGACTAATTAGAAAGCTTGAAACAAAATTGTTTTGCATGACTGCAGAACAGAAGAGATTATTAAAAGTAGTGAGGTGGGGGGTGGGATGCAAATCATGGCGAGTTAAATGTTTAAAAAAGAAATACTGAAGGAAAAAAATAAGCTGAGAAACAGCATGCTAAAAGGTTAGAAGCAAAAGTATTTTTCTACTTATTGGAAGCAGAACATTTGTCTGCATGAAGAGCCAATGGGTAATATAGAAGGTGCACTTAAAATATAAAAAAAGATAACATAAAAGCAAAGTTTCTCTTGCATTGTTGTCTCTAGAGATGTTATGGGATGTCCATGCACTGGAAGATTTCTTTGCAGAAGGCTTCCTGGAGCATCTCTCTCAAACTGATGTATCCATAGAAGTAGTACTACAGCAGATAAGTAAAATGAGTAGTAACAAATAGTAATGACTAGGTGCATTTGCCCAGGAGTTCTACAGGAATTCTATACACCACTTCTGAACTACTGTCTGCAAGGCTTAATTAGTTTAATACTGCTTCCACATCAAAGGAATGGGAGGTAGCAACCCAACTTTTAAAATTACTTCACTAGAACTGGGGAACAGTGCATCTGTAATGTGCTCTAGGCAATCCTGCTTTAGCAGGGGAGTTGGACTAGATGATCTCTAGAGGTCCCTTCCAACTCTGACAATTCCATGATTCCCTACTGGATATATTAATCATGTGTCTATGGGCTGGCAAGGAAAGAATTCAGCAGAGCTTTTGTAGAGGGAAGTAACAGATATGGGAGCTCTTCAGATTAGTCACTGAGGATGTAGATAGACCTTGCAGTTCACATAGTTTACTTCAGAAATTCTTTACTAGGTCTTGAGTTGTAATGGCTTAAGAGCAAAGGCTCTGTAAAGGATAAGTAATTGGTTATGTTACTCAGTATGGTAAAATCAAAAACTCAGTGAAGACACCCACAAGGATCTTGTGCCATTGGGTGATAGGAAAAGAAATTTGGTGTTAAAAGGTGTTGGTAAATGCATTTGGAGAGGTGGGTAGAACAGTGGTAACTTTGCATACTTGAAATAGCTAGTCAGCTTGCTAGTGTCTTTCCAGGAATGTCAGCTTCAGGTTTGATGGCTTAAAAGGTAAATGGAATATTGGCAATATTAGGTGGGAGCAGGTAGAAATACAGAAAATCCTGAAAATGTTTTTTTTTTTTTTTAAAAAAAATCCAATAAGATCATGGTTTTTTACTTGTGCAACTCTAACTCCCTGGTTTATGTGGTTTTTTTTTTCCATTTTTAGTTTTAGTAGAATGACATGAAATAGAGGGAAGGCCTTTAGAAGTGGTTAAAGGGGGAAAGCTTTCATGCAGGGATTGAATAAATCATCTTTTTTGGGGCAAGTCTAAGCTTCTTCAGCTTTAAGGTGTGGCGGTGGAATCTGGTTAAATATATATAAAATTGTAAATGCTGTGGAAGAATTTGGATAGAAGAAGGTAGTCTGTTTCTCACAGTGTTATTTAGTGCTGCCTAGTTTTTTGTACTGCTGTGTAGCAGGCTCAAAACAAAGGGCAGTGTTACTTCATGTGAAGTAAATCTGTTGCCACACTGCACAGTACAGATGCAATTAGCATTGGTCTTCAGTGAAAAACAGGCACGTCAGAAAAATTAAGCCTTACAGGCAATGCTACATATAAATATCAGAAATCACATCTGCCTAATAGACTTCATTTCTAAAGCTATTCTTATAGATGCATATTCATGAGATGAAATCTTCTGGTAATGTATGTATTTATACATGCATTCTGGTAATTTGAAGTTGTATACAGCCATTTACATAGAAGTATTACTTTTGTGTGTAGCACTGAATTGGGAGCTTTAACAACAGTTGATCACTGTGTGCTTGAAAGAGTTCTGTATAGATATTAATGTAGTACCATTTTTTATACTATCTCTGTCTACATTCCTATACCAATTAAATTATTATTCAGCTGCTGCTACAGAACATTGCCCATCCTTTTTGTGACATTTAAGTATTCTATACTGAAGTACCAAGGCACAGACATTGAATTAAAGATATCCCAGCGATAGAAGTGGCTTGTGGTATCTGCAGAATTTTGTGGTGGTATTAAATCATTTGATTTTAATTCCTCACATAGAAGATTTTATTCATGCAGAATGAAGATTTTTTTTTGAAGGAAAATGAAGGATTGCATCTCCTCAGGGGCTGGGAGTATTTTATCCTTCTCCCTCCTGTGTTTCTTGTCTCTTCGCTCTTACCATTCTGGTTTAATGACCCAATCAAGTTTAGTTTCAAAACACTGGTCTGTCTTCAGACTCTGGATGGGTTAGGCTATGCTTTCTCTGAGGTTTTCGTTCAAATTCATTGCCTTCATCTCTTGAGAGATGACAAATCTCCCTTTGGAGATCAAATGTCATTACCTGCACTTAATTGAACTATTAGTGAACCATTGAAAATGGAAGAGTTGCCCTTATTATATGTTGTCTCAGCAAGTAGGAGGTACTTTATACAACTTTCCAATGTACTGAGCTCTGTTAATTGGAGTAAATCATGATTATTGCCACTTATATCTTTACATTGATGCATGCAGTTCACTCCTGGTCTTGATTAAGACCATGCACAAGGTTTCTAGATCATGATGTGTTTGGGATGGCTGAATGCTGGAGGCATAAGGGGGTGTGTGCTGTTAGATGTGTGATTGGTTAGAACTAACGACAATGTTGTATTTCTCTACAGATCACGTTTAGGCTGCCAAATCTGCTTAAAGAAATCGATGGATAATATGACTGTTCGAGTACCAGAAGCTGTTGCGGATGCTAGACAATCAGTAGATATGAGTAAAAACTCCTAAAAGAAAATATCTTAGGGGTTTTAAAGAAGCTTAATTATTTTTATAACTTATTTTTAAATGTGTAATTAAATATGGAAACTTGCATAATTGTGAGTTATTTTATATGACTATCAATATTAGATTAATGCTATTTTAATTTTCTTTATAGAACCTCCTATATTTTTACGCTTAAGATGCAATAATACTTCTTATAACTGATATTGGATTATAAATGTTAGCAAGTGTATTACAGATTTCATATAATATTATTCTGCCAAAACCTTTAATGACATTTGAAAACTGTATCACTTCTGCAAGACTTCTCCTAAATACCCCTGAGCATTTCTAGGTTTTTGACCTGGATATGTTAAAGAACAAAACCTGTAAGATTGCATGGGGTCTTTTTAAAGTTTTGTCATTAAAGATGGTGTGCTCAGAGCTAATTGGCTTTTTCAGTAAATACGATACTTCCTCAGCAAATAGTGGACTTTCAGGGTAGGGATTTTCCAAACTTTGGAATCTTAATGAGATGTGGCAAGTTTTGTATTCCAAAAATACTGTTAAAACCGTGAAATCTGGGGCCCAATACAGAATGTTGGCACCTGCAGCTTAATTGCTGCCGTGCATCTCTGTTGCCCAAATAAGTTTAACTTCAGTTTAACTGTATTTACATTTGACTATACCACAAATACGGGGATACCCATGGCTTAGAAGAGTAAAGCCTTGGTGCTGTCTAATGGGAGAGCATATGCACTGGAGGTAATTGTAAATTTTTGCTGTTATCTGAAGATGTCAGAGTTGGGATTGAAGAGGGCAATGTTTGTCAACGTAAGATTTGTTCTGAAATTTTTCTCTCAGTTTTTCAGTTTTGAGCTTGTTCAGGAGGCAGTTTAGTGTTAGCAAGGGCATTCAGCTTGCAGAGAATCCTGGACTCTGCACCTTGCTCCCAGGATCATTTCAGTAATGGCTGAT
Organism: Gallinago undulata; assembly: GCA_026546715.1. NCBI lineage: Eukaryota > Metazoa > Chordata > Aves > Charadriiformes > Scolopacidae > Gallinago > Gallinago undulata. Next base: position 188,423,697 of record JAOTQQ010000001.1, on the reverse strand, counting down.
GTGAAATGACCAAGTATATTTAATCCATAAAGACACTAGATCCCCATGGTGGGATAGTCCATAGTCATGGACTGATGATGAACTTTCAGTTGGATCTTGTTTTTAGTCTTTCTAAAGTAGACCAAAATAAAATAATGTCTTTAAGACTCTTTATTATTCTTTCCAGTTTTTGTTGCCTAAATAATTAAAAGATATGGCTGTCACTAATACAGTAGTTCTTACCTCTGTAAGGTTGTTTTAAATTTTTGGCCTTGTTGTTATGTATATAACCTGTTTGTTTAGACTTGAATGATCTAATGCATTCATTAATGCCTTATTTGAACTGGTGACAATGACATCTAGACTATTTGAATTCTCATATTTATAGGAGAGGAAAATATTTTTTTCTCAGTGTCAAATATAGGGATTATTTTGAGCTTTAGAAAGGGAAAAAATTCATCTGTTATAAAAAGAAATATTTTCTAGAACTCTGAAAATAGATCTAGATTTCCTCTCTGAGAAGCTACTCATTTGTTTCATGGTATTCCCTTTGGATTTTCTACTAGAACAAGGTATGCTTAATGTGGTCAGGTAACTTAATCATACAGGGCTTTCAAAATACACTTCCTATCTCATATAATTCAAAATATGACTTCAGAGTTGACATTTCCTGGCTTTGGAAAGACACGGAGTGAGGTCGGGGAGAAGAGTGGAAATAAATTGGGGAAATGCTTTGAAGATACTGCTGTCTTCCTCTTCAGCTGCTATCTGACCATAACTTAGGGATTACCCTCCCACAATCAGATGCTAAAGTAAATCAGTTCTGACTTTGTTTTGCCTTTGTCCTGATCTCATTTCTATACAGAAATTATTATTAAATTTTGAATTTTTTTTGTGAGGCAGCTCTTTAGCTTCCAAGAGAGGGAACTCGGGTTATAATGAGATGTATTGTGCGTTCTTACACAGGAAAGAAATCTGAGGTTTTGGTATAGCTGTAAGGTCTGGGGGTAGATGTTGGTATTTGTTTGGTTGGGTTTTTTTGTTTGTTTTGTTTTACTTACAGCACCAAGCACTTCTCCTTGTGGGAATCTTGAAGCGCTTAACACTGTTAAAAAAAAAATGTGAAACAGCTCTCCTGTGACAGTTTTCTTTCAAAGCCAAGGTTGTTTCCTCGTGCATTTCCTGCGACAGGTTCTTGTTACAAAGACTTTGACTCTCCCATAGTGTGCCTGTGGAAAGAGTTACTTAGCACAGCAAGGCAAAAAAGGACACTTCAAAGTTCATTCTGAATTCTAGAGGTATCCCATATTGCATGCAAAGGGAAATCTCAGAAGGTGAAGGGACTGACATGCAATCCCCAAAATGCACAGCTCGGATATACATGTCTCCTTATTGTCAAAATGATTTGCAAATAAATCTTATTTTATATCACTTTCTGACACCTTGTTTGTATTGATTTTTCTTCCCCTTTTCTCCAAGTCATGGAATGTATTTCTGTGTGTAGAATGGAACTTAACAGTTAATGATGCATATTCAAGTGTAAGTATGAATTATTGTGCATTGACACGCAATTAAAGCATCAAAACTAGTTATAAAAATACTTGTTTACTTCCTTGTCCAAAGAAAGACTACAGGTAACTCATTTTCTAAAGGCACTCACTTCCTCTGTCAATACATGGAGTGAGTGGATCTCTTCTGCCTCTCTCACCTCAAAAATGAGGACGAAATCAGAACTGACTCTGTCAGTGCGGTACTTGTTAGTGTTTGGTGGGACGTCTGAAGGGGAAGGAAGGAGGTGCCTTGTGCTCCCACGGTCCCAGGTCATCATGTCCTGCCGGGGGAAACTTCCATCCTCTGGAGTGCAGGCTGTCACTGGGGAGAGGCAAAGACATGTTCTCCAGGCAGTTTGTTACTTCTATGTCAGGAAAGACTCCTGAATCTGAAGTTCACAGCTTTTGGCTGCAGGGCTCCTTTAAGATTTAAGGCAGATGTGTCCAGACTTAATTCAACTTGCCTCTGACAGCAGTGTGAAAAGGCCATGCCCAAAAAAGCTACGGTGAAAGTGACTGTTACTAGTCTGGGCATGGAGAAGACTGGGCATGGAGAAGTAAATCTTGGAGAAAAGGTGTTCACGCTGAGCCACTGAGGTATCAGATGGTAGAAAAGGTTGGAAAGAGGCTGAAGCTGCTGTAGATGACGCGGTGACTTCTCATGATGTGAAAAGGGAATGGGGGTTTCCTGCACCAAGGGGAGAGGCAGTTGTCTTTGTGGGGTGGCCCTGTAGGTCTGCAGGGTGTAGTTCCTCGCTCTTCTTTCTCTCCCTGCTGTGCTGCCAGGAGAGCAACACAAGAAGCGCAGTCCATACCTAAAACCACAGGCATTTAAAGCAGCCCAGAGGTTTACTTCCTAATCTGGTTATCTCTTCCCTTTTTTTTCCTGAAATTTAATGTTTGCGGTTTTGGTGTTGGTTGGTTGTTGGTTGTTTTTTGGTTTTTTTGTTTTGTTTTGTTTTTGTTTTTCAAAAAGGTCTTGTTAAAAGTAATTTCTGGCCAGCAGTGATTTAGCATTTGCAGCTGGAGCAAACTCATCAAGCAGGAGGCATCATCTCTTGCATCTGCTAGGGCTGAGAAAGGACAAAAAAGGTTTGGGACGGGCTTGGTGCAACCTCCCTTATGCCCACTCAGGCAGAGCAGAGCTTTCCCCTTCCCATTTCTGGCTCTTTTAGAGCGTGTCTGTGCTAGAAGACGGGATCAGGTCTGAGATGCTCCAACTGGTGCTGGCCCCGGGTGGTAAATCCCTGCAGTGCTGGGAGGGGTTAAGCTCTGGTGTGGGGCCACAGCTCTGGATGGAGCTGGTTGCTGTGGAGCCAGCCCGGGTGTCAACAGCTGAGAAAGAAAGGCAGGTTCTACTGGAAAAGAGTTATTGCTTGACCAGGCCAGGCTGCCACCGCTCTGTGTATCTGCACCCAGCCAGCGGAGAGGCTGAGCATGTAGTCCCATGGAAAGACAGATGGACATTGGCCACACGTTGACACACATACATTGGCCACGTCGTTCAGTGCAGACAGAAAACACAGTGCCAGCCGTGTGAGCCCCTGCGGGCTAATGGGGAGCTTCAGCCATTGACCTGGGGCTGGTGGCTCCCTGTGACATCCTTGGGAGCAGCCCCATGGGGGGCTTGGCCAGCTCTTGTGAGGTTCCTCTGCCTGTCATGGTGTCTGCTCATTCATGTTCGCAGGGATGAGCCATCAATCACATAGCACTCTTCAGTGACAGCAAAGGACATTTGTGCTCGGTTTCTCCTGTGCTGCAGCAGGCAACAGAGGACGTGTTACAGATGAGAAGTGATAATGGCATGGAGCCCTGGTGCCGAGTCAGTAACCACTTCCAGGTATTCTGGAGAAGTCTGTGGGCACCTGTGGCAGCTGTACCAGGGTTGCAGATGTGACTGGCAGCTGGTGGGCTGAAATATCTGGGTTTGGAGAAGTCTGTTCTGTCTCACTGGAAGAAATACCAAGCCATAGGGCATAGATGGTCTCCTTCAGGCTGTGTTTGATTAAAAATGGTTCCCCCAATCCAGTTTTGGCACATATACAGGTTGAGCGGAGAATGGATTGAGAGTAGCCCTGAGCAGAAGCGCTTTGGGGTCTTGGTGGATGAGAAGCTCAACATGAGCCAGCAATGTGCATTGGCAGCCCAGAGAGCCAACCGTGTTCTGGGCTGCATCAGAAGAAGCTTGGCCAGCAGGTTGAGGGAGATGGTTCTGCCCCTCTGCTCTGCCCTGGTGAGATCCCACCTGGAGTACTGTATCCAGCTTTGGAGTCCTCAACACAGGAAGGACATGGACCTGTTGGAACAGGTCCAGCGGAGGGCCACGAAGATGATCAGAGGGATGGAGCACCTCCCCTATGAGGACAGGCTGAGAGAGCTGGGGTTGTTCAGCCTGGAGCAGAGAAGGCTCTGGGGAGACCTTGCAATGGCCTTCCAGGACCTGAAGAGGGCCTACACGAGATCTGGAGAGGGACTCTATCAGCGAATGTAGTGAGAGGATAAGGGGTAATGGTATTAAACTGAAAGTGGGGAGATTAGATTAGATATCAGGAAGAAAATGGTTCCTGTGAGGGTGGTGAGACACTGGAACAGGTTTCCCAGAGAAGCTGTGGCTGCCCCATCCCAGGAGGTGTTCAAGGCCAGGCTGGATGGGGCTTTGAGCAACCTGCTCTAGTGGGAGGTGTCCCTGCCTATGGCCAGGGGGTTGGAACCTGATGATCTTTAAGGTCCCTTCCAACCCAAACCATTCTATGATTCTATGATACTCTTACTCCATCCAAGAGCACCTGAGCAGGTTTCTGAGGTGGGTTAGCAGCTCATTCTCATTTTACTTCTCTGCAAGTAACAGCCCTGCTTTGCGTAGGTGAGGCAGCCCTTGCCTTTGACCTGGTGAGTGCTGACAGGCTTTACTGGTAACGGCTTGGAAGAAGAAGAGCATTGTCTTCCTAGAAAAACCTGACTGGAGGGGGGAAAGGGAAGGAGAGGGAGAGCTGAGGCAAGACCACAGGGATGCAGCTGCAGCCTTTTGGATGCGGGAGAGAGGCAGCCGTGTACCACCCAGGGAGCCAGCAATGGGTTTTGGCTGGGGATAAAGGTAGAAGGTCTCATCTCAGAGGAATGTTTAACAACAGATGAAAATAGCCGTAAGAGAAAACAAATGGTGTCATAGAGACAAGGCATATGGTAGCTCAGAGTGACGGGGAGGCCCATTCAGGCTGTGGTTCAGTTCCAGGGGAGTGATGATTGTCAGGAGGGAGCACGGCAGGGAATAGCTGGAGCAAGGGAGCTTCTGCTTCAGATTTCAGCACTTTTTTCTTTCTTTCTTTCTTCTGGCCTAATTGAGTTGTTATGATCATCACAGTCATCAGATTATTGTCAGAAATTAGGAAAAAACCCATTGTGTCTTGGCATGGAGAAGAAAAAATAATCAATGTCCCTTGCCTTGACGTTTCCTGCCCTTTTGGGGCTGTCCTTCAAGGAGAAGGGCAGGACAGGAGCCTCGGAGGTGCAGGTCTGGGGAAGCAGAGCAGAGCTGCCCCGAGGGTGAATGTTGTCCTGGCAGGAAAGCTCAGGAGCCTGGGATCTCCCTCTGCTGAGTGATGTATGCAGAAAATGTTGTATTTCTAACTCAAACAGCTCGCGTTTGCGCACTGCATACAAGCTTCACACCAAAAATGACCTTAAACACTTCATTGCTGGTCTTTATCATCTACCGCTTTGGCATTTTATTAAGTATATTTGTCTCTGGATAAGCAGGGTAGGAAATGTTTCCCTTCTGATTTGCCTGTTACAGCGCTGATTTTGAGAGGTAAAAATGCCTAAAGGAGGCAGAAGGCACCAGGGACTTTTATACCAGCACACAGAAATGAAGGCGGGGGGGAAACAATTACCAGGCAACAGGAGTTAATTCCTAGAATAAAAGAACAGCGTAACCGCAGGATGTTTGCCATGGTATTTCGCTGCTTCTGTCACTGGACAGTCGGCGCTGCAGCTGCCCGGCGCTGGGCTGCTCCTCCTTTGCTGCCTTCACCAGGAGTAACACGTCCAGTCCATTTTTGCTTCCTTCCAGATGAGGCGCCTCTGTAATGGCTCTAGATCCCAGGAATTTTGTAACATTAACCTTCCTCGGAGGGTCAGGTGCCAGAAATTTATTACTCTCTGGCGAAATCATTTCCCCAAATCGTCTGTTTTTTGGATAGGGAGTGAAAAAAGAGCCCCAGCTACGAGCCCGCGGCGAGGCTGGGCTGCAGGACGGTCCGTGCTCTTGCCCTCTCGCACTCCGGCCCCCATGGGTTCTGCAAGGAGATATTCATGACCAGGAGGACAGGGATTTTTATGCTCCTTCAAAATCTGAGTTCACGAATATGCAGGAAGGTCCTCTGGCTGAAACGTTGTGGTCACCTTTAAGCCTGGACGGAGACCCGCCTTGTTTAAGGAGTTCATTCCTGGCAGCAAACTCGAGTGGGAGATGCTTCTGACAGCAGGTCTGAATCTGCAAACACTTGGCCCAAATGCAGTGAGGGAAGAAAAAGAGCCTTTATCCAATCCTTGCCACTTGGTCCCCATCTCTCCAAAATAAACAGACCGGTATGTTTTGGTTTAGCAAAAATGCTGAAACAAATTACATGCGATACAACTTCACAGTACTATTTCAGAAGTGAAAAACAGCAATATTCTTTCCAGAGCACGCTGAATATTTAGATATAAAAATAAAACACCTATCCAGGCCCCACTGGTGCCTGCGCTGAGCTCCCAACCCTCCCCTCTTTTATTTCCCCTGCTGCTCCCACTGGAGAGTCCCTGATTTATCGGCTGTGTCCCTCCCGCTCCCTCCCCTGCAGCTCCTCACTCAGAGCCCAAGACTTCCACTCACTCAGTGGGTACATCTGATTTTTTGTTTGTTTGTTTTCCTGCTCAGTTTACATCCTTTTTGTTGCGTTTCTTTGTCAGAGAGTATCCTGCAAAAATTTTCTTTTTTTACCACACAGGTCAATATTTGCATTAAAAGCACACCCTGCTTGTTTCAATAACCACGAAATTCTTCAGCTTTCTTTTACTTTCTGTGTAACTGTGGCATCCCAAGGGGTAAGCTGGAAATAACAGCCCCTCCGGGAGCTGGCAGAGGAAAGAGGAGAAGGGCAGAGGAGCAGGTCCTGGCTCCAGAGCCACATCCTTGTGTGTGAGTAGGGGCTCTGGCCCCTCTTCAGCCCCTGGGAGCTGGAGGGGGAGCTCAGAGCTTGCCCCCGGCGTAATGCTGAGGTCTGGGGTCAGTGCACGGGGCTGTGGAGGAGCAGATGAAATGGATTTGGGGAGCACACGTGTTCTCAGAGCCAGGCAGTGCCGGAAAACCTCAGGTTTCTGCGGCCCAGCTTTCACCAAAGCTCCTCCTGCAAAGTGCTGAAGATCTGCCCGACCACTGAAAGTACAGCAAGAGGCAATTTAATTAGTGACCGACGAGAAACCTCATGTCTGAACAGCTTCACCCAGCCCTGCGTCCTTCATGCACGGCCTCCGCCAGGCCCGGCTCCCTCTTCTATTGCTGTTAACTTTGACAGTCTCCTAAAAAAAAAATTATCACAATTACTGCTGAAGCGATGAAGCAGTAGAAACCTGGAGAGTGCTTTCTCCGTTTTCTGCCAGGTTATCCATGGTTCTGATGCCACCTGCAATGTCAGTGTGCTCTTCTTCTAATTTCACAGCCTTGATAGGAGTGCTTTTGAAAAAAAATCTCCATTTCTGAAAACTTTTCAAGGTCCTGGCTGGGAGCTTTTTGACTTCCAAACTGAATTTCAACCTACAGTATTTTAACAATTACTACTTTTATTTTCTCATGGAAAATGTGAAATAAACTGCTGTATAAAATAAATAATTCTCTTTTTTTCATGAAAAAGTATGAAAATTGAGTATTTTTCTTGTTTTATTGCTTTTCATACAGTGGAAGCTGTTCATTTAATTGGCATGTGCAGAAAATCAATTATGCTGTTTTGCACAGATCACTGTTTGATTCTGGTGAACTCATTCATAACCTTTTCCAACTCTGTATCTACGGAAATTGTCTTTAAGTCTCTCTACAGCACAGGCTCTGAAAGATCTTTTCTAACCCTACATTTTTTTCCAAAAGGATGGACACAGGGCTATAAACCCAGGACATTTGGTTGGAGGGGTTTGGGTTGGAAGGGAACTTCAGAGATTGCCTACTCCAGCCCCATGGCATCCTGCGTACTTCATGAGGTATCCGCATAAACTTTGTGTATCTGATAAGGCTATTGCATAAAATTTCTAGAGTATCTGATGTTTATTGCAGAACTTCTCTAGATTTTCTAAGGACGTTGATTGTGATGAAATTTGATGTGTTTTCACAGACACTGCACATATTTTACCCCTTAGTTTTTGGAATGGTTGTGGAATTTTTCAAATGAAATCTCCAAGCGAGCTAAGAAACACTCAGAGGATGTTTTGGTTTAATCTGTTAAATAATCACTCTTACATTATAAACCAGTTGTCATTAACGTTTTTAACTTGAGTGTGATGCCAGGAGTATTGCCCACATGTGACATTTAATCATTTTGATCTAGAGGAAAAAGAAACCCACATTTTCCCATTAAAATACAACAATTAAGACAAGCAAATAAAAAAAGAAATAGAGATGTGGATCCAGTCTTCCTGGTGAAGGGCTCGTCAGGGCTGGAGAGCCAGAGTAGAGTGGTGGTGAGTCCACAGCAGGTGGCCACAGTGGCCATTAGGCAACCCTTGGCTTGTCTGTAGGGTAACAGAGAAATTTAACAACAATTTGGATGGTGTCTCCAGCACCTTTGAGGGCACAAGCCACTGTGGGATCCTCTTGATACCCATAGACTGGAAGGGGCTTCTGAACAGCATTTGTTCATAAGAGAACGTGCCAAATGTGCCAAAAAATTAAATTTTTCCCCTAAACTATAGTCAGTAATTTTGTCACTGACTGGTTGCTAAACCTGAAGTACTTTGGGCTATGAAAGTGGTTTTGTTGCTGGTTTTTTTTGCTGCAAGGATTCAGTTGAAGAGTTATCTCAAGGGTTATTCTTAATGTAGAGCTTCTGGTGTGATGTCTGTTAGCTCAATGTGTCCTGATTGTCCTGACCCTGTGTCCTGAGCTTGAGTGGCCACCATGAGGACACGTTGCTTTAGGAGGCAAAATTTGTGTCGTAGCAAAAGAAAAAAAATCTGAAAAAACTTTCCGAGAAGACTTTCAGGCTGAGAAGGAGAAATAATACTCATTAGTGGATCACCTGGCTGGAAAAATAGCTATGCTCATGGAGTCCATGATAACGGAAGCTGAGAGGCAGAAATGAAAAGTTGTGAAAGCACATCTCTCGTGGGTAGCTGGGTCTTCACCAGCTCTCCTAGTTAGTCAGTTTTGGTGACTAATGGTCATTTAGTTCTCACTGAAATAAATTCAATGAAAGCATTTTGTTTGAGCATGACTATCACCTATGGCTTTTTTGGTGTTTCTATCATGAGGACACACAATGGAGCTGTATCAGCTGGTTTCTTGCAAGAACCTGGCAAGATCTGCCTCCATTTGGTGTTTGTTGGACAAGAAGTATCTTGCCTGTGGTGATGAGATTGGAATGGGTGGGAGATGCCTGGAGGGTTAAAGAGATTGCGGGTAAATTCGTAGTTCTAAGAAAAGTTATTTCAAGGTGTGATCTTTCAGCTAAGTGGTAATTATCCAACATTTTTCAAGATATACCCAGAAGGAGGAGAAAAAGTATGATCTTGGGTGGGAAGATGGGTCTTTTTGTTTTCCTGTCATTCTGCATGAAGTATGTAAATACTCTGATGCTATCATTTGTCTTGGGAAATTAAGGAAATTAGAGTGGGAGGATTAGAGACATTTTTAATCACCTCTGGCTCTGCATCCAAGGATTTTTTCCATGATTCATTTTTATCACAGGCAAGGATCTTCTCTGCTGGACCTCAGAGGGTGCAAACCCCACAGCTGTGGCTGCATCCCTGCAACTACGTGTTTGCCACCACTGAAGGGCTGACTCCTGATCTCTCCATTTGTGGGTCTTGGGCTGCTTTCCTTGTCTGCACGTAGAGGGTTTGACAATGTCCACCTCTGGGGCTGTGTGACCCCTCCCTGCCCACACTGCCTGGGAGGCCGCAGCTCAGGGACGGTGCCCAGGCTCGCTGCCAGCCCTGTGGCCACTAAGGCACCCATGTAAAGTACACTTTGTCCCTACAACACCTTCTGTCTGGCAAAGTCCATAATGGTGACGCAAGATGAAGGGTGATCTGAGGGAGCCTTTACAGTGGTTTTTTTTTTTTTTTTAGGGGGGTATTAGTGAGGGGCGGTAGTCAGCTTAGATCCAGCCCAGCACTTCACAACAGATTTTTCTCTCCCTGGTGTTTTGCAGGGCCTGGATATGGTTTGGGGTGGTTTTACATCTTATATTTGATGGATCTCTATGCTTAAAATATTTACTAATCCCAGCTTTATCAGGGTCTATGCAACCAGGTGCCTTAATACACCCTGTCTGCTTAATCTTTGTCATTCAAATGGAATTTGAAGTTCTACCCAAATTGACCCATAATCTCTTGTTTTGTACAGTGTGCATTTTCAATTTATTTGTGAGGGGAGTGTGTGCTGCTTTCTTGTTTTCCAGGTTAGGACAGTCACCTTCACAGCAGAGACCCTTTCTGTCTTGGGAAATGATCTTTGAAAGGTGTCCTCAGAGCATATGAATGCAAAATGGAAATGTGTCATTTATTTGTTGGGCCAAACATCAAGCAGCAAGCAGGGAGTAAAAAGGGCAATACAGTAATTGTGTTATTTAAATTTATTTAGTGGGTAATGCTGATGAGTAGTGAGGACATTATTAGAAAGCTTTTGTTACAGGCAAGGATAAAAATAGAATTAATAGCTCCTGCAGGCAATTACTCTTAAAAATCATGGCTTGTTCCCTGTCTCAGAAGCTCAGTGGGATGATGGAGGTTCTGTGTGGGGCCAGAAAGGACAAACATGAGAAAACATGACCCTGGACCTTGCTCCATGCCAGGTTTCTCCCAGAGGAATTCCCCCCACCCACTCACACCTCTACAGGACCAAGAAATGATCACCCCTAGGCAGCTTGAGGGGTTCAAAGGACACCTACACACACAGTAGCCATCTCGGTAGTTCAAAGCAGGGTTTACATGGTCGGTGGTGGCTGCTGCTGCCAAGGTGTGGGCTGCAGGGATCCTGCCAAAGGAGCTCTGGCTTTAGGCAGCCTCTGGAATGTGCAATCCATAAATCCCCTCCTACTTTGCTCCATGACACCTAGAACACTTCTAGAGGGTTTGTGACTACCCTTCAGTGCCTTCAGACAGCAAACCAGAATTAACTATGGCTAGAGCTTGTCCTTCTAAATCCCACCTAAAATGGGATTTAGCCTAAATTCCACCAAAAGGCACCCAAATTCCCCCTAAATCCTAGAGAACCACTTAACCTCCAGTTTAGTCCTAAGCGACATGACATCTACTTCAGGAGATGTCTCCTTGCTTGAACTTCAGTTTCCTCGTGCTGAAAGTGGGTGGTGGGTGAAGTCTGGGATGCCCTGCTCTGGGGAAGGGGGTGGTCCTCTCTCACCTACCTTTACTGTAGTCCAGAGGGTTGCCTGTAACTCTGAAAAAGCTTCTCATCTTTTTAACAGCATCCAGCTATTTTCCTTAAGGGGTGGGAGGAGTGAATCCCAAGGAGATGTTTTGCTATTCATTGCCTGCACAGTGAATGAGAAGGGGTAGCACCTAACACAGCTGGTCTAAATTTCCCTCTGAAGGCACCTGAGGTCAGTGTGTGGTGAACAGAGAGCAGGAGAGGCTTAACTTTGCTCAGCAAACTGAGTCCTCACGGACTGTGTGGGAGCTTTGATGTCATGGTACCACTTGGTTGTACTTGGAGGTACCTTCTGATGTCACTCCATCCACCTGGCAGTCAGGTGGTGGGACTAAACCAGTGGCTAAGGCTCCTTTTGGGAAGTGGAGAAAGAAGGCACTCATTTCAGCACAAAGAACAGTTTGAGGTGGAAGAAGACACCTCTGAATGACGCTTCAGCTGTAGAAGAGCCCAGCACCAATCTCACAGTAACTCTGAAATCTCACCTGGGCTTTAGGAGAGAAGGTCATCCCCTTCTTCAGTTCGTAGCCTCAGGCACAAATAGGCATAAGGTAGATGCCCACTCTGCATGTAAATTACTTGGTTCTACAATGAGGAGAAAGCAACAGCTGTGTTTTGAAACTCCCTGCAACAATCTTGTTTTTTCTCTCTGCTGGATGTATTTTTGCATGTTTACTGGTTAAACATAAAGGTCGTAACTAGCTCTTCTTTGGAACAACAAAATGAGTAATCATTGTGGAGTTGTGAGTAATCACTGAGGACTGGGAGTCTCCTGTATCATTAAGGTCAGTTCCTGGGTAGTCAGGAATGTCCTATGTCTCCACCATGGCCCCTGGGGTTGGGGTAGATGGCAGACCCCTGCTTTGCACCACTTCCTTAGGCAGGATTTTCAGTAAAAAGAGTGCAGGGTGGCTCAGAAGAAAATCTGACCTGTCATGGTTATGGACTGTCAGGCAGAGGAGTGAGTGGCTGTGCCTTCACTGCTGGCTGTTTCCTCTGGCACAGCTGTACACCAGCTACGGCACCAGCTCTTCCTCCCTCTCCCCTTCCCTTTTCCCTTTCTTTTCCCCTTCCATTTCCCCTTCCTCTTCCCCAAACAGCACATGATCCTGGGTGGGGAGCTGTTGAGTACAGCTTGCAATGAAAATGTCCTTCCTGACACCCTTTGACAACACCCAAGCAAAGGAGCTCTGAAATAGAAAGGAAGAACAGTGCAACATCTCAAGAAGGAGTATTATGAGGCAATGCCCCTATTTCTGCCACACGTTAGCATCAGCTCCCCCTCCTGATGTCTGAGCACAGCCCTCACACCTTGGAGAAGTATTCTCTTTTGTCATGTCATGCTGGAGTCCAAAGCTGTGCAAGAAAATGCTTTAAAATAAGTACAGCTTTAGAGAAGAACGTGAGATGGATCCAGTCGTTCAGCTCTTTCAGGTGAAAGGCAGCTTTGTCTGGAGCCTGCTCATGAATTGGGACCATGGGCATCATTCCTGAGATGTCCCCAGAACTCTGTGAGATGTGTGGGGTCACTGGGACGGGTGCCCTGTGCCCTCAGGCCAGCACCTTGGGTCAAGGTGGGATCCGGTGCTCATCACACTACTTGCTCTGGATCAGGAACCTGCTGGGAGCCCGGTGGTCACAGAGGGGCTTGAAGACCCCTCAGGAGATAACTGTGAATGCAGCAAATGGGTGTGCTTGGTGGGAGAAGAGCTCTGTCCCCATCCCGAGCTGGGCTGCGGTTAATGAGAATGACTGTTCCAATAATTATTCCTAAAGGAAGCTGCTGAATGGAGAGCTCTGACCTTCATGTTTTAGAGCATTGTGAGATCAGCTTGGTTTGCTCTCCTCGACTGAGCTAATTTCTCTGGCGCAAAGAGATGGTCACTCCTCTTGCCCCGTTAGATGCTGTTCAGTGCTTCACTGGCCGCTGAGGGCACAGACTAATAGTCATTGTTGAAACATTTCCTCAATGGTCTAATTAAGGAGGAAGAGTTCATTTGACTAGACAGAATTAATTAATAGAGCCCGAGCCACTGTTGTGGTAGAAAGTTCTCCGTAACATCCATGAGAGGGAGAGCAATGACGGTTTTGGGAGCAGAGCAGCTCTCCGTGGCCGAGCCCACAGGTGCTGGCTGTGAGCCTCTCCCTCTCCCGCTAAACTCTGCCCAATTCAAACACAGATAGAAATTTGAAAAACAATATTATTTTATTCAGAAAAATCTGCTGTAAAAAATACTTCTTGTCTGGCTTTTCTGCCTTCTCCTTAATTTCTCACTCTGAGAGTCAGCTGGATAAAAGGAAGTGGAGGAGGCTATAGGTGATCTATACCTTGACTTCTGCTGCCAGGCAGCATGGGATGCTTACTGTGAAGAGGGGAGGTATGTTATGGACAAACAGCTGCATTTGGAGAGCAGTCTAAATTCAAAATGTCCTGATGACACTTGAGTAGTAACAAGACATCCAAAAGGTGATGTTCAGCCACGAGAGGCTGTAGGACATCCAGGGCTGGACCACAGCAAAGAAAGACTAGCAAGATCATCTTGCACTCAGGGCAGAGAGCCAGGCCTTTTTCTCTGACTATATCATAGCAAGATATTTCTTCAATTAGAAATGGAACATCTCCCTGTCCTGCCTTTGTCAGGGGTGTTTCTCCAGATCCAGGACCGCTGATGGCTCTGTTCCCCGCTGAGCCACCCTGTGTCCTCCTCCCAGCAAAGTGCTCAGGCTGCAAAGCCTTGGAGGCTTCTCAACAAACAGGGAAGTTGAAGGAAATCACTTGGAATTAAATGGAACTTTTAATTTGACTTGAGATATTTAATGTCTGTCTTTCTTCTTGGCTTTTCTAAAAGCTTGTCATAAATTGAAACAAAATCTAAGGTAGAATTTAATTTTGTATTTTTCATCTAAAATGTCAGAAGAAAATGTGGACTTTCATGGATAAAGGAAACAGGACTTCAGCAGTTTTTAAACGGAAACAATTAAGCAAAATTGATGTGTATTTACAAAATGTTTCAATATAACATAACCCCTTGCCTTCCGATGGAAAAATATTTTGGCCAGAAATCTCCACCCAGTTTTGTTCACGATCCACAACATCACCTGCAAAGAGCACAGTGTAGCTGCTGAAGACAAGCTCTGGAAACACTCGACACAAGCCTTATATCTCCCTTTTCCTTGCAAAGAGCTGTTTTCTGGTCACTGCTGCAGCAGTAAGCATAATTGCCAGTATTACCAAGAATTTGCATTTCTGGTTATCCTAAAGCTTGGTATTGCAAATGAGAGCCTTCAGAGAACTAATTAGCACACAGGCTCATTAAATGCTAAAAAATGCTCTCGCTGTCGAGGTAGATGGAGCATCCAGGCCGTTAACCCACTTCCCAAAGGCATCTCTGCCTCCTTAGGCTTTGTTCAGAGCGACCTGAATCCTTTCAGCTGTGTATGCTCAGGGAATGCCAGGTTATACCATCTACTGGTCTTGGCATCAGCACTGGGAGGCCTGGGTGCTGCCCCAGGGCTGTCCCAGTGGGATCAGACCCCCGGCACAGCCCGGCCATGGGGGACAAGGGGGCGGCGGGTCCTCTGGACCATCCCTCTCCGAGAGCCACCAACTTGGTCCAGCTCTAGTGCTGGGATGGGGCTGCCAGAAATGCTGCAGGGAAGCGAGCTCAGCCTGTGGGGAGAGAGAAAAGCGGAGGGAAATCATAGCAGCTCTGGGCTCACATTCTCCTCTTACTCTGTCTCAGAACCTAAAGAAATGGCTGTGGCTCTGTGTGGAAGTTAATTAATGACTGTAAATAATATTCCTTTGTGCTAGGAGTGAATAGCGCCCTTTATTTGGGGATCTCAGCGTGCTTAATGCTCTGTATTTAATTCAGCTTCACAGCAAAAGCTAGCTGAATTATTCATTGCAAATAAATTATCTGAAGAATACAATCCTCTTTTTTTTTTTGTTGTTGGCTTTTTTTGGGTTTTTGTGTGCTGCCTGAGAGCCCAGCCTGCTTTCTTTGATGTCCTTTTCCATAGCCAGCAGTGTCTCTGCAACAATGTGGGCAACCGACCCACAGCGCACAGCTCGTTGTGCTGTTTGCTAATTGCGAGAGCGTGTGTGCACGCGTCAGGGGCGGCAGGAGGAGGGTGACAGCCTCCGGGTCTGGCTGATGCTCCGAACGAACCTCTGAGCGGGAGACAAAGCGGTAAGTAATGCTGAGCATGTTCCTCGTCTGTGCACACGGACGAACGCACACGTATGCATATGTATATGTGGCTTTTCATACGCACACCCCTCCTCACAGGGTGCCCAGGCTCCAGTTAAGACCAATCGTGCATGGTAAGGGCTGCAAACGACAGCCTTTTGGACTGATTTTGACATAAGGCTTAATGTAACCTACAAAACACATACAGTTCCTCATATTCAGGTGAATAAAAACCTCTCTCCCCCACACCCTCAACCAGTAAGAAACTCTGTATTGAAAAGCAGAGAGATTTAATTTCTCAAAGAGAGCGTGAGCCCTGTTGCTTCAGGAAAAGCAGCAGGCAGTACGTGCTCCTCTTGGGGAGGAGCAGGTCCTACCCTACGTAGGTTCAGACCTGTCCACATCTGGAGCCCAGGGCTTTTCAGATGCCCTGGGCCTGGGGACCCCTTGGTTGTGTTGTCAGCCAGCCCTTCATCAGCGCTTTGGTGTGGGTGGCAGGTTTGAAACAAAGCCCCAGGAGGACCTTTTCATGCGGCAAAGCTCAGCAGTGAACTCGCTGATACCAGCAGGTTTGAGATGGCAAAAGCTGACACGGACCCAAAAATATTTTTCTCTGAGTCACCTACATGAAATACATCATTTGTGCAAGGAGACAAAGGCCACCACAGCTGGTCCCCCTCTCCCCTGGTTCCCACTGGCTGCCCCCAAGGAGGGAGATGGGAGACAGAGCTGGTGCCAGCTCCAGTTCCAAGGCTTCCTCCATAGATGGTCCAAGTGGATGCGCCTGACAGCACTGTACTTACCTTCCCACCTCCAGAAAGAGTTGCTATTCTGGGCAATTTTGTCAAAAGCATGTTTTTTCTCAGTCTTTGATGTATTTCTGTGTGTTCATGAGCAATGAACCACCCAGATCTGGTGGCCACCAGTGGGCCTCTCAAAGACGGCTGCCCATAGGGGACGTTAGAGCTGGGCTGAACATGGAAATTCCCCAGCCAACAGCTGAAACACTGGGTACATGGCAATATGACATTAAATCTCTGACATGAGTTTAAGTCTCATGTCAAATGAACACAGTATTGAAAATCATGACTTTCCAAGCTTTTAACACAAAACTTTTGCTTGCTGTTTTTCACTGTTGTTTTGTCTGTTTCTTTCAAAGAATAAGGTCACTTTTGTAAGAAGGACTTGTTCATCTGTTTAAAAAGATCATTCTATGCAATTTTTTTTCCTTTGGAAACAACTAAGTTGACAGAAAAAGAAATCTTAGGTGCATGTTTTTGTCAGTTCCTTGTAATCAATAACACCCATGTAAAAAAAGCTGAAATCAAACATCAGCAAGGGAACAGGCTGAATCCATAGCATTTGGGCTGACCTATTTTGTAATCACATTTTCTGAGAGGAAAAATAAATCAAACTAATCCAGCCTCTGCCTCAAACCCAATGCGTTACCATGAGTTTGTTGGGTGTTCGCCCAAACACCCTCCAAGGGCTGAGTGAGGAAAGCACTCAGACACCTTGGCTGGGGTCCAGCAGGGACATGATGCTCAGGAGATAGCAGGAGACAGGTTTCTCCATCCTGGGAATGAGCCTCTTAAACATGCTTCATTCCCAAAGTCCCTTTTCATTACACCCCTGAAGGATGTGAGGTATTTTCATTTTTGTTTTGACTTGCAGATCTATGGTAATTCATGGTAAAATGGCTGTGCCACCCCATGGACTTGCTTGCTGGAACCAACTCCCAACTTTCTGGGTCTGGCACATGCAGCCGTGTAGAGGAGTTGAATTATTCCAGTGTCACCTGGGTAGGAGGTCAGAGGACAAGAGATTGGCAGAAATAAATACAACAGGGTGCTTCCAACCACAAAAAGCTCTTCAAGGTGACAAGTATGCTATCAGACGCATTTTGTAGTGAAAATACAAGAAATATCAGGGGCTGGTGGTTTACACCGATATTCACTGATGGCACCAGGTGTGATCGACACTCTTTTCTATGAGGTAGATGATCCACAAACCACAAGACAAGTTATCTCTCCAAGGGTGGGATCTAGTCATAGAATCCTATGATATCTATGATCCTATGATATCTCTAGAATGGTTAGAGTTGGAAGGGACCTTAAAGATCATCGAGTTCCAACCCCCCTGCCATGGGCAGGGACACCTCCCA
>JAOTQQ010000001.1:188378097-188403917 GCA_026546715.1 Gallinago undulata | reverse complement strand
TCAGCAGGGGAGTTGGACTAGATGATCTCTATGGTCCCTTCCAACTCTAAAAAAAAATTCAGTGAAATTCAGTGAAACACCAAGCTAGGCCCCAAGCTCTGCTAGGGGAACAGGTCATCTTGGTGCTTCCATTGATTTGTTCAGGCAAAACATTTTAAGTAGGCTGCTTGCATTAACAAAGCTGCATTTGCCTGCTGTGAGGTCAGGGGTCCACATGAGCTGGTCCCTGTAGCAGCTGACCCCTTGGTGGCTCCAGCTGGATCTGGGGGGAATCACCTCTCTCCCATGCTAAGTCCTTGCAATACATTTTACACCACATAGTTTGTGCAAGCTGCTAGTGAAATACAGATGGAAAACGGGTCTCTGCAGTAGCTGCGTTTAGCTACTCCATCTGCCCCAGAGCAGCTTCTGGCCCCAGTTTCCCCAGTGCCAGCACCAGCACTTCCAGCCCCTGAGGCTCGTGGTCCTGCTCCAGGGGCTGGCACTTGGCTCTCATGGTGCTGCCCATCCGTCTGGCCTGAAGGGTGCTGGGGTCTCTCACATGGGCTCTGAGTAGAAGGAATATTTGGTAAGATTTCAGAATGACCATGGTGACCAGGTGCAGAGCTCAGTCAGATGAATGTACTGATCAGCCAGGTGTTACCCAGAACCAGCCACTTTTATCCCCTTTTCCTTTTATTTTCTCACACGGGTTCCTCCCCAGTCCACCTAGATCCTGCCCTTTCCCTGCCTTTCATCCTTCCCCTAAATGTCCCACGACAAACCTTGCATAGTTTCACAACCCCCTTAAAACACCTCATAAGAAGTTGTACAATGTCCCCAGATGCTTCTCCCCCATAGCCCTCCTTGAGTCCCCCAGCCCAGCAGAGGCTCACCCTGGTCAGCCTGGGGAGGGGATGGCCCCACTGGTTCTTTGGTGGGGTTCACCCAGGACACATGAGCTGACCACTCTCCTCTGATGGTCCCAGGTTGGGGCTACCTTGGCACAAGTGGGTGCCTTGAATCCTGCTCCCAGCATTGCCCTCTGATCCCTGGGAGGTCCTCATGCTCCCACAGCCAGGCTTTAACTGGCACAGCGGGCGCCCATCACAGGTCACTCTGGCTTCATCAGCCCTTACTGTGGGGAGTCATTGTCTAAACTCTCAGCAGGGTTCATGTAGCCCCAGCTGTGCACGTCAGCTGGGTGGTCCTGTCCCTTCACTCCCTCCTTGGTGGACAGACCACCCGCCACCCCCTGCCCATCCCAGCCCTCGGGGCAGCAGGAAACCCCGTAGAACCTCTCCCTACCCATGAGGAGACAGAGGAGGAAGAGGACAGACTTGCCTTAAATGACTAAAAAGAATTACAGCTGCATCTGAGAGCGGTTTCATAGCAGGTTGACAGAAATAGTTTGTGACAAGAGAATCAAGTGCAAAGAAATAATTTCTGTATTGAAAACACCTCTCCCGTGTCAGGTCACTGAATGGCTAAATTCTGAAATATTTAACTTAATGCAACTGGCAGCATCTACCGGAGTACTTGTCCTCAAGGAATGGCTGACATTTGCAGTGAAGCCTCTACGAAACCCAGACAAAATAAGGCCTGGAGCAAACCTAGTATGAAGGAAAAATGGCTACAGAATGCACTGTACATATTTATAAAACACAAGTGATGCCCAAAACCTTTAGGTCCTGTGTGGTAACCATGTTCTAACAGAAATATTCAACACCTTTAACCAAAGAGTCTTCCCCTTCGGACACGAGTGGGTCAATTAGTTTAGCTTGATGGCGGCCTCAATGCAGAGGTGTTGGTAACTCCTCTTGAGAGAGCTCCTGTGAAGGGCAGAGCTGGCTGCCTCCCCGCCATGCTTATGCAGGGCTCCGTTTGGCCAGCAGACATCATGCTCCACCGCCTCTCCCTCTCGGCAGGAGGGAAGGACTCTTCCAAGAGGAAGCGGCCTTGCACACACGCCAAGGACGAGGCTCAACGCAGCCTCTCGTTCGGCCTCTTCCCTTGGCGAGGGAGAAGTGTGGCCGGTGCCTCTAGAGGGTTCCTCAAAATGCTGTGCGTCCATGGGGGTGTGAAGTGGTGTCACCGAGGCTATTTCCTTGCGCCTATTCGGGTATTTTTGAATCCCGGATACGGGGAGATGGGGAGGGAAAAACCTCTTATCGTAGTCTCTCCTCCTTAGTATAAAAGTGAGCCTGAAGATTGGGTGTGGGACTACAGATGATGCTGGTTTCTTTGACATTTTCTGTGTTCTTTAAAAAAACATCATCATAATAATCTGCTCTAAAAGATTTTATTTAGCTGCCCGAGCCAGCTACCTTTTGCTAAATTTCCCCGGCTATGGAGAATAGCAATGAATTACTGGGGTATTGCCATGCTTCTTCCGGACATGAGCTACATGGACATGCAATCCTATGTCAGGAGGCTGGACCAGAGGCCTCCTGCAGTCTCTTCCAGCTGGAATTATCCTGTGCTCCTGGTTTTATGGATGAAAATGAGAGGAGATTAGTTTGTTCAGCTCGCTGATGTTGTCTTGGATGTGCTGTAGATGCACAGGTCAGCCTGCAAGGCCTGTGAGGCAAGTCTACATGCCTGGGTCATGGCAGCCTCAACATGTGCATGTGTGTATGAATGCACAGGTGTGTGTGCTTCCCCAAAGCACTGAACACCTCCTGATCTCCCAATCTCTGTCATGTCTGCTTATGCGGGTTGCACTATCAGCCTGTCCAGTAGCAGAGCTGGAAATGGGTTGTTGGCCATCAGGTCCTGAAGCCATTTATGTCCCCAGAGCAAGAAAGGAGCTGGACCAACAGGTATTAACAGAAGTCTGGTGATTTGGAGGCATGGATAGAGGGGAACCTTCAATTTAAAGATCAAACTTCAGCCCCAGGACCTATAATCTATTTTGCTTGAACTCTACAAATTGGTTTAAGCAGAGAATAGATGGGACATGTTTTTCTGCTTCCTGAATGGAGCTGTGCTGGAGAGATAAAGCTAGCAGGGATAAAGCAATAGCATTCACGAGACTGATGGAGAAAAATGGAAAAGCCCACAAAAAAATCCCAAATGATCCTAAAAAACCTAAATGATGATATTTCAGGCGCACACACCCTCTGCCAGGGCTAAAAAAAAAGGCAAAACTTTCAATGCAGGTTGAAAACAAATTGCTCTAAATTTGCATTATATTAATTTCTGAAATTACCTGAAAGGAATGATGGTTAGTACTTGTGAAAGAGAGGCAGGATGCTCATTAATGATGAGATCATGAACCCCTGCAGGACAGAAAGTCCAAGTGAGAGAGGTAATTTGTCAGTTTGCTTCCTTTTGTGTGCTTGACAGAAGTGAACGAGGAGTCACTGCCACTGATTCTTCCTGAAGTCAGACGTTTTTTATTATGTTATTCTTCTGTGAGGTTTTGCTGCACCAGGAAACATCTCGCCTACCATTTTTCCCTAAAACTCACGCACCTCCTCCAAAGCAGCCACTCTCCGCTGCCATCAAGGCAGGCGGGTGGCTGGGGAAGACCTGGTGTCCTGTGGGACCTGAGCAGGACCTCGCCAGGGACCCCAGCGTTTGGGGCACCCAGCTGGGGCCAGAGCAGAAGGAGATGCTCAGCCACCCTCACCCCAGCACCTTCTCACAGGCCATCAGCAAAGGTGATAAAAAAGGTTCCAAACATTTCTTTTTAATATTCCATGGACCAGAGCTCCTGTCCCAGCCCATGGGGGTGCCCAGGGGAAGGGAGAGCAGTTACACCAAATGTTGGCCGCCCAAAAAGAGCGTATCTCAAGCTGCTGCTTACTGTAGCCTTCAGGGTCTGAAAATGTTCAATAGAACTCGTTTTGGATCTTAGCAGCATTTAATTCCTCCAGCGAGGGGCTGCAGACAGTGACCTTCCCCATTAGCGCTCTGGTTTTTGTGTGGTTGCTGCAGACCATGCCTGGCGCAGCAGCGGGGTGTGTGTCTTCTAAGACAGAAACGCATCTGAAATGGTGCCGGGTCCACATCCAGCTTCTTCACCGTCAGCCTGTAGCGCTCCAGCATCAGCTACAGCCCAAAAGCAGGCACCTAATTTGTTTCACATCGAAGCACTCTTGGATAGGCTTTTCCTTCAGACGGAGCAGAGATAAACGACTTGCTGGAAGATATCGTTTGTTGGACAGAACATTTATATTGCAGCAACCAGAGGTTTTTCTAAAGCTTTATTACTGTTGCAATGAATCAGCATTTGCTACTTGATGTAATCTTGGCAGCGTGGCAATATGTTTTTTACCATTTTGAAAAGAAAGGCAGAGTAGCTGTTTTATTTCAAAATAGTGTCTCTTTCTTTTGATTGTTTTCAAGGAGGTGCATATGTAGGGCTATTAGATGACAGGTCTCAAAACACGTACAAAGGATTTTACCTTTGGAAAGTGACTTGTTACAGATCAGATTCTGCATATTACTGCACTTTTATTAAAATAGCCAAATATGAAAAATATGAGAAAGTACAAGTAGCAGAGAAGTCTTTGAGCCTGCACATAACTGTACGTGCTGATTTAGGGCTAAAGTGCTTCATGGTTGATTGCTTTACGGGGGTCTCCACAAATGAAGCTCTGCTTAAAGGTAAAGCATCTGCAGGATTAGACCCCAAAATAATAACCCTCTGATTCTGTATTTTCAAGTACAGGTATTTCTAACTTTTTGTTACTGTACATCCCCCCACACACACACTTCCAAATCATAGAATGGATTGGGTTGGAAGGGATCTTAAAGACCATTTAGTTCCCACCTCCCTGCCATGGGTAGGGACACCTTCCCCTAGAGCAGGTTGCTCAAAGCCCCAACCAACCTGGCCTTGAACACTTCCAGGGATGGGGCATCCACAGCTTCTCTGGGAAACCTGTTCCAGTGCCTCCCCACCCTCACAGTGACAAAATTTCTTCCTAATAGCTAATCTAAATCTTCCCTCTTTCAGTTTAAAACCATTACCCCTCACCCTATCACTCCACTCCCTGATAGAGTCCCTCCCCATCTCTCCTGTAGACCCAGGAGACCCTGGGAGTGTCCATCCTGGCTGATACAGAGCTAAAACCTCTCACGCTGATAACACATGGAAATGGCTTAGCACACTGGGCCGTGTCTGCACCTGTCAGAAATGCACGGCGATTTAGGAGCACAGGCACCTTCCCCAGGGTGAAGTTCAGCAGAACAGGGTCTGAAACTCTTGTAATGGCTGGTATTAACCAGGGTAGGGGAAGGATTTTGGAAACGAAAAGTGAATTAATGCATCCATGCAATCTCAGCAGCACTGTGTGCACGCACACACACAGAGATGTGTCCCCTGCCATTCCTTTTTGCCTTTTCTATAACCCCACTAATATTAAAGAGTTAATACCTTGGTCTCATCCAGTGCCTTGCTCCCCTCCTCTCCTTGCTCCCAACCCTAACACCTATCACCTGAAAAGGTCTCTTTGTGCCTGCGTATCCACTGTATCCCCACCCCCATGTTACCTTCACCCCATTCGCTGAAAACACCCTCTTCTCTCCAGAGGAAGAGCAAAAGGGTAGGAATTTGTGTGAATGCTACCAAATTTACAAAAGTTACCACGATGATGAGACACAGCATGAATGATGCCACCCAAAGAGGAGGACAAACGCTGCCATCCTTCCTCCCAGTGCCCTTGGCAGGGGCATCATGGGGAGTTTTGCTTCAGCAAAACTGACATCTAAAAAAATTACACGGAATATAAATGCAATTTATGACATAACAAATAATATTTAATATATATAGCATTGAATGCATACACATCAATACCAGTGCTGTAACAACAAAACAGAACTCGTAAAATTAGCAGCAGTTTTTTGCAAGTACAAAAATACACATTTTTTTTCAGAACATATATAATAGCAAAATTTATCAGGATATATTATACAAACTCAAAGCATTTAGATAATGCATTACTTTTAATATATTATATGATGTTTTAGATGCTGCATAATAAAATTACATGTGTTCTGCTTGCAATAATACATAATGCCATTTACAGCAATGTTAAGAAACTATTCACAACTTTAACACGAACAGAACAGCCAACGAAGCACAATAAATGAAACACACAGAGTCGCAAGGTGTTAGTTACAAGCTTCAGCGTTTCTCCTTACATATTTTTGAGCTTATTTTCTTCTTTCTTTTTGCCGTGTGAAAGAAATAACTACACCTATTGAACGTACCTCATAAACATACAGAAAACAATACACTTATTCCTTGGAGGACAATGAAGGTAATACCTATCAGTTTCAGAACAGTAGTATAATACCACAGTTATGGGATCTACGCTGACTTTTCACGCTACATCAAAACCACAAAGGACTGGGACTCACATCCGCAAGGCTCAACACACGAGTGGTCAAGGGGGGCGGCCCAGCAGGCCCCCCCGCTGCCCCGGCAGGCTCAGAGAACAGGGCGCTGCTCTTAGGTACCTCCTGGGACCTTTCCAGATTTTCCAGAGTTTTCCATCTGCTTGCTTTTTAGCAATTTCTGTAATTGTTACAATGTCCTTGCAAAGCTTTATGTGGGAACATTACTCAGACAGTTTCCTACAAAGAGGAAAACCTGTGAATCTGGGGACTGCTCAATTAAATTTGAACAACCTGGATATTGAACTTAAAATGAACACACATTAACACCAAAGGCATTTTCTTTATGGTGTTTATTTAAGCGTTAAGATTCCTCCGCAAAAAAGCTTTGGTCAGTCTCTTCAAACTTTGGATTGCTGTAATGCTCTTCTAGACCTCCTCTTTGCCCTTGGATCATGAAGTCTGTCTCTTCCTACGACTTTCAGAGGTAATGGCTGAATGTCAGGCTTAATCAAATAGCCATCGACTCCGTCAGCAGGTTTCAGGGGCGCTGGCCGGCTGTTGGGCTCCACCAAGCCCCCCTCGGCCAAGGCGTCGGTAGGTTGTGGAGATGGTGGCACCTTGGTGGGTGTAACCAAATAGTCATCAGCCGCTTCAGCGGCAGTGTCTTCGTGTTTCTTTAGCGACTGAAAAGTGCTATCGAAAGGGGAGGAGGTTTCAGTTGGGGTAAACACAGATTGGTCTGAAAACTGAGAGAAAGCACTGTCCAGAGAGCTCATCGACGACACAGATGGAGATGTGGCAGGAGAAGACAGACTAGAAGAGCTAAATCCTGAGCAAATATTTAATCCCTCTGGCGTTGGAGGCAGGAGGCAATGGGACAAATCTTTCTTTTCAAGGTTTTGGTTTGTGTTGTCACTTTTACCAACATTAATCCCTATAATCAAGCTCTGATTGATAAGCTTTTGCCCTTCCATCTGCAATGACCGAAGCTGTCGGAGATAGTCTTCATCTTCGTGAGATAGGACAATGTCACAGCTGGCTTTGCGTGTTGCCTTCTCATGACTGCCACCAACGCGGGCAAAGCTGGGGGTGAGGAGGCCAATTGCCGGCTCTGAGGAGCGCCTGTGTCTCCTCAAGGTTTTGAGAACGCCTGAGGTAGCTGCTGAAGAGAAGCCCAGTGCATTGGAGCAGAGAGACTCGTTCTCTGAGTTTTCCTGTGATGAAAACTTACGGTGTACGTCAACAGAAATCGTCAACTGTTTCGATTTGGTTTTACTCTGGATTTCATCCACCTCCGTCTGCTCTGAATCGCCGTCGCTCAGAGTGAAGACAGACTCCCTGCTCCTGTTATCCTGGTCTCGGTTCTTAATCCAGTCACTGGAAGAGGAGTCGGCTTCATCGTTCGCCTCGTTTTCCAGGCTGTCGTAGGAAGAGTCATTCAGATGGAGGGAGGCAGCATCTGCAAGGACAGACCAAGAGATAACACATCAGCGGCCGAACCACCCTGCCGACAAGCAGCTGCACTATTGTTTTTTATTGGCAAGTACCCTTTACTTTGGGATCATTCGCCTTTTAAAGATTCTTCAAGCATTTCAGAAAAAAATTATTGTCTAATTTTGAAATGGAAAAACTGGAATGAATGCTAAGTTGCAGTTGAGTCCTTCTTGACATAATGGCACAAATGAGGGCTAGTGTCTTTTGTGGTGGTGTTATTTTTGTAAAGTGGGGAACTTTAGTAATAGGTAATCCAGCTGTAAACAATAATTTACATAGAGTATAATAAATCAGTAATTTATTGAATTTTTCTTTTAATTGTTGAATATTGAAAGCAACGTTTAACCTTTCTTTCCATTTTTTAGACAAATGAAGAAAACGGGGCATACTTTGTGCTTTTATGGTCTTCCAGAAATTACAGTATTTTTAAGAGCAGCACTATGAAGAAAGTTCTAGTCTCAGTTTAAACAGTCACCTCATTTCCACTGAGCAGCGCACACCTGGGCCCTGTTCTGTATATGTGATAGTTGGAATTACATTAAATCTCTTTTGCTCTGGGCTACGCTAAGATGACTTATCTCACATTTGCAGCAGAGAGGGCTCACGCATGGGCAGTCACCCTGCCTCTCAGTCACTGCCTGCCTGAAACCTTGCTCAGCTGCTGTCACCCACCCCGGGTCTGAGCTCCCAGTCCCAGCACATCCCAACACGGCAGATCCCATGCGCTTCCACTCTTGGGGAGGAGGCAGGCCAAATTGCACTGAATTTCACTCAATTTCAGCAAATTTCACCCAAGGCAGATCACGAAGCATTTGGGACAGCCACACTGAGTCAGTCCAGCACGCCGGAGCAAGTGCCATCACCACTTTCAGTACAGGCCAATTGTGCCAAAATTTATTTTACAGAAACACTGCCTTAGAAATATTTTAAGGAGACACCCAGAACTCCAGTCAAAATCAACATTGTCATAGAGCTGGAGAGAAAAAGAGCATTAATGATATTCCGGATTGCTCTGCCAACTAGTCTGTTGGACATTTTCAATCCCCAGTTCCATGATTTTTCTGTGCTGGGAGCAAAGTCCGCATGTCCTACTGGAACTCCAGAGATCTCTCTCTTTTGATAATGAAAAATAGATGCTTTCAACCCTAATATAATAGTGTCACAGCTGTATTAGAACCACTGACTCCCTGATATTCTGGGAAAACATAGGCTGGGGCAAAAATTGTAGACTCGAGAAGAAACCTCCAGATTTTTTGCTTTCTTTTTCTTTCTCCAGATTTTCTTTCCTTTTCTTTTTCTTTTTTTTTTTTTTGTTTTTGTTTTTGTTTCCCCTCCCACCTGTTTTTTAACATAGTGGCTCAGATAACTGGAATAGGCGCAAGGCATTCTTTGGGAGAGCATTTTGTGATATAGTTCAGGTCTAGGAATCAGTTATCAACAATACTTTGGACAAAAGAAGTACAGCATTATCTGGGAACACCACATGAAGAAGGAACAGCATTCTTCCACGGAATATACTAATCTTTTGCCTGGCTGAGTTCAGCTCTCTAACAGGATCTAAAGATCACCTGTATTACCTGAGCTGTTCTCTCTCTTGCATGTCATCAGTATTTCTCCAAAGAGGGAGTTAATTTCCTCTCCAAAAATCCTGCAGCAATTCTCTGTGAGGAACTGTACCAGACTAGAAATCTGCAACAAAACAATGGGAGAGAAATGTCTTGTCAGATCTTCCATTATTTCACTCGGGGCAAGATCACCATACAGATGAGGAACAGGAGCAAATTGCCCATCCATGATGTGCCCCCTGACAGCCAGGAACTCCTCTTCTGATGTCCTGGGCCCGAGGAAAACATTCAGGCCAAGCTAAAATGTCCCAGTGTATGTCATGGTATATGTCTTTTCCATTTCTGCTCTGTTCTGTTCCAAGGTCACCACAACCTTTTTGATGAAAGAAGCACTTGGCTAATACACTGGGTATGATCTCCCTCCCCTTCTTTCAGGCAGATTATAAGAATGAACAGATGAACGTTTCTGGAGCCCTGATAAGAGGACAAGTCCTGATCTGAAGAGGTACTGACTGTTTTTATGTTTGTAATCAATAGCCTGGTTGAGCAGGATGAAGGTCAGTTTGGTTTTTTGATACACTGCAGTGTCTCTTACCTTTTTTGTAAATTCACTTTCTACATCAGGAGTAGAGGAGACAGGAGGCCAGAGCAGGCTCGGTGCAATGCAGATAGCCAGATTAAACGCATTCATCTGGTTCTCCTCAGATCGCATCTCTATACCATGCAGTACTCCAAAGATGTAACGTAAGAGAACAACGTTAGCTCTGGGGAGCTGCTCTATTAACCTGAAAACATACACAAGTGTAATTCTTCAAATTAGTGACTGGACAAAATGAAACCATTTTCCATAGATACACACAAGTCAAGGTAATGAAAATACATAAATAGGGTAACATGGTCCGCTAATTAAACCAGGGAGTGTGTCAAAGAGGTGTTCTTGCTGGGCTGCTTTCCCTCACTGTGACACACCTCTGAACAGTTTTCTGGGAGGACAGAAAAAACCCTAACACAAAATTGCCCTCTGTCAAACTAATAAAACAAATAAAATGCATGACATGAAACTGTATTTCACCTAAGTTGCCTGATAATTCACTATTCACTTAACCAAACAGTTTGGTTTGCTCTCTATGCCATCTTGTTGCCGTAAGAATGTACGTGTGAGGTCAGTTGGTGCACAAAGCTCTGTTTCCTATGACATAAACTTTCTGTTTTACATCACCTGCAAAGGTGGAGACTTCCTTTGTCACTACACTCCAGTATTTCATTAACAATTCCATCTTGGCTTCAAAATGGTCACTAAAATTTGACATGAATGAGGGGGAATATATAAGGAACTGATTTCAGCTACCCTTTCACCCAGGACCCCGACATTCTCGGCAGATGATTTTGGGTTTGGTATTAGGTAGAAATACAGATCTTGGACAGCGTATTTATAAATACTATAAATATTTTTTTTCATGAAAGGGTATTTCATTTATTTACTGGCATCAACAAAAAGCAGGAAAGCAGGACACAAGAGTCAGAAAATTGTCCCATAGAGGCAATCATTAAAGTACATATATAAGTTTGAATGTAAGTAACTCTACCTTTGAATGCTTTTTATCTTCTCTTCATTATTTCCTTGATCCATCACGGAGACCCACTTATCACAGAGCTGGGATGACAAAATGCTGCCTGGGATGTTGCGAAGAAAGTCCTTACCAAGAGAAAAGAAGAGCAAAACATGTGATCAGCTGTTCTGGAGCACGGGAGGGAGTAGGAATAAGCTATGCAAATACAGAGGGTGTATCAGTGGGACAGCAGTGGTTGACAAGCATCTTGTTCCACACAGCAACCAAACCCAGCAAAAAATAATCTGAAATACAGTACTTTGGATTATGCTTAAAGTAGGTATTTTCCTGCCCTTTCCTCATCCTTTCCCATCAAAATAGAATTATTTCAATGTTTCATCTGCTATTGCTGAACTAAAAAATCTGCAGTGGGACCAGTTATTTTGATGGTGCGTAATGTCTGTCTTCACTTAATTTCATCTGTAGTGCCCATTTCATCTCCTTAGCTGATACGCTCCAACACCACCAGACCATAAGCACTCCAAGGCACCCCTACTTTCCTTCCCCTAATCCACCTTCCCCTAAATCCACCAGTAGGAAAGCAATTGTGTAAATCTCACCCATGAAAACCTCTCACATGGTAGCAAAAGGAATAGCTATCTGCAATAAAAACATTCTAGTGAAGTAGTGCTTGCTTGAGAAGGGAGATTACTATTTCTTCTAAGCAACCACTACACATAAACAGATGCATTGTACTAAAATGTGAAAATAAATATGCTGATTCTCCTTGTAACTCAAACTTTCCTGGAGGCTTGGGGTGCTTTTTGCACATGGAACATTGTTTTTAACGTACAGATAATGTAAGAAAAGATAATGCATGGGAAAATTAATCCAAATATTTTGGGCAGCACTATACACTCACTGGGGTCTGTAGTGTAGAGGATTTCTGGCAAGTAAGGAAACAGGTCTGCAAACCTGCCTTTCTAGTATTTCTTTAAGCAGAGATAAAGAGAGTAATAGGACCAGGTTGTGCCTGAGACCTCAGGAAAGCTGGCAGCAAAACAAGCTGGCTAGTCCTCTTCCCCATCCTGATTCAGCAGTAGCCTCCTTCGGAGATCCTCACAACGCTAATGAGCCAGCCCATTCCTCTCAATTCAGCCCACCTCTTTGGGCCTGTCCCTGGGGAAAAGTCCTACTTGTTTGTGCCTAGGATCTGCGCTGTTCTCACCCAAAAACGGGGAAAGGAACATTCTTCACGTACCTTAAACAAAGATGCTGTCACAAATATGGATTCGCAGGCTAGGTCTACTTCTGCGCCTGAATCAAGCTTCTCCTTGAGCTCTTTGCAGGTTTTTGCACTTCCAGAGCGTCTGAAAATACCCTCAGTGGAAGGGCCCTCTTGGTAAAGCAGGGAAAGCATGTCCTAAACAAAATTAAAAGGCAGAGAGCCTTTCTCAGAAATCTATTTTATTGTCAAATGCCACTAAAATGTAGTTTTGCCACAGGTGAAAACCTTTGAGTGCTAAAAAAGCTCACAAGTCAAACACTAAAACGTGTCCCAAGTCAAGGCTCAACCTCCAAGCCATGCCAAACTGTGCAGCAAAACTGAGGTCTGGGGCTCTGATTTTGGAAATCATTCCCTCAGAAATACTGTGCTGCCACTGCTGAGCACTAACCTCCTGCATGATCTTTCAGGGTCTGTGTAAGTTTCAGCCAAGTCATTTAAATATATAAACACTGTGGTATGGGAAAAGGAGAGTGGTCTACCCAATCCAAAGCTCTGCACCTGACAGTGACCTCAGCCAGACACCACTTTACAGGAAGAAACCCTCACTACTCATCAGTGTGTTCAATATTATCACCGACCAGAGACAAAGACTTCTGTTCCATGCCTGATGTCTGAAAAAAAATGAGTTTTTACCTAAGCTGGAAAGTGTTTTGTTTGTCGATAATTATCTGCACTTCTACAGCTGATCAGAATCAGCATTTTATCCTTTTTTTTTTCTTGTGAGTAGTACCACACTCTGCAAGCTGCTCAGGGCTGTCAGTGGGACCACCTGTGAGGCAAGGTGCTCCCACCTGAGAGGTCACCCAAAGGGGAGTAGAGCTTGGCTTATGGCTCCTCTGAAGCCAATGAGGCTGCAAAGAAGTAAACAGGTAGATAGCTCACTATAGGAGATATTTAAGAGAAGAGGGAAAACAAGCAGATTCCTGCCTAGCTCTCAAAATAACAGGAGGACCAGATTTCTTCAGTTAAATAAAAGAGAAAAAAAAGAACAGAAAAGGGAATGCTGAAATCAGAGACTTCTCCTAAGGCAATATGCTCCTGTGGGTTATCTCTCAGAAATGCTGGTCACCTCCCCCCAGGCCTGCTCCAAGTGATACGGAATTTGTCATGTTTGTCTCTTCTGAGGGGAAAATGAGCGCACAGTCTCTGGGATTAGGTGCACACACATAATGGTCTGACGACTGAGTTATCACAAGAAATGGCAAGAAAATGGACACTGGGGGAGCGTCTGGCATCATTAAACCAGGTTACTGTAACAGCAAAGGCTAAGCAGTGGGTTCTGGTGACTTTCCTACTCTGGGCTCTAAGGCAGGTCCTTCCCAACACACAGCAATGCAAATGAGTCTAATGGAAGCTACTATTTTTACTTTTCTTCGACAACATTTCTTTCTCACTCTTGTAGAAGTTGAAAGCTAAGCATTCATGTAAATGCAGACACTTTGGAGGAGCACTTTTCATGGCAGCAGGATTCATGTCAGCATTTCCATTTTCTTTGCAGGGATTTAGAGCTCAACTGTCAAAACAGGCTGAGTCCCACAGCACAGGATCTCAGCGCATGAACAAACGCTTCAAAAATACATTTTGAATAAAATATCCACAAGATAAAACTTAAAGTAGGTAACCCAGACAAAATTACATGAATGAAGCTAATGGTGTAAGACAATTCAGCATGGCAATGGCTAAGCGAGAACCCTTCAGCTGTAAAAGCAAGTTTGAAGCTCTGAAGCAGAGATAGCAAACATGCCTGCAGCATTCATCCCTGATATCTTCCTTCTCTTGCAGGTAAATCCCACAGAGTCCCTCAGATGCAGGATTCCATTCTCTAGAGATGCTGCATGAAATCAAAAGTTATATTTTGTGGCATAAACACAGCATTCAAAGCTCAAAGGCTACCAAGCTGCGATTCTGTGTTTAGTAACTTTGGTTTTTTTCAGATAAAAATTTACTCATATTTATGTTTTGGAGAAATTTCTGAAATGTAGCATTGGCTTACGTCTCAGACAGAGAGAATGAGAGACCAGGTTCTTACAGGGTTCATCTCTGGAGGGCTTATTTAAATAACGTAAATGATAAAAATGCACATTTTTCCCTGAAAAGAAAATAACAAACCCACACTACTAAAAGGTCTGAAAAGTCCTGTAATGATTCACTATTCAGGCAGCGATAAAGCAGCAGATCAAGCACAAGCTTAGGAGACAAACCATCTCTTCCTGTGAACTTGTGTAACCCCGCTGCTTTCAGTGGGGTTCTGGCAAGCTGTTCCAGCTGAAAGTCAGGCTGTTGGGATGAGAGGCCCAATCCTGCAGAGGTCTCTCCCACTCTGTAAATGTTTCAATTGCTGCATTGACAACAGGGCAGCCCTCAGTCCTGACCAAAAATGCCACACATTCTGCTTTAATTATGCCTAGGAACAGGCTCTAGGACAACCTTTTTTCATGTTCCTGGACTGGTCTGGAGAGCACACGCAGCGCTAGTGCTCCCTCGAGACAGGATGAAGAGATGCTCCTGAAGCCCCTGCCTGCCCACCTATTTTTGCAGTGGTGTTGTCAGATCAAAAATGAGAACCCAGAGTGCTCACCTGTCCTGGGATGCCTTCAAGCAAGGCTCTGAAACTGTCTACGTAAGGGCAGGTAGTGTTTGCATACACACATGGGCTAAGTGGGACAGTAGATGCCATGTTTATGGAGCTGGGGATTTTACAGAGATCTTGGGAGTGGTTTAAAATGTATGTGTGAACGTGGCATTTATTTACACTGTGTAAGTGAGGATTAGGGAACCAACCTTATACCGTGGGATACAAAGAAGAAATAGCCCAGAGTGGCAGCCTGATCACATTCGTTTCTCAAGCTGTTTCTTATTAACCACGCTTGACCACAGCACATCTTAAAAACCTAAGTTCTTGCTGAGAACCAGAGATGAGGCTTCCTTCTGGTTTCTCTGCTTTGGTAATTTCAGTGTCCTGTTTACAAAGTGTCCCCATGTTCTCATTCATTACATAAAGAAATTCCACCACTGTAAGAGCCACCTGAGCCTAGGACTCACCAAGAGGGGTTTGGGCAGGTTGTCATCCTCACAGATGGCTGTTAGCAAGAGGCCAAAGAGCTTCCCAGGAGCAGCAGATGTTGAGGAGAGGGGTGCATTATCCAAGTGAGTGCCTGGGCCACGCCAGAAAGCCCAATTTATGATAGATCTTTTCCTTTTAAATGACTTTTGGCTTAAGTCTGGGAAAAGAGAAAGGTGTTTATTAGAAGAAATGCATTTCAATTCTAATTCCAGTATTTGTTTTGCGGTGGTTGCTATGGTTTCAAAGGAAAAAATATCATGAACTCAACCAACTCCTTGGCATCTGGCTCAGCCTAATCCCACCATGCGCATACCTGTGTGTGTGTGTGTGTGGAGAATGTGCTGCCCTACCCAGGCTCTTAAGAGGATCACCAGGATCCGTACTGCCCTGCTGGACCACAGTGTCAGCACTTACTGCTAAGTGCGGGATGGCAAACCTCAGCTGGCTTCACACAGAGCTGGACTCTCCTAATAACCCATTTCCCATCCACAGGTGCATAAACTACAGACCTTCTTTGGGCAAAAACAATATATAAAAACCACTGCCCTCACCTCGGCTGGCTGTCTGGAGGCATCCTGGTTCCCCTGGCAATGCAGGAGAGCACCTGATCTCTCCACAAGTTACACCAGAGAATCCACTAACAGGGTGAGATTTTTCCAGACCAGGAAAAGTCACCGCCCTTTTTCTCTGCTCCTCAAATCAAGGGTATCATTAGTGCTCTCGCTCCAAGCAATTGCTGACCATGGCCCAGGGACGGTGCCTGCCCTTTAATCAACGCCTTCCAGATGGCATTTCAGCATGCTGCTAACACACTGATGGGCTCGGTTTGTCTTCATTTATTTTAATGCATTTCATGAAACATCTAATTGAAGCTGCTATTTGCAGTGCATAGAGAAGGAAATACTGATATTAGGATGCAAAAAGGGTTTTTTTCACATGACCTTTCTCAACATCACCCAGTGTAAATGCTTCTTAACAGCATGGGCTACTATTAAGGGTGGGTTGAGACTGTTTATGATAAAAAGCGCTAACCAGAAAACAAACTTATTCTAATACACTTTTCCTTTTCTAGGTGTTTTCAAAGCCAGTCAGCTTTGATTAAGTAGCTTTCTTAGGCTGTGCACCTTTCTAAAAACTAGTTCTTCTACCTGATCAAACATTTTGCTTTCTGCTGTTGTGGAGTGAAGAGGGTAGAAGCAAGGCTTGCAGAAATAAGGATTGTGGTACAATACCAGATTTTTCTCTCCTATACTTTACTACACTTTTTTTTTTTTAGCCCAAATAGTGATTTTCGTTATACGTCATCCCATTCTAGATTATGCTCCCTTTGGGAATGGGTGGAAGTCTTTTCATTAGAGGCTTACACGATGAAAAGTTATGGTTTAACTCAAAATGTGAACATATGAATGTGAAACCCTGATGAAAAATTCTTTTAATAAAAAATAATGAGGAGGATATACATTTTAAGCTGTCCAAATCTTCATGAAATATAAGCTTGGCAGTGTGTAAGGCTTTACTTGACACATCATGTTTTGGGAGAACATAACTAACCTAAAACTTTCAAAAAGGCAATTTTTCTTTCAAACGAGCTGGATATTAGCACGTGGATATGGTTTGCGTCTCTTAGAGTTCTATTCACACAATGGCCAACACAAATTGGTATTTTTTTCTGGCAACCCTGTAGATCTCAGTGGAAGTAAAAATTAAGAAACGCTATCTTGGGGAACAAGAAATAGCAGAAGGGGAAAAAATGGGTCTTAAAACTAGGAACTTTTATTAGTCTTTCACTGTTTGTTCCACTCTTAAAAAGCCATGGCCCAAACTGACAATGTGAGTAAGGGGTAACCATGATTAACTGCTCTCTCCGGGGAAGGCAGGAAGGAAATCTTAGTAAGTGTTCTTCAGCATACCAGGGCAGAAACCAACAACTGATGTATGGCAACAAAATACCATGTCACTTACAAAACTAACATTCTCTGAACAACAGGAAAACTCACCCTTTTCATATCCCCTTTTCTAAGGGGGTTGAGAAATCTTAAGGTAAAGAGCAGCTGAGATGGGGAGGACATACACTTTCCTTTCTTGAAGCTGTGCAAAGTTACAACACTAAGAGAAGCCCAGCCTCCTCTCAGCCAAGAGAGATGCCAATTACTCATCTGCAGAAGCACTTCCATACAAAAAAACACCAGGGCCTTGCTCTGGTGGATTATTCTAGGCCAGAATCAGAAAAAATACAGTACTTCTCTGGTTGCAGATCTTGCTCACAGAGCTCACAGCAGCCCATCTATTCTCTTCCAACCTAAACCTTCCTATGATTCCATGATTCTGTATTTTAGATGCAGGGAATTTCTACCTATAAGTAGTGTCCCAGCCCTGCAAGTGGCATATCCTCTTCTTGCAAACCAATCGGAAACTTCTAAATAAAACCTCAGATCTATTTAACAACTTAGCATCCTTTCTGATCAAACCCCTAACTGCCAAGCAGTTTTCAAAGACCTCTTTTCTGTATTGACACCAACTTGCTGAAATTTCACTTTCTCTTTTAACAGACGATTAAATACTAATTTGGATTACAGCCTAGCCACTGACAGCAGTCAGCTCTTTAAAGTTAAACTTTAAGCAAAGCAGTATTTACAATACTTTTTAGATGTGCTCACGAGCATTACTTAATGGCTATGTTTAACTGATAGGTGACCATTCCTGTTACATGCTGAAAGGCTGCAGGACAGGCAACAGAAACACTCCAGTTCCTCCACACAGTAAATTCTTCTGCACTTTTTTTAACCATCCTGCCAGGACAGCTGATATGACACCACTACAACTGGTGCCCACACAGCTACTTATTTGACATGATGGCCAGTTGTCAGTCATGTCTGCTTGTCAACACCTACAAAGCTGTCTAACCATGGTGCACACTGGTACAACTGGGCAGCTACCCCTTGCTGCCTCCAGAAGGGACGGCGTGTCCCGCACAGGGTACCAGAGCTGGGAAGGGATGGGAGGGAGGACAGCACAGCATGCGTGGCACTAAAATGTGGGGTTACAGGCTCCGCTCCCTGTAAATTTGCCCCATATGTGGTCATGTGCCTAGTGGTTACCTAATAACAGCACAGATTTTGTCCTGCTGATCTGAAGACGAGCCCAGAGCCAGATCATAGCCTCGGCTTGCACACAGGTACCCTCTGACATTTTCCAAAACCGAAATAAGGTGAGAAATAGGAAGAGAACAAGAAATGGTGCTGTATGCAAGATAACCCGGTTTGCAAGCCACCAGACCTATACACCACTTTAAAAGGTTTTGTCTGATGAAAGTAGGAAAGGCGAATGGACTAAAAGCCTCTTTCTCCCACTTTGTGCAGTCCCTGTGCATGGCTTGCAGGCTGCCCCAGGCTTCTGCTGCCCCAGAGCCAGCCTTGCCTCCCCTCCTGCGGCTCGCACAGCACCGCTGACAACACATCTGCATTAGAACTTTACAGGCTTGATTTGCATTTCTATTTTCTCTTGCCAGTCAACGTCAGCTGCCAAGCGAGGCCTGTAAACCTAATTACACCCCTTTGCTAGATTGCCTCATTCTTAAAATATGCCATGAAGTAATATATGATACAAATTACCGGGGAAGGGGGGATGAAGGAGTGTGGAAAGGAAATTGATTTATATAAATGATTTATATAAAATGCAATCAATTTCTGGAATAATTTGTAATCGACACTGGTATAACCTCACTATATTTAATTTCTAAAAACATTACCAATGGATCTATTCATATATTGTGGGAGATCTTAGCTATTGGGGAGTACACAGGATAACGCTGCGTATATGTTATCTTTATTATCAGATGATCATTAGTGGTAAAGTAAGGCAGAATTTCTAATTGAGCTGGGTATGCCAGTGTGTTAAGCACAATAAAACCACACCATGTGATGTGCCTTCCCGCTCTACAGCATTTTTAGTCTAATGCCCCAATACTGTAAAGATCTCCTTGTTTGTTTTACTCACAAGCAATGAGCAGTCATTGCACCATTGACAGCAGAGTACAAAACAGAGAGCAGGTGCTCATATTTTTGCAGCACCAGGGCCAAGGGCCGAAGAAAATATTACTGTATTCATTTTACTCAAAGAGAACAATAAAGAAGTTGTGTTTGCTCACTTCATCTAGGTGCTCAAGTACATGCCCAGGCTTTGCCGTGCGAGGGTCCCAGTGCGGCAGGTGTACAAGAACCTTGTTGAGATAAAGGATGCTGACAAACGCTGCCTGGGAATTCCGTGCTGAGGTCAAGCCTTGACTCCTGAACCGTAAAACCACTCTGCCTTGTTACCGAGCATGGCAAGGGCTGTAAAGGGAAGCTCAGCTAACAGACTTACAAAAATTGCAGGGAGGAGATCTTGCCTGTCTTTCACTGGTTTAAGAACAACCCTTTGACAGGCAGCTTGTCAAAATGTAACTTACGAAGATCACACACACACACACACACACACACACACACCAGCACGCTCAAATCAGGGAGAGCTACATTGCAAACCTCCTCCTCCCAGCCCCGTTGCAGCTGGAAGGTACCTCTGCAAGCTCCTCTCCGCTTGCCACCGACCAACCCTCCCCACCCCGGCACCTTGGCTTTCAACAGCAGAGCCCAGGAGGCAGCGGGGCCGCGGGCGAGCGGCGCTGGGGCCAGCAGGGCACCTACCGTTCAGCTGGTGGCACACGGCCAGGCGGCTTGGCTTCAGCACGAACTGGCACTGCAGCTCCTGGGGCAGCTGCTCCGTCAAGAAGGACCCCTGAAGCTGCCGGGGGCAGGCACAGTGCTTTGATCCGTGGGGCATAGCGTCGCGGATGTGGCTCATTTTAATTCCAAAGGGGTATTCGTGTCCTGTTCAAAGATAAAACATAATAATCGGCGTTGGATTGACTGGAGACTTGCAAAAATCCATCTGCCTTGGAGGAAAAGTAGATTCTGCATGCTGGCCTGCAGCGCTTTCTCCCTCAGTGATCTCAGAATTGATGCTTTTCTGCATCTTTACACCAGCATAAATCATACACTGGCATATACGGAGTTACTGAGTTCAGTGAAGTTAAACAGGCATAAAAGTAAAATCAGACGTATTACAGCTGTATCAAACAAAAGCCCATCAGAAAAAATACAAGTGACTATTTCTGAATTCAGTGTTTATTCTTTCTACTGCTTTATTTGTGACACTGAAGTTGAGGTACTGTTTGCTCATATAATTCTGGCAAGAAATGAGATTTTGGGAGCAACCCTCTGTCAAATTTTTGCTGAGCATGCAAACAAAAAAATCCAGTGTGAAAGTGATCTTCCCTCCCTCTCCATGCACAGCCATCAACTCAGTCAAACAAGACACAATTACAGTTCGTGTCTGAGACTGGAACAGGAAGGAAACGTTAATCATAGGGCTAATGCAAATGAGCTACGCTCGGCGTTAACCAGCATCTTTGGGGACTACACAGAGGCAATTCATTTCTGGAGCAGCTTTCAAAAATTCTACCAGGAAGATATTTTTTGGACTTGTCTAAAAACTTGGCAGTTTAAATACATTAAATACGGGCGCAATGTTAAGAAGTTTTAGTTAACTCACACTTAGACTTGAACACTGATAGTGGAAGAGATGTTATTTGAAATTATAGGTAGTGTGAAGCTGAAGCACAGTCAAACTCTTCTTCTGATGTCTACCTATGATAAAAGCTGTACTTATCTAATAAACCTTTGCATAAATATCAAGAACAGCATCAGTTTTATATCAGACTCTTCTTCTCCGGGGATTGTAACTTGAATTTGCAGTGAGAGAGAGTCAGTCAATTAGAAAGGCCTTTGCTGTTTCTGAATTCTCTGGTTCTATGTTTAAAACCAGAGCTGTGATTGCATCTGGAGAAGCTACACAATAATAGTCAGAAAGACAAAGTCTGGTATGTTTCAAAGACAAAACAGTTTGCAGTGTCTATAAGGTGCACAAGTTAGACATTTTATAAATATTAATGTTGTCTGACTCCAGCAAAGCATTTGTAGCTAAGGCTGCTTTAGGAAGGAATGCTAAGGTTTACTGGAGTTAGATTTGCAGCAGGAAAACAGAAAATCCACATTTTTTTCCTGTTCTAATCAGCTGTGAATTCATATAGCACAAGTAATGCCAGGCTTCTACAGGGAAAGGTTCTTAACAGGAAGGGATTTGTTCTCAGTGAATCATGGACCAAAATCAAATCACTCCATCCAATCACTGCTGAGCTTTGGGTCGATTCCCAGGGAGGAAATGTTTCAAAAAGCATTTTAGAAAGTGAATAAGCAATAATTTGCTCCTAATCAGAGGGGAGCTGTCAGCCTGTAAGAGAAATACAGGATCGGAAAGGACCTCTTGAATCAGTTAACTTGAGTTGTGGAAGAAAAGAACATTTCTCAAAATTCTGCTGAGTTTTGCTGGGGAGGGGAGTAAACAATGCTATGGAAGTGTAGGATGAAATATGGTAAAGCCAGACGGGCTCCAGGAGAGGAGGTGAGTGAGTGGAGAGACAACTTTGGAGAAAGACCGAGGCTCACGGCGGCAAAATTGGGGCAGAAGTAAATGAACTTTTTCAGCCTTTTAGTGACGCAAGCAGAAAACTGCTCTTCAAAACGAAGGATAAGCATCTGACTAGCTCCCCAAATAGGCAAACTTGCGTGACAGGGAAGTACGAGAAAGAACGGGAAAAACAAACCAAAACAAAACAAAAGAGGAAACTGCATTTTGGTCTTCTCTGTATTTCTTGCTTCCTTCAGCACTAAAAATTGAGAGAATGTTGAAAAACAAAACCATGTCAAGAACTTACCAATAAGAGGGTAAGGAGCATCTTCTCTTCCTGAAATCACCCACAGTTTGTAGTCTTTTTCAGAGCCCTTTAAAGCCAAAATTAAGAATAAGTTTTACCAGCCATTAAGAACAGGTTCGTGTTATGTTTCTCCCAATGTAAGGATAATCTGCAGCAAGGTCAAAGGAATCCCATTGGCTTTTGTAGTGCCCAAATTTGCCACCAGCAAAGCTTCTAAATTGTGTCTGTCACACATTATGTGGTTTATGTGACCAGGGTCTAGCTCCAAACAATGAGAGGGGCTGGAGTCTGTAATTTCTGAAGGAAAAGAGCGAGATTTGCCCCAATTCCTTTACTGCTCCTGGAAGCAGAGGGATGGAAGTCACAGCCTGCCGGGACTCAGGATGGCTTTCGAGGCTGGAACACCATGTTAGCCACACCAGCCCCCATTGCATGTGG
The DNA here is from genome assembly GCA_026546715.1 of Gallinago undulata. Taxonomy (NCBI): domain Eukaryota; kingdom Metazoa; phylum Chordata; class Aves; order Charadriiformes; family Scolopacidae; genus Gallinago; species Gallinago undulata. The sequence goes on along the minus strand of JAOTQQ010000001.1, from coordinate 188,381,377 downwards.
ATGAGTCAGTCCCTGGCCCGCATGTCTCCCTGCTCCCAGGAGGCTGGAAATGAGGCAGCCCTCAGCATGGTGGTGTCCTCCTGCCTCGGGTGCTGCTCCTGGCCCCCAGCACCCCTGTGCCCCACTTCTCACCGGCACTGAGCAGCACCCAGCCCTGAGAAGAGACAGGTCTGATCCCCTGGAGGGATTACAGATAAGCAGCGTGAAGCGGAGGCCTGGCTGCAGAGCATGTGGCAGACAGCGGGCAGGTCATGTCAGCTAAGGTGACCCTTCAGCTCTGTCCCAAGTGCCAGGTTAATTACATCTTCCAGGACACGATCTGGCACACCGGCACTCCCAGCCTCACACCTGAGATCTCTGCTCCACCATCTCCCCAGCTCCAACACGTTCCCTGCAAGTGGAAGGAGCTCAGTTTTGCCAGCCAAAGGCATCCCATGCCTGGCACTGGAGAGCAGGGCAGGGGCACCTTCCCCTGAGACCTGAGCCCACAGTGATGGTGCCATGGTGAGGATGGCACCCGAGGGGCTGCTGGCACTCAACGCTGCCCCAAAATCTCTTCCCAGGGCTGCCGTCAGCCCTTTCGTGCAGCCCTTTTTTGTGGAAAGGCCTTGGGAGCGCTGGATGGTGCTTTAAGACTGATGAGCCCTCTTTGAAAATTTACAGTGGAGAAGATAAATTTACATCAAAGAGGACAATTTCCAGAAGACTGGAAAATGTGAACATCTTTGGGAAAAGCTGTATAAAACCACTGATTTGAAAGCAAAGCTAAATATTACCTTTAGCATAAATATACAAGTCAATGTTGCAGTTTAACTGAAGAATAGAATAGTACATTATTTCAGATATAATGCTGAGACAATAGAGATAAAAAGAATGACATTTAATATAAACCACTCTCAGGACAAAAGGTAATAGCAAGTGGATAAATACACTGCATGAAAAGTCTTCTATTATACCTTAAATCCCTTTTCAGTGACACTGCTAAATAAGGATAATTAAAGTCTGAAAGTTTTCTGGCTACAAAAGGTGATAAATACCTCATGACGGCATTTATTTAGCTCTAAAATTAAATCCTACCTCCTTTTAAACAGAATCGCCTACTATCCCGCATTGTGTGGACCTTCACTCAGTGTCTCCAAAGCTCTTGAGACTCCTTCTACTTGCCACACGCACCTGGTGTAATGCTGATACACTCAATAAAGCCTTCGCAGTTCGCTCTCTGACTGACAGAGCTTTCTGGCCCATATTAGCACTGCTGTTAAGTTAGCTAGCAGGGGGCAGAAGGAAAATAAATAGACTTTGGAGACATCTCTTATGCCTCAGGGCAAGCAGCCAGAAGCAAATAAATACAGCTGAGGAGTGCAAGAAAGGGTATTTGCTTTCCTTTTAAATATATATATGAAAGAGTTTGTTGCAGTGAAGGGGAAGCAGAGGAAGGGGAAGAGCTGGTAGGCACAGTTTCAGGAGGCAGACTGCTCATCTCTCGATTGCAAATGTTGTCCTGTATGGGGCCATTTGTCAGTGTGAATGTGACTGTCCCAGAAAAATCAGCAAGTGTACTTACGGAGCTGGGAAACCCAAGGCCCTTCTTTCTGCCTCACCCAGTAATTTGGAACAGATGAACAATGCCATTTTGCACAAACTATTTGTCATTTTACCAGAGAAACCACAGAGGGAAAAACCCTGATGCGTTCAACCGGAGTGAGCTCAGCCAAAGTAATAGCCCCATTAATCACACAATATGTGAAATGTAGTTCTTATAATTGCCATTGAAAAGTCGTAGAGCTCCTTTCAAGTGGTTCTCTCTGGACATAAATAAAAAACCTCCTGACAGTGCATAAGGAAAAGCATCCTCACGGTCAGAACAATCCTACGAGGGGGCTGGGAGATTGATTGATACACAGGCTACAGCTTAATTTATTTATTTTGTTTGATTCTATTGCTAATCTTACAATATGCCTCTAATGAAAAAGGCTTTATGCTATGAAGATGCAATGAAAAAAATGTAGTATATTGCTTGGGCAAATAATTCTGCAGGCAAGATTTTACATCTTTCGAATGGCTTTCATTATTTTTCCACTCAAAATAAAAATGCAAAGAGGAAGAAAGGGTTGATTGTGATAAACACAAAAGAACACAAAGCTGAAACCTAACCAGCTCCTCCTCCTGCTCATCTCAAACAAAATACTTGCTTCCAACACTACCATTTTCTTGGTTTTCCTGCATACAAGATGAGGAATTACAAATGACACCCATAAAATGGGTAAAAATGAAGTATATAATAGTAAAGAATTGCAGTTGTACTACAGCATGCATACATATATATATATATAGTCTTGATTTTTGATGCAGAGTTGGGAAGACAATCTGCAATTAAAACCCTAATTTTAACTCACATCTTATCCTTTTCACCTTGCAGTCCCTCCATCAACTTCAGAGCTACTTTAACTGGACAGACTGGTGGATCCTGAGCTTAGGCCAGAGCCCCAGCCATGGTGTAAATGGAACATCTGAGCCATAACAAGATGGGTAGAGAGAAATTGCTGTTCCTGGGAAATAACAAGCTAGCAGAATAGGCCCCTGGACGCATAATGAATGCCAGGGAAGACAAATTCTGAGGGGTCTCCAAAGCCCCAGGAAAGCGCAAGGGTGGCATTTTGGTCACATTGACTCTTCATGCTCAGGGCTGTCGTAAGGAGAGACTCGTCAGATTCCATGCAATGAAATCAACATAGGCATTAAGAGTAAGACAGTTAAAAAAAAACACCTTGTTACCCAAACAGCAGACAGGACAGTTAAAAAGCTGTCGCCCAGGAGCCTCTAAGACCATTGGTGCTGGTTGGAGCCATGTTGTGAAACAACGAGAGAAACAGATAAGGGAGCCAGAGTTCTTGTCCCTGGCACTGATTTGTTACTACTCCTGAGGCACTACCGTGCCTGGTTTAGAGCAAAGGGAGCCAGCTGAGGCAGTACTTGATCTACTAGGAATCGCTGCATCTACTTGGAGTGCTACTCTGCACTGTTGTAAGTCATAGGATCATAGAATCATATGGGGTTGGAAGGGACCTCTGGAGATCATCTAGTCCAATCCCCCCACTGGAGCGGTTCTACCTAGAGCACGTCACACAGGAACTTGTCCAGGTGAGTTTTGAATGTCTCCAGAGAAGGAGACTCCACCACCTCTCTAGGCAGCCTGTTCCAGTGCTCTACCACTCTCACAGTAAGGAAGTTCCTCCTCATGTTTAGGTGGAACTTCTTATACTCAAGTTTGTGCCCATTT
>JAOTQQ010000001.1:188332858-188377997 GCA_026546715.1 Gallinago undulata | reverse complement strand
GTCCTGTCACTGGGCACCACTGAGAAAAGACCAGCCCCGTCCTCCTGACACCCTCCCTTTAAGTATTTGTAAGCATTAATTAGATCCCCCCTAAGCCTTCTCTTCTCAAGACTAAAAAGACCCAAGTCCCTCAGCCTTTCCTCATAGGAAAGATGCTCCAGGCCCTTAATCATCTTTGTGGCCCTTTGCTGTGCCCTCTCCAGCAGTTGCCTGTCCTTCTTGAACTGGGGAGCCCAGAACTGGACGCAGGACTCCAGATGGGGCCTCACCAGGGCAGAGTAGAGGGGCAGGATGACCTCCCTCGACCCGCTGGCCACAATCTTCTTGATGCACCCCAGGATGCCATTTGCTTTCTTGGCCACAAGGGCACATTGCTGGCTCATGGTCATCCTGTTGTCCACAAGAAGATCTGTCCATCCCAGATCTTTCTCTTCAGAGCTGCTCTCCAGCAGGTCAGCCCCCAACCTGTACTGGTGCAGGGGGTTATTTCTCCCCAGGTGCAGCACCTTACACTTGCCCTTGTTAAATTTCATTAGGTTTCTCCTGGCCCAACTCTCCAGCCTGTCTAGGTCTCGCTGGATGGTGGCACAGCCTTCTGGGGTGTCAGCCACCGCTCCTAGTTTTGTATCATCAACAAACTTGCTGAGGGTACATTCCATCCCTTTGTCCAGGTCTTTGATGAATATATTGAACAGGACCGGATCCAGTACTGATCCCAGGGGAACACCACTATTTATGGGCCTCCAACTGGACTCCATGCCATTCATCACAACCCTCTGAGCTCTGTCTTTCAGCCAGTTTTCAATCCACTTAACTGTCCATTCATCTAACCCACACTTCCTAAGCTTAGGTATGAGGATGCTGTGGGAAACTGTGTCAAAAGCCTTGCTGAATTCAAGGTAAACATCCACCACCCTCCTTTCATCTATCCATCCAGTCATGCCATCATAGAAGGCTATCAGGTTAGTCTGACATGGCTTCCCCTTGGTAAATCCATGTTGACTACTTCTGATAGCCTTCTTTTCCTCCATATGCTCTGAGATGACACTCAGGATGAGGCATTCCATCATCTTTGTAGGGATGGAGGTGAGGCTGACCGCCCTGTAATTTACCAGGTCCTCCTTCTTGCCCTTTTGGAGACCGGGATGACACTGGCCTTTCTCCAGTCCTTGGGCATCTTGCCTGTTCTCCAGAACCTCTCAAACATGATGGAGAGTGGCCCTGCAATGACTTCTGCCAGCTCCCTCAGCACTCTTGGGTGTATCCCATCCAGACCCATGGACTTATGGATATTCAGCCTTCTTAACTGATCTCTAACTTGGTCCTGTAAAACCCTTTTTCCAAAATGGTTTCAGGACATTGCTTAAATTGGGTGCATTCACATTCTGTGCAATCACTCAGTTACATTCATATCTCACATAACACCAAAGGTCCGTGGATATTTAGAGTGTCTGATTTGGACACTTGAGAGCAGTGTTTGTAATCTGGGGAGACAGCTGACCATGCACGTTTGCAAATTTTGAAACCAACTAACAAGCAGGTCAGTAGGTTTCCAGTTCACACTGAAGTATGCAAAAGGAGCTCTATCAAACTCTCGCTTCTTGTGTCAAGATACCTCTTCTTAGACATGATCAAAACAGATTCAAAAGCGACTTCAAATATGACAGAGCCCTTACTGGAATGAGAGATTTATTCAAAACTTGTAAGGAACTTTATGATCTCTGGAGGTCTATATATTAACAAGGCACTTTTGCTTCAGTTCAACAACATTGAATTGCTATGATAAAGGATTTAATTAATGTTCATACCCTAAAACTCGGAAGAAGCGCAAGAGAAGATTTGACTATTAAAAGTGACTACAAAAAGACTCATTAAAACTGGTGCAAGGACTTACGTTAATTCCCAGCTGCTGCAGGGCCATGAGAATTACATCATTTGCTGTATCAACATTGGTTACACTCAGGGTTTTTGACTGTGAATAGAAAAAAGTAGAAGGGGAAAGTGGCATTAAAAATCTGGATTTGCAAAGAGTATCTGAAATGCAATAGCTCTGCATAATTCATTGTTGGAAAAGCTAAGACTATCCTGTTAAAATTTTACTTGATAAATAAGTTATCATACGTAGATGTCTGAGACCAATGTTTGATTCCTCTGTTTTGTCACATATTTTCTGTATTTGCTCCCTGCTTCTCCAACGGCTTCATCAGAAGGGAGAGTGCCATGATTACTGGGGACAAGACCTCCACATTAAAATATGCAAAAAAGACACGGCCGCTAACTCACTTTAGACACTGCATGAGAGAAATGTAATGATTTGGTTAATTTCAAAGCATGCAAGTTTCCTTAGAAAAAATGAAACATTTTCATGATTTTTTTCAGTGAAATAAGAGGTTCTCACACCGATTGTTAATAATTTCTGTCTTTTTCTACTGAAGATACCCCTGGTAAGAAAATAGCGTACACAGGCTGTTCATCTCTATGTCCTTCGCCACATTCTATATAGATTTCTCAAAGTTAGGTTTGGCTTAGTACCAGAAGCACTTCCTTTCGGTAATCTTTCATCCAGTTAAAATGCTACCTCTCCGGCATCCTCCAGAATCTGCTGATCAGCAGGATGGAAAAGCATGGGTCAGCAGAAACACTGCTTTCTGCCCAGCGATGGTGACCAGCACGAAGTCCCACGCTTTGTGTCGGAGGAAGCGCCTCTTTCCACAAGGCAGCCTTTTCAGTGTGAGATTCCAGGACCTGCTGCCTGGCACCAGTATCGCTCCCGTACGGCTGGGCAACGCTCCGTGCCTCCACACCGTGGGTGCTCTTATGCAGGGCAGCACATCTCAAACACCCCAGGATTAATGACTCCACCCTCAGCCCCACTGGGAAGTGGAAGCGCCGCTGCCATCACCTCTCAGAGGCAACACTGAGTGGGGAGAGCATGTCCAGAGTGGTTTTTTGCCTGCACCATCACACCTCCCCTGGCCCCACTTCCAAGCCGACAGGCAGCTCCCAGGGATCACACACAAGTTACTGAGCTAGTTTGGCTCCGCCAACAAGACTGCTACACAGCTTTTGGACTGGGGCTGGTTCGTGGCCAACCTGAAGCCCTGGCAGAATGAACACATGCCTGCTGCAACACACCCAGGTGCATCCATCGGCCCACAGAAGGGAAGGTGGGAGAGCCAGCAGTAAATGTTCACTGCCAGTCCCAAGACAGCTCGCTACACCCTGTGTAGCATATCAGTTTATCAGTTTTATACAGGCCATAGGATGTTCAGGTGAAACAACCCCCTGACATTTTGCATTTAGAAAAGATCTGAGCTGTACATTTGTGTAAGTCCCTGATGGTAACAAGCTGCCATGGCAATCAAAGGAAGGTAGTGAGAATACTGTATCTCTTGCTTCAGGACATATCTGAACGCTCATACCATAAAAAATTTAACATTTGCCTGAAGCAATGGCATCTGGCTCTCAGGAGTAGGTCAGCACATTTGCATAAGTTTTGCTTTTGGCTAGAATATAATAAAATGGTTTGTGCTTTGTGTTCAGCCTTCTTTACCTTCCAAAAATGAAACAATTCTTGGGCATCTCCAGCTGCTGTAGCCCAGGGACCACAGTAGCATAAGAACTATTTGCATCACAAAGTTTCCATCTGCTCCTCCACTGTTCCTCCACTGTTTTATTACTGATAATAGCTAGACTACAGTGTGTCGTTTGCAGGACTGTGAGGATCAGGAAACCATATTTGGCACATAAGCTAATTATAACTAAGGAAAAAAGACATTTAAAAAAAACCCAAACAAATGCTGGTACAGAGTGTAACACCTGAGTGCACGTATTATTTATAGACATTTACATCTGAGTACACCTTGATCTGCAGTCCTGCATTTGACCTATCACAATTAATTGCTACTGTTTATTAACATTTGTCTTAGTGACCTAGCAATTCTAAGTATTATTGTTTATCTTAATAATGTTTTTCTGAAAAAAAGGCAGATGCTTACATCTTTGCAAATATAAAATTCTAAGTGGAGATTCACTGCTAGGCAAAGACCTCCAATGAAGTCTAACATCTGTAAAAATTTCTTGCATCCTTGCAAATGCTCTGTAGGCTTCTGAGCATGAAATACAGTTAGAAAGAAAGGACGAATGCATAAGAAGCAGAGGAAGAATGGATGGATGATCACTGAATGCTAGAGTATCCCTAAGGAGCTGGCTACTTACAAGAATTTAAAGTGATTAAAAATGACTTTGTAAAAAAGGTACCTGGTAAAAAAGACCTAAAAAATCACCCCGTGGATGACCTTTCTTCACCAGTTTACCTTGTGTGTATTAATTTACCAACATCAGCTAGTTGATCAAAAACATGCTTAAGGCAATTTCAGGGTGTTCGTATACATAGCTTTACTGACTTGCAATCATTATAAACAATAAAAGACATCACAGCTTTGCAGAATTGAATGAAGGCAGCTGTGGGTTCACATCGGTTTTAAAAGCCAAAAAAGGGTACATTGTACTGGCATTTCTGAAGATGCTTATGCATAAGTTCCGCTAGAGGTGGTTTTTGGGACTTCACACTGTACAGTCTTTAGTTTGCGTGCCAGAACCAGTATTTCTTACCAAGCACACTGTCTTTAAAAAGGAATTCATGTATTAAACACAGGAAACAAACATTTCAGAGCTACATATGCCGAATCTTTAAAGAGGCTGGATCCTTAAAGAAGGTTGCAACCCAAAGGAACCCTCCCAATATCCAAAGGATTTACAGGTGACTAGCACTCATAGGTGATGTGGATTTAGACACAAGTCCCCCTTTAGCTCAAGAGCACTTACATATGCACAGGTTCCCACGTCTTTTGCAATTATCTTCAGAGGAATGCTTTTCGGATAGTCTTTTTCCTTCTCTTCTCTTATTCGACTGACGAAACAAGTACAAAACAAGTAAATTTTTAATATTGTAAATGTGAATAGCAAGAGGAAGATTTAAATAGCAATCAAGAAATAATTGGATAAGAAACAGATTGAAGATATACTGCAGTAGAGAGATCTCTGAGGACAAGAAAACATCCAGCAGTATCTGGAAGAGATGCTGACCATAGCGCCCAATATGCCCTGTTGTATTAAAGTTAATTGTAGAAATCAGTGTAAGCAGCAGAGAAACTGGATTTAAAAAATGAAGCTAAAACTACCCATCATTGTAGTAACTGGAGTCAGTTAGACCCCATTGCATGGATCAGTTCAAAGGACTGAACAGGAGTGAATTAGAAATCATCCACAGCAAGGATGATTTAAACAACCCCAGCAACTATGCAGAATCAGATAAAGACACAACCCTCAACCACCAGAACTAAGTGACCAGAAAACAAAACTGCCATGAGTAGTTTTCTAGTAGTTTTCTACTGACTAAAATAAGAAAGCTCTACTTACACAAACCCTCCCACCATACCCTCCAGCTTGGGGTCCATTTTGTAAGACCAAAATACCACCAGCCACGAGCAGCAGATAGATTAGAACAGAGGTTCCTGAGCTGGGCTTGCGTATATGCTATCACCGTGGAAAGAGCCGTAAGCTCAACTAGAGCAACGGTGGCAGAGGCTCCTACAGCTGCCTAAGGAAGGGACCACGTGTGCTAGCAATCATTCCAATTTTGTGCTGAGCCCTGTTAGGCACAGTAAAGTGATTCCCTCCTTGCATAGTGATCGTTGCACAAACAACACATACCATCTTCTGCAGGGAGAAGGCATGAGTTGTTTTTTTTCTTAATATCACCTTGAAAGAGCTTATCTATCATGATGGCATAGGTACCACAGCTTGGGAATCACTGGTCTAGATGACTGTGACTCTTTTCAGTGTCCTCAAAGACTGTATAATAAAGTACCTTTGCAAAAAAGACAGCCATGTTTCCTTTTGTTCTGCAGACCTGCAAGAAAATAAGGGACAAATCAGCTATCATTCTTATAGCACAATAGCCCTTGTACAAACCACGGTGAAGTGGACTGCTTCTTGGTTGCAAGTGCCATAAACACCTACAAAAACTAAGAAAGTTTTTCCAGATTTGAACAAAAAATCTGTTTCCCTGTAAAATCAACTGGCAAGCCTGCCACAGAGATGAAAAGCCCCAGTTATCAGTTTTTATCACAGAAGTTAAAGCTTTACTGGTGAATTCAGTAGGAAATGGGTTGAGTTCTTAAACTAACGTCCAAATAGAAGAGGGCACCTTAAAATAAGAGCTTAATTCAAATGTTTAAAGGTATTTCCTCAGGTATATAGACTTACTTCCACTTTCACTATTCTAATTTTCCTCTTATTTATTACTTGATTTATCACCACATTACAAAGTACACATAAGCCACGAGGAAAAAAGGTCCCATTGTACTTAGTAGGGTTTAACTTTGGACATTTTAGGGCTTATCTCATTTATCTTTATCTCATTTATACACTTTCAAGGATACAAACTGTCCAGTTAAACGTAGCTAATAATAGGATACTGCAAGGGATCTAACCTAATTTTGCTTCAACTTTCTTGATTTAAATCCTTTCCCAGATGGAGTAACTGCTATTCCCACTGCTGTTTCTGCAAATCAAGTTCTTCAAATTTTCAGAGCAGGCTTTTAGACAACTTAAAACCTACTGAATGATGCCGCGAGGGGAATGCACCTTCTGAACATTAAAAACGTGATTCTCCTTTGGCTGCTTCAATTCTGTTGGATATGCATCTATGGACTCAGGCACGACATTTTAGATTTTTCTGTCTACCACCAGACATAAAATAATTTCACTTCTATAAAATCTTTGACCTGTTTTGACTGAATCTATTGCTTTCCTATCCAACTGCTTTCTGATAGCTATAAAGGATCATGTACTGTCTCTAGATCAAAGCTCATGCTTATTGGCAAGAGTTCAACTGAAAATCAATAGAAAATTTCAGCTTTGTTTCAGGACTATTAAGTGAAAAAAACGTAAACAGGACAACCAGTTCAATGGGGAGCAGTTTGTGTGCAGTATTCTCTTTGGATATGGCCAATGTGACATACAAATTAAGCTGCATGCGTCAGCTTTTGCTCTTTGTTGGTAAAGAGGAAAATGAATTCTCCAAGACCCAGCCAAATTACTGTGCCTAAGCAGCTGGGATTTCAGGGGGATGGTGCCCTCCCTTATGCAAAGTGACAACAGAGCCCTCCCGTTGAGACTAAAATTATCCTAATCACTGAAATTACCTCTACAATCCTTATGTGTCCTACAGTCAATGCTGCAAAGAAAGACCTAAAATCTTTCACTCTCTTGCAATTCAGAGATTCTGCTTTAAGAGGAATTTTGACATTTTCTCTGGCACAATTAAATTAAAAAGAGAAATAAGACAAGGTAAGTATTTCACTGTATGTTTCCTGCTACTTACAATACAAGCTTTTCTGTTTAAAAGCGTCCTACTAGGGTCTCTTTGATCCTTTCATTAGCTTGGCTTTTTACTATTTGTGGTCTGTCTTACTAATTAGCCAAGGTGTTTGTCACATTATACCCTAAATAAAGAGAATTTCCACTGAGCAAGTTTGCAGCACAGACAGTGCTTTGTCAAATCACCTATTTTCAAGCAGTAAGTGAATATCACTGTCACATTTGCAGAAAGCTAGAAGATGAGGCATGGAAGGTAAGTGAATTGTTCACAGCACTAGAAGAAATTGGTTTAAAAATCATGGAGCTCCTGTTTCCCACCTCCACTGGTGCTGAATTGAATCTGTGACAGTCTTGTTACCTATCAGCCTAAAAACATTTAAGTAACTTGGTAAATAAAACATATCTCAATTCTTACCTGAAGTTTGCCACACAGTTCGTGGTGGGCCATCCCAAAACAAAGGACTTCTCTGGGTCTGTGCTGCCTTCACAGACTTCTTCTGTACAAAATGCTGTCCACATCTCACAGAGACGTGCTTGGCACTTTAGTTTGAAATGAGAGTGTGACCTGCCGGCAGAAAAGCACAGGTATGTCACACACATGAAAACACAGGAATGCAGGTTAAACAACTCGGAGATCCTTCTTTCTTCAGGCACATGTGAAGCATGCATTGGAGCTGATGGAAGAAGTACTTATGCTTTAATTAGAAAAAAAAATGCTTATTTGAGTTTCATATAAAAAATCTCAATTTTGCATCTAAATGGGATCAAAAGATATCTTATGTGAGATAAATAGGTTGATTGTGGCATTCCTGAACATCTCCCTTCTGGAGAAAAACTTCTGCCCGTGTCTAGAGCTCCCCTCCAAATCTCACCATGAGGCAAAGATTGCCACTTGTAATGGATGCCTTTCAGTTATTTTGATGCTATTGATGAGTTTACAGTATAGTTGGGTTGCTTAGACTCAGGGTCAACAATTATGGTGAGTTTAAGTAGTGACAGCTAGGCCATCCTGAAGAAAGAACAAGCAGAAAACTGGCATTTGTGTTAACTACACCACAGGTCACATATAGCCTCCATGAACTAGCTGCATAGTAGCTTTAAGCCTGTATCCCTTGGAAAATGAGCCAGGACTTTGTACATTCTCAAAATATCTAGCCATTTACAAGGAAGATACATAATTTCCCCATTTTTTAAAAAATGTGGCCCTTCCTGTATTTTATTCTACTAAACATTAGAATACGGTAAAGGTGAGATAGATAGACTTGCACTTTTTTTTTATTTCAGCACTTTTCTTCTACTTAGTTTCTCATGATAAATCTCCTTATTTTGAAGGATTGTCAGGCACCAGCACTACACGAGAAACAAGTAAAATTTCACAAGGTCATTCCAGCTCTGTAGCAACGCAAAAAGGCCCTCACTTCAAGGCAGGTTTGTGCTAGAGACCTTGCAGACCAAATCACCTGAGCGATGGTTCTCCTGGGCCAGCAGGGAAAGGCTGGAGGAAAAGCATCCTCTCCCTGAAAACATTTTGCCCTTCTAATCCAAGGACTGCAAGCAAGAGCATGTCAGCTCAACGCTGTGTTGCAAATGTGGACGGGGACAGTGCCAGCCACCATAGGTGATTAGTGCTCTATAAATAAATATGCCAGGTAAGCAGTTTCTTAGAGCTTTGATACACATGGGCTACCTTCTCTGAGATTAGTCTCATTTACAAGGTACTTGATTTAGGACAGACTGAACTAATACAGTCTGAAACATAAAGGTACTTGAACCTTGCAGCTTTAAAGAGGACGCAGATGAACTTGCAGTACCTTGACTGCTCTGAGGTTTCCAGCTGACGTGCCTACAGGTTGGCGGGGGGGGTGGGGGGGGTGGGTAGAGCTGATAACCTAGCAGTAGTTACAGTGGTGGGCAAGAAAGGACCATCAGTGCACATCACACCTGGCAAAAAGGTGCACTTCAGTTAGATTGCCATAAAATATAAAATACCATCTCAAGTTCATGCATTTTTTTTAACTGTACCACGGTGTTTCCTGGCCAGCTGTACATTTCACCTCCCTTTGCTCTATTATGTTTCATTATCCCATCAAAGAGAAGCTGAAAGTACAGGAGAACATTTCAACATGCTCATCCACAAATCAGTTTGTGATGCAACATGTAAAATCTGTTAAGGATACAGAAATAACTGTAACTCACTGACCACAGAATGAACTGTAAAAACGTAGACTTACAAAAAAACCACAGCTGTGAATTCTTATGTAGATGTTAATCAATGGATGCCTGATCTGGCTCCACTGAATCTATCTGTTGACCCTCCCTGTCTCCTCAATTTCTTTTTCCCATTTCCCAGCACAGGGAACTCTCTACACGCTGTTCATAAAGCCAGGCCCCTACGGTGCCAGTAGCGGGTGTCGGCAGGGTGCTGGCACAAGGACAAAGATGTTCTCCAATCATGCTTGATGTATATTCTTACCCCGTTTGCCATGCCCAGTCACAGCTCTCAGCTGTTATCAGCATTCAAGTAGCCTGGTTTCCAGAGGCGCTGAAACAGTAGCCTCCATTAACATCTGAAGAGCCTGAAGTATAATTTTATCTCTATCTGCCATGTCCCTTATGCAGTCCATGGGTTCTCAACATTTGTGAAATGTGGGTCTTCTATTTAAGTGCCAAAGCATTACCTCTAGAAACGAATATATCATCACTGACTAAAGAAGCCGCGTGACTGAACATGTGAAAAATGGAAAGCGTAACAACCTATCAAAGGTTTTGTTTTTATTTTAAGGAAGTAAAAGTCCCATTGCAAGTTTTACACTGTAGATATCAGCCAGATGCAGAGTCCACTGAAATGAACCCCAAAATCATGAAGATCCATGGTGTAGGTTTTGACGCACCCCAAATTGTGCCACCTCTGCAAAGTAAACTCAGTTGCTTTTGCTTTCTGTAAGTGGCAATTGGATACCTCGCGGCTATTAACAGATGGAAGATTAACTTCTCACTAGATTTGCTAATCTCCTTAATAGGACCCCCTGACAAAAGCATTAATGGATCTACTGTGAGATTGCTACCGTAATTCCATGTATGTACTCAACTATCAATTTCTATGGCCAGCCACATGGGGAAAAATAGCCTTAAAATGTGGGTGCATACATGCATGTATGTGTTACAAAGGAGAAAGAGGAAGCCATTTCTCAGTGCCTCCCACACAAAAACTTTTGTAAAAACCCTTGATCATTGAACTGACAGATGTTTGAAATATTTACTCCATCGAATTAAAACACGCAATTTCTGTAAGGATTCTAATCGATATACAGAAGACAGTATCACATTTTACACACTTAACATTGGTTTAGTGAGAAAAACTCAATCAATTCATGACTTACACTTCACATGGAGGCAGGAAAATGTGGGACAGCAGACAGAAGCACAGCATGTGAGTATTGTTATTTATAAGCTGGGCTAATGCATGATATGAAAAGGTAGCAGTCTACATTTCAAGAATATGATTAGAAAGTAGCTGAAAACAACCCTACGGGCACCTTGTCTGAAGTGGCAAAGAGGACTTAACAAATTTCCATGGGAGCAATGCCAATTACCTGCCTTTAACCAGGAGCTCAGTGTTGTACAGGAGTTTACTCAGTAAGCTCAAGAGGACACAAGATACTTGTTGCTGTCTTTAGGAAAAACTTGTACCCATTTGCTGATCATACAACATCTAATTATAAATGAGCTCCCTTTGTACAGTGACTGGTTACCTGCAGCTGAGCTGACACCAGTACAGCACTGAGCTCTACCCGAGATATCTTATTCGTACACCCCAAACTACTTAATACAAGGAGTATTACAAATTTTTAGTACCTTCACAAGGAATAATCCTGAGGCTAAGCCAGATTCATTAATTCTGTCCTGGTGACCTGCTGTGTTGACTGCATCAGCTATTAAAGAGTCAATAACAATCAATAGTCACGGCTGCATAGCAATACACACCACTCAGAGGTTTTCCCTCTAGGAATCAGCAATGGTATTTTAGTGTGAGACTTCTTTACAAATGCTGATTTTTAAGTAGTATTCATCAGTGACAGCTCTGATGCTTTAATTGCTGTCAGGGCAGCTGTAGAGAGTACATCCCAATTAGTTCTTTAAAATACATGACGCAATATCAATCAAAATACTATTTTTACCATTTTTAGGAACGACTTGATCCCCCTCCCCCTCTTTCACATGCTGAAGCACAATTTGTTCTGTTCCACCTTCTTCAGACACTGCAGACTCTTCGCCACACTAAATCAAATGCTGTAAGAGCCACCAATACTCCCTGGGGACCAGACTTTGGAGTTGTTACACATAGCAGTGCTTTACTATAAAAATAGTCTCACTGGGACCCAGCCAAACCTGCAGGAATATGCAGCTCAGCCTGGGGTTGTAACATTGCTTCTGCTCAGCACTCTGACCAGGGAAGGAGGGATTTATCTCACATGACTTTAGTCTTCTGCAATTTAGGTGCTTAGTGAAACTATGCCCACTGAATAGGCAGTGGACAGAGTGAGAGACCCCCCAGGAGCGTGACTCCCCTCACCCGCTGTCAGCACGCTTTCAGGGTCGTGTGAGTTTGCTGCAGGAAGGTGCTGGTTTTCCCTCGGTGACTATAAAAGCAGTCTAGAAACCTAGGTAAGTTGCAAATATTTAACATTTGAAAGCTTAAATTAGGTGACACAAACATACATAAATACAGTAACAATGCTATTACTGCTACTGCTGGTAGAATAGTGAGATTTCCCCTAAATATCCTTATGTTCACCACCCACCCGTAGTGGAACATGTTTTGGGTAAAATATCCTCTGTGTTGTCATGCTAGATCAAGTGAAGGAGTACAGCTGGGAGGGGTTACGTTTACTATGTGTGATTCAAGCGGACACAGCTCAGATTTCTACAGAAAACACAGATTTATCCTGGCTTTTCCCAGCAGCCTCTGAAACAATTGCTTAAGCGAAAAGACAGATTGCCAAAGCCCAGGATTCACATTGAGATTACCCACCCTGTGAAACCACACACACAGTGCCTAACAGAGAATGAAGCTGCATCATGATTTTTTATTATTATTTCCTCATAACCCATAACAACAAGTGAAAGCACCCTCTAAAATTGCCTAAAACCACAAATGCCGCATGAAGCTGGCATGCTAGACACAGCTTGTAAATCTGATTTAATTGTGAATGGTAGAGTGAATAATCAGAGCTCAGCAGCAAGCCTGATTACACATGAGCACTACCCAGACTGCTCGGCATCACTTGCTTTCTCCTTCCCCTTCCCCACACTCCTTTGGGCACAGCACAACCTATGGAGATGAACACCATGATGCTGTCTGCAATCTCTATTTTTACACAGCTGCTCATCACTGGTGCGTATCAAAGCAGCTTCCAGGTAAGCATTAAGACCCCTAACCCCTCTGCAACATGGCCAGCAGTGTTGCACACACCCCACAGATGACCTACATCTTCATTTGTGCAATGAAGATGACCTATCTAAAACACCAGTCAGTTGAAGGCAGCGCAACGGACACAGTCAAGCACTGATGAGTCTTTCCTATGACACCGCACTCCCAAAGCAGGGAAGATGATACAACACAAGCAATATATTGAAAAGCGTCTAATACTTCTTTAAAATGTTGCATTCTGGAACTCATGGACTCTTTTCAGTGGTCCCCAGTGACAGGATGAGGGGCAACAGGCACAGGCTGGAACATAGGAAGTTCCACTCAAATATGAGGAAGAACTTCTTTATGGTGAGGGTGCCAGAGCACTGGAACAGACTGCCCAGGGAGGTCGTGGAGTCCCCTTCCCTGGAGATTTTCAAGACCCACCTGGATGCAGTCCTGAGTGATGCGCTCTAGGCGTGCCCTGCTGTAGCAGGGGAGTTGAAGTAGATGATCTCTAGAAGGCCCCTTCCAACTCCAACAATTCCATGATTCCATTATTCCTCTATGACTATGAGGGTTTCAAAGGTGAAGAGGTCAGTTAACTAACATCCCTTGACCGAATAAAAAGCTTCCTTATGATTTGGGGAAGATTTGCTACTAAAAAAGCATTATGGAAATCCCTGTTAAGTTCTGCTGAGAAAAAGGGCTGCTCTACAGGAGCAGTGCCTGAGATGCCATACTCACTTGGACTTGGCAACAACCAGAAGGTCTGTGAAGAGGAAAAGGTGTCGCTCCTGGGTTTGCAGACCTGTCTTCAGCTGCACGTGGCCGTCCAGGATGAACGTTCGGTTGTGGCACATGAACGACTGCACAAGGGGACATGCCTCTGGGCTGATGGGAGAGAAGCAGCCTTCCCTGCAAAAGGAAATAAAGGGAATAAAAGAAAGCAAATCAGCCAGTTGCCCATGAGTGAGAACCAGGCAGTGACTTCCCACACTCACTGCCAAAAAGCAATTTATTTGAACCCATTTCAGTGAGAGGGTGACAGGTGAAAGGTGAGAGGGACAATAAAGATAATCCAGCAGTCTGATTCTGAGACAAAATCTGTTAGGGACTGTCCTTACTGAATCCTTTACAGCCCAAGCACATGGATAGCACCTAGAAAAATTTAAATACAGCCCTCTCTATTTTGTATTTGTCTCCTTTTGTATGGAAGTCTTTGAGAAAACACCACACTTCTGTCGTGTAAATGTACCTTTATGTAGCACATAAAGAGAGTGGAGACATATGGATGACAAAGGGACAACTGACTGCACACCCTCCTTCGTCAGAAGGAGACTCATACCTGGGGTCAAGAGCAATTTACAGAAATTATTCAGAATCAAGGACAAACATAAGGTGCAAGTGAACCTTGCTAGAGACAGAGCATGTACAAGACACAACTTGATAAGAGGCAGCTCAGCCTCTCTCCCATCACACAGCCCACCCTGAGCTATGCTCCCATCGCAGGGTTGGATGATGTGACTGGGGCAGGGCCATGCTGGTCCATGGCTGTGGTGTGTTGAGGCCACTGGATAACCCAAACCCAGGTCTACGGGGGGCGGGTCAGGCTCCCTCCTGTAAGACACTGACCTTTTCTAAGGAGGTATCGAGTAGGGTGCAATCCAAGGCTACTGATTGTGGAGACGTGATTCCCTCAGCCCCTCTTGATCTAACTCTTCTGCATGACATAAAGGAGTCCAATAGTTACTGAAGCAGAAATGGGAGTTTCTCTAGCATGTGGGTCAGCTCATTCACCCAGACAGGGTATCCCCAGTTTCTGAGCCGTGCCGTCAGAAATGTCTGTTTATACATTGCCAAACTGAATGAATGTGAGGGCTGGAGGGGAGGACACTCCTCCTCTAGGGCTCTCGAGAATCTGGTTGCAGGTCAGGCTCTCCCTTGGAAAACCAGGAACATGACTTCAAATTCTCTCAGGCAGGTCAGAGGACTAAACCTGGGTCTCCTATACCCTGATGTACCTCAAATAATGAATTTCTGGATTAAAACCAGCACCCATAAGCAAGTTTGCTCATGATTTTTAGACATAACTGTTCCATTATTTGCTTTCCCTAGAGGTGTCTCCAAATGGACCATTTCCCTTTGGATGAATAAATTAGTTCCATTTTTATTCAAATGTATTTACTTATTTTTTCTTGTTAAAAAATGACAACAAAAAAAAATTAAGCTAAAACTTGGCAGGATCAGCTTGGCAAGGAAAGGCTGAAGTGAGTAGCTTTGCAATTATAGTTTATTCCTGGTCCCACTCAAAGGGATGACAAACACCTAATGACTTTGCTGGGAGAAGAAATGGACCTTACAGAGTGAAAGTCACAAAATAAATGGGAGAGATATGAATGTTTTCACAACAGCAAGCAGAGAAAACCTTCAAAAAAGGTCATAAACCTTCTTGTGCCTCCCTTAGAGCCTGAATGATTCCCGACCCTCTTCTCCTTGATGCCTGTGGCTGGATTACTCAAGAAATTATTTAGGATATCCTGACAGCTGTGAGAGAAAGGATAAGCTCTGAGATTGGCCTACATTAGCAGGACACACTTTCACTGATCTGTAAGGAGCTGGTGAGGATCTCTGCCTGCTGGGGAGAGCCCTGTTTGGCCTTGGTTTCCCCTTTCTGCCCAGGAACCTGAGTTTTTGACAGAATTCCTCAACTTAATTCATCTTAAACTGTGTCCTAATCTTGTCTTTCTTTACCTCCCTCTTCAGGGAAGAAAGAAAAAAAAGAGGAACAACCTTTGCAATGAATAATGCAAACCTGAAGTTACTTGATCATTCCTCAGCAGAAGACGTGTCCAGGAGTGTGGGGGTTAAAGCAGGGAGAGAAGTTTTGGTCCAGTGCAAGAGTGACACATGCAACGTGGCCAGCAACAGGAGTCAGGGGACCTGCAAGCATCTCTCCTACCTTGCCACTTCGTGGGACTGGGACTTCAACAATTCACCAGTTCATCAGTGCCTGACAAGTTGCTGGGACTCAATTTTATGAACTCCCTGGCAGCACTTGGCATAGAAACTTAAGCAGAAATCAGCAATGGTGACCAGTCCACCTGCATGAAAGTCATGCATGGCCTTTACCTCAAAGCTAAAGTCAGGGGAATACTCATTTATATTTGAACCCAGTAACAACATTGTTTAGAAAAAGCCCTTTCATGTTTCACTGCCATAACCAAATCAGCAGAAACATTCATAAAATCACACTGGAGTGCCTGTCCCATTTTCTATGTCCTGGTTTGTAAGTCCAGGAACCTCTCAAGTCAAAATCTCAGTCATGCAGGCAAGCAAAGGAAGGTGCAGTAGGTTTATTAATGCCAGCAGAGGTCAAGCAAATTGAACTTGGTTTTAGAACAGGAAAATGCAATAATATACATCAGTTATTTTAACGAAACCTGCCTTTTGATCCAACACCTTCCAAGCTTTTCTGTCATCTGAGCTCTAACAAGTACGCTCACATACTTCTGTGGAGTTTTACCTGATAAGCAGTATAAAAAAAATATTAAAAAGTGAAAATATTTTCTTCCTTTGAAGCAAAGAGGAAAAAATCAAAGCCATTAATTCAACCAGAACTTTCTAAAGCCCCAGGACAAATGAACATGGAGAAAATTCACCAGCAGTGAAAAAAAGCCTTTTGCAATGCATGCTTTTGATCCTCTCAATTAATGTTCCATTGTTACAAGACATGAATGAAACCCAAGTTTTATTACATTGAAGAAAATGCAGATCAGCTATAAGCTCAGGCACAGGGATTTATACGAGAGGTATTTTTGGAGACCAGTTTTTAAAGGCTCAGTGATTTTTCTGGTCATTAAATGGGTATAATTTTCAAAAAGTGTTAAGGACTCACATACTGACTCTGAAAATTCCTTTTAATAGAATTATGCAAAAATCAGTACTTAAGTCAATGTGATTTCTGATATAATTTAAAAAGTCAAAGCAAGTAATATAGGGCCTTCTCTGTGTTCCATTAAAAGTCATTCTGTGATTAGCACATGTAAAAATCCCATAAAGTAACATCTTTCAGTTTGGCATTAAAAAAAAAAAACAACAAAGCCAACATCCAAGTTTGTTAAGAAGGAACTCTGACAGTGACAGTGATGCTTAGATGGCATTGCCTTTCTAACTCTCTAGTCTCAAGCGGACATTTCTTCCTGAACATGCTGTTTTAGGGATCTGAAATTTCCATGTGTGGTCTTAAGCATATAAGTAAATTCTGTAATTTGAGGATATCTACCAAGATATTCTTGAGTTATTCAGGAAAAGACTACAATCGCTGTAATGGCTGAAATGACTAGAAAGATAATTGATGATTTTTCTTCTGGCATTTCCAGAGCCTAAATTTTTACACCTATTTTTTTCTTTTCAGTTTAATCAGAATAGGCATTTTATGCCTATTTAAAATATACAATGATTTAAAAGAACTCTTCAATTTTGTAGGTGTAATATATGAAGCTGAAATCCAAAGTAGTCAACCAAACACTGAAAAATACATCCCCGTTGTATTCAGTGTGAAAGCAAACACTTCACTACTCACTGTCAACCACAAAAAAAAACACAAAAGCACAAAAAATACTTCTTCCCCCCACCGAGCTTCCTTGGGGTTTCTCAGTCAAACTGATCCCTAAATGTCATGACCCACAAAATGTTTATTCTTGGTGTAATGGAGAGCTTATCTTTATTCTCTATTCGTAGTGAAAACAATGAAAGAAATTATATTTTCCAAAGAAGAGTTTAACAGCTCATGTTAAGTGGTTACTAAATCCACAATCCAAATGTCATTTATGCCAATGGGAAGCTTTCCCTTGATTTCAGTCAATGATGACTTCAGCCTATCTATGATTTAGGTTAAGCTATAAGATGCCTCAGAGAAACAATCTGTTCCAAGGTACCTAAGCTGGAATGAGCTACAGCAGGTATCTCAGCTGTATGACATCCCTCTCACAGACTGCCCGTGCTCCATCCTAAATCTCACTCTTGTTTCGGTTATTGTTCTCCGCCAGAACTTCTCTCCACTGATGGTATCTCTGCAGCCACAGAAGTTGATTTCCTCTAACGATGCAGCACCAATGCTCTTTGCACGATTGATACCTACTGAAATAAAATAGCACATTGCTCTTTAACCTCTGAAGTCTTTCACAAGAGGCAGGTGAGAAATGCAGCTTTTCCTTAGCAGAGCAGTAGAATGGCAGCTATTCAAAATGCTTAAGTCTGAGTCAGCCCAGACTTGTGAGAGGCTGCATATGGTCTGACCAATACTTACACATACACAATACCTTTCCAAATTCCTCCCAGAGCGAACAACTTAGCCTATACTCATTTCACACATAGGTATGATGATAAGTAAAAATACTGCGTGCTTGTGCCAGTGCTGAAGCCCAGGAAAGGACCAGAAGCTCTCTCCAGTTTTGTGCCTACACACGCAGAGCTTGCCGTTTGCCACATAACCCTACCATTGCTTTGGCTACAGGCTAAGGAGGCCACCAAGCAGAGCACCTACCACCCCCTTCATGCCGCTCTGAGACCTACTTCATGTATCTCAAAGGCCAGTTTTGGATGTTTGTAAGGAAGCAGCGATTTATCTTTAAGGAAAAATAAAACCAATAAATTGTCAGCTTCAGTATCCCTCAACAAAGCATTTACTTTATCGTCACTGTGTCATGGCACTGGGCTAAAGAAACCCACTGAGAGAAGCAGGAGCTATTCACACCCTTCCAAGGCTAGTGAAAACAGCAGCTATCTGCACAGTAAGAAACATCCACAGCCCAGCCCACATTACGGATTTTTGCCAAAATGGATTTATCAGTCAGGGATGATGTGTGATTTGCGACCAGCAGAGATACCCCAAAAGCAAGCCTGATCTGGAAGTCATGTTCCTTCATTTTCTTAATAGAGCTTATATTAGAAATCAGGTAACAATAATTGCACTTTATTTTCTGTGGCTCCTACTCAGACCCTTAAGCTCCTAAAACCTCCTGTGAGAAGTAACTTCAATAGCATCTTAATAGATGCTTGCTCCATACTTTTGCTAATGAGGCAGGCCCTGCTAACCGGAGCTTGGAAGCCAAGATGTTTTACTGCTGGAAATCCCTTAACACACAACACATATTACCCATATCGCGTGGCTAGAGGGTATTTTGCAGTCTAGATAATTAACTTAATAAGGTCTTGAGAACAATGCTTTAACCAATCAGAAGAAAAGAGCTCCAATTTTGTGTGCAGCACAGTCTCCCCTGAGATAAGGGGGGAAAAACCCCAAACCTGTAAGACAGCAGTGGGTACTGATCTGCCTTGCAGGGCTGAGTACAGTGCACTCAAGTGCAATATTAACATTTCAGGACATCAACACATATCTAATTTCATCATAAATGATAGTTGGGACGTGACTTTTACTGTATCCTGACAATATCATGACCATGGATCTTCATGTTCTGTGTGAGAAAAGAGAACAGGGAAATACGAAGTGAAAGAAGAACATTTTTTCTACACTGAAACCAAATGCCCACGCTAGGGACTGAATGCAGAACAACAGAGATGGTCCTGCTTATGCTCCCAATGAATTTAGCCTCTATCATACTGACAGCTCATTAACGAGCATGGTTTGAAAGCAGCTGTTTGGCCCAGCCTGCCCCGTCCCCACTCCCTGTTTGGCATGGCCACCCAAAGACCTGCTGGCTTCAGGGCCAAGCATATGCAGCTCCTCTCACCATGAACGAGGTTCCACACAGACAACACTCACCGAGAGCAATCTGCAGGCTCTGAGCTCTATCTAGACAGGCAGGTTATATAAAACAATCCTCTGCATTTTTAAAGGTGGTAACCACTCACTGCTGTCACTGCCTTCCAGCCACGACCAGTGCTCTCGGGGAGTCACCCACGTGCTCGGGATCTTTGGTGCTTCTTCCCACTTTGACTCCTCATGATTTGGAATATGCTTTTCATCTAAATTTATGCAGCATTTTATTCTAATAATTATACCTGAAGGGTGAAAGGAAGCACAAAACGTGTCAGCCTGGAGGGTTGGAGTGTTTTCCAGGAAGGTGGTAGGTAAGATATGGGCTGACATGAAGTTAGTGTGCTGTTGTAACCTTATGCTGACTATTTATAGAAGGGACTTGGAGAGACAAGCATAAAACTCTCTTAATCACATGGGCTGCCAACCCATTTCTGAAAATCTGCTGTCAACTTGATCCCTGCTATGCTAAGGGAGCTTCTTTCTGAGGATGCTGGGCATGTTTTCTTGCTGTTATCTATGGTAAATCTTATACAGTTGAAGCAGCACTTTGTGAAAACAGTGCAGCATTCCAGAAATAGCAAGTCTATTTTCTGCAGCACTCCATTAAAGTCCCCCAGGCCATCACTATTGTGCACAGTAGCTTTTGTACAATGAAACAAGTGAGATCTGCTCAGTTTTCCAATGATTCCAATTTCCAATAATTACTTTCTAAGTATTAAAATGCCTGCTTATACTTCATAAGCGCACTTTACTGGTTGCATTTTCTTTTTCTTTTTTTTTTTTAATTTTTACAACTAATGTATTTGAGCAAATCGGAGGCAGTCACCTCTCACATCCCTGCTTTTTCCCCTCATGGGCTGCGCCTGCGGATCTCACAGCAAGCCCCCTGCCCCAGGGCACGGGTCAGCCCTGCTGCACAGCCTCCAGCCCAGGGCTGTCCTCACTCCACCCCTGCGAGCTCCAGCAGAAAACACTGCACCCAGGATAAACCAGTGGGTCCCACCAGGGTCCCAGAGCCTTTGGATCCAAATGCACTCCAAATGCACAGGCAGGGCAAGCACAAGCCTGGACAACAGAACGAAGATGAATATTAATACAGGTTGGCAGCAATGTTTGCTCAGATAAATAGATAAATTTATGTTTTAGGGCAGAAATCAGAGCTACCTTGTATTTAGGAAACTAGACACCACTTCTCTGCTTCTAAAAAATCAGCTTACCCATTTTAATTCAAAAGATATTGAGAAAATTTTCCAACTTAAATTATTGTAGGATTCTAAAAGCCATTTTGTAAGTATCTGAAATCATCTTTGCATGATGTCAAAATCTTATTAGAAGTAATAAAAATTATTATGATGAATCAACACTATTTACACTAAATGTTCAAAGTGTTGAGGCACGTAACTATTCTTTTTCTGTAGCCTTCCAAAAATCAGCACTAACAATTAAGACTTGCAGTAAAATGTCCCATAGCTGTAGGGTAAAAAAAAAAAATCACCATTAAAAAAAAATCTTCACACCTTTCAGGATGGCAGCTTGGCAGCTTAACTGAAAACAAGCCACACTTAACTAATTTCTACATAGCCAAAAGGACAATATTCTCTGCAAAGCAAATATGTACTACAGCATGGTGGCTGGAGACACAAAACATGCTTGTGGTTTGGTTTACTTCCAAGGGTTTTTGGTTTATTTTAACAAACAGCTGCAAGGTGTTTACTCTGAAAATTTAGCACAAGGGCAAAATTCACTATTGGTATAAATTAGCACCACAGGTTTTGGTCATATTTTGCCTGTTTCCACCAGAAAAGAATTTTGGGCAAGTTATTTATATCCTATTAAAAAGCTCTTGCAGGGTGCGTGTCTGTCAGTCCCACTATACAGCTCTGCTAGCAATCAATGAGCCCAAGGGGGTTTCATCCAAGTCCCCCTGAACAGGGGAGAAGTTTGGGGAAGGACATATTCACATGCAGAAGTCAGTAAAACGTTTTTTGGCCTTTGGAATAATCAATCTTCTGTTCCCCACTGCAGTTC
The DNA here is from genome assembly GCA_026546715.1 of Gallinago undulata. Classification (NCBI taxonomy): domain Eukaryota; kingdom Metazoa; phylum Chordata; class Aves; order Charadriiformes; family Scolopacidae; genus Gallinago; species Gallinago undulata. Next base: position 188,356,389 of record JAOTQQ010000001.1, on the reverse strand, counting down.
CCACTCATTTTTACCGAGTGACATTGCACCACCACCTTGAGTTACTCTCCCATTCCAGTTGCACCAGGGAAATGCTGTTCCAGGCATTGTCTAACCAGAGAAAGATTTTGTTGTTCAGATGAAAAAAAGTCAGAAAAAAAAAGTGAGCTGGAGAGGGACAGAGAAGGAAAAAAATAGGATGAACAGAGGGCAAAGAAAAGGCCAGAAGTTAAGACCCCAGCACTGCAGTTCTGCACCATGATTGTCTGGGGTTTTTGGAGATTCTTGTGGCCTGTAAGAAGTCTGGAGGCACGGAGGTCTCCTTTACCACTTCCAATTTCCAGCGTCTCCCTACCCATTCCAAGGAGGCATACATAGAGGAGCACTCTGGGATTTCAGTTTCACCCATGTTGCCCCACGAGGATCCATTATTATTTTAGCAACCTGAAAGGATAAGGTTTCTATCCTACTTTAATTTTTTGGGGAAAGCAGCAATAACAGTCGGGACAGTTAATCCCACTTAATCACAACTGGAACATTTAAAAGCCTTCCTCAACTCCACTGATTTTGAGTTATCTCATGGATGAAACTAACCTTTCCTTCAAAAGGGTGTTTCAAATACCTCCTTGCAAACTGTATTACAAGAGTTCAGCACAGGTCACGTAACAGCCAGGAGTTCTGGGCTACCAAAAATAGCCAGGACACGCTGCAGATCTCTGCAGAAACAGGTCATTTACTCCAAGCCAAGGTGCACATGAGAAACAATTGGTGCAGGCATCTCTAGAAATCCCTTCTGAACCATCATGTATGGCTGTAAGTGAGCCCGTGTGTATCTGTCAACCCCATCCTCTGAAGTTACAAGTTACATAGGCTATAGATGGGCAAGAATAAGGTACTTGTGTGACTGTCCTTTTAACAGGGAAACATAGCATTTTCTAGGTGACTGCCTAGGTTTATTGCCTGTCAGTCACCTCACACAATTATCGGGTAATACCAGGGGAGCTGCTCATGGTTTCTCAAAGTCTCATTGCCCAACAGTCATCCTTTTTAGCCTCTGCTTTTCCCATTCTTCAAGAAGTAATTCAGTGAGGCTTTTCCCTCCCTCATGCCACCTGGGCAGAGCCTGCAGTTAGGCAACAGCGAGTTTTAAGAAAAACAAATGCATTCAAAACAGTGTAAGACTTCAAATACGTGGCCAGGTAAAGCAAACCTGGAATCCACCAGCTCCTGCTCCCCAATTGCCCTTTTTCAGGAGAAAAATCTGCTGATTGTAAACAAAGTAATCACATACAAAGTGATCTATAAATAGCAGCAAGTACTGCCTTTAAAAAGATAAGCCCCTTCACGGCGCTTTATCCTCCACAAGCTGCGGCTCTCATTGAAGCCGCTGCTGCCCGGCCTTGCCTGTAGCCCCACAACTGTGGGACGCTGTGGGGTGAACTCCATAAAGCTCCACCACAGACATGAAGGGAGGATCTACGCAGACCTCATATTGGCTTATGTTTTTAAGGACCGCTTCCCTGTGAGGGACCACCAATATGGGTACCGATTGTCACTTCACTGCACCTCTCCCAGAGCTGTAACAGGAACAAATCTGGCTTCGGTTTGCCTCAAGGGCTTTAAACCATATTTTGATACTAGTACTACAGCACAGGAATTATCCTGTTACAGTGAAGAGATTACTTGATATGCGCACCACTGCCAGCTATTGCAAGTGTAATGACCCAGATTCTTTTTCAACAGCCAGCAGACAAATTAGTTGCTGCCACATGCACCTGTCCGCTGTCCTATAACTAAACGCCTACACACTCAACTAGGTTTTCACAGAGCTACTCCGGCAGGTTAGCCAGAGGTTTCTATTCCACCAGTGATCTGAGCGGGGAATAAGAGCTGTTAGAGGATTCCCCATATCCCTGCACCTGATGGTAATGACTTTACGTAAGGGAGAAGCAGGCACAGGCCAGTCACCTGCAAAGGACGGCAGCCTGGAGAAGGGAGAAACAGAAGAGCCCTTCCCATGATGACAATTTTCTCTGGGTTTATTTGAGCCTTTGATATACCAGAAGAGGTTGCCCATGTCTGATTAGTGACCTCCTTGTAGAAACGCATGTCACACTTGACACACCATCTACCGGGAAACCCATCCTGCTCCTGCACAGCAAAACAGAGAGGAACGAGCGTGAGGTTGCTTAATTGAAGGGGCTCAGCCACCACAGGTGTTTCCAGAGGAGTTCTAGCAAATGAGATGCCTTGCAAAATACCAGACACAGTTTTACTATCAGAACAAAATGCAGAGGGAAGGAAGGTGGATGAAAACATCTCAGCTCTGCTTGTTCATTCAGCTGAAGGTCTTTACCATTCTTTTCTGCATTTTCTAAATAACACTGCCAGGAAGACCTAGGATGCACCTGAGACACCGACTCCCACCGAATGCAGTGTGCAGGCTCCCTGTAGGGCACACCAAGATCCAAACCAGAACACTCACCCCAGTACTTATCACCACTTTCAGCTAGGGGGCGGGACGGGACAGGCTGAACATGGATGTGTCAGTGGGTGACATGCAAAAATAATCCTGGAAACAGACATAGACTTTTCCCCTCCTAGACCTTTCATCTCCAGGCTTGCTCCCATGAATGTAAGATTTTTGGTCCCAGGAACATTACATGTCCTTCTCCATAGTGGCCCACCTTCAACTGCAGGAGGGAGAAGGAAAGTCTCCACTCACTCCAACTACCCTCTGCTTTTGCAGTTACATCCCTCTTTTGGGAAGCAGAAGATGAATTGCCTAAGGAGGCAAAGAGCTGAACCTGGGTGATCCATCAAAAGGACACTGACTTCGAGGCCAGCAGTTCCACAAAGAGCAGTGGTGGTCTGTGGGGACCTGCCTACGGAGCAGGCTAGAAATGCCTCACATAGCTTACACCGGGCTTGCTAGAATAGCACAAGCCTTGATTGCAACATAGACAATGGTCTCTCCCTGACAAAATACCCAGTGAGCCAGACTTCTTCCCACTTCAGCCCCAATAATTGCATGTTCAGAAACCACTGCCCTGAACAGCTATTACAAAACACTCCAGAAAAGTAGACTCGGCCAAAGGTTTAAAAGACAGCAACATTTGCAACTGCTTTTGTGAGGGCCTTGCTCTTGCCCAGGCAGGTTAAACAGAGTCTGTGGACTATAGATGAAGCTTCTCAGGAGCCTCTCATGAAAGTGTTTAATTTTTTGACACAGACCTGCCCAGTGCTGCCAACAGTCATGACATACTGGGATGTGCTAAAGCACAGCTCCAGGTGTTTGAGGAGCTCTTTGGTCAATAGGAGAGTGCCTAAAGAACAGGAGCCCTTGGGAGGTCAGGCAGCCACTGAGATGATGTTTTTTAAGTCATGATTTTAGATTCAGGTACCTAAATTATTCGCATATCTTGGCCTCATGGCTTATTATCCTTTATTGGATCTAGCCCGTGGTACTCATGCACTTAAGACACAGGCACAGAAGAAATCTAAAACCAGACCATTACTCCCATGGTGTGATTAAAAACTCCTCACCGGCAGTTTTGTGCACCATGAGGAAAGAAACGGACCAGGAGAAGTGATGCTGCATCAGCCAGGAGGAGAGTTCAATGCGTATTTAATGCTGGCCCTTGTCAGAGGTGAGAGCACCAGAGGCTGCACATCAGCCTGCACATCATTAGAGGTTTTCTGCTTGTTTACACAAGATAAACGACCACAAAGCAGTCTGAGCGAGTCAGTCTGTGATTTCCTCAGGTATGCTGCTGCCCAAACTGCTTGGCCAGACTGTCATTTGGCAGAGATTTTATTGTCTTAAATCAGGGATACACAATGGCTGGACAACAGCTGCATTCTGCCAGACCTCAAGGCCTAATCCAAAAAGCCCCCAAGATGGGCTGGAGCCAAAAGCAGATGTGGACAGTGAGACATCTGGACAAGCAGAGCCCTGTGCTCATCCCGATGAGCAGTGCCCCTCGCTGTCCTGCCTTAAAACTGTCACAACTCGGTCCAGAGTGGAATCGGCTTAAAGCGCTAGTGTTAAACTATTAGTCATTTATTGTAAAATTAATCCCTCATTTAAACTCCAATCCCTCCAAAACCCTGCTTCCAAGCCTTCCTTCTTTCTCCCTCTAGTCCTTTTCTTTTCATAAAAAAGGCAGCGTATCTCTGAGAGCTGCAGCTCATTTCGATCTCCAGATGTACAAACATCGCTATAAGCCAGTTTGTGTGTCATAAATGAAGAACTGATGGGTTTTATCAAAAACAAACATATGCACATATACACACACATGCTCACACACAAAACAAAACAGAGAAGGCGCAGCAGGGGGACAGGAATGCCAGTCTCTGAGTTAAAAGGCCATTTGAGGCCTCAGAAAGTTCACTTTGTTCCTTGTTAACAGTTAATAAAATTTTATCCCCAGCTATTACTATGTAAAAATAACTTTTGTGTTCAAGCGCATGGTTTAAGGAAACAATGCTCCAGTGTCATAATTAGCTTAAATCAAGCATGAATTAAAAATACTATTAAAATGACAACTAGTACAATATAATCACAAGTTATTTTAATTATGTGCAATTCCACTAAAAAGGAAGAACAATTTGATACAAAATAATGTTGGGTTTTTTTTAAATTCAATATTTTTCTAAAAATTCATATTTCTTTACCTCACACAGGGAGACACGGCATACTGAAGGGAGAAATTTGGGGAAATTCTCCAAAATTTCTGCCCATTCAGATTGAGCATAAAATGTTAAAACATCACAACTTCTCATGAAATGGAAAAATCTCAGAAAAAGTCCTAAGCAGAAGTGTCAAGGCTTATTTAAATCTAGAAATTAAACACAGAAGCAAAGAACTTTTCATTTGCTTTGTTGACCAGGTCTTTAGGACCAGGATTTTCCCTCCATCTTGATGACTAGAAACTTGATTTCTAATGAAACTGTAATTTCTATAACTACATGACTCCTGGAGCTGGACCTTTATGGAAATAGCTATGAAATACCACAAGCCAAGATAAAATGAACGGTGTCCGTATGTTTTGTGGGATTTTGCCCTTTTTCTTCCTTTCTTTCATAAAATGGCTCTTCTGTATTCTTGAGTGTATTGGGGTGTCTCAGATGAAGGCCTGTAAGATGAAGAGTGGAGGACACGGGGCTGCTCCCAGGATGCTGCCACTTTTGATTTTTACTTGGGTGAACCACTCTCATGATAGTGACAGCTCCTGTGCTTCCCAAAAACCCACAAGCCCTGTGGCTTCAGAAAGACTGCCTTGCAAAGGCTCCCTTCCATGGTATGCCTCCTCCTAAGGGTGAATGAAGGCATGCAAGAGCCCTCATCTCTTGTGACCACGCTATTCGTGTGGTTGAGGGCACAGGGCCACCGCATGGTCACCACATGGGCCACCACAACACCCAGCCACCACTTCTGCCTCAAATACTGTACATCATCTTACAAGTACCTTGTTACCCCATTATCCTCTCCCCTCACCTCCCTTTTGCGGCCTTCAAGGGAACCAGCCCCCTCCCACCCAAACTGTGATACTTGCGTATGGAATAGAAGGAGCCTGGGACAGTATCTGGCCACGCTGCTTCCCATCCTGGTCTGGAGCCCACCTCTCTGCACATCACCACCGCTGGTGGTGTGTAACTGCTTCAGAGGCAAAACCCCACACTGACCATAGGTGTGAGGCACGCACAGAAATGGGCACACATACACACACAATATGGCAGCCTTTTGTCTTTCGAAGCCCCTCATCTGTCTCACACCATCCCAGGGCTGTGTCCTGCGGCAGGGTGGCCCTTGGCCATGCCCCACATGCCACCAGCAGCGGCACCATCCATGGGCCAGGCTGTGGTAGCTCTGGCCAAGGGTCCTACTCTTCCGCCTGGCAGGTTTTGCTGTGGTGAGCAATGGGGACAAGCGCGCCGATTGTGGGGTTGCCTCAGCCAGGTGGGTGCCATCCTCCCTTCACTCTCCAACCCATGCTGTCACAGTGCCCAGGAGGTCTGTGATGGCCAAGGGGACAGCAACTGCTCAGGGCGTACCTGCCTCACCCTGTGACAGCCGGTAAATAAAATGGCTGTGGGGTGTGACAGGGGGGCAGGCTCTCCCCCCTCCATGCCCCCCTACCAAAGTGCTCAGCTTCACCAACCAAACGCGCCTCACAGAGATTATTTTGCTGGGTGAAATTATTCGCTGCCATGGCAACAAGTGAAGAATGAGCAAAACGATTACAACCAAAATACCTACTTAACAAGTTAGTTACTTGCAATGAACTTCTATTCCTTTCCTCCCCACAATCAGATTTACCTGAAACACCAAATACTCATCTCCCCTGTGAAAAAGAGACAGTTAAGGCCTTCTAGCAATTTACATTTATTAAAAGTCTCTATTTTTGTCTTCATCCAGTCACATAGCTTGGATCATCCACATATCTTCTGACTAAAACCCTGAAAACACAATGTCCAAGACTTTGGGAACACTCTGTATTTGACTAGCGCCAAGTGGAATGTATTACTAGATTACACATATGATCTTCGTTATCTGGGATATTTAGCATTTGGCACGGGACCCCTGGAAGATAACATGCCAGAATCACTTACTGTGCATCGGGAGAAGGAAGAACAGCCTCTCAGTGAATGGCACAACAATGCTTCAATGTACAGAAGGGAAAAAACACCTTGGAGGCTTGTGAAATCCTCATATTTTACCTTTAACTTCTTCAACCATAAAATTGGGTGGGGGTGACTTTTTAGGTCCTTTCTTTTCAGGTTCTTTAAAGACTTTTCATAAAACCTTTTTAAAATTATGCTTTTTTTTTTTTCTTTTTTAAAACAGTCCCTGCTTCTAGCGTACATCAAAATAACATAATAAACATGCTTCACACTGTAATAAAGACTCGTTTTATTACTAATATTTTAACACCTTTAGTGTGCAGAGACACATATCTATAAATGGTCATGAAGACTCAGAAATTGTGAAATTATGTTAACAAGATTAAGCATGTAAAAATACAACTTTCAAAGATCTGGTGAGATCTTTGTGCATGAGGAAAGGAGAAGCTGCCAGTGACTGCAAAACAGAATTTGGCTGTCCCTTTGAAGTACCCAAGATGTGAGCAGAAGTCCGCCAACACAGAATAGAAACTTGGTAGTTTGGGCTTTGTCACATGCTAAAATTGTTATGAGGGGCAGCAGAACAAAGGCTGAAAATTTGGCTAGAAACAAGCCTTTATTATTCTATATCAATTATTTTGAGATGACAAGACCTGATGCTTAAATCTGGGTCTCAGACATTTCTGTTTCAAGCTCATAATTTGTGTTGCACTGAGGTATATCATTAAGTTGCACAGTTTTCATTAAAAGACACCAAGAAAAAAGTAAGAGGAAAATTACAACCGCAGAACAGGTCCAGGGCCAAATATAACTAACCTGAATCCTTTGCTGTTTTCATACACATTAACGGAGTTAATAACCAAACTTATTTTTCCTGCACCTGAATATCAGCCAAGAAAAATATCAAAAGCTTACTTTTCCAATGTATTTCTAGAATAACTTTGCTCGCAGTGCTTCCAAAGAGGACATCTGATGATGTGAAGCAGTCCTTACATGCCTATTCATCACTATGTTGTGAGGAAGGAGAAACTGCACAGAAAAAAAGCAAGATAAACAAGAACAGGAGGCAAGGAATAGTCTGCATATTTTCATCTCTTGGAAGTAAGGGCCCAAATTCCATTGTAATACCTGTACTATTTACTATGTTCCCCTGCTGCAGTCGAATGAGGCAGGGATTACAGTGTGGTTGCACTGTGCCATATAGCCACCCCAGAATTCTTCTGTAACTCCTTTTATATGACTGACATGGCATGGCAAGATTTGTAAGGAACGCTTAACTTGCATTAAACCAAATGTTATAGCTGGGGAAAAAAGAAGACACCCTTTTAAGCACAGAAGAATTCCAGGTTTGCTTCTCTTTCGGGAATGAAGAAGAGGACAATGGCACAAACAAGCTTCTTCCAGCTAGAACATCTCACCTCAGTTACTTGCTTACATCCTCGTGCCATCAGAGCCACAACAACAGTACCATTAAAAATCCTTAATCCTCTTAACACTAAATAGCTTTCTCCAGATGTCACAATGGTTTCTTTTAATAAATACCATCAATACATTTTAAAATGCCCCAAAGTAAGCCTGTCCAAAATGGGTGCCACCACATTTAATGAAAGTGCCCTGTATATAAACCAAGGACACCTGACACATAACGCGGTATAAAAATACAAACTGACTTGTGCTTCTAAGTATTTCTTGCCCTTTTAAACTTTGCACTTGCTCATTAATTTCAACAAATGCTGAGGTGAGCCAGCTGCTGAGGTGAGAGGATTCCTATAAATCCCTCACAGATGTTTGCTAACTTCAGATAGGAACTTTATTATCTACAAGTCGTTAATCAACCATTAACAAGTAAGTGTTATGGAGTCCCAGTATTAAGGTTCACTGCCAGAGGAGAATAATGGATTTTGCAGGCTGGCTGTGTCTACAAGAAAGGGAATTGAGAGCTGAGACAGGTCTGAGATAAAACATTTGGAGGAGATTAGAAAGCATGAGAAGTCATTTTGTTGCTCTTCAGCTCACCTTAAGAGAAAGCACTTCACAAGAGTTAAGCATTTACACAACAAACTGAGTGGAAGGTTCAAACTCATCCATCAGTTTGGTGATGAAGAGCAATGTGTCTTGCACAGCCCAGCAAGGAAGTCAGGCACAGGTGAGAATTAGGTCTCCTGTGAAGAATAATAAACACCATCCAAAGTGTTAGCCTCTAACTGCTAGACGTTGAAGCTACAAAATCACCTGTTCTGGCCCTGAGGTCCTCAGACTTCACCTGATACCTCTCACTACAGCCACAGATTTCAGTTCAAACCAACAGGAGCAGCCAAATCGTTGCATGCCACAGGCAGGGGATAGACGTGGCTGAGGCAGCATCCACCAACTCTGAACGCAGCAGGGTCCATCAGGTGGGCAAAGCACTGTCCTTACTGCAGAACACAGCAACATCTGCCCCTTCTTTGGCCCTCGCCACCACAAAGTTTCTGCCAACTGGCCTTACAAAAAAATCCTTCCACACATCAGATCTGGAAACAATTCTGAGCTGGGCTATACAGGCAAGACATATTTAGACTTAAGAAAGCTTAAAATTCTTAGGTGACAATGTACACACTGAGTGTGTATCCCACCCAGTGGCTTTCCAGCAACATCCAATTTCTGATACTTATGGAGTATGCAATAAAACAAACCAAAAAAAGGTAGAATTGAAGAAAAATGTTCATGCCTGAACCCCAGCAGGCAAATAACAGAAGCATCGAATATAGTTTATTCTCACAATATCAAGGAGCAAATCTTAAGACATTAAGACAAATCTCGAAGGGAATAAGTTATGGAGACCTAGGCTTATAAACTGCAAGAAAACCTGAAGTCCAAGGCCTGAGAGACCCCATCTCTTGTCCCCTGTACTCTCCAGTTATTGTTACTCCCCATAGTAATACTCTGTCTCTAATTTCATAACCTCAGTTTAGAATGTGTTATTTGTGCCCAAAAGGTGGTATCACAATTATGAACACAGCTACAAATACAATGAAGAAATAATAGTGAATGAAGAATAAAGGTGGTACAGACAATCTAAACAACTTCAGTATCTGCACAAAGGGGTTACAAAATACTCACTCATCTTATTTTAAAGACCTGAAAACGAAGTCAGAGAGAGGCCACAGATGAATTTTTACAGACAGAACCAGAACACATGTTGCTGGCTCTCAGTCCTAGGCTCGGGCCACTAGACTACACAAAAAGGTGCAAATGCCGTTAGGAATTCATTTCTGAGTTTCCTCTTTAATGTCATAGCCAGCAAAAAGACCTGCAAGTAGTTTCAACTCATTTTCCTTTCCTATTTTGCAACTCTGATGTTTTCATAGAATACTTTCACAGGTTTCTGAAATACTGTGGAATTCTGCATGATGACAAATATGAAACCAGGTATTAGTTAGATCAAACACAAAGAACTTTCCAAAGCTCACATACAGATTACTTAACACACCACAGAGTAGGAAAAATTATTCCTTGCAAAGCCATACTTTAATTTCCTTTAATAGCGTTTCTTCGTACAGAGCTCTACGCAGCTGGAAGCATTAACAGCCTACCAGATGGTTCACTTCTCTATAAACACTTATGTTTTGTAAGTTTAAAGTCTAATGAACTGTAGTGCAGGAAGACAAAAGTTCTGTATGCAGAGCAGTTCAAGTGGCAGGTCAGGGCTGGGGCTGGACAGGGGACTGGCTCCATAGAAACTCCCATTTCTATGGTAGCTTTACATTGGTGGAAAGGGGGAGGAGGAGGAATGGCTGATCCTGGCAGAAGATGAAGACAAAAAAATGCTGAACGCTTCACACCTACACACACCCACGTACACAGCCCCGCAAGCTGCTGATGCGGGATGGGAGAAGACTCTGACCACCAGATCCTGGTCCACAGCATTGTCGTAAACCTGTAGGTGCTTCCAGGGCCCCAGAGAGCCTCTACCATGCAAGTCCATGACAAAATCTTAGCTCAAATTAAACTGTACCCACAATAACCTCTCCTGAGTTATGCCCGGTGCTGCACAGGAACAAGGCAGAAAGCAGGAAGAACTCACTGACTCACCTTGAGACCGATCGAGATCTGTTAAGTGCTTTGACAAAGATCAAAGAGGGTGCCGACTGGCGTCTTTGGGCCAAACTCTTCATTTTCTGATTGGAAAGAGAAACAAAACGAAATCATAGGTGAGATTCAGAGCAATACCTGCATGCACACAGAGAAGTCGCAGCCCAACTCCACATGGGAAAAAGGCTGAGTGATTGCCATCAGCAACCCTGGAGGGGGAAAAGGGCTGTAAAATATCACATATTGAGAAAAGCAGGAGCACAACCAGAAAGCCAGTGATAAAGAAATGCTGATCATTAGTGTCTATACACAGATACCCGAAGGAAACACCTAGACCTTGTTCTCAACCACTTTTTGTCCCTTAATAATCTATTGCACTTTGAATTTATCAAATATTCAGATGGTGGTTCAAATTTTAAATGCTTGATACATTTCTGTGTCAGGTCTGACATCTACCATAAATTAAGGTTTGGATTCCAGCCACCTAACCTGACATGCTGCATTGGGCCACCTTTTCTTCCAAATCTCTAGAGATGAGGGCATTTTCCTTTTCTACTAATTTAGCTGGAGCATTACGCATGTCTCTCATTAGTCAATAATGACATTTTTTGTCATTCCTGATTATGTATGGGACAAAATAGGAAAGTGAGAGGGAGGACAGTTCTTATCACAGAACTAGAAAAGGACTGGGAAAAAGGAGACAAAGGCAGAGAAGGCAGCATGAAAAAAAAAAGAGAAAGCACAGGGAAGAGATGAAAATGTCAGTAGCTATCAAGGGAGCATGGATTCCCATTGAGTGAGATTGAATACTACAATAAAAATACTGAGTAAATAAACAACGCTGGTTTCCCCAAAGGCAGAAATTTTCAAACATGCCCACAGGAGGTAAAAACACCCATTTCCCTGAAGAGAAATGTGTTCATCACTGTATCCGGCCCCTCCTGCAGCCAGAAGCAGGACTAGAAGTCCCGGCCCTAACTTTGGAGCTGCTCTCTAGAACCGGTTGTGCAGCCTGCTGCCAAGGTGCATGACCTCTCCTCTCTCTGACCCTCCACCAGAAGGGTGGTTGTTACCTTATTTAGCTCAAATATTTTCCAGAATAAACTGGTGAACAAAAGGGCTGGTGTTGAACTCCTCCTGAGACCCCAACAGGACAGTTTCCAGTGGTGGAGAGGTCCCTTACACCACTGATAGCCCACAAACAGGTGAACCTTTGACAGTCATGAAGTCTCTGTTCTCAGCTAATCCCGAAGCAAGATTTTCTTTCTTTATACTAAAAATAACCACTGAGTACCAGGAACAGATATGTTAGGGAACAACTGATTCTTCTGCCAATGCAAGTGCTGAATATGGCACGCATTTTGTTTGGGCAGGTGCACAGCGTGCTCCCCTTGGAGAAATTAAACTCTACAGGACCGCGTGCTTTACTTGATTTTGACAAGTGTTATTTCTTCTACTCCTTGCAGTGCCTTTGTTATTGTGTCATTCTTTTGGTTCCCCCTTTGTTTATGTAGAGCACGCTTGTTTGTTTTGTCAGATGCTCAGTTACAGCTATTGTGCCGCAACTGTTATAAATTCAAATGTGTAACTTCAATTCACCTTTAAAAAATATCCCTTCCTCCCTCTTTCTTTCATCAAAAAAATAACCTTCTCAAGAAGGATAAATTAAGCCTGGGAACATTCAAATGTCTTCTATCATCTCATCAGAAAATAACTGGATAATAATTCAATAGGTTACTAACAACATAGATGCACATTTTTGTTAGTTTTGAGAAAAAAAAAAGAAAATACTGTGCTAAATTTTTCTAGTGAATGAAATCTGTTTGTCTTACTGCAAGCAAATCTGAGAAGCTGTTAGCATTTTTAAAAGTAGCATATCTACAAATAGGAATGCAAAAAGAGACCTGTATAACAACGCAGTCTAACATCATACAGAAGAGAAGCTACAGATTTCCCCCAACCAGCATTTTTTGTAGGAGTTTATAAGCATCAACTCCCAATTGGAAATTTACTGCAAGTGTGATTATTGGGCAGGTGGCTTTCAGGGTGTGTTAAAACTAGAGCATCTCAGCTCCTCTGAATGCAGTGGAGGATTGGTTATCTTAAATACTTTGGTTTCTCAGGTCTGAAAAGGAAGCTACTGAAAAAATGCAGCATTTTAAAACCTCTATCAATTATGGCAATTTTTTTCATGCTTGGACTGGCAGCACTGAATAGTGCCTGTGGCAGTGAGATTCCCATCTTGACTTCAATATCTGAGGACCAAAGTAAAGATTAAGACTACGGAAAGTTTAATATGAGCTCAAATGACTGGCAGAGAGTCACAGAACAGTTCAGGTTGGAGGGGATCCCAGGAGGCATCTGGTCCAGCTTCTCTGGACCTGTTGAGAGCAGGACCCATTGGAGCAAGCTCCTCCAGACCACCACGAGACCAGGTCTGCATTATCTCCGAGGATGAGATTCCACAGCCTCTCTGGGCAACCTTTTAATACAATTATGCAAAGCTTAACAAAATAACCCCCAAAATACCAAACACCAAACAAAACAAAAAAAAAAGAGCCTTAAAACATAAAAAGATCTCTGATGAGATTTGGAAAAGAAAATTTTCACAGCAACAGTGAAGTGAGTCAGGTCAGCTGTATGCAAATAAAAACATCACACAGAGACATTGACTACAGACAGAAAGGGAGGGTTTGTTTTTATTTTGCTACATACAGAGTTTGAGAAAATAAAATAAGTGACCATCATGATAACTTGAATTGATTTACTTTGAGCAGGAAGTGGACAAATTCATTTTTGGCTAAGTTGGGCCCAGATGCCTGCTCTCCTCAGTTCACATGTGCGAAGATGTCACCCTGGCAATGTGGAGAAGAGGAGATGCATCCTGGGCAGCTGTAGCCAGAGCAGATGTTTGGGAGCACAAGGAGATGCAATGACCAATTATCTAAGCATGGGACACAGAGGAGCATTTCTCAACATGTGTCCCACATCATAACCTCCCATTTTTTCATGTAAATATTAGAAAGGTCAACACAGAGAGGAATCCTCATACTTGCTGGCTGAGTCACACCCATGTGAAATGTATCATAAAATCAGTGTCCATAATGAATGTTTACACTGTGCCAGATGCAAAGATAATAATCTTTTTATCGGTCAGGACAAACTAGAGTTATTTTTGCCTTCCTCACGTTCAAAAGCTTGAGTTCCTGCCCCCGCTCCCCTCCGATTCAGGTTTAACTTCATACTTTCTGCATTTCTGGTGGTGGTTGTCTCAGCTGCTTTTTTAACAGAAACAGAAATATTTTTTTTCTTTTCACTTGTTGGACTGGTGGTACGTGTTAGTGTTTGGCTAGTTTCTCATCTGGTATAAACAGACATAGGGCTACAGATTTCAAAAGAATTCATTTACACCAGATAATGATCAGACATACGCTCTGAAAAACTATTTAGTAAACCGTGATGGTAGGTGGTTTATGAGCAGCTCAGCCCACCATGCTGAAGACAGTAACCCTGCAAACCATCACTGAAAATATGCTGCCTCTCCTCAGGAATCATAACCCCCATGGATTGCAGGATTACAGTAAAACTTTCACAAGCATCTCACAAGTCATCGGCTGGAGGAAAAATCCATTTCTGACTGCCAGCATTCAACTAGTTTTGCCTTGCAGTTGAAATGGATAATGGTATTATACGGAATTTATGTACATTAATATTGCCGAGTTATGATATTAATTCCCATTCTGTCAAAAAAAGTAACAAACATCAGCATTTGCGTGATGTCCTCAAAAAAAAAAAAAAGGAACTGAAGGTAAAGCATTCCCTTGTACTTTGTGTGTTTCACTTAACTGCATAGAGCTTAGGAAGAGAATGGCAGAGCATGAATTAAACAAACAATGTGTGAAAAATTTTCATTTTCGATAGAAACACCATTTCTTTTGTGATGACAAATGACTTAAGTAACAGACACACGTTGTTTATTTATACTATTTTGCAAGTATCTAGAGACGTGAAAACCTGTGCAGTACTCAGTCCCCCCCCGCAGCTCCCTGGTGGGAGCGGGGGGCTGTGGCTCCCCAGGACCACACTGCCCACCCCACCGGCTTGGGGGGCCTGGCCCGGCACGATGGTCGGACATGGACGGGAGGACGGGAGGATTCCTCTCAGCCAGCCTCAGCCCTCCACACCCGTGGGCTCTCTGCCCCGGGCTCCTCTTATCGCCAGCAGCGAGACAAGGACACACTCAGTGCGCGGTTCAGCATCTCCTAGAAGCGCTGGTTTCCTTCACTGATGGAAAAAAGGAAACTAAGGTGACCAAGGAAATTGAGTCAATCGGCTCAATCCTCCCCTTGCTGTCTGAGCAAAGGACGGGGAACAGCCAAATTTGTGAGCTCAGTAACACGGGGAACAACTGACTTCTCTTTGGAGAAGAATATTGTATTACCCGATGTCTATTTAAGAGATTCATATATGAAATAGTTGGAAAATGTATTCAGTTGCTGACTGACAGGTGAACGTGGCAGAAGTGCCTCCTCAGCAATGCGCAGATACCCTTGTAAAAGCCTCCCCAGAGATGAAAGGATTTCAGGCTCCTGCTTTACAGGCCGGCCCCAGAAGTGGGTCAGGGCTGGGACATGTGCCCAGGTCGTTTAACTGGGTGACAGGGACAACACTCAGATGTGACAATACCTTGAGCTGAGGATTGCACTCAGGCGGCTAAGCTCTCCCTCTCACTGTTCTATTCTCCTCAAAAAAAGAAGCAGCCTGATTTTAACAAAGCCTACTCTTTAAAAGTATTTACGTTAATAGCCAAGAGGGATTGCACCCCTGCAAACTGTTCTGTTCTCTGAGCAACAAGCCCTGTCTGTGGCACACACTTCTGGTTTGAACCAGAGACAGGAACCAAAGCACAGAACACAACCCTTTACCAAAAACTGTAAGGCAAACTTCAACTAACTGCCTGGCAATCAAAAGTCAAAGCAATCCTCAGAACCCAGCAGTTAATTGTCCAGAACAATTGGGCATCACTCTTCGCCCCCTATCACTGGGCTACTTATGAGAGGCAATACATCATTTTTTCCTACATGCCATAATCCAGTATTTGTTAGATTTACAGCATAGCGCTGTCTAAAAATATGAGAAATAACAAGAATCTCTTATACTTTGGTAAAGCAAGAAATGTCCCTACACTGACCTGTAACAACCCTTACAAACAGGGTGAGAAGACAAGCGCGTTTGAACTGCTGGCTCAGGCAGCAGAGATGTCTAGGTCCCACAGAGAGCCCATTTACCATGAAGGCAGAGCAGGTGACAAAACTATGTGCTTTTGTTTATGCTGCCAGAATACTTTTACTTACAAGGACCTTCCTAAAAAGAAAGCCATTTTTGGATGGATAACCCGGGAGAAAACAATCGCAGGGGCAAAAGAGGAAAGAGCGATCAACGCAGTGGAAGCAAAAGCACATCACCATGGAACAGCAGCTGCCAGAGAGGACAGCAAAGGAAGAGGCTAAAGACCATCTCAGAGTAGAAAGAAAAATTGATGACACCAACTATAAGCAAAAGATGCTCTACCAACTACCTCCCAAAGGATACTAATCTTTGGATGTGTTCAAAAGATCTCAGCCACCT
Source organism: Gallinago undulata (assembly GCA_026546715.1). Classification (NCBI taxonomy): domain Eukaryota; kingdom Metazoa; phylum Chordata; class Aves; order Charadriiformes; family Scolopacidae; genus Gallinago; species Gallinago undulata. The sequence continues at coordinate 188,340,081 of JAOTQQ010000001.1, read as the reverse complement.
TCATCAACAGAAAGAGATGTGGCAGACCACGAAAAATGTGGAGGAGGGGAGGATAGAATATTTAGCCTATGGGTCCTACTGTCAGCGGCACTGTGCCCACCGAGCTCAGACCAGTGACCCTGGTTGTGGTGATTTTGATGAAGCCCAAAGTTTCCTTTCAAGCCCCACACAAAGCGGGAAGGTCAATACATGGCCCTGGTTCTGCCCCAGTGTCTGTACAGCAAGGTGTTCTTAGGAGCAGTTTACAGATGACAGAGGGAGGAGATTATCCCCCATTCCACATGGGTACTTCAAGCAGCATTAAGTAAAGAGGCAATGATTTGATAGAATGCAGTCCTGGGGTATTACATCCCATGTGACAAGCCAAGTCTCTCTCTTTCCTCCTGCCACCATGAGCGACAAAAAAAAAAAACCAAAACCAAGACTAGGAAACTCAAGTACTAGAACACATTGTTTTATGCATAATTTTCAATTTCTCTCATAGTCAAACAGAGGAAGGATTGCTAAACACTAGTTTGTAATTAAAGCAGCATCAGGAGGCACATCACAACAGTAAGTTATCATACACCAGCACAACCTGACATGGTGATTTCAACCTAAGGACCAACTATGTGGATGATTTCATTAAAACAGTGGCTTTTTCAGTCCTCATCAGAGATAAAATTGCTACAGTTTATGTCTGCAGGGTGAGAGGAATTGTCCATCACCTCACTAAACATTGCCAGCAGCGTTCCCAGACAGCCAAGACTTCTGGCACTACTAGGCATGATTTTGACAGCAACTCCCCAGATCCTCAGCCGGGATGATTGTAAAGAGGACAAAGACTTGCAGGAAGAAGAAATATCTTCCCTAAGGACCTTTCTGTTAAAAAACATACATTAAGGACAGGAAGTCAAGGTATCATCAGGTATAATGGCAAATAGACACTTGAGTCATCTTCGCAGAGTAAGACAGATGAAGGGCTGAGGTTATGTAAGACTACCTTTACTCTTCCAGTGCCATTTATTTGCTTGAATTTTATCCATTTAGTACACTGTTGGCAAAGACTACAACTTTCCTTTCCCCACCGGTAAATTGTTGCTGTATTTGTGATCAGAATCACAAAGAAACACATTTTTATGGTGATGGAATACCGTATTTTAAATCTCAAACCATAAATACTATTTTGCTTAGTGTGCAAAATGGTTAACGTTTTGCACATTGTATGAGTAAACACAAAAAAAATTGCTGAGCCTCAAAAAAATGATAAGTAGTCACTTGAAATCTTCAAGGAGGCAGCAAAAAATCCTAAGAGTGAATTCTTATGTTACCAAATATTGTCTTGTGTAAAATATTCAGGGTTGGTTAGAATCTAGCCCCTCTAAGAAAAGAGAAAAGGGAAACACCAGGAACTTATAAATATGGTTAAATGACCGCAGCTGCTACTGCTGACACAGTTACATGGGCATAAAAGACGCCTCTGCTGCATAGTTTGTTTTGATAAATTTGTAGAAATAAGCTCTATCAGTATAATCACTCTTACTCATGTTACTTCAATCCACTTCAGAGTTGCATCAATTTACTGGTATTGGTTACTAAAGTAAACAGTCGGTACAAAACTTCTCTGTAGGTCAACCACACATAGTCCAGTGACTCCAGCAAGTCCAGTAAGGAAGGAATCTGGACCAGAATTTTCTCAAAGCATTAACTAAAACGCTGCACTTCAATGTCACCTTTTAGCAGAGTGTCTTGAATGCCTTGAAAACATTTAACAGAGAGAACCTCCCAGTGCCTGTGAGGTGGGTTAGCAGTTCAGACCACTTTGTATGTCAAGAAAAGAAAAGGAAATGTTTCCAGGAAAATGGTTTAAACGGCCACAGAAAATACATGAAAAAAAGTCCTAGACAATTTCTGTCTCCTGGTCCTGTAATGTGATCACGCATGTGATCCTTCAACCAAGCGGAAGATGAAATAGGAGCTCAGACAACCACAGAGCAATGTAGCAAATCTCAGCTAAATAAATTTAATTTGAGAAAGGTATAGTCACAATGATAAAAAGGCAGAAATGTTCAGTGGTCGCTCAACATCCCTATTTAGGGACATTTGTGCCAGAAAGTAAAATAGTTGCTGTTAAATATGTATTTGCAACAAAATTGTTCAACTTGACATGCTGTGTCACCAGTATCAAAACTGGTTTCTTGCCAACACATTCTTCCATTTAACTGTATGCAACCAGTACAAGCAGTGCAATCTCCACGGTAGCAAGAAAGACTTTCTATATTGTAAAAAAAATATGATACTTTGGCACTGAGTGGAAAACAAAACAGTGGTATATATAGAGTCCATAGGACCCAAGTAGTAAAAAAATATTCAAACTGTCACCGAGATCCAGCTTCAGGCAAAATTAGGACTCTCTCACTGCTGTTCAAGCATAAAAGCAGGAATCTTCTTCCCCATGGAGACACAAAGGATGGCGTGCTCATAGTCTCAGGGGAGCACCATGACGGCGGAGCAGCAGCTGAGCGCTTGGCTGGATGTTGGTGGCTGCCCGTGCTGGCTGTGCGTGGTGTGTGAAGCTGCCATATGCTGCGAGGCCCAGCCAGAGTCTCAAGCTGCTCCTCCACAGGAGCATTTCCATCTGTACCCCCATCACATGTGCCTCCATGCTGAGGAATTCCAAAAGGGCTGCCAAGATCCGTAAAAAGTAATATGTCCACTCCCTTGTCAGCGCTGGCAAAAACAAGGTCTGTGTTCCTTCCACTGTGGGCTCTTTGGAGCAGGAATGGGAAACAAAAGTGCTAACATTTATATTTATCCTCAGAATGCTGAATCATGAAGTAGAACTTGTCAGAAAAAAATGTTCATCTTTACAGTACTTGAGCATCCCTTCTCACTTCAAGCAGGTGCCTGGCACCAGGGCTCTGCCAGGCTGGAGGGTACATGGTACTCTGTCTTCAGCAAAAATTAAAGAAGTTATAGAAGAAAAATCAAAGCTGCACATTTAGCCATCTCAAATTAGATTGCAGTACATGGAGAGGGTGAGTATCTACTCCATCACTTTGTCCAGCGAGGCAGCAGAAGGTACTCCACCACTTTGCAGAGGTCTATCACACTCCCTCTTCAGAAAAGGATCAGGCTTTAACTGCAGCAAAGTGTGGTGGACATCTTGGCCAAAAACTCTCCAGACAATCATTTCACCACTGGCAGCAGCTGCCATGAGAAGAAGTCCTCAGGGCTGCGGTCTGGCTGGAGAACTACGTGCCTTGGTGGAACACAGCACACACAGACACACCTCGTGGAAATGAAAAGCATCACTCCCCAGCCTGAAGAAATGCTTTGGCAGGAGGAGAGGGACCAGGTCTCCTCTCTGCACCACTGTGCCATGGCCAGCAAAGCACCAGCCACCGCTCAGCCACAGGACTGGACACAGGCTCAGCCTCTACTACCACACATCCTCAGTTCATGTCACCAGGTGGACAGCTTTAGCAGAGGGCACTGTAACCTGGCCAGTCATTCTAATCCTGCCAGCCTATTTGGCAGCCATTAGTACTGTGCCCCTCTGAAGACAAGGCAGGGCATACATTTAAATGTCATTTTAAGGCAAAATTGGTATGGCAGGAAGGTGCCAGCTCTACTTTGAGAAGAAAAACACTACGGCACTTGCTAAACCAAGGAGAAAAAAAAAAGAGTTCCTGTTTTACAGAGCGGGAAAAATGTGGTTATTACAGCCCACTCATTACAGCAACATAGGAGGCAGAAACAAGTCCTTGTCTGCACACAGAAGTAAGCATTTTGCACTTGATCGTGTCAGATGCTGAAAAGCAATTTGAGACATCAAACAGATTTCACAACCAGTGTTGAAGATGGGATGACGCTCTTCTGCTACCAATTGTGATATACTTAGCGAGCGCAAGGCGCTTTTTGAGGAGACTGCTCTTACATCTCTCTGGTACAAAGCACGTGCGAGCGCAGCCAGCGAACCCCCTCAGCTCCAGCAAACCCACCCCTGGCTCCCCCAGACCCGCGGGCAGCAGATCCCCCAGAGCTCTCCTGGATGATCGCTCTGCAGACCTCCCCCCAGCTCCCTCCAATACAAAACCTCCAGACATCCAGCCAGCAAACCCTCCTCTTGGGTCTCCCCAGCACATCCAGGCAGCGATCCCCCCGCCTTCCCCAGCTCACCGGGAAATCCACGCAGCAAAGCCCCTTGGCTCCACCGAACACCCCCCGGCAAACCCTTCCCTACCTCCCCGGGACCCCCGCTCCTCACCTGCCCATGGACATCCAGCCTCCCTTCGCTCCCGGGACATTCGTGCAGCAAACCCCGCTCAGGTCTGCGGGGTCACCCACCCGGCAGAGCCCCCTGAGCTCCACCGGGCACCGCGGAACCCCCAGCTCCCCGGGGCACCCCTGGAGCAAGCCCTTCCCGCCGACACCCCCCAGCTCCCCCGACGTCTCCCCCCGGCCCCGGTCCCGATGGCGGCGTGTCTCTCCGCCCGCTGCGGCGCAAGACCCGGGGCGACGGGGCCGCGGGGCCCCGCAGACTCGCGGTGGGAGGCTCCGGGACCGGGGGTCGGGTGCCGCGGGGCGCTTTTCCCGTGGCGGGGGGCGGCCCTCACCTTCTTGTTGTCGGCGGCGGCGAAGACCCTGCTCTCGCCGCTCACCGAGGACGAGCGGCCCGGCCCGAGGTGCTCCTGTTGCGGGGACATCACGTCCATGCAGCCCCGCGCCGCCGCCCTCCCGCCGCGGGGACACCCGCCCCGCCGCCGCCGCCGCCGCCGCCCGCACCATGGACAGGGCGCGCCGCGCCGCGCCACGCCCCCCACCGCCACGCCCTCGCCCTCCGGCCACGCCCCCTTGCCAGACCACGCCCCCCCACACGCGCAGGTTGGAGCCCCTGCTCTGTGGGTATGGACAGGGCGGGGGGAGGCAACGCGCATGCGCTAAGGCCGGTTGTTGCGGGCGCGGGGAGGGGAGTGCTCGTGGCGAGGAGGGGGCGAGAGCTCTCGGCCTGCGCATGCGCGCGCTGCAGGGGGGCGGGGGGGGCGCGCGGAGGGACCCGCGGCGGCAGAGGGGCGGGGGGGAACGAGGGGGAGCAGGCGGTGGAGAGCTCGTAGGTCCCTGGGGGTGGGGGCGTTGGGTGGTCCTGGGAGTGGGGTGGGTGCTGGGGGCTCTCAGCAGTTGGTGTGGGTCCTGGGAGTGGGGTGGGTGCTGGGGGCTCTCAGCAGTTGGGGGGCGTCCGTCCCGGGAGTGGGATAGGTGCTATGGGGTCTCAATAGTTGGTGGGCGTCCGCCCCAGGAGTGGGGTGGGTACCGGGGTGTCTCAGGATTGTCCTCCCCATGCCACAGAAAGCAGGTCAATGCAAGGCACCATCCCCGTTTGAGGAGCGGGTGTGAGGGTCCCACCATGAGGTGACCATGGCCACCGAGGCTGCTGGGTCAGCCCAGGGGAGGCTGAGAGGATGCCACTGAGCTCCAGAAAGCCCTGAGCGGTGAGGAGGAGGACCCGCTCTCTCAGTTCAGGGATGGTGTTGGCTCAAGAACAAATGGGTGTAAATTGGTTATAAATAAGTCTTGGCTGGAGATGGCGAGACAGCGCGCTGATGATCGTAGGAAGAGGAGGTTGTGGAGGAGCCTCACCAGCCCGGAGCAAAAGGCAGAGCTCCAGCTGCAGTTTGATACAGCTCTCATGTTCATACATTATTGTATACCACCATTAAATTCGGTATCTTCAACAGCAAAGCTCCTCCTCATCACCCAGGAGGTTCTTTCTAATCCTGTCTTTCTACACTGTGTAAGGGATATTTTTATCCCCAGCCTTTCCAGCTGTCGCAGACTCTACATGCAATTTCTACCATGTTGATCATCAAATAAAAGCAGAAAAAGAGAGTTCCTGCCAACTCATGTGCAGCTTTCTGTACCTAGCACTTTCCTTCTGCCAGAAGAAGAGTTTCTACATCCCTGTGATGAGCTGGATTGGGAATTGATCCAGCTTTTATAAGGTTGCTTTTCACCAGGCAGAAAGGTGTTTGCTGTTTCCAATGAGTTGGTGGCAGCTGCTCTTGCCCTGTTTGAGCGAGATAGTGTTAAATAAGGGTGTTTGGTTCTGTGCTGTGTGACCACCTCAATAGGTGATTTAGGCCCAGCATGTCCATGTGATAGTGCTTCAGTGATCCCTTTGTTGAGATGGATGTGGGCACCTGCCCTCGCACCCTCATTTCTGCAAGTCAGTGGAATCAGATAAGTGTAAGTAAAGGAAAGATGAAATATTAAAGCCTGGGACATGGTGTGAGTGTTTCTGCCTCCTCATGCAGAAGCACTGGGGTTTCCTGGGTCCCACGGTTGACTTTTCAGCTATGACTGTTAGGCCACCAGGAGATGGCTCTTAGATAACACCCTGCCTGCGTGTCCGATCTCAGAATGCCCACCAGGCTGCCCCTGATACCCTTGAGGAAGAGAAATGAAAGGTTAGGGCAGGGATTTGTATGCATTATGTATGTTAACGTGTCATGAGTTGCACCATTTCCTCATCATCGAGTTTGTTCGTTCTTTCAGCTGAAGTGTAAAAACCTTGAAATCATGCATTCTTGGTATCTGCAGTAATTTACAGACAGATGGCCATATATCACTAAAGCAAACCAGCGTTTAAAAAAACCCTTCTGAATTTTTAAAGCACACGTCCCTAAAAGCCATGATGTCGGCTAAATTTTGTGCCTGGGAGCCTTGGCACGAGCTACGTGTCAGACCGAGTGGCGAGCTGCCATCCCTGCACGCTGTGCAGACCTTCTCCTGGTGCCCTTACAGGTTGTCCCATCCCTCCGCTCCCATCCTCTTGGTCGTGACCCTGTTTCCCCTCCCTCCACCGTGGTGCCGCTCCTGTGGGAAATGGAGAAAAAGCAGAGTTGTGGGCTTCCCCTGGCACGACCCCATGTCTATAAAATCAGGGGACGAGTCTCCAATGACTCCTGCATGGCACCCAACCCGGTGGGTTGCCATCCCCAGGCAGGTCTCTGAGCTTCTGGGCATGTTTAGCTTGAAGAAGAGGAGGCTGAGGGGAGACCTTATTGCCCTCTACAACTACCTGAAAGGAGGTTGTAGAGAGGTGGGGGTTGGCCTCTTCTCCCAAAGGAATAATGACAGGACCAGAGGAAATGGTCTTAGGTTGCAGCAGGGGAGGTTTAGATTAGATATTAGGAAGAATTACTTTACTGAGTGGTCAGGCACTGGAACAGCCTGCCCAGGGA
>JAOTQQ010000001.1:188298833-188332758 GCA_026546715.1 Gallinago undulata | reverse complement strand
TTAGATTAGATATTAGGAAGAATTACTTTACTGAGTGGTCAGGCACTGGAACAGCCTGCCCAGGGAGGTGGTGGAGTTGCAATCCCTGGAGGTATTTAAGAAATGTGTAGACATGGCTCTTCAGGTCATGCTCTAGAGCCCGAGATGGTTCGGTTGTGTTTGTTTGTGGGTTTGGTTTTTTGTGGTTTTTTTTTATTGTTGTTGTTTTTTGGGGTTTTTTTTGTGGTTGGACTCAACGATCTCAAAGGTCCCTTCCAACCAGAATCATAGAATCATAGAATCATCTGGGCCAGAAGGGACCTTCAAAGGTCATCTAGTCCAACCCCACTGCAGTCACAGGGACACCCCCAACTAGACCAGGTTGCCCAGGGCCTCGTCAAGCCTCACCTTGAATGGAGGAAGGACCTCACCCCCCGGGGAAGGGGCCTCAAGAAGACTCTGTGATTCTGTGGTTCTTCTGAGAGAGGGCTTAAGAAAAGATTTATCAAGGTAGAAAGGAAATGGTACCAAATGTCTATTTGAAGACCAGAGTATGTTTAGCAATTTGGCAACCACCTCCCCAGAAACATTTGCAAGTGATGATATTCTTGGTGACGTTTTGGAAACGGGGCTGTAAGTATATGTTTATTTTGCAAAGGAAACGTTACATAAACTTTCCAAAATGCTTGCACATGCTTAGAGGTGTTCTTTTATCTACCACCATGAGCACATTTCCTATGCTTTTCATCGAACACTGATTCTTTCACCTCCTCACTGAGATAAATAGAGATAAATAGATTAAAAGCTTGCCGTTTGGTGGGCAAGGTTGGAGAAGCTTTCTTCTCCGTGTGGCACAAACATGTTTGCGTATGCAAGCATACAGCCATCGAGGCTTTGTTAGCTGCAGTGCTTCTCCCTGCGGCTAACTTACCCATACCTTTCCTTAATCTGCTCTGCCAGAAAAGCAGACGGGAAGGTTCCTGCCGGAGATGTCAGCTGGCAGGAGGCAGCGGGAGGACGGAGGCAGGGAGGGTCCAGCAGCAATGTCCAGGCACCCTGGAGCACCCTGCCTGTAAAAAGACCTCTGGGCTGGAGCTGGCAGCGAGCGGGTCCCTCGTCTAACGGTGATTAATCTCAAAGGGTAAAAATAAATAAACAAGCTCGCTAGGAACTGCCAAAAATGGGAAACAGGAAAAATAGATTTTCCTAAAGGACAGTTCAGAGCTTAACCAGCAGTTTCTCTCTGGCAGATCGAGATTTTGTTTATTGATTTTAGTTTGGATTTTAGAGACCCTTGGAAACGGGTGGTGCGACGAAGACTGGGGGCAGGATGTGGGGGCAGTATCCCCAGTGCTGCCTCTGCCCGACTGTTACCTGCCTCTGTGCAAAGATACCCAATGGGAAAACCCAATGAGAAATTCCCACATGGGCTTTTGCAGAGGCAGCCCCGGGGGCAGGACTGCTGCTGCCCAAACAGCCTCGGTCCCTGCCACCCTACAGCATGGAGCAGGCACACCCTGACATCAGCCAGGCCACACCAGTGTCACAACACCAATGCCATCTGGTTTTTGACATCAGCCAGGGTATTTCTACCTGTGTCGGTCGGAGCAATGAAAAGCCCAGGTGTATATAATCGCACCGAATCATCCTTAAACTGCCCCAATTATCAACGCCACCAGCTAAAATCCTGCTTGAGTCCTATCCTAAAAAAAAAAAAAAAAAAAAAAAATAAAAATGTGCAAGGCTCAGAAAATAACATGCACATTCGTAGAAAGATTTTCTTTCTGTTGCCTTGACCACAGTGTTGTGTGAAGAAAAATACTGGGGAGACCGAGGGGGGATTGGGACAGAGAAATGTATGGGTGTTGTAGGAAAATCACGTTTGTGCACAAGACAGAGGAGAATTATTCATGGGCAAACCCATCCAGATGGAAATATGACCTCTGTAAATCTGCCACATTAGGGAAACCCACAGTGAACTGTTAGCAAACGCTCGATACACAGGCTGCAGCTACCTCCAGTTTTTATGAGCTTTCCAAACACGTTAGCACTAGCAGACATTCCCTTCCAAGAAAATCATGATATCCGAGGAACTATGTGAGGCTACAAACGAGTGAGCTGTACTTAACATGAACTGAATAAATGTGATTCTACGAAATCTGCCCCAAAAGGGTATATTTGCCTGAACACTAATTTTATGAACCTCACAAGTGCCTCATGCAATTAAGGCCATGCAGTAGAAACAAATTGGAAACTCCAGAGGCAGTTGTATTTCAGTGAGATTTGAGGCAACAACTTTCTGTTTTAATATCCCCAGACTGAGAATCTCATGGTGCTCATGCACTCTGAGCAGCTAAAATCAGGTCCGTAACCTGGACAGACTGGAGCTACTCAGATGGAGAAAAGCTGCATTGAACGGGAAGGCTGGAGAAAAGCAGGGTGGATGGAATGGATGGTGGAACTCAGCACAGGAGCTCTAGTGGCGGGCATTTACCCTATGGTGTGAATCCTTCGTTGCTCATCTTCACAGTATTTGACGCTCCTCCTTGCCAAAAAGACTGTGGAAAGCTGAGAGGCACCCTCCATGCTCTGTGGCCCAGGTACCAACCCCTGCCTTACCATTTTGATAGCAGCTTGCTAATAAAATTGTTAAACGCTGTGTGAGTAGTTGTTAAGTGGAATTCACAAACATCCTGGGATTCAGGCCACAGCAGTTATTAATGCTTTGTACAGATAGGTTCACATTAAGAGGAAATACCCCATTCTGTCCCTTCCTGTGCTCTGAAGTTTGTGGGGCTTTTTGTGTCAGATGCTCTGCCTCGGAGGCTCCATAAGCGCTGAGAAACACCTCACTCGGGTAGTTCTACCAAAGCTTGTCAAATAAACAAAAAATGATGCGCCTACTCTGTCCGAGAAACACAGGGTGGCCCCATGTGAGTGTGGAGTTTGGGTTTGCAGCACGTGGCGTGTTTCCAGCAGCAGGGATGGGTGTGCACATGGAATGGGGGTCCCAGATGATGGTGCAAGTACTGGGAGAAGCTGAGCATTGGGTGCTCCGCGTGGTATCACCGCCGTGGTCAGCTCGAGCCGTCCTCCCACGGCCCCACTGGCCACCCAGATATGAGGGAGGTGTTTCATGGCCCACCCTTACAGAAGAACCTACCAAGGATCCTACCAAATCTAAGTATCCCTTCCAGACTTATTACGTATGCTGTGTGAAATTCAGTCCCGCGCATCAAAGGGAAGCTTGCCTTTGAAGGGCTGCATGCTTCCTGCATGCAAACGTTGCTCTGATTTAATTAGGCTTGATTTTATAATCAGTGTAGTTAAACCTACTAGGATGCTTGTGAGCAAATACGGCTGGCATGAGCACCTCAGTGTGCGTATGGCCTGATATCAACACCGCCCATAAGCAAGTGACACTCAAATTTTCCTACCATTCGCATTTTCCCTGTTTTTTCTATATCTTCCTTCTGATTTTTATGCATTATTTCTTTTGTTCATATTAATACACTCATAAGTTTCTCTGTGCTGAAGATTTTCTTACGGTCATTGTCCAGAGTTCAACCTTTCAATTGCAAATTGCGAGGCAAAGTTAAAAGTCAGAAAAACTGGATATTCATCCGCGAGGGGCCTCACGTAGGAGCTAGCTATTAGACATGAAAGGATAGCATTTAATTTAAGATAAGGCCTAATCTCTTCCCTTTGTGAGCAAGATTTCTGAAGCAAATCTGAGTGCTTGTGCCTGGAGCTGTTTCACTCTGCTCTCAGCTGGGTGGGGAGTGGTGGAAACACACAGAACCAAATCTGCGGTGTAACCCTGAGTACAAAATGCAGGTCCCATTAAGAAAAGAGAAGCTGACTTTAGGAAACATCTACTAGGGGTTCAGATATGTGCAGGACACGCATCTCTTTAGTACAAGCTTGAGCTTTCTCGGATCTCGCTGTACCAGTCATGCTACTTGACTCCTGGAACTCTCACAATCCACGGCACTCTCAGTGATGGTCAGCACTGGAGCTGGTTTCTATTCATCAACATATTCTTGAGAAAACACATCCTATTGCCTAAAATTTGATGAGAGGGTGTTTTCAGATGCTTGTCTCAAAATTTCAGTTGAGAAGCATGGTTATCAGCGTACAGATCATAAATAACCTGTACTATTTCTTGTGTTATGGCCAGGTGTTGTTGACGGACTCCCTGGAGCTCCACAAAGCATTGGCCGTGTAGACAGCCAAATTCCCATTTCGGTGGGTTGAGGCACAGAGTGATAAATTAGGTAACATGAGTCAGGTTGGCATATATGTGCCCAGTGAGAATTATACATTCTTAACAGGAACATTTATAGTAACCAGAATGGGAAGTTATTGGGGTTGCATTAAGAATAGAGCATCTTTGTTGTACGGCTGATGGGACTTAAATTTATTGCAAGCAGAAAGTGGGCTGTTGACATTGGCTCTTTAGGAAACATGAAGGAAGCTCCCATGAACAGGGAACCCTTTCAAGTGTAACAGGCACTCATCCATAAAAGTTATCACATTATCATCCTCGCTCTGGATTCATTTCAGGCATAGCTTTCGCTGTCTCTTATTCACAACCTAGACAGTTTTTACTATGAGTGTGTTTAAGAACCCAGAGGGCCATATTTTTTGTCAGTTTGTGTTTTTAACACACTGATGGATTGTATTGCACTTCTGATCCCTCCCTGGATTTACCATTTTCCATTCACCATAGAGAACTCTTTTCCTAACAACTTGTGGGACTGTCAAGCTGTGAATGACAGACATTTAAAAAATTATGGGCAAGATTTTTAGTTGTCCTTTCATAACACAAAAATTTTTCACTGCAAGAGTGGGATGCTTTCAAAACTGACTCAGATGAATAAAAAATGAGCTAGACATCCTCCTGCTGACTGGGGCTCCAAGAGAAAACAGCTCTGTTTTTCTTGTACACCGTGTTGAATTACTCAGTATAACCTGATGTACATATCCTCAGCTTCTGTAAGCCAAGGTGGGAATCCAAACTTCACTGCACTCCATTGAGCCAGGACTTGGCTCTCCTGCCTGTCTCTGCCTCTAATCGCACAGCTAGCTGTTTACAGATTAAATGGTCTGTTATACGAGGGCTGAAATTGCTGGATCTTCTGGCTGATGTGGACAATGAGGACTGTCAACCTCCAAATTGAGTTTGGCTTTTTGCAAGAGGGTTTAATTGCTGGAAAGGGGCAGCCACCAAGAGCCAGGCCAAGGAGTGCCCACAGACCCTGCCAGGTACCCACCACCACCACTCGCAGAATGACAGAACTGTAGGGATTGGAAGGGACCTCCGGAGATCATCTAGTCCAATGCCTCTGCCAAAGCAGGTTCACCCAGAGCAGGCTGGACAGGAACACATCCAAGTGGGTTTTGAATATCTCCAGAGAAGGAGACTCCACAGCCTGTCTGGGCAGCCTGTTCCAGCGCTCTGTCACCCTCAAAGTAAAGAGGTTTTTCCTCCTCTCAAGCGCAACTTCCAGTATCCCAACATTTTATGAGAAAAAGCAATGGTTTTGCAGTGTATCTATCTGAGCTGTTCCTGACTCCAACACAGTAAATGTAAGATGCAGATCTAGGAATGACTTCAGGAGATCACCTCATCACCAAGGAGCATCGCCTATGTCTTTCCTAAAGGCCTTCTGGATTACCTGTTCTTAGAAATGAGCAGTGGTGGGGATGTGCAGCCTGCCTTGTGAGCCTGTCTCTGCATTGCCCTCACGCTTGGGAAATATTTTTCCTGGTGCTTGGCTGAAACTGCCTCCTCCTCAGTTAAGCCCAAGACAACTTGTCCTAAGCCCAGGGGATATGAAAAGAGTTTATTCTTTCCTTCTTAGAGCTACCTTCTACATATTTGGACATGATGTCCCCACAATCCTCTTTTCTAGACTAAACAATACCAAATCCTTCAGCTTTTCCTTGCAGTTGATGATTCCTGGTCATCTGATCAATCTTGTTCTCTGAATTCTTTCCATTTGGTACATTTGCTTTCTAAATCATCATTTCCAAAGGGGTATACGCTTTGTTTGTAAGGATGATGTGGATGTGTTTCTCTTCCTTTCACAGCCCACCTTCAAAACAAATGTTTCTCTGCTTTTTGATTAACTGCAAAAAGGGTGTAGCTGTGGGGAAGGGTATGGAGAGATTGGCAGTCCATCCTTAATATTTTATGAAAACATTTGTTATTCCTCATGATGCAGAAAGCCATTTAGCAAGGAAAAAAACTTATTAGTCTCACATTTCCTAAGTGTCATTATAACTGTTGAAGCCAGAAAATATACGTGGAGCTATTAAAATATTTGGGTAGTGTAAGTTTAGATAAGATTCCAGCAGATATTCCTATCACACTTATCTATCAATATGAAATCTGTGACCCAGTGTTTCTCCTGAATCAGCAGCCCTGGTTATCAAGCAAAGCTAAATGGTTATTGCTTTCAAATTAACAGAAAGGTGATTGCTAAAAGAAGTGCCTACATTTGGATGGAAACCTAAGCCGTAGGATACTTGTGGGCTTGAATTATTTTAGGATTCAATCTTGAGGAAAAAAAGGGTTTGTTACTGTAATAACTCCCAGACCTTTCAAAACAAAAACTTTTTTGTAAACTTTGTTAAAAATAAATTTTTTTTCAGTCACAAAGTAGGGAAAAAATTATCTGACAAAAATGGTTAACCTATTTTGGAAAAAAAAAAATTCTTTGGGCTGCTGGAAGAGTGAAAAAGTTCATTGCCATGAATGCTGAGGAATTTGGGCAGAGGAGCAGAAGGAGAGGACCTGAAGGGGTGGGTGGGAAGGAGATGCGAGGGCTGAAGAGACACCGAGCTGGCAGCCACAGTGGTGCTGAGTGAAGAAATGCCACCTGCAGCAAATAGGGACAAGGAGGTGGCAGGGGCGTCGCAGGCATGGCAGCGGTATGGCCGTGTTGCTGTCACAGAGATTGTTGTGGGCACACAGAGAGTTGGTGACCTGGCTGGGGAGGGCGGGATAACTCCAGACCACTTTGCCTGGCCCCACTGGCGAGCAGGGAGCGGCGTCAGCTTGCCAAAGGAACAAGTGGATCTTCCCTCAACCTAAAAATAGCAGCATAAATATTGTGTACGCATTAATTATAACAGTTACAAGTGTACAGTGTGGAAAAAAAATAATTAATGTGAGGCATATTCAAATGACTTCACTGAAAGCCATGCTTTTTTATTAAAGGTACATGTTTTTTTTTTCCCCTCGGATGCTTTTAAATATTTCACTGAAACAATCTCATTCTCGGGGGGGCTTTCCTTCCAGAAGACCCCCAGGCACGGGGTTGGATAGCTGGTCACCATAAGGTATAGCATCAGCAATATAGCACTTCCACACATTACAATCCTCTGCACACAACCTGGCTAAAAGAACACCTTACAATTACTTTAATGTACTTGGGATATAAGCTAATAGCAGGCTTTAGGCGAAATAAAACACATAGCACAGATAATCACAATTAGATGGCCAGGGACTGTCTTTTCAGTCCCACCTGCAAGCCTACCAGCTTCACATCATATGTATTTGCAGTTGTCAAAATATAGTTGGCTGTGGGGATGTGCACTTGGCCACAAAAATAAAATAAACAGGCTAGAATTAGTGTCAGGAAGAGCACTGTGCATTTATTAAAAAGAAACCTGAAATAGTAATCACAGGACTATCATGCTGCCGTTCAAGGTTCACAGCTTAATTCTGTGCTAAAGAGGTTTGCTGTTGGCTTGAAGACTTTCAGGTCAGTGGAAACTGTTGATCCTGAGAGGCCTGTCAAGAAAAATGAGTGAATTATGGGTTTTGGCCAAGTCATGTGCTTACCAGGCCAATTTCAGTAACCAAGGCAGCAAAAAATCCATTTCAATGAAATGAAATTAAAATGTGTATAAAATGTACAGCCTAGGTTTTGCAGGATTTTTAATGCTTTGCAGTATGACATAATGGCACATTTTTTTTATGTCCTCAGAACTTCTCTGCTGGTTTCAGAATGTTGAACTGACACTGATGTCACATTATCCACTTATTCTACGATATATTCTGGTCTTATGCTTTATTGAATGCTTTGCACTGTTATTTGGATGCCATAACTTTACAGTTACCTCACCGGATCAATGAGGAAAAGTAAAAAGCTGCCAGAAAAAAAGGTTATTTCACACACAGAGTCGTCAGCAGCCTAGGCCCTTCCTCGCTTACCTTTCCTCCTCTTCTGCCTGAAAGCAAACCCATTAAAAGCGGTCCAGGAAACCTCCATCTCTGCCTTCACACGCAAGATGCTCATAAATCCTGTTTCTGTAGCAGAGGTTTATCAACTGGCGTTAATGAAGACTCTAGGGTAGCACCGTGTTTGAGAAGGAGCCGGGGCCAGGGCCGCGGCTGATGGATGTTCACGTACCTCCAAGTGTTATCAGTGGGAACCCTCAGAATTACATCAGTGCAGGCGCTTTCCCATCCCCTTCAGTTCAGAAGTTTCTATTGGCAGGATAATAAAAAAATCCCCCATCGCATCTCACGAATAGTTTACACTGCAGATTCCAGAGCCCTGGCTGCTCCACCGCATGGGTCCCAAAGCACAGCAGCTGTGCTGCTTCCCATCTGCTGCCAGCTCCTTTCCACCGCTCCCGCAGCGTGAAAGGCTCCTCACATCACATGAAAGACGCCTTTCATTGAAGACCCCTTTTCCAGCTCTGGGTGAGTGGGAGGGGGCTGGAGTGCAGATGCGAAGCTGTGCTGCAGGTCTTTGCAGGGAAATTTGGTTGGTGCTTCTCTAGGTGGTGAGGTGGTTTGCAGGGGGCAGGAGCTGCTCCTGTGCCTCCTCAGTCTTGACCTGGAGGCTTATTGTCCTCTCTTTAAGTTGTGACATAAGAGCCCACCACTTAAACCCCAGCTCCTCACACCATCCAGCAGATCGAGGTCACCTGCAGACCCCTTAACCTGCTGAATATCCAAGATATGCCGGAATATTGCAGCCCCCACCTGTCTCTTCCCCCTTTCAAACCCTCTGCAAACAGAGACATGCTGGTGGTGTCTCACCCCCCCAGCCACCCCTGGCCATCCCAGGGTACGAGCACACCCCATCCCCATCTCCCTTTGCTTCCATCCCCTCTAATTTGGGGTGGCCAGCCTGGATTCCGGAGCAGTTGCTGCTCGCTATAGACCCAACCACACTCAAGTGTCTCAGCCTTCATCTGCTGCTTGACCAAAAAGAAATTTCTTTTAGCTGTGTCTGTTCCTGTGTGGGAACAAAGGTGAGCTTGACTGCTGACCCCCTGCTTTGGTTGCTTTATTGCTTAATTGTCATATATGAATTGATGTGTACTTGGCATATGAGCGTTAGCTAATGAATAATGTGCATGACACTGGAGATAACAATGATTTACCCTTCCAGAGAGTTGCACCGAAAGGCTAGCAATCAGAGCAGGCTGATTACTGAAAGCTCCTTCTTTTACTCATGGCTTTGAATGCGATAAACTATGGTGGTAAAATAAATGCCATGTTAGGGAATAATAGTATCCTGCTGCTAAATACCTAAATGGCATCATAGAAGGATTTCCATTATAAAACTGATTTTCTTTCTGGCCTACATATTGATTGATGTGAAGTGGGTATCATTTTGTCTACTGGTTGTTACTGTTGTCAAGTGGGAACCATCCCAACCAGGAGCTTTCTTGGCTCAAATGCCACTCAGATCCAAGCATAAAGGATTGCACATTTACAGGTTCCAGACTGTAGCATTATATCATCCAAGGTGCACATTTTCATATTGACATACTCATATTTTCCAGTTGCAATATTCGTTTCTGAGTGGTACCAAAGAGTTATTGGAGGAAAAGCTCATATTCTGACAATACTCTAGAAAATTTCACAGGACGGTGATAAATATAAAACAAAGAATGAAGTGCAGCTCAGTGGAGTAACTGTGGCTGGTGTCACTGGTGTCTTCCCTGCCCTGCATGAGGGATGACGGTGATGGTGGTAACCAAAAACCTCTGAGAACTCTGGTTTCACTTGATTTCAAATTTAAAGTTTTCCTTTG
Organism: Gallinago undulata; assembly: GCA_026546715.1. NCBI lineage: Eukaryota > Metazoa > Chordata > Aves > Charadriiformes > Scolopacidae > Gallinago > Gallinago undulata. Next base: position 188,322,712 of record JAOTQQ010000001.1, on the reverse strand, counting down.
GCATAATCACCTCTTCCTCTTTGTTTTCTGCAGTTATCTGCAGCGAGGACTATTTTCCCAGCAACAACAAAAAAAAGTACTTTCCCCTGTTTCATCCCAATCTATTGTTTGTTCATCTTTCGGAGTAGCTGCGAGCATTAGTCATGTGTTCTCATTGCGGTGCTCGCGTCCTGCCCGTGCCTGAAGGACTTGGAGGACAGCTGGCAGCAGAAAGCAGTCTGTAGGCCAGATACTTGGTTCTGGGCAGGATATTGCCCCAATCTGCAAGTTGGAAACCCCCAGTCTTAGCTGTTAGAGCCAGTTTTTTGTAAGAATGAATCAACGGCGGGTCCCTCATGAGGCTTCTCGACTAGATGCTTTGTTATCCTTCGTAGCACTTTGTTTGTAGCTCTCCAGCCAGTTTTCAGTCCGTGTGACAATGTTCATTTCCAGGCCAGTTTTGATTATTATTCTTTGGTGTGAGATACCCTATCATTTGCTTTACTAAAATCCCAGAATGTTTCCTTTACGTCATTGCTTTTGTCCAGTAATGGTAAAACTACATCCTAAAATGTAATCAAGACTTTCTGGCAAGATCGTTTATTTAGAAACACATGTGGCTTACTGCACATAATTCCACTGCCCTCTTGATTTTTCATGATTATATTTTCAATCTTAATATTACATTAATGTAGAAGGGTGGGGGAGAGACACAATTGGCTCATCCCTGACCAATCATTTTTTATGTATATACACATTTCCTATAACGCAGAGCACATTTTCAAGGGAGCTATGTTATTTTCCATGTGGTTTAGGCTGTTTGTTTATTTTGCCATTAATTCTCAGTGAGAAGGTCATCCTTTCCCCCAGATGTTTATTACTTTCGCAAAACAAAGAAGATCTCTCTCATAACTTGCATCGCAGATTTAATACTTCTAAAATGCACAAGCAATGCCAACGCAGTAATGGTTTCAAGAGTTTTCTATACGCAGAGCTGTGGTTTACAGCCGCGCCACAGCTTATCATAGTTTAACAGAGAGCCATAACTTCCAATCAGTAAACCAAATCTTGGCCAATTTGAAAACACCATGCTTAGGGCGGGGAGGGCAAGATTTGGGAGAGTTTTGCTGCTGTGGTTTCTTTCAGCTTTTTTATTTACTTCCATTTTTTAAATTATTTTTCCAGATTCCCAGTAAAGGAAAAAAAGGGTGACAATCAGAAAACATTTGGATGTTGACAAATCAGAAAAGATAAGTCCAAGTTTGTCAATTATATTTTCAACCTTAACCTTTATACCCTTCTGATCCTTTTTTAGGCATATGTACATTTCTGGAACTGCAAAGTGATATGCATGGGCATTTCTGATGTTTAGATATATTATTGGAACCCCAAAATTTTCCCTTTGCAGAGGTTTTGATCACTTTGGTTGTACACAGCTATTTCTGCATAGTTTACTAATGACTGCAAGGAGAGCAGCCTTGGAAACAAGCTCATATATACATAATAGAGAACTGACAGGGATAAGTAAATAAATTATATTTTCTATATATCTATGAGAGTGGGGGGTATTTGTATGTATACACATTTTGTCCTTGGAAATCTTACAAATGTGATTGACTAAGGAGATGAAAGATGTGTGTTCAGTATGTAACATAAAAATGAACCGGTTGTTTGGAAGGGGGTGGCTCGTATTTCTGATTTGTCTGAAGTTGAATTTCTTCAAATAGAGTCTCTATTTTTGCCTTGACAACATGAAAACACTGGTGGGACTTGCTACAGGGATTTATTTTGCTAGCTGAAAGCTGAGTAGGCATCTCTGAGCAGCTGGTGATAAGGGCAGAAGATGAGTTGAATTAAATCACCATAATGAACAGGGTTTGATTTAAGGAGAAAGAATTATTTTTAATGACGTGAAATTCCACTTGTGACTTTTTCCTCAGCGGAGACAACCTGTAACAACTTTATGTTGAGAAGAGACATAAATCTTTTGATCTGGTACCATAATAGCCAAGATGTCAGAGATAATGTTACTTGATTTAGAGTTTGTGGCATCTGCTTGACAAGGAGAGGCGAGAGCCGCGCCGTCCAGCATCGCAGCAATAATCACACCAACCATCGGGACAGAAACAGCTTGTTTCTTCTCCGCATTGTGGTATTACAGACAAGCCCATGCTAAACTAATATTTCATGTCAGTCATCCCATGGGCAAGGACAGCAGCTGTCTGCAATTCAGCACTTTTGTAAGTTTGGCCAGAATTTTTTTCAGCCGAGTTTGCTGCACTTGCGGAGACACTCAGTTCCACACTGATCACCATCCCTCGTGCCTGGACAGGCAGAGTTTGGGCTTCACCGGGACGTGAAGTGAGTCACCTGTGAGAGACTTCTCAGTACCTTGGGGATGGGGAATTCGAATCCCATCTCTACATATAGTTATCCTGAGGAAAACTGCGGAGTCAGTCTCTAAATCATCTCAAGACTGTTCTGAAATCGTAATACTCAGATAAGTGAGTTGAGCTCACTGTGCTGCAGTCAGAAGCAGCAGAATAGGAAACAGTGGCACCAAGCTGGAAATGAAGGGGTGGTGTCCAGGGAGGGGAAGAATCAGGCTTAAATCTGAGGGAAGTCTAACTAAACCCATTATTTAAAAAAACCAAACCCAGTCCAATCAGGTCAAGGATTAAAATGTTTTGGATTCTGAAGATCACATTAATGAAGAAATTTAGTAAAATACAGTTTAACTCATAAAATTCAGCTGCATAGGTAGAAATTGCAAAAATCCATGCACCTTCTGATGGCTTGTCTTGGCTAATCTCCCAAAATATCAAGTGTTCTAAGGTGGTGCACAAGTGTTGCAATAGTTGAGAGTATCTTTTTTTTTTTTTTCAGTGTTCCCAGCAGCGCTGCCATCTTCGTCCCCAGAGACCTGCAGGAACAGCCCAAACAAGAGATGCTGTGGGTCAGCCCCTTCCCATCTCAGTGACACCTCTTGGGGAAATTAATCTCACAAGGTAACAAAAACCTATTTCTATAAAAACAGTACTCTAGAAACATACTTTTATTAGCCAAGACTCTGTCTCAAACAAAAAAGTAAATTCAACACTCTTCCACACACTTTCTGCTGCTTAAATTTGCTTTGGAGAAGGTGATTATTATTGGCCGAATATCTTCTTATGTAAAACCAAAGAATTTTGGCAGGTGGGTCTCATACTTGGCGAGGGAGGAGAGGGGGGAGGTGTCTTTCCTCTGTGGTGAAATTGTGAATGAAAGGACTGAATATGGAAATACTGAAATGAAAATAAACAATATTTGTGTGGACGGCCAAAGAAATACATATTTTCCAGTTGTTTATGGTTGTTGTCATCCACAGGCAAGCTGATGGCAAATGATGCGATCTGCATGCTCTTGTCCATAGAGAGGTTCCCACTTCGCACCATGAGAGAAGATGGGACCGCTTCCCTTGTCCTCTCCAGGTGTGACTGCTCCTTAGCACGGTGTGTTCAGGCATTTCTCATCTCACCTCTCTTCATCTGTCAAAACACAGTATCAGGCTACATCAGCTCAAGCTTTCTGGATCATTACAGTGGCAGATGTAAGGAAAGAGGAAAATCTCCTTTGGGGTAAATCAAAGGCACTGTAATCTTTTCTGCATGTCCAGGGGGGGTTTGCTTTGTGTGCATTTCTGGCCCTGCACCTTCCTGAGCCCCTCGCATGCACGTACATTCGTGTGCACAGACACCTGCCAACATGGTTTTATTTCTTTCCTGCCCACTGTCTTCTCCGGTTCCATCCTGCAGTTTTCAGCTGAGGGCTCTGGCCGCCCACGAGGCAGCATGGCCCCTGTGTGTAAGTTCCTGACCCACTCTCCCAGCAAGTTCCTCTCCCTTGCACCTTCCTCCTGCTCAGCTGCACCGTGGGCAGCTGCAACAGGAGCCAAACGGGTGGCCTAGACTTCCAGCCAGGAAGAGAGCATGGATCCAGACCTCCTGCAGCCCGCAGAGATGGGAGATGTCCATCAAACCCAGCCATCAGCTATCACCAACCAAAGGGTGTGATCTGCATAAATTCACACAACTTTCTTTCTGCAGGTTTGAGATGAGTCCAGCACACCAGTCCACACAAGCAGAAGAGCAGCCCCACCGGGAAATGGCTACTACAGTCCCTGGGTAGGGGTGGGCGTCTTAGAAATCAAACCTCAGAAGTTGTGCTTTGCGCGCTGGACTAGCGGGATGGATGGATGTTAATATTTACTGCATCATTCAGGGCCAGAAAGGACCCCTGGCAGTAGTGACAGTGACTTCTGCTTTGAAACTGGGTAATTGCCATCTGCTCACAGCACACATGGGGTTGTACCGTGGTTGCAGCAGCTCCAGCGAAGCAGCAAGTCCCCATGGCTTTCCAAGAAATCTTTTCAGCCCTGCTGCCCAGAGCTCGGCTTTGCACAGCCCATCCAGGTAGCTGGTTTGCATGAACTCCTGTCAGCTGGGAGTGTGTGGAAATCCCTCTAAGTCCCGGAGCTTAGAAGAGGTCTGGGAGAAGACCTCTGCTGCTCACTGTACCTTTGCGGGCAATGGCAGCAGCAGAGGACCAGCCACCAACCAGTTCCCAGCTCTGCTGTGTGCCAGGTCACTGCTGGCACATGACTTCATGGCTTCTGAATTAGGTGTTTATCCAGAGATATTTATGAATTATATGGAGAAGATGGAAGCTATAAACTACTGGGAGTGAAGACATTTGCAGAAGGAGGCCAGATGAGGCAAACTGGTCCGTTTTTCTTGTCTCCACTAACATCCATCCTCTCACTGGCATGCTAAGCAGAGATGAACATTTCCTCTCTAAGTCAGAAATCATATGTTGATCTGGCTAACAAATTGCCAGAGTCATTCTGTGAAATGCCTCAGACACTAAATCTGATATCAATTCCCTTTCCTCACCCTAAATCCCGCTTTTTTGACAACCAAGGTTAATCATTCCTACCTTTCACACCGTGTGCTGTGACATGAGCCACACCTCGGGAACATAATGAGGTTGCTCCTCACCACTTCCATTCCCTTGGGCCTCTCTTATTAACTGCCTCTGGTAAGAGTCTAGCCAAGCGCCAGCATTTCCATGTCCCTGAAAATGTACTCCATATTTCTTGATGAAGATGTCTGCTGGCTTGAAAGGCCATCACTTACTGCACGCAGCTACTTCTCCATGCAAAGAGCCCAGTTCCTCTGTTGTGCAATTTGTCCATCCGATCCTCTAACGGCAAAGTAGGAGACATTTGCTATTTCCTCAGCACGCAGGAGGCAGTCAGCCCTTTCATGGGGTAATGGCTTTACAGCAGTAAGGTACAGTTCTCTCCTATTCTTACAATGAAACAGCAATGTGTAACTCCACTCTGAAAATATTAAAAATTGTCACTGCACTGTCTGCATGTGTACTCCCAGCAGCCTTTAGAAAGAGGTCTACAGTTATAAAAAAGGTGGAAGTTATGGCTTCAATCTGGAATTGTGCTGCTGGACATCAGTTAATGAGAACAAATCAGAGCAGCTACCTGCATGCCGGGTGTCACATGACATGAATGTCACATGAGTGGGTAAAGTTAGGCACCAGGTTGGAAACTGTTCCTCCGAGCTGCTTCTAGTTAGAGTCGTCTACTCTGCTGCTTCCTTACAGCTCCAGTTATAGATACTTCGCCCCTTAAGGTGGTTTCCAATGCTGCCTTTCCAGTTTATCCTGCTAGGCTGGGCTGGCTCCTGGAGGTGGAGGGCGTAGGGGTGAAGAGCCACCAACACTGTGTCACCAGGGCTCACACGCTCCATCCCATGGGGTCCGTGTCCCTGGCCAGATCCAGTACTGTGGGGCAGCTTCAGTGCCCCCGCTCTGCGCTCCAGCCGGCACGCATGGCCTCTCCCAGAAAGCCCTCACATGCTTTCTCCCCAGTGTTTTTCCATTTGCTTGCTGATGTATCTAACCTTATTTTTGAGGTCTGCTAAATATAAAGCCAGCCATAGGCTTCTGCAAGCAAACCGCAGAACCCAAACAAAAGAAAACTCATTCCTCATTTCCCTGAACAGACCCAAACAACTTATACAGCACTTCCCCAATTTGAACATGTGAGATTTTCCTGCCAGCCCCTGCAAAATAAACCCAAACCATGCTCTCTGGCAAATGCTGGTCAAGCTGTGATGCACACTGCACATCTCTATGCACCACATGCCACCACCTTGGTCACCCAGGCCCTTGCTCCCTTGATCAACCAAGGAGCTGCTGCTAAAATCTTATTTAACTGCTGAATGTGTTTTTTAGCGCTGTGCTCTGGAGTCACTGCCGATGTGAGGGCAGAGCTATTTCTGGTGGCTCCTGTGGCACTGTGGCATGTTTTCAATGCTCTCCTTGTGATCAGCACACACTGTCCTGGTGCACCACCAGCCTTGGGCACTGTCTGCTGGAGAGCTCTTGTCGTTCAGCTTCAAAAGGATAAACTCATTGTATCCTTTGATTGCCTTAGAAGAGTAAATTTCCATGCTTTTAGATAGCATATTTTTTAAAAAAATGTGATATTCTACAAATAGATTTCCTACACACAAATGGAAAGCCTTGGACCAGTCAACAGATTATGAAAGTGAAGTGCTCTAAATGATCTCTGTGCACGAGTTCACTTTGAAAAACAGCTCTTAGACGTCTGTGGAAATCCACTTCTTTTACGTAATTTCCTTTTTTCTGCAGTCCTCGGGATAAGACAGATCAGCAACCCATGGGCTGTTTCTATTCCAGGGTAGCCTGTGAGAAATAACTGTGAGGTCCAGCAAGACAACAGCAGCCTTTTCGAAACAGAGAGGAGACGTGTTCCCCATTGACAGCACCACTCTCCTCTTCCCTTTGCACTTCATGTAGACGCTCAGCCCCGCAGAAGCCACTTGCTTCCCTTTTCCTCCATGCAAACCCTCTTTCCTCCTTTCGTCACCCTCACGCATTTACCTTCCCCCTCCCCTTTTCCCTGCATCCTGAGGTGCTTTTGCACTGCCAGACCTGACCAACCTCTCCCGGTTTATTCTCCCACCCTCCCATCAGCGCGCTGCTGCTCCGGTGGCCCAGCATCGCCGGCTGTCCCAGGAAGCCGTTCCTTCCTCATCCCTCCCCCTCATCGGTGTTTCACTCTGCCACTCGCATCCCACCCAGCTGCTGAGGGTCCCTCAGCCATATTCCACCATATGGCACCCCTGTCCGTCCACTTTATCGGGTGGAAAATATCAAGATAATCAGACCTGCCCCGCTGTGATTCATGTAACCATCTGTCTGGGCTTCCCACTACTCGAGTGCTGTAATACCCAGCCTGCTAGCCAGAATATAAGCGGGCTTTTACTGTCCAAATTTCTTAATTTAAACAAACATGAAGGGCTAAATTCTGCTCTGGACTCTGTTTGCCCAAATCCCATTTGTGACATTAAGCAGAGCTGTTTGAATCAGTCCGAGCGTGGAGTTTGGCTGAGGGTTTTCCAACTGATTTACAGTGTCCACCTGGATGCTCTTTATCAAGGGGAACCTGGCCTGAGCATGGCTTTTAATCACTGTTGGTATACACAAAACTCAGTTACGGCCACAGCCATGGTTGGTACCAGGGTTGATACCAACTGTGGTGGGACTGGCTCTGTCCCTCTTGCATCACTTTGACACGGTTCTCGAGCTTTCAGACACTGTCTGTCTGGTAAAGCAGGACCCTGCCTTAAATAAACCCTCTGAAAAGGGGATAATAAATTTTTAAAGAAAGTTTGGCTATGGACAATTTAACTGCTACTGGGACTGCTTCTGTAAACCACTCTTCACCGTGGGCTAACGCGCGTGTCTTCAGCTACAGAGGAATAACTGGGAGGTAAACTGGTGAGCTCCCAGTTCTGCTTAATACCCGAGATATCAACCCTGGGCAGACCTGGTCTCCAGAAATGTATGCTGCAGCACCGGTGCTCCTTTCCCCAAAGTCAACAGCTATGCAGAGCTTCAGTCCTCTGCCCCAGGAAGCAGTGATGTGGTGGGAATCCAGCTCCCATCCTGTAGAGCTGCCAGCACCGTGAGTCTCAGGTTGTCTTCCCCAGGGAGCCCAGCTCTCCCTGGGATCCATCTCCTGGCCCCATCTGGGTAGCAGCCGACAGAGTCCAGCCCAGCCTTTCAGGAAATGTTCATGAGATACATAGACAGGGATGGAGGTGCCAACACCCTTTGAATGCCTAAAAATCTACTGTAAAGAAATGCAGCACCTCCCCAGAGTATATGACAAGAAGTGACAGGCATTCCTGAACCAGGGAAGGGCAATGAGACCCTTTCCAGCCATTTCAGGATTTTAAATCAATCAATCAAGATTTTAAATCCTCCAGGGTGCAGCCCTTAAAAATTCATGTTGTGTGGCCTACCAAGCTCATGTTGTGCTTACCAAGCTCCGTCCACTTCGCACTGCTGGCCAAGTGAGAGCCAGTCAGTCCAATTCCTGATGGAAATGTGTTAGTACTGAAAAAGGGAGTTTTTGAAACTGAAATCTGTGTATTTTCTTTATTTTGAAAACAAATGATTCCTACAATTCCTTATAGCCTGTGTGGCAAGCCCAACATTTGCAGTATTTTAAGACCATGGTTCCTGAAACCCAGTGAACATGAACATATCTCAGCTTTCTTTTAAGAATTAAAAATGCATTTTTTCCTCAACTTTTCAGGAAAAAAAAATCCTTACATTGAAACAATGGAACCTGCAGGTCCCAAAATCAGCCAAAAGTCAAATAAATGTGATGTGAATCTTTTAATTTTAAAATCTCAAGATTTCTGAGTGTCAGAAATTGGTGACACAAAATTTGCATACAGACAATTAAATGAACCTTCTAATCAGTCAGCATGATAGAAAGTCTTTTGGATGCTACCCACAGGATCTGTTATTTTTATAACTCATGGCGGTTTTAAGTTATTTTTTTAAATTATTCTCTCTTATTACATCTTAATGTTACTTAGCGTATAGCTGAAAAAAGAAAATGTGTTAAATCTAAAAACCAAGATGAAGCAGAAAAAAGGAACACTCTAAGTTTCCAAAAGCAATGCTATCTCTGCCACGTTAGGCCTCCTAATCATTTCATGCAGAAGTTGATCTCAAAGTGGTGGCAGGAAAGATAATAACAAGGCAAGATGGCACTGCAGGGAACCAACATTTTCACCTTTTTGCCTGTGTTTTTTCTCAAGCCAAAAAGGTCTCAGAACTCCTCAAAGAGGGCTACAGCCTGGGTATGTTCGAAGTGACATATGATAACCAATTTTTCAAAGACTTGCAAAGCAGAGGAGTTGGAGCTGTGTTGGGTCATTCTGTAGGGTCTTCCCAAACTGTTCTCCACTCCACCACTGACCATCCTGGCCACACAAGTGGCAAAGACAAGCCCTTGGGCGTTGTTGGAAGGAAGAATTATTTATTGGGTGAATTGAAACCAAGGGCTTAAATATCTTTTTCAAACAGCAGGGAAGACAAGGGAGAATCCATGACAGCAAAGGTGGAAAACCTCCATTTCCCTGTGGCTCCACAAGTGCAAGTGGGACCCTGGCATCCCATAGAAGCAGACGGACTCCTCTGCTCATCAAATTCTGTTTCTGGGTCAAATCAGCATCTGATATAAACTGGTGCTCAGTTCCTTAGCACGGAGGGGTGCTGCGTGAAGGTACCTCAGCCCTGTGTTTGCATCCTTTACTGTCCTCCCAGGCTAGACCATTCTCCCCCTGCTTTATTTTCCCAGTAGCTTCCTCAAGGGGACTGGAAGCAAAAAAAAAGGGGTCCAATAATAAAGATAACTCACTTAAAATTTTCCCTGTTAATGACATTGCCTCTTCTCTGCCCTTAAGCCATTTTTTTAATCCCTTTCCATATTTTTCTGCCTGTTCTATGTCCTTCTTTCTGACCTTGCAAACCAATCTGTTGTGCAGTGCGGTATTAAATGCCCCCCCAACAGCTGGATGAACCGTGCCTACTGTTTCCCCCTTGTCCACTAATCCAGTAAGCAATTTATCAGGTATGACCTACATTGCTTGTTGGAGAGGGATGGTAATTCACATGAGAGTCTCTCAGGAGGCTGGAAGACACGAGCCTGCAGCCCAAAGGCTTTACTAAAGGCAGTCAAACTGTACAGTCATCACCCGTGACCCCATCCTGCTCTCCAGCGTGAAGTGAGAGTATGACTAAAGTCAATGGGGTGGCTCACACGTGGTCCTGGAATGGATGGGAAGAGACTGGGCTCTGTCATTTACAATCCGAGATTACGTTTGCTTTTAACGTTCTCACACCTGGAGAGCCTCCCCACCAGGAAGAGCCTCGCACACAGCACAGCTGGTGGGGTAGGGCGCTGTGTCCGGCTGCAGCCGTCCGGCGGAAACAGAAGGCATGAAAGCAGGCTGTAAGGCACCAGCCCCTCCCTGACGGGTAGTTCTCTGACCTTGTCTTTAAAAAAAAAAAATAATCATTAATTATCCTTATAATTAGAAAGTTTTAAAATTAAATGTCTCCAGCTGCAAATTTAGCTGATTACTGCTCGTGTGCCAGACTGGTCCCCCGGGGGGTCGTGTAACAAGGGATAAGAGAAGCTCTGAGCGCTCATTGGTGTTTTATAGGGGTTTGGGTCAAAATCCAGGCCAGAGTAAGGATTTCATTACTGCCTTACTAGTGAAACTGTTACTGACACAATGGCATTTTCTGGAGGATAAGGACAGGTGGGAAAATGAATAAGCATCTCAGAGCATGAAGGTGAACACTGTTGCTCCACTTGTCTCTCTCCCACGGTCTCAGGAGAGGAGACTGCTTCTCCAGCCTGCCCTGGGCATGCCCCGTGTATATTCTGTGCTCATCACCATTCAGTGTGATGTCACTGTTGAGAAAGGAAAACTGAACTTCATAAAGCAAAAGTCAATCCATTTTCCCTTTAAAACGGATGATGAGCAAAGTGCTGCCTTCACAAAACGTTTCAATTTTTGGTGGAAAGTTGTTGGAGAGCAAATTTGTTTCCCTAACTTTTCTGACTGCCTCTTCTCTCATTCCCACCATTTGCAAACCAAGGAGCTGGCTCAGGGCTATCACTACAAGTTGCCTCTCTGACCTTACAGCATTTTGAATCCCTCTTCTCCACTTTCTCCAAGGTTTTTTGACATCCTCAACATGTAAACACCAAAAGTCCCATTCATGTGCTAGGGTAGTTACTGGTCTCCGATCTGAGATCTGAGCTCTGAGATCAACCAGAAATCAGTAGTTTCACAAAGCCTCTGTTAATAGCGATGTTAAATAACATGTCAGATGGAGCAGGTTTCAAACTCCTACGAGACACTCTCATGATGTAATATCTCCTTGGAAACACTGCAGCGTGGGGTTTGGCAGGATGTGTTGGTGATACTACAGATTGTATAGTGTGGGACTACTATAGCTGCTGCCCACTGCAGCTGTGCATCCAGTCTTCCAAGGCTTTCTGCACCCTGACTGCTCAAGGTATCTACGCAGTGACCAATCTTCAAAGCTAAAAGCTGTGACCTACGTTTCCTTTATTTTTAGACTCGAGTAGAAAGAGCACAAAAGGCACTTAGCCTCCAATTCTGGATATTTTCAACAGGGTTTCGGCACATCCTGATGTATTTCACCATATGTCTATAGGAACAGTTGTGCACCACAAGTTGAGAATGTCTTTTGATGAATCATGACCCACATTTAATATGTAACTTGACCAACCTGGCTTTCTAGTACCAAAGGTACTTATGGGAAAATCTGTGTTTAGACACTGAAGACAAACTTTAATTTCTGGTTGCTCTTGCTTGAATAACTCATTTTCATGATATTTCTTTTGTAATTTAGGGTAGAGCCACAGATGCGCTTGTTCACAGCAAAATGAGATAATCTAAGAGGAATATGTCAAGTCAGGCTACAGGAAAAGTGGATGAAGCAACACACAATATGAGACACTGGCAACTTGGAACATTATATACCAGATTACATTTCAAAAAAAAAAAAAAAGACAAAACAAGTTCTTTTTTTCCCCTCTTTCTGAGAAATCACTTTTAGGCAAAGGCCAGGAATTAGCATCTGATTGTCTGTTCCCCCTTCTCACCCTCTCCCCTCTGCAGCAAGCAAAGGTCTCTCAACAAGCTTCCCCAGCCCAAGCTGCTGCTGTGTGCAGCTCCAGCTCAGCAATTGGCGGGGCAGTGGTGTAACCCCATGCAGATAATAAAGCTGGAGCAAATGGGCTACTGGGTCTGCTCCCAAGACAGGCCTTTTTTGGAAACACCAGAAAGATCTCCTTTGGCCTTGGCAGTAGGGGAGCCCTCGCCGGTGGGCAATCAGCCGGGCTGGGGTCTCACTCAGAGATGCTGGATGCAAAGACCGCGCCGAGACTCCTGGAGCAGGTTGTTCTCTGTGCAGCCAAACCACACCATAGGAGCTCCAGCGGGGTCCACAGAGGGCAGGGGTGCCCCGGGTCAGCATCGCCAGGCAGCCTGCAACTGCAACCCACCCTGCAATCTCTGCTTCTGCACAGAGATGTGCGCGTTTAACCTCATGCATGATGAGCAATTCCCTTGGCGTTGTATGCATGGGACTAATTTGGATGTGATTCCTTTTAGGCATGAGTCTTATGTGTCATTATGCTTAATGTAAACATGCGCTCAGCATCAACATAAAGCTGTTCCAGCCACAACCACTGAAATACAGCCTCTCTACCCCGACTCCTTGCTAGTGCATTTCAGTGCAGGTTAAAAAGATAAATCCCTCTGCATGGAAGCAGCTAAAACCAGAGAGCATGTGGAAGATGGCCATGTATCGCATTTTCCTGTTTATTGCCCTTGGGGATGCTTGTGTGTGTGTGATACTCAGAGGCACAGGTGACAGCAAGGACACAACAATCTGTGTGGCAGTATTTTTCTGGTCCACGCAACACACAGAGGTTATTTATTTCTATATATTATTAATGTGATTTTTTTTTTTCTTAAAGTACCAGAATGAAGGCACTGAAGAATTATAGCTTCTGTCTCTGCAGGGTGGAACACACCTCAGTAAAAAAGGAAAATATAAGACCTTGATGCTAATCATATCCTAACTAAATCCCGTATTTAGGGGTGAATTTCATCCACCCAGCACAGTGGTGCAAACTTCCCCAACCGTAGCACCCTCCAGAGCCGCTGAACCCTGACCTGGAGAGTACCACCTCTGAGACTGAGAAACTGGATGGTATTCTGGTTTTCAACCCTCTTTTACTGTAGTGAAATATTTCCAATAAAAATAGGAGCTGCTCTGTGTACGGCTAAAGCATTTGCCAAATGACAGCAGCACTGGGACTTCGCACTTTAGAAAATCCCTTATTCACCCTTATGTGATGTGTGAGATCATGGAAAGACGGAGCAATTCACCTTCTGCCTGCCAAACACCCAATCACCATTTAAAAACTTTACGGCATCCCTTGGTGGATATATATTAGCACCATTTAACTACTTGCAGATATTTTTCTGAGAAAGTAAATTACAAGTATAAAAAATCCAAGAGATAAACAGGGCAGCCCTTATAGCAGGAGGAAGCCATAAAATGAGGGAAAGTGAATCTTGAGGACCTCCATCTCTAATGGCATAGAAGTGGCCTTTTAGGTGGACACAGGCTAATTTATCATCCACTGTTACCACCCTTACAGTAATGTGCATGCTTTTAGGGGCAGTAACAGGAAAGAATATTGCCCTGGCCAGTCTGCATGCCATTAGGTAAGTTCTCAAATGTCTCTTGCTGTTGATAACAGGGTTGAAGAAGCGCAGCAGGGACCGTCCCCGTGGCCACCTTGCCTGCCCAGTACCAGGAGGACTTGTCTGATGAGCATCACAGCAGAAGTCAGGGATGATGAGGATCTGTGTGTTGGCTTCGCAGGTCCCCCCTGCACAGGAGGTGACGCTGGGGTGATGGAGGAGCTGTGAAGACATCTCTGGAGGTTGGCAGCTCCAGGCCAGCATCACTAGTGGCTGCGATGAGAGAGCAGAGCAGGGAAGTACCGGTGTGGTTGGCTGGATCAGCTGGCCAGACGTACACACAGCCCTGCACCACAGACTGGGAAAAGTGCCCACACGCTAATGAGTACAGAGACACGGCAATTAGCTTGTAAGCGCTTTGGATTAGGACCATCTGCGCTGTGCTTATACAATACCTGCAGCAACGGGCCCTCAGCCTGCCTTGCTGAAATGCTCCCGCAGGACGAACACCCAGTGTAAGGAGCTCACATTTTTCCTGTTATCACTGCATGTCTATTTGGAGGAAGTGGGGGAAATGATTATTTTTCAAAAGAACATCTTGTTATAACAACTCTGAGAATTTCTGCTCAGAGCAGCTCGGTCCTGAACTGAGAACCACTTTCCAGCCATGGACCACAGCAGAGCCATATGCTGGTTTTTGGACAGGAAGGGAGAAGATGGACTGGAGACAATTCTGCAGAAGATTCAAGTACATTTCCAGGAAAATACAAATGATTCATCACACTTCTAATAGCAGTTATAGGCATAACTGTGAAAGCAGTAGCACAGCACAAGCAATCAAATTAATTAAGAGGGACCAGGATGACATCAATTCTGAAAATCAGAGAGAGGAGAAGAATTTGTGGAGCAGTATCTTCAGGGGACAGGCTGAAACTTTCCAGCATACAGTTACCAAATCAGAATTTACAGCTTGAAACACACATGAAAGAACAACCAGAAAAGGGGTCCTGAAAATCACAGAGGTCCAGTCCAGCAACAGGGGACAAACTCATGCTCTCTGCTCCCAAAATTAAACTTTCTATTCATTGTACCTTACAGCTTAGCAGTTCGTGGTAGGAAAGATTACAGAGATTAAAATAATGTATGTTCCTGGGATAAAATTCACCTTCTTGCTTTTGTATTTGTAATACGGCCCACGCTTTGTGGGGAGAGGACATGTGCAACTAGTTTTGCATCTGTCAGGAAAAAAAGCTAGCCGCTATCTGCCAAATTTATTTGAGCATTCAACCTACTAGTAATGAAGCAGCAATGGTTTTGAGGCAGAATAGTAAGAGAGGAGTCTGACATGGTGTGTGATGTGTCTGGGGATATACACTACAAGGTTACTAGGTTACATGGGTGTGCTGCAGGGTCAGCGGTCCCACCTGGCATTGTACCATCTTAGGCAGGGACTGCATAGGATTTTCTTTTCACAAATCCAGCTGTGCTTTAGAAATCCAACATGGGTTAAGAAAATTATGCAATGACTGTAGATGATAGATCTAACTACACTTTGGGATCCATTGTATGCAGAAGTACTGGTTATTACTGATCTTGCTGGATGAGCCCATGGTTCCAGTGAAATCTTAGATAAAGCTCCTAGAGATTTCAGTGAAGCCAATGGTCAATGCCTTTTCCTACTGAGTTTGCAGAAGCCTCATCTCTGAGAACTGACCAGAAGCTGAGAGAAGTAGAAGGGTCCAATGATTTAGGTTGTACTTGAGGACTTCCCTGCACTTAGTCCCCTAACCATGAGAGCTTTTTCAGTGTCTTGGGCAAATGATACAGGACCTATGTTCCCACCACTCAAATGAGGCTAACGCTTCCTCACTGAAACAGGAAAGAATGTGGATGACAGCACGGAGGTCAGGACCCATGATGGAGGCAGGGCAAAGAGCTGGAGGTCCAGCTCTCAAAGAGGATGGGCCAAAACCCCACATCTATTGAAACCATGGCAAGCAGAGGAGCCAGACAGAGAGGGTCCTTTCCTGCAGGTTCATCTGAGCTGTAATGAAACTTCCAGAGGCAGGGTGCAGTGACCTCATGGGAGGAAATCTGCTAGACTGTCTCTTGTCCCCTTCCAAAGTACGATAACACAGCTTGTTGGTGTACCTGGTTTAGTCTTCAGTCTCTGGGGTTTCTCTGTCTCCAAGGACACATCTTCTAAGGCCTGTAGCAGAAACTTGTGAAAATATAAACAGTGAAATGACACCAAATATTGTCAAGAGTGTCAATCCCTCCAATCAGCGAGTGCTGCAATAGTTTGGTTCAACCCTGGTCACGTGTCCTTAGCACAGCAGCCAGAGTCCGCACCGAAAACCACGTGTATGGGCTCAAAGACTTGTATGGATTAAAAAACATGGATAAGAAGGAACAGTGACCAAAGCCAGCACCCTGCAGAAATAACAGTGGATTGAGCTGATGGGATGCCCATATCAGCTGCTCCCCAGGAGGCTTTTCAAAAAGCATATTCTCTGTAGGGGAGGTGCTCGCCAGCCATCAACCTAAACAAAAGACAAGGTGACAGTGCTACCCAGGAGAGGGAGACCTTCACGATGTGGGCTCATGACCATTTTTTGAAACAGCCAGCATGCCTTGTTGTGATGTGCAAGAGTGCAAATGCTAAATGCTGCCATCCCTTAGCCAGAATCCACAGTGCGACTCTCCTCTTCACGTTGTGACATGAGGGGTCTGCGCTCACGGCTCTCAGCAAACTGTGAGCACCTTGCTGGAGCCAGTGACAGGGAAACCATGCCACATCTGGTCAAGGCTTCTTTCCAGGACTGATCGACGGCCTGGAACATGGAGTCTCCCAAGCAGCTGGATATAGGGGGTCGGGGAGATTTTGGTTACCCTAGCAACTCATGTGTTATGATTCCTAAACAACTGAGATGTTGGAAGGCTGGGGACACTTGAGGGAAATGATTATGGAAAATAAAACTAGTCTTCCAGCCATGCAGACACACCGTGTGGCAAGATCTGCTTATTGAGCTGCTTTCAACTTCTCGTCATTTTCTGGATGGCCAACGGATTATCAATTATCAAACCAGATATTCTGTTCTTCCTCTTTCCTTTATTACATTCAGACCCTTACAAAAGAAGAACCTGCCCAGAAAGAGTGCAAGTGGGTGGCCAGTGTCCGTGCCTTGCATGGTGCCATGCAGTGGGTGGCACAGTGCCCCGTGGGTATTTTGCCAGCAACCGGCCATTCACAGCTTACAGTGGTTTCATGGGGCTGAAGGAGCTGTGAAATGCCAACTGAGAGTGTGAAATAGGATGATGAAGATTACAGGAGGTCAGGGCATCAGATCTTGATGCAACAACAATCAGCTTTGTTCCAGCAGCAGCTTGGTTCCCTGGACTCTTATGATAACTGCTTGTGAATCGCCTTCATCGTCACATTTTGGAATTTCAGTTATGTTTACCTGGAAACCGTTTTGATTTGAGAAGTACTATGTTCAGATCTCACACACCAAGCTGGTTTCCAGCCCTCTGTGCTGAACAGTTTCCACTGCAGATCAGCGCTCGTAACCCCGATAACTTTCATTTAGCTTCACAGCTCCTGACATGAATCAATTCCCCAGTCATTTAATTTGAGGCTTATAATTAATTATGTAGTAGCTCATCTTAATCAAGCATTTGTTAGCTGCCAAAATGCCCACCTCTGTGTTTCTATGGCACAATGTGTCCTCACAAGGAGAAGCACAACATGGAGCCGGTCAGTGGTAGTTTCATGTCAGCTGCTGTCATGTGTTTTATCTCTGGCAAAAAATAATCAGAATCCTCTTTTTTCTACCTGCTCTGAACTGTGTTTGCAAAGGTCAGCTGGCACTCAGAGGATACAGCATTAACAGAAATCTGCCAATTATTTGACATGATACTCTATCAAAATATTTTCAAGGCAGGCTTTTTATAAGTATAGGTACAACATAAGTCACATCTAAAGTAAGCCCCAAATTGCAGTCACTGTGATAAGCAGAGTAAATCAAATCAGTTGGTCTGACTCACATCTCGTATTCATCTACTTTGCAGAGATCTGTCTTTTCTGATAGTCAGGCTACTTGCATGCACTCTGGTAAGTCAGAGGGAAACACAGACCAAGACAGCTAAGCAGCCTTGTGCAGCGGCAAAAGGAATACAAGCCAGAGGACATCAGAAAATGTCAAAAATGTCATAGGGTTTAAGAATGCCATATATGTCATAGGACATAAGAAAAATGATCCTACCTATCTGACCTCTGTCCATTGGCCTGAGCAGAGACCACTCAGATCTGACTGTTCCACTGATTTGCAGGCTGACAAGCAGAGCAAAGAGATTGTGAGCTACTTCAGATAAAAATGGATCATAAAACTTGTCTTCCACAGCAGTCCCAAATACCCAGTGGCCAAAACCAGTATAATAAGAGCAAGATAACAAACTCACATCTACATTTGTATGACTGTCGCTGTGCAGCCCTAAGCAGCCCCTACAGCACTGTCCTGGCCCAAGGTGAAGGCAGCCTCTGGACACCTACTTTGGAGAGAAGAAATTAGGCAAGAAAGGAACACTGGTCTCTCTTCCAATGGTGTATTCTGGCCTGGTAGGTCTCCATCTTTCCCATGCCACCCAAAGGTTAGTCAGCCAAGCCTAGCCTGGGTAAGGTGCCACTTACCCAGAAGCAATCACTGAGTGCAACCAGCAGGGAAAGGACTATACATTTACTAAGCAGATATGCCCTTTGATAAGGCTTTTCTGAGAAAAAAAATGTGACAATTTTGGGGAATTGGCTATGTTATATCTAGGATTTCTTGGGCTTTCAGATTCAGACAAATGATCATGATTTGAAGTGTGACTGCTTCTTGGTTACCAAAATTGCAGAGAACTGAACCTTAAAGTTTTAAAACACTCACAGCAGCTGACTCCAAAAAGCTCATGCATTTTCCTAAGTGTCTTTGTCCAGCTCTGGAGTTGAGCAACATGCTGATTTTTGAATAGCACAGCCCAACTGGGGCTTGAGAATTAGCATAAAAGTTTAAATTCCTTTTGATTAATTTTTCTTGGTGATTAATTGTTCTTTAACAAAGGATTTGTGTAAAAGCTGAGAAGCTTTTACACCTGGAAAACACCTGTTGAAGCTGCCAAACCCCAAGTACTCTGTTTTCCCCACTAGAGTCAATGGCAAATCACCACTAGACTGATATCTTACAGGATTTGAAAATCCTTTTTTATGAAAATAAAGCAGGAAAAAACAGCTATTAAACATTATTTAATTTAGAAGAATTTTTGCCTGTTAGTGTGAACATATATACATACATAAATAGAAATAGAAATAGAAATAGAAATATATATTTATATATATATATATATGTAGTCTGATAGAACAGGAGAGGCAAGTTCCTGGAGCTGGTTGATGAGCATGACCCATCCTGAATATCAAGATCTAATTAGGATCCCTTACCTCAAACTAAGATGCATTTAAATTGTTCTATCTGACAACAACAAGGCAAAAAGTCCCCTGTACTTCAGGCAGAGATGTCCAGAGTAGGGATCACCCCATCATCCTCTACAAGAAAACCTTATGTGAAAAACAGACCAGACAAGTTGTAGATACATTCAAGGTCAGGTTGGATGGGGCTCTGAGCAGCCTGATCTGGCTGAAGATGTCCCTGCTCATTGCAGGTGGGGTGGACTAGATGTCCTTTAAAAGTCCTTTTCAATCCAACCTATTCTATGATTCTATGAATAAAAATAAAGGACATCTGATCAATTTAAGTCTTCAGTAGAGGTAGGTGGGTCCCTTGAAGCAGTGACAATTGAATGCCAGATGCACTTCTAGAGACTTTCATGGTTTTTTTAACTAAGAACCTAGTAGTAGCTTTACAAATAAGAATATTCTGAGAGAAACTTGCAGTCTTGTTCCAGTAGTCATTGGTCAGGAACTGTGCAATGGAATAATTTAGGAAAAAAAGCACATTTTCCATACTACGTATGTGTGATGTCACCACTGCTAAATGGAAATTTTACAAGTATTGAGGTAAATTTTGCCACAGACAGACGTGGACTTTAATTCTAGTAGCACTGACCGTGCCATGTTAGCGAGCCGTGGATGTGCTTAAGTGGAAAACCTCCTGGCAACTGTTAATAGCCTAACAGTTCTCCCTCATCCAGTCCTCCACATTCCCCTCTCCCACGGAAAGTAACAGGCTGGGATGGGAACAGGTGGGATGACTGTCCCTCTCATCACTGGGTCAGCCACAGCCTCATCCTGCACCCAAATTTTCAGAGAGACACTCCCTGTCTCAGAAGTCACTGGAAATAAGCAGCCTCACTGAACAGAGACCACATGCATGTGTGTGTGTGTGTATGGAGGGGCAGGTGATGTCCCTTTGCATTATAACAGTGTTTATACTCAGGATAATGAATTACCACCTTCACCAGTGACAGTGTGCAGGCACACTTCAGCTGTCTGCTCCCTTAGCACCATCCATGATCATGGAATCATGGAATTGTCAGAGTTGGAAGGGACTTGTAGAGATCTAGTCCAACTCCCCTGCTAAAGTAGGAACGCCTAGAGCACATCACTCAGGACTGCCTCTAGGTGGGTCTTGAAGATCTCCAGAGAATCCCAAGTGCTGTGCAAGCTTCCCTGCCCTTGTTTCAAGTGGGAATATTTTCCAGGCCATTGTCCCTGTCCCTCACCCCACCCTTGGGCCAGCCAAGTGCATAGTTAGCCAGGTCCTGGTTTGATCTGCTGACAGCCTGGTCAGCACTGTGATGCTGGTGGGGATCACCCAAGATCAGGCGGGTTTCCTGGTTTTCATCCAGAGGCAGGAGGAACCATGTGCCATGGTATGACTGCAGGTGGCTTCACCCAAAGCTGCCCCTTGTAGGAATGACACTTCTGACACTTCTCTCACCAAATGTCCTCCTTCCCTCCAGGCAGAGATGGGCTGAGACGTGCTCAATGTTTGGTTACAGCACTTTAAGGGCTGCGGCTCCTCAGCTTCAGTGCCCAAGAACATAGGCGATAACTTGGGAAGCCCCTGTAAATCATACGCCCCCAGATTCGCTGACCTGAACTGAACTAAACAGCTCTGAGTGCCCATGGGCAAGGAAAAGGAGAAAGCCTGTGTCTGAACCACTGTTATGCAACTTTATAGATGTGGCCTAAGAAATAAGCACTGGAAAGTGCTGGCAAGAACAAGTAATAAAGCAGTAGGGTAAACAGAGCCATTGTGGCACAGCATATATCTTGTTGTTTCTTGCATTTCTCCTGTTTCTAATTCTTCTAATCGTCTGTAATTATCATAGGCCATCCTCTTCCCACTCAAATTAATCAACATTTGCACTGGCTAACTGGCTGTGAGTGGAGCTCAGGATAAGCAGGCACTCTAAAATACATCCTTATTAACCTCTGTAATCCCCTCTGTGCTTGTTAAAGCTTGACAGCAACTTGTTATATATTATTCCATTCCATTCAGTATTTTTCTTTAAATAAAATTTTGTTTCCATTTTCTGTCTGTTCTACCAGTGGAGGGGGGAAAATACAACACTAACTCTCTATCCTTCGCTCTGCGGGGAAAAGAATAAAAGCCAGAGGTCTGTGGGAACAGCAAAAAGCCATATTTAGAAAAGATTCACTTCCATTCTTTTGATTTGTACTAAATGTATTTATTAGAAATGCAATTGAGTACTCACAAGGGCACTGTCAATTTAAAAATTACTGCATCTCTGCCTGAAAATTACTTACTGTCCCTTGCTACGAATAAAACCGTAGCCCAGTATAAATGAAAACGAGACGGAAGTAAAGACCTCTGTTGTTCTCTGCTGTGCCCCCCTCCCAGCCCTCCCCGGGTTTGTGCATTCGCACAGGCCTCTATCTCTTGGCAGCCATCTAATTGCCTCTTTGTATTTACAATCACTCTCCCTCTTCAGAGGTTTGTTGTACAGTTGCAGCAGAGGGGAAAAAAAATATCTTTAAAAGAATGATATCAGGAGGCGGGAAGAAGACCAAGACCCTTCCTGCACTTGTAAACTTGAACTGAAAGATAAACTTTGGGTGAAAATAGCTTTTTTTTTTTTTTTCCCTTGCTATGATTTCTAGTAGTGAGTTTGCTGCTTGCTTTTCTGTCACTTAATTGCCATGCATTTTAATCGCTTTATTTTTATGAATTATGAATAAGCGTGCACTTTTGGAAAGGCAACGTGAGGGGTGGTGGGGCAGAAGTCCCCCGGGGCCATACGGTGGTGGGTGCCCAGCCCCAGCTGTCCAAACACCCGGCCACCGCCCGGCCACAAATATCATAAAAGTTATGAATAATGGGTTCTTGTTCCCCGCCTCCCGGAGTTTGACCCTTTGCAGGCTGCGTTTCCCAGACAATGGTTACAGTTGGAAATTTACTGTTTATAAGAAGTGAAATGAAGCCCTCACGTTGTCCTGGCTGTGGCTGGTCAGGAGATGGCACATGCATGCACATCCCAGCCCCTCTGGGCCACCACAGCCACCCTTCCTGCTTCCAGTGTTTCCGACCGAGGCATCTTCTGCTGCGTGGGACACCTCTCTCTGGTGATACACCCCAGGGGAACGTGGTTTGTGGACGATGCCAGGAGGATTGTCTCCACCCTGGTTTCCCCTGCAGCTCACAAAATGGCTGCACACACTATTTATTTAACCCCACAGGTCCCCCAGACCCACGTGAAGCTCATATCCCAGCAGAGCCTGGCTTCGTACAGGGGTGTCTGCCCACCACTTCGGAATCAGGTGCCACCACTCCTTGTCGAGCCACACACAGAGACAGCAGAAGTGTCTGCAAATTCCCAGCAAGGTCTTTCAAGGAGAAATCAAACATTTTTCCTATGCATTAAATTTTAGCTCAAACCACACTTCTGCCCAACTCCTCTCGCCATCCGATGTCCCAGCTGTTGGAAACATACACGTGAAGACGTTGGACTGCAGAGGCTATGGAGATCTGTTCATTGGGAAGCTCCCTCAAAGCTCTCCTGCCTTCCCCTTTGGAGCCAAAACCCTTGTGGGAGTGCCATGGCTGTGATAACTCTGCCAGGTCTCTGCAGCAGGGTCCCCCCATGTGGCACCCTGCCCCTCTCATCGGCTTCCAGGGGACACACACACACTGTCTGTACCTCTCTTGGGGAACTAGGAGCACCGGAGGGGGATTTTTCCCTTCCACGGCGTGCGGCAGCATATTGATAGAGATCTTGCAGGAGTAAAGAAAATCCTAATTCATCCTCTTTCCCCTGATTGCTCTGCTATTTCTATTTGTCTTCTCTGAGTTTGGGGAACAGTCCTTTACAAGTAAAGCATAAAAATCAGGAAACAGTTATTATAAATACAGCATATTACTTCCAGCACACAGATTATTAACGAAAGACCCCCCCCACACCACCCTTAGGAGCAGTTTTTAAGTGCCTTATAATAAGTATGCTTTCCAAATCTTCCATAAGATTAGCATCAAGTTATGCTTTAAAACCTGTCTGAATTCATATCCTTTTTACATTTAGAAAGAAAGGGCAAGTATTTGGTGAACCCATAATAAATTAAGAATGGATGGATACTAAGAGCAGTCTATTCTTAGAATTATGTAAACGTGATTTAAACAGAGTTTCTCACAAAGGTTGTGCAGAGACATAATGGGAGAATCACATTTCTCATGTACCAAGTATTTGGAAGTCTGCATGAGTTCTTCCTCTGAAAATGAAAATTTTTCCAATGACGCCAAAAAAATATAAAAGTTGGTGAGCTTTATTTTAATCAAATGCTAAGTTTATTCACATTAGCATTCAAATACCAAGAAGTTGCTTTGGCGGGAGAGGTTGCACCAGGGGCTAATTCCAGGAAACCAAACCACAACTTCCAAATTCTGCGTGAGTTTCCTGGCTCCTTGGAGAGGCAAACATGAAGCCCCATCCTCCTCCACCATGTACCACAGGTGTTGCTTTTGGAGACAAGCTGAGCAGCCCCTCTGTGCTCTGAAGGATGCTCTAGGGACAGGGTAGCAAAGGGGCGCTTTCACACACTTCCACATGCACCAGCAGGTCAGCGGTCAAATCATAGAATCATAGAATCATTTGGGCTGGAAGGGACCTTAAAGATCATCGAGTTCCAACCCCCCTGCCATGGGCAGGGACACCTCCCACTACACCAAGTTGCTCAAAGCCCCA
>JAOTQQ010000001.1:188276655-188289949 GCA_026546715.1 Gallinago undulata | reverse complement strand
GACCTGCCCCTAGTAAAGCCATGTTGGCTGTCCTGAATCACCCCTTTGTCCTCCATGTGCCCAAGCATGGTATCTAGCATGGTATC
The DNA here is from genome assembly GCA_026546715.1 of Gallinago undulata. NCBI lineage: Eukaryota > Metazoa > Chordata > Aves > Charadriiformes > Scolopacidae > Gallinago > Gallinago undulata. The sequence continues at coordinate 188,289,863 of JAOTQQ010000001.1, read as the reverse complement.
TAGCATGGTATCATCGTGGAGGGGCTGCTCTGTGCATCTGGCACAGCTTTCTGCAGGCCTTTCAGATGCACAGGGCAGAGAAATAAGGTGCAGGAGGTACCAAAGAGGCTGTCAGGAGCTCACCCTGACCCAAAGCTGCTGCCTGCCCCCGAGCTGCCATTTGGAATTAAATAAAGAAGCCCTGACATCTGTGTAAGCAGGAGAAAACTTCATTAAAACCAAGACCACCTGTCCATCACTGAGGGGTTGAGGGGACCAGTGCTGTTCCTCCACTCCTCACTGCTTGTGTTTGTACAGCCATTCCAATCCCAATTATTGATACATCTTCCTCTGCCTCTGCTTGGGCTGATGAATAAATGTGGAATAAAATGAAGAGTAACACTGTGGTTGCAGCAAGGTGACTCTGAAACCCTTCCACCATGCAGCTGCTGGAAGAGGCAAGGTGCAGCTCTGCAAATAACATGTTCAGGGAGAGGAACGTCTTGCAGAGTGAGGCAGCCTCTCCCTTGGGGGTCGAGGCTACAGCTTGAAGTGAAGGGCTCCCCCTCCCTCACAAGGAGCCACGGCCACAGGATCCCCAAGTTGGGGAACACCCCACCCCACCGACCCACCTCAGAGCTTCCAAACAGCTCCATGCTGGAGCAGGGTGCTCAGAGGAGAGATGGGCTTTTGGTCTTCTACTCCCAGCACTGGTCAACTATGGTCCACACCAAGAGCAAACACATCATCTCGGGATGCCCCCTCCCTTACATTTAGCAGACAGCTGCCTTTGGGCAGGGTTCAAATCTCTCAGGCTGCGAGGAGCACTAAATATAGACTGTAGGTATTTTGGAGGAATGCAATGAGCCCTAGGATGAAGGAGGTATGGCATCTTGCCCTCTGATTACAGAAGCCCTAACCAGAAAAATATTGTTTGAAGTGAAACCCTCTACGGAATTCAGTTTAACTTTATGCTTAATTACAGGATGACATGGATGCACGCTTTCCGGCAAATTTACTGTTTGCCAGAACCGTGTTTTTAAAAAGAATGGCCAGATTGAAAAAAAAAAAGGGGGAGGGGCGGGGAATCAGGATCTCTCATTGCTTCCCATTCTTGACTTCTCAAGGGGCAGGACAGGGGAGAAGGAGTTTGCAATGTGCTACAAAGTCAAGACGGTTTGGTCTGTATCAGGCAGATGGTGGTACAGCGAGCATGCAGCCATCGGTCCCCTTCTCCAGGACCTGCGTGCCTCCTGCCCACGGCCCCAGCAGCGGAGGGGTGGGAGCCAGAATCAGGATTGCTACTTTTTTTCCATAGCCAGAGAAAACTCACTGATAACACGGAAATGTAAAATCAAATTGTACATGGAGCTTCCAAGGCTGATGTGTGTCTCAGAGAAGGTATTTGCAGACTCAGGAGATATAAATATCCTTTCATTTCATTGCGGTTTCTACCTGGATGTTATGGAGCTTTCTACCTGCTAAAAAGAAGGGTGAAAGGACAGAATCATACCCTATATCAGATCATGTCAGCAGATCAGCTAGATTAAAATTAGAAGTAGTCAACAGGAGAATTAGCTCTATCTCTAATAAACCTACTGAGACTGATGACAACAAAAATGATTTAAGGTAACTCTCTGGGGCTGCACGTGAAGGATGATATTTCTCAAGAAGAATAAAAGCATGAGAACTTACTCTTAAATTAACATGCTGTGCAAAATGAGCTGGAAGTCATCAAGGCTGTGAAAAAGCCTTTCAGCCTGGAGATGGGAGCCCTGACCAGGAAAGACCTACAGACATCCCAGCTCACCACTCTGGCCCTCAGCTGCAGTATGGGAAAGTGTTACTTCCTATGGGGTTCATTGCCAAAATGTTCTTTACGTCTGCTAGCAAAATATAAGTAACTCCCTGCATTTTGCAATAATGATACTGTTGCCCAGAGTCATCTCACCTACCTTTGAGCACTGAATTTGGACACCTGAAATTAGGTGTTTCATCACTTTAGACTTCCTTGGTAGAGGTCCTCCCTACCCCTCTTTGCTGCTGGTGGGGCAGCCCAGGTGGGAAAACCATTCCCAGCGGTGTCCCAGCAGGCTCCAGAACACCTGCTTTTTCAGGTTTTCAGGAAAGTCCATCTTGTGTCTCTGCCTCCCCAGAGCACTCTCACATCTCACAGCTTTTAGGACTGCATGGTGCACAGAGTGATTCTGTGAATAAGCTATGGTCTTACCTGCTCCAGCTCATGAAGCCACATCATGAAGCCTCCGTTACAATCTGGAGGACGCTGTTACCCTAACCCGTGAAAAGGCTGCAGCCCTGGGGGAGAGAGGACACAGCAAGGAATGACAATTTCTTCTGCGGGGAGGTCAGCCAGACCCAAATGCATTTTCTGTGAAGGCACTTTTGTGCTTTTTATTTTGCTCGCAGCCTGCTATCGGGCAGCCTGCTGAGGATATCTGAAATGCACAGTCGCGGTCTCTAAGAACATGCTGTCATTTACAAGACACGTTGTCCTCCCAGCAAACATCAGGGTAACTCCTCTGCAATCTGGAGCCTCCGCGCCCTTGTCACACCAGCCTGTGGCATCGCCAGACAAAAACCACAGCTACTGGAGAGCCTGCACGGATTCCTTGCAATGCGCGTAATGGAAACAGGTGAAATTTAAACAGTACACTTAAGTACTTGTCCAGTCCCCATTAGGGTCTTGTAACTCTCCTTTATTTAAAGAATAAATTTCTGACACTTAAAAGAAGCTAAACAACTGTGTTTGAAAGTTCTAACATGAAGCAGCCTCAACACTGTTCTTTCTCTTGAGAAAATTGTTCGAATCACTATTAAAATGTCTCTGTTGAGAATACGGAAATATTTGGATTAAATGGTATATTTACTTTCTAAAAATGGACACAAAGTACAAAATAGGATCCAAATACACAAACACTCAGAAAATGCACACATACAAAAAAGCAGTCACGAAAAAAACAATGCAGTATCTGTTTGGAAATAAGTTAGTACCAGGGGCATCCAGGAAAGAACATTGCCCAAAATACTGAGCTTCATCCATTTTAGCTAATGTGGCACTACCGGTACAGATTAACACATGTTAACAAACACAAGTGAAATCAACATTATTTTAAGGTCATAGCCTTTGCTTAAAGTGGTGTCCTAGAAGAAAAGGATTGAAATATTTAGGAATCCCTTTGGATCCATTACATATCCCTAAAAGAAAACCGCAGTCATTTCTTCTGCCTTTGTTTTGCTAAGGAAGGGGATGGCTCCTGGTGGCGCAGAGGCTCCCGAAGCTGCCCCAGGAGCACTGCTGTGGATACAGGCAGCCCCACGGGTTATTTCTTGATTTTATGAGCCCCAGCTCTGTGGAATGGGGGCTGATATGATTAATAGTGTTGGACAGAAATTATTTTGTATTTCTGTATTCCTTACTGTGTGCAGGGAGACTGCAAGGAGGAGGCAGGTATTCCATCATTCTGTGCAAGGGCTATGTGGTCTCAGCAAACCCGTCCTACTTCGGATTTTTATTTCCCCCTTTTAAACACAGACTCATCCTTCTGGCCAATTGTTGGAACCTCCTCCAGTGTCCGAGATTTATTAATGGGTAACATCTGCTCTCCCACTGCCAGTGCACCTCAGACAATCTTTTGGATATAAGCTATACTGCTTATACTTATACTAAGTGATTTTTAATTGGCTAACAGTTACTGTTTAACATTGCTTTCAGTTACTGCTGGATAGAAAACAACTCCTTATCACTACATAATGCTAAATATCATCTAAATGAAGCAGAGAAGTGTTTATCGAACACATGCATTTTGTCTGTGTTGTTATTGATCGTGTGTTACAGTTGTCTAGCACTGCAGTGAATCCGCCCCAAAGCATCTTTAAATTTAAGGTCATAGGATGACAGGACCACTCATGTGGGAAGGGGCGTCAGGAGGGCACCCTCCTTGTTGTCCCTACTGAACACAAATTCTTCCTTGATTCCTTTTGCTTCTCTTGCCGTTCTCCTTGCTGCTATATCTTCACTGCTATAACCTTCCTCTTAAACATTTACTGGTTTTCTGGCAGTGAGAGCCAGCTGGGTGCCCAGCTGACACCACTAGTTTGCAGCGAATGAACAAACCCTCCTGCAGAAGGTGCCTGTGAGCCTCAGTCAACACTGGGAAATAGGTTGATTCAAGGATTTGCCAAGGGAAGCTTTGTCTGCTGTTTGCCTACAGTCAGATGTCTAAATTAGGAAGATCAACTTCCATCCTTCCTTATTTGTTCTCTCTTTCTCTTCCTTTCTACACCACATTGCTTTTTTCAACTTACATCTATAGGTGTCTAATATGTTTGTGGGATCACGGTATTAGAAAACATAATAACATGGTCTTAACTTCCACACATTGCTCACATTTGTCTGGGTCAGTTTCCCTTAGAGTCAATGTTTTGGTTAAATATTCTCAGCTTTGCTAAGTTGGCCCTTCTTGAAAGTTAGCTGTCCCTCCTGCTTTGGCCAGGGTACAATAGGAAACAGACTGTGTTCAGCTGTTCCTGGGATAAAAGGATGCATTGGGTTAACTGATGGCCCAGAGTCGAGCTCGTTGGGTTAGAGCCCAGCAGCACCGTGCTCAGCCCAAGGGTCCCCAGGAAATTCTCATCTGCCGGAGACAGACTTTCAGACACCCTTGGCCAGCAGAGAGTTAATGCTCTCCTTCATCCAGAGGCTTAATTATTTCCTTACATACAAGTCAGGCTGTAAGTGTTTAGTTTTGGTGATTTGTCAATTTAATTTTGGAGGTGAGGGCAGGAGGCCAGCAGGTGACAGCTGAGGGCAGGCTGGCAGCAAGCCCCAGAAGCACAGAAATGCTGCTGCAGCAGCCGAGGAGGAGGTTCTCTCCCCGGCTCTCCATCACGCTCTGGGTACACATCCCCGGCTCCCAACGACAGGCTTCGCCATCATGTTCACGCCCCCGCGCTGATGTTGAGCAGACTTGACATTGGTACAAAATGTCCCTGCAATATGGGGTTTTTCAAGCTATACTGGAGCTAGATCCGTGTTTTTCAAGTCTGTTTTCAAAGCCAGCGTCGCCAAGTTGCCCTCTGAACGCAAGGGCAAATCTGGAAACCTGGTTGTGCATGTAGCCTACTTTCATACATTTGTTATCCTAATGGCTGAGGAAATCAGAGATTGAGCCAAATACAAAGCAGAAATGGCCCTTCCTTTTGTGTTATTTGATTTTTGTCCATTAGTGACAACAGATATCATGTGAAACTCCATAGGAGCCTTAGGTGGGGAAAGAAAAGTAAATAAAGGAACATGTTTTTAAAGAAATGGGATTTGGCTTTTATAAACAAAGCAGGATTGACAGCTAAGCAGGAAGCTCCATGTAATGTGTCACACCATTATATTCTGCTTTCTGCTGGCAACATAAGCCAAGTGAATCACAATAAACCCCTAACAATTTCTGCATTGCTGAGAAGGTGGAGACAAACAATATCACCAGTGACATCATCAGTACTCCAGTTGGTGAACTATAGGAACTATTTGCTGGAGTATCTTCCTGGTAAAATCTTGAAACTTTTTTTTCCTTTTTCTAGCAGAACTCTTATCTTTGTTCACTACCACCTCCTCAAAGCAAGGTCCACTTCAAAGTTACAGCAGGTTGCTCAGATGTGTTTTGAAACCTCCCAAGGATGGAGATGTCACTGCCTCTCTAGGCCCCTGCTCTTGTCTTCATCCTGGCTCAGATTTTCTCCTTATGCAGGAGAAATTACTCGTTTTGCAACTTATCTCCATTGCCTCTTGTTTTTCTCTGTTCACCTTCAAGAAAAGTCCAGCTCCATCTTCTCTGGAACCCACATGAGGTAGTTAACAATGCAGTTAGGTCCCCTTCAAGCTTCTCTTCTGATGGTTGAACAAGCCCAGATCTCTCAGCATCTCTTCACATATGGACTCACTCAAATGTGTCGATGTCTTTCTGCTTAAGCTCTGAGTCCACCTCCAACAATCTTTGTACTCACAGTTTTCACATTGACATAGCTGTAACTTCAGGTACCAACTTTCCCATTTTGGCACAGTTTTAAGCCCTGAGAGAACTACACCTGCCTGTGTAAATATGAACCATACTTTGATTCAATATTAAAAAAAAACAAATCTACCCTTTTGGGTGTTAAAGCAGAACTAGATCCTGGTAGAAACTGCTTTGAAGTGTTATACTGCAATTGCCCCCATTGCTCTGGCTGCCAACTCTGTGACCTGTTGTCAGGAGACATTACCAGCTGTAATTAAAACATATATATGCAAGTATCTTACACAGTCAGAGTCTCCCTGTGAAGGATGAACCTCTGTGCATGTAACAGATGTCATGCCCCTTTCACCCATGGCATTCTCAGACACAGTGGAGACCGTGTCCACCTCTGCGTTGGCCCCAAGCCACAGGGCATGGGGACAGCCAGTCCAGAAAAATGGGTCCTCCTTCAGAGAAAAATTCTCATTTTGTTACCACATTACAAATTGGTTGGATGGCCACATCCAGAGCATAGTGGTCAATGTCCAGATGGAGATTAGTGACAAGTGGTGTCCCTCAAGGGTCCATACTGGGACCAGTGCTGTTCAAGATCTTCATCAATGGCATAGACATAGGGATTGAGTGCACTTCCAGCAAGTTTGCAGATGACACCAAGCTGAGTGGTGTGGCTGACATGTCTGAGGGATGGGATGCCATCCAGAGGGACCCAGACAAGAAGCTCAAGAAGTGGGCCTGTGTGAACCTCATGAGGTTCAACAAGACCAAATGCAAGGTCTTGCACCAAGGTCAGGGCAACCCCTGGTATCAATACAAGCCTGGGTGTGAAAGGATTGAGAGCAGCCCTGCTGAGAAGGACTTGGTGGTACTGGTGCATGAAAAGCTGGACATGAGCTGACAACATGCACAGACACCCCAGAAAGCCACCCACATCCTGGGCTGCATCAAAGGAAGTGTGGGCAGCAGGTTGAGGGAGGTGATTCTGCCCCTCTTCTCTGCTCTAGTGAGATCCCACCTGGAGTGCTACATCCAGCTCTGGGGCCCTCAGCATATGAAGGACGTGATCTTGTTGGAGCAGGTCCAGGGTCCAGAGGAGGGCCGTAAAAATGATCAGAGGGCTGGAACACCGCTTCTATGAAGAAAGGACGAGTTGTGGGTGTTCAGCCTAGAGAAAAGAAGGCTACAGGGAGACCTTATTGCAGCTTATTCAGCCTTAAATGGAGCCTACCGGAAAGATGGGGACAAACTTCTTAGTAAAGCCTGTTCTGATAGGACAAGGGGTAATGGTTTTAAAATAAAAGAGGGTAGATTTAGACTAGATATAAGGAAGACATTTTTTACACTGAGGGTGGTGAAACACTGGCACAGGTTACCCTGAGAGGTAGTAGATTTCCCATCCCTGAAAACATTCAAGGTCAGGTTCGATGGGGCTCTGAACAACCTGGTCTAGTTGAAGATGTCCTTGCCAACTCAAAGTATTCTGTAATTCTATGATTCCCCGTGGCACAGGCAAGAGGTCTGGGAGGGACACTGAGGCGGGAAGGATGCTAACAGGGCTTTACTTGCACGTGGGTGTGCAGGTAAAAGCACGGGATTAAATGCATCTCACTTGGATATGGGCATATGTGTGTCTGCACACCCAGACATGGTTAGTGGATAGGTAAAATGATTGATAACATTAATTGCCCTGTGCAGTGCCAAATCAAGAAACAAATACTGCATTTTCAAAAGTGAAGGGGCAGCTTTTATCTCACTAAAGTGGAAGTAAATTCGGGTTGAACACTGAGTCCAACACAATTCTCAACTATAAAACTCCATAAAGAGAAAGCCAGTATCACTCACTGGGATGACACACTCTGTAGAGCCAGCATCAAGAAAGGAGTTAATTTTTGAGCTCAAAGTGTGAAGGGGAATAAGATCTTGCCTTTAGGGCAGATACTGGTGTCAAATCTGGCTGTGAAGATGTACAGCAGAGTTTGTTAGAAGGAATGATTCCAAGATACCACACGTATTTTCTTGCTGGGAAGGTATTATACCACCATGGATCCTGGACAGCTTATGAGAGAGACAAAATTCCCTGCTCCAAGAGCTTTTCAAGCAAGTGAAAGCTGTGAAGCACCTTAATCTTCTTACACCTTGTGATGCCTTTTAAGGGCTATTCAAAGCCCACAATCAAGAAGCTGATTTTTATCTGAGGAGCTGGCAGGACGCTAGCTGGCCGGAGTGACATAAGCTTTCTCTGGCTTCATGAGCTTCAGGAGAAAATAGCCTTTCCCACCAGCTCTGTCTATCATCTGCCCAGTCCTGCTGTGATACGAGGCAGTACATGCAGAACCACCTTTGTAGTGCCAGAAAAATCGTTGCTCATTTCCCTGCTGACATTTCAGGACATGACACCTTCGTGCCAGGGCTCCCTGTGGAGCTGAGGGAGGCACTTTGCTTCAGCCGAGGCACCACCGGAGCAGAGTAACAAACCCAGCCTCCAGCAGGGCCAGGCAAGGCTTTAATCAGCCATTCAGCCAGCTTATTAAAGCATCTCTGAGCAGCAGCAGATTTGCAGGGTCCCTCCGTGTGAGCATTGTGCATTTCCCGAACCCCAAGAGCAGACGCCAGGCAGGTTCACCAGGGGTCCCCTGCACTGGGACAGGGGGGAGCAGAGGGACAGCACAGAGCCTGTCCACCACTTGGGTAGCGTTTCAGCAGCGTTTTAAGGAGAAGCAACAACACGCAGGGCTTGTTCAGGCACACAGCTGTGCAAAAGCATTTTGAGGCTACTCCAGGTACGCTTGGATATAGGGAGTGAGAGGAGAGGGGATAAGACATTCATTTAAATGGGGAACGCTGGCCCGCTTGAAGGTTGCCTTTTGCAAAATCTGCCTGCTTATTTGCATTCCCCTAATGTTTCCTGTCCTATGAGTTATTTGAGCAAGATAAAAAATAAATGACGGCTCGCCTCCTTCTATGAGGTTGAGTTATTAGAGAAGCAGCGCTGTTTGTGTCTGGCATAAACCCTACCATGGGAAATGATGGAGGAGGAGAGAGGAGAAATTATTGACCAAAATGGAAAAATTCCCAAGCTCGTCACTGCTGAGCTGGAGCTTCCTGGGTGTGTCTCGGGGCTTCCAGCATGTGGAGAGTGGATGAACTTCACCATATGAACATCAGGAATGACAAGACTAAGTCACACATAAAGCCAGCAACAGGATTTTTATTTTGTGTAACCCTTCTTTCCAACCCCTCTGATCAACAGCAAAAGCGGAAAAGTGCAGATTTCTGGGGTCACTAATGCAACATCAGTTCCAGCCACCTCAAAACCTGGGAAAGTTTAAGTGAGCTTCCTGGTGCTCAGATCTAGATTTCCTCACTTGAAAACACCAACCCTCTGACTTAAAGAGGAGACTTTAAAAAAAAAAAACAAAAAAACGCATCAAGCAGATAGTTACACGGGGTGAAAATGACTTCAAAGCAACTATTTCACTGTCTGTGTTCTCAACTACAGCACAAGGAGGGCTCGGAACAGAGTTGGGCATTACCCAGACTTTAACCCAGGCTGTACAAACCTCCCTTCATGCTTGTGCCAGTAACTCCCTCTGAGACCCCTCGGAGAGATGAAAAGCATGGGTGGCACAGCACAGCAGCACAGGAGCACGTCCCTCTGCAGACATGGTCCAAAACGCAGTGATGCTGCACTGACTGCTGCTGGGGCATCAGGAGGTTGTGCAAACAGATGCTGTAATCCAGCACAAGGAAAATATTGGCACAAGCTCGGAGAACTTCTTCATGCTTATTTCTTATGAACTGTAGTGAAACCTTTCCCAGTTGCTCCTTCCCACTGAGCCGGTGTGTGCTGGGTGGGTTGCTGGGCTTGTACTCTGTGTCCCCAGAGGTTTACGTTTGCACAACCTCCATCTCCTCAGTCTCACAGCTTCTAGCTGAGCTGCTCCTCAGGGAGCACAGGGTGACCATGTCCCAGGTGCTTACCAGGAGACAAACGTTGTTGGGGACAGCTCTATTGTCAGAGGTTAGTACCATGCCAGGCTGTTGCTCAGCCCTTTTCCCCCATCTCTTCCTTTTCATAGCGTATGTACAGCTTTAGGCACTATCAATCTGCCCTGGGAATGATGTTCTGGAGCACTTAAGCTAAGAAATGTGCTTACCCGGGAAATGCAAGTGGCGTTCATCATGCCAGCCATGACTGTCATTGCCAGCATCCTTCCCACTTGCTGTGGCTTAGCTGCCCTGGTTGCCTTCTTTTCCCCATTTGTGAGTTTTCTGAGGCATGGAATATCTTCTTATGGGGCTTATGTACCCTCTTACACAGTCTTTCCCAAGTCTTCTCAATGCAAAAATAATGACTAATAATCTTTTCTAAACTCTAGACACTCTTTGACTGTAAAGCTGGTCAGGAAAAAAAAAAAAGGAGTGCCTCATTTTGTGGGAGGAGCTCACTTTCTCTGACCTGTCAGAAGGAAACTGCACTTCACACGCCTACATTTTCTATTACAAAGAATTATCGTTCTTTGCCTTGCCTTTATTTGTTTGCCATTCAACTTGCTTCAGATTCAGATAGAACTCCTTCAGGATAAGAACGTTTTCAGATGTAGAAAACAAAATCTGTACACTTTTAAAAAGTAGTTTTAAGCATCTCTTCCCCTGCCAACATATTTTTAATGGTGTAGCAAAAATGTATTCCAAATATGCTCATCCCACTTTGCAAATCTTATGCAGTCGAATAACTGGCAGCTGTTGGGCCAACTGTTTCCCATTTCCAAAAAACCCCAAATTTATTTATAAAAGAAAATGTCCAGTCAGACTTTCTCCCCTTTTTGTTCCATAGATTCCTGTTTAAATACAACCTCCTTGCATTACTCATCTATGGAGTACTCTCTGCTCTGCTCGAGGTTCAATTACAGCTTTATCAGGAGTGAGACATAGTAAAAAACAACATATAGTGGATCTGGGCACTGGGGTTTATTTAAGAGCTGACATGATTCGAGTTCTTGCCCGCTGTTACTACCTCCCACACCCACGTCCCTCCCTCAGGTGGGTCATGGCTGCCCCAGGATGCTCAGGCAGAAAGCTGGGTCAGGTCCTGCTGTGTGTCCACCTGACCAGGGTCTCCAGGTACTCTCAGCCCTCTGTTCCACCCATCTCCCTAATCTTTATGATCGCCTCCCACTTCCAGGATCCTCCTTCCAGTGCTTTTCTTTCTGAGATCTCATATCACCAGAGACCCTTCTCTTTTCGGACCAGCTCTTCTCTCCAGAAGCCCAAGCCCCCGCTTTTTCCAACCTAAATGTTGATGCAGAAGCCCAAGACATGATCAGCCTCCAACCTGGTGGCTCTGTCTCATGGCTTTTTATTAACTGGAGTATTCAGGTTGTGCTGCTTTTGTTTAGCTCGTGTATTATCAAAATTTGCATGGACACCATCCCAGTCACAGCTAGCAAGTAGCAAGTTTCTGCTTCAGCATTTAAAAGTTCAATTTTAGACAGTCACACGCCCGCACACACATGCCCAATGATCTGCTGCCTGTTAGAATTCACAATTTAAGCTATTTTTTTGCCCATGACAACCTCCAATAGCATGTTCTTCCAGAGAATGGAAATTAGCTACAATTGCATTTGCTCGCTTTAATTTCATTCCCTCTGGTGAAATTGCTGGTCCCACCTATTGGCATTTTCTCTGGATTATATACACATAGATATGTTAAGTACCAATGTGAGCAAGTTGCTTTTTTTTGTGTTAGAAAATATGTCACACAAGTTTCCATTCCAATGTTAATCTACAGCAGATTGTATGAGGAGATAGACGAAGCTCTACAAATGAGGAAAATGCACGGAAAAGATGTAAGAAAAATCATGGGTTTATGCCTTTGACATATATTTCCAAGAGCATTGTTCTGCCTGAACCTCTTAAGAGAAAGGTTTTGAGTTCAGGAGGGCTGAGCCATTTCTGGCAACTTGAGAGAAGCCTCTGCAGTTGATGGCAGACCCTTACCTGCTGCTACAGCAGCTGTAAGAAATCTAAGCTACTCGTAATGCTTGTCTGAGAGAGGCTCAACTTCTATCAACTGTCTGTGGGAGTAGCTTTGGAAATGGCATCCACCTCTCAAGTCAAAGGCTAACACCAGTCAGAAGCTAAAGAAACCAATGATGGCTCCAAGAAGCACAGTCAAAGGCTGGGATGAAAGTCAAAAAAATGGAAAACAAGTGGCATGTTGGATGTTGGGTTCAGGACTTGATTGTCAGGCAGATACTGAGAAAAGCTGGCAGCCTGTGCTATCCAAATGAAAGAGCAATATTCATTTGTTAAATTCAGCTTCTTTCCCAGCTATTGAATACTTTCCCACTCACCCAGTATGAGGCTTGTTCCCATTCTCCCAGGGCTGTCTGCTGCACACAGTCCCAGGGATGCTGTCTGGCTGCCAAGCTGCTTGTTCAGCTTTGCTGTCGTTGCTGCACTGCACGCCCAGACACACACTAAGACCCAGCACGATGGCACTTGAGAAACATGTTCATAAAAACAAAGAAATTCATCAGAGAACACAGAGGTGTGAGAACAGCAATCCAGTCCTGGGGCGAAAGAGGACCTGCCTGATTCTGAAAGCATCAGCTAAGCCTTTACCGTTTCAGGACCACAGCAGAGACAGGAGCAGCATCTCCCGGGACAAAAGACGAAATGTAAGATCTTCATCTTTTCTAAGACAAAATGCGTCTTGGATCTTATTTCTGTCTCTTGTACATATAGACAGATGTAGAGTAATTGCCTTTTTTATTAGACTATAGGCTATTAATGGGTTTTTGCCAGGCAGCCTTGTGAATGACTTCTGGGATGTTCGCAGGATTCAGCCAATGCCTTTTTTCCCTCACATCCCAGTCTTTCCCAAGCACAGCATCTCAGTGCACAACACTAAGGCACAGCAGTTCTGCCCTGAACAAACAATCAACGATACCAGTCCTGATACTTCTGTAGAAAGTGGGAGTCCAACATGCTTGCATGCACTGGGAAGATGTGGATGTGGTCATGTACATTACAGAATCACAGAATCACAGAATCACCTAGGTTGGAAGGGACTTTTTAAGATCATCTAGCCCAACCAATTAAAAAAAAAACCCCAAAACAAAAAAAAACACACACACCACCACATTCACACCACACAAAACACCACCCAACACTAATCCATATCCTCAAGCACCATGTCAA
>JAOTQQ010000001.1:188248605-188276555 GCA_026546715.1 Gallinago undulata | reverse complement strand
CTGCTTTCATCCCCATCCCCCTTCAATCCTAGTTTAAAGCCCTTTCAATGAGCCCTGCTAATTTTTGTCCCAGTATTAGAGGGAGTTTGAGATAAACAAGCATATGCTCTGCTCCTGACTTGTAGGCATCCAGATATGTTTGTGTCCTGACATGCTCAGGCTGTGCAAATAAGTATGTCTGGTACAGGAGCTGCACCTGATTGCCTGCACCACATGCAGCCACACTGGCTGTCTTGTCAGACAGGGGAGTTTTCTCCCCAAAAACTCTGGCAGGGGAAGAGCTCTTCCTTGATCGCACAGGGAAAAGCCCTGCCTCAAAGCAACACTGACCAAAGCCAGCTGTCCTTACTGTTATCTTAGTCTGCCTTTGCTGCTACCACCATTCCCACCTTCTTCCCAGATCCTGAAGCACAGCCAGGCCCTCCTCTTTGCTGGTCTTGCTTCCCTGCCCGTCTATCTTTCTAGCTGGTGCACATCTTTTCCTTATCTTGCCTGTGGTCTAGATTGTACAATTCACTTCAGGTGCCACCAAGGAAGGAGGTGGAAGAGCTCATCAGGAGGGCAATCTCTGCCCAGCTTCCCCAGTAAAATGCCAATTTTAGGTAAAATTGGCTGGGTCCCAAAGCTGGGCTGTGATGTGTTGGCCCTGCTCACAAGATCTCCCCAGTCTGGAGGCCGTCGGAGCCCAGATGCAGCCTGTGGCAAAGGACCTGGAAAGTTTAGGTCCTCCCATTTCATCCATCTGAAGCAATGGCAGGTTCTTGGGTTTGAGGGAAAGCTCAGCCCTGGGTTACTTACACCAGTAGTGGTTCATGTCAACTACAGAAAGCTTGGTCTACTTCAGACTACTTCTGACTATTTGGTGGCAACATGGGATGCTTTGTACCTTTATGATAGCCCACCAGCATGGCACTGCTTCCATGCAAGACTGCACGGCCCTGTGTCACCACAGGCAGGCTCACTGAGATATGGTACAGCTTCTGCTGTCAACAGAGAAGAATTTTATGCTCTACCTTCTCTTGGTCAGGTTTATTTTTTAATTGCACAAGCATGGAGTTAGCCATTATGTTGTTTTTTTCTTATGCTTCTATATCTTTTCTCCATGGAAATAACTATTCTAATATCATGTTGGAGTCTAGAGTTAAGGTTATGTTAACATTTAGATATACTGTCTTGCTTTCTGAAATTTATAAGTTAATAATAAAGGAAAGCACTCAAAGAAAAGATTTGTCTGGCAAGATTTCCAATGAGAAATGTATGCAGAGTTTGAAGTTAAGGAAAAATCACTTCAGGTTTGAATTATGCAAGTAAAAATGTTTTGAAATTTATTTTATCAGTTTGGAATAGTTTCACAGAAGCAATAATCGCAATACTCAAAGTTAGAAAGTGAGGTCATTAATTGATTTTATGATTTAATAACTTCTTATATGAGGAGAGTTCAGTTTAATCCAGCTACTGAGCACAGGATATTTTTTCTGTAGATTGTCATGTAGAAGTTGTGCTGGCTAGCTCTTATCTGTTGGAATAGTCCTGGTACCACCAATTACATTATCTGCATAACTGCTAGAAAAGAGAGGAGGCTGGGACATGGTTTCTTACAACCACAAGTAAACCCAGCCTGGTCATTCAAAGCTGAGAGCCTTCAAACACAGAGAAGACAAAGAGTGTGTATTGCTTCTGCTGTAGGAGGACTGCAGGTAAGTAGGCAATGTCCCAAGAAATCAAAACATTTCTTTCTACTTTCTTAGATTTTGTGGGTTTTAATAATAATAGAAATAAAAACAGAAGAAAGAGAGGTAAAGGCAATATATGGATGAAATTCAAGACATGCGCAGTAATGCTGATGTATTGGTGTACACGTCAAACATGGTTGCAAATTATTTTGTTTTAATAACTTTTTCTATTTCAAGTATAATTCAGCTGAAAAAATTCATAACCTTCTTTGGTGGTGATTCAGGTGAGGAGTAGTTTTTTATGACTGCAGAAAGATTTAGGTTTTATTACTCTCTTAATGAACTAGAGCTGTGAACTTGAAATTCCTAGTAGGGAGACTTCTAGGGGAAATTAGAGGCTAAAATTTCTCCATCTGTCTTTGCAGTTCTTCAGTTCATTGAGATTTGAAACATTCTTTAAAAATCCAGTCTAGCCAAGGTCAGTCTGTAACAAAACATGTTACGTTTGATCTATGCAGTGCTCATTGCAAAGTACTCACTTTATGTTAGTCTTTCCCACAAAACACATGGAGGTGAAAGCATGCCCTTAATTTTAGTTATCTTGATAACTATGTAAGTCCCATAAACCAGATGGGTCAAACTGGGCGTGTTGGTGGCTGCTACAGAGTGGTGAGAGGAAACTCCTGTCTGTATATGACAAGCTTTAGCCAGCCTACAATGGATTACACTCCTGGCCCCAAAGGTCATCTGCTGGCTGCTTGCAGGATGTTCTTTACACAGGCACTGGGACCAAATACACTCCTAAGCATGAATCGAGGTTGGAGGGA
Organism: Gallinago undulata; assembly: GCA_026546715.1. Lineage (NCBI taxonomy): Eukaryota > Metazoa > Chordata > Aves > Charadriiformes > Scolopacidae > Gallinago > Gallinago undulata. The sequence continues at coordinate 188,274,055 of JAOTQQ010000001.1, read as the reverse complement.
CTACAGAAAAGCGGTTTTTGTCTGTGTTAGCTGACTCAAGTAGATCAAAATGTGCAGTGCTTGCTCTGGATGCCATGTGTAGTGTGACTGCTGGAAGTGGGCATTTCTCTGTGGGACCTCAGAGGAGCTTGGCCAGAGCTGCTGAGACTGGGGCTGGGGTCCCTACCAGTTGGAAGGTGCTGCTGTATGCCTTGTGGTGGCTAAATAAAAAGATGGTCCTAGAAAGACAGTCTTTTAGTTATCTTTCTCTTTCTTTTATGTTTGTATTTACAGTCTTTGAATATTTTGTAACTGTTCTTTCTCACTTGGTCTTTGTCCTCCATCCATTCATTGATCCGTCCATCCAAACAACCTCCTTTCACCATGGCAGCTCTGCTCTCTTTTGCAGAATTCCTACCTACAAGGTCTGTAGGTAGGAATCAGCTGGGGAGGGAAAATTTTCTCTCTCCTGCTCATTCTTACTTTCATTGTAGACACCTTTGGTTTCCTGACGGGCAAAACTTTAGGATGGCCAAGACTAGGAATGCTGTGGCTGGTCTGTTAGTCCTACATAAATTCAGAGAGGCCAGTTACCCCATTACTCAGGGAGGACAATGCACAGCTGTCTCTTTCACTTGGCTAGATAGCCTGGTTTGTACCTGAGTGCCTGGGAACATCCCAGGGTATCTACCCTGGGCAGTTGATAGCACAATCCCATCATCATACAGGTCATCCTCCCCATCTACTCTGCCCTGGTGAGACACACACAACTGTGTCCAGTTCTGGGCTCCCCAATTCAAGAAGGACAGGGAACTGTTGGAGAGAGTCCAATGGAAGGCTACAAAGATGATCAAGGGACTGGAGCACCCTTCTTAAGAGGAAAGGCTTTTTAGCCTGGAGAAGAGAAGACTGAGAGGGGTTCTCATCAATGTTTATCAATATCTAAAGGGCAGGTATCAACAGGATGAGCCAGACTCTTTTCAGTGGTGCCCGGTGACAGGACAAAGGGTAACAGGCACAAACCGCAACACAGGAAATTTGATCTCAACATGAGGAAAAGCTTTTTTACTTTGAGGGTGTCAGAGCACTGGAAGTCAGGTTGTGGAGTCTCCTTCTCTGGAGATATTCAAAACCCACCTGGACATGTTCCTGTGCAGCCTGCTCTAGGTAACCCTGCTCTGGCAGGGGGTTTGGACTAGATGGTCTCTGAAGGTCCCTTCCAAGCCCTACCATTCTGTGATTCTGTGGTCAGTGAATGAGTGGTTGTGGCTCATTCAAACCCAGCAGCACAGCAGGTGCCCTCCTTGGAGCAGCCCTCACCCGCACTCCTTGCTGGGGAGAGGTGGGTTTGTTCCTGCTCCAATTAGCCAGTGTTCAAATGCGTGGTGGAAGAAGCAAACATCAGGCACAGCCAGACCTTGGCATCCCAGGCTTTGCAGCACCATTGGAGTGAGCAAACCCGACCGTCTGGGTCATTTATTCATTGATTTCCTTTAGGGAAATATGATTTACAAAATGAGAAGTGCATTCCAAAGTGAGTGCTTGTTTTGCAGTCAGCAGCACAGGCTGGAGCTCCAGACACGGTGCTATGCCAGGACCTGACAATGCAGTAGTAGGAGTCTTAAAAATAACACAAAGGCGTGAGCTAACCTGCTCAAACCTCTTTTTTTAATGATTAATTTCATTCCTGATAATGCATTTCTCACCTTCATTTTACTATTTCTGGGCTGTCTTGATATACAATAAAATCTTGTTTTCTTTGGCTATTTGCTGTAAAAATGACTCTAAAAAACAGATTGTGAATGAAGAACAACATGTGCCAGTTCTGTCAAAAAAAAGGAGACTCAGCTCACAGTTTGGCAGAGTCACAGGAGGAGCTCTGGACTGTGCCAAGGAGGGGGCCAAGCCCAAAATAGACCCTGATCTGAATAGATGTGTAGTGATGCCTCTGGGCCAGGCAGCTTGAACATCTCTTTCTGCCTGCAAACCATCTGCTTGTCTTAGAGCTGCAGTGCTCCAGTTCGTACGGGTTTGCAGGGAGGGGAGGAGGGAAGAAAGGAAAGAAGGAGGGAGAAAGGGAGGGAGGGAGGGAGGGAAAGAAGGAAGGAAGGAAGGAAGGTTGGTTGGTTGGTTTAAACAAATGGCTATGTGTTACGGTAGGGACAGAATAGTTTCTGCAGTATCACGCTGCTACTTTGGGTAACTGCTGCTACAAAGAAAGCCCTCCCTCTTCAATATCATCAGACAAATGTTTTTTTGCATCTTCTCATTGTTCTTCAAAATCCCTCTGATGACCTCTCGCAAAGCATATGCAGTGAACACCCCACCATCTCTCTTCCACGTATCTGTAAGCTCTTCCAGACCTGTCCTCCCTATGCCTCTACCAGCTCTTTCCTGACCCCCTACATTACTGTTTGTTAGCACTGCACCATTGAGGCTGGCCACCTCCAATGTCTTTCATGAGCCTCGCATTCTCGTTCTCACCTCACTGAGTTTTCAGTGTAGTTGATGGTTCCTCTGTGTATGCTTTGGTGGCTCTGGGCTCTTCCAAGGCTCATCTCATCTCTCTGAACACACCTTTATGTTGGGCTTTGATTATCTCACCCATCATCTTGCAGCCTTTGTCCCTCTGTTTTCCAGCTTGACTTCTTCAAACTATCCGAAACAGTAAGATCTAAGTCCTTTGGAGCCGGACTTGTTCTTTGGAAAAATCCCTGAGCCAGTGCGGCATCATTTTGATGCTGCATCCACTGCGCACACACACCAGGCAGCACTCTGCAGAGGCAGCAAGGACCAGAGCTGCTGTGCACGCTCTGACTGGGGCTTTGTTGCCTGTCCCTTCAGACTTGGATTCATTACAAAGATCAACCCAATCCACCTCACATGAGCTGTGAGACTTGGCTCTACATTTTCAGTCTAATGAAGCAGGACAACACTTCTCTGCAGGTGCTTTGGTCTTGCCCAGGACCTCTTGAGGTGGCAAGTGATCTAAAAATCATGTACAAAAGGGCTGTATCTGTACTGGTCAATGGAATTTGCCTAGAACTGTCCTCTAAAGGGAAGGCCAGCTGGCCCAGAGTGACCTACAGGTAGATCTCTTAGCTTCCAAAACTGCAAACTACCCCCAATGAACAGCTAGGGTTAAACAGTCAAGCTGCCATACTCAGAGATGTTCCCTGGTCTATTTAATTTCCTAGGAGAGGTGTAGCAAGGCTTTCTTTACCACTGCAAGTTGCAAAGATCCTCAACCTGTCCATGCCCTTCCCCAGCTCCCCATTGCTCCCCATAGAAAACTTGCACTCTCTCTTCCAACTCCATCTCGTCTTCATTCTTTTGTCTCCAAATCATTTTGTCGTCTTGTGAATGACCCTGTTTTCCCTTCTGCATCCTCTCCCAGGCACTATTTTCCTGTCTCCATTTTCCAAGCCTCTTCTATCCCCTTATTTTCCATTTCTTCAGGTATACTTAGGACACTAAGGGTGGCCTCCAGCATGTGTTCCTACCTTCAGCACAGGCACAGGTGCCAGAATTTGTGAGCAACTTGATGGGAACCTGGAAAAGGTGCGATCTCTGAAGGTTTGTAGAAGACCTGCACACTACAAGCTTTTCCAGTCAGCAGCTCTGACGTTTTTTAATGCAAATTCGAGGCTCTTTCTGATGGTCTGTTGCAGGGGTGAACCTTGCCTTGGGCATGATCTGCTTTTAAATTTCCAACAATATGTGAACACAGTTGGCCCAACAGTTAGCACTCCCACAGAGACGGCGATGCCCTTGGTAGACATGTGTCATGCAGATGCTGCAGTGACACACGTGTGAGCCTCTGTCGCTGTTGGGTCTCAATGAAGCCCATCACACAGCCTTGCGAGCCAGGCATGACCTTCACACTGACCTCCTCTCCTCCACATAGCAATAAGGCACTGACCCTTCAGAGCAATTTAGCATCAAATGAATAAACCGGACCTGAGTTATAAGGGCTTTCTTGCAAAAGGGAATTTTACATTTCATCTGTTATAGCTGAAATAAAGTGTTAGATCCCCAGGCAGTTTGCAGTGGCTCTCCAGGAGCCACACAGCATGTTGTCAGTCCCAGGCAGTGTGTCTCCTACTGGCGTTCTGGCTGGAAGACCTACTGCTCCCCCATGCAACAGCTGGTGCACTGTGGTTCATAGCAGTTTCTTCAAGTTGTTCAGTTAAAATCCCACAACACACAAATTGATTGGGCCTTCTCTTAAAGATTCATTATTCCACCTGAAAACATTGAACAAGACACAGCATCTGAAAACGGCTGCAAAAAAAATTATGGATTTCCTTACAGAGTTCAATTTCTCTTTGATGAAAAAGAGAGGGCACAGTGAAAAAGAAGGCTAACACTTCCTTTTCATTGTCTACCATGATCCCAACACTCAGGAGCAGCTCTGTAAATTAGAAGGGAAGTGAGTGTCACTGGCAAATAATTACAGAATAATGCAAATAACTTAAAAATTACATGTACTGCATTTGGACAAAGTTCTAAGGTCAAAACCAGCAAAATTGGCACTGCCCTAATGTTTAAAAGTTTATTTATATACTCGTAAAAAAAAAAAAAAAAAAAAAAGAAGGACCATCTGTAACACTTGACTCTTCATCCCAGTTGAAATCTACTATTCAGAAGCCTGTAGGTAGGGGGGCTTGTAATTGGGCTTGTCTTGAGGAGACTTCCAAAATATTTCACCAGTTTTGCTTAATCAGGTGTTGCTATCAATTGTGATGGAGTGATTGACTTCTGTGGTTGTTACAGTGCTTCTTCTGGGTTAGTGTCCCCGGTCATCCACCTTGTCTAATGACAAAGTTTATGGCTAATTCATTACAGGTATTTCAGCCAATTCTAGTGAATCAGCATTATGGATGGGGTAGAAACTGCTGACTTCCACTCATGATACCATCAAGGAACAGTTACGCTCCATTATGAACTCAAATAGCTGAAATAACAGTGGCTTCTGTAGCACAACTCTCTAAAACAAAATGACATGTTAATGAAGAAATGTCACTGGCTATTTTTCCCAAAAGGTTATGTCAATGTGAAAAAAAAAAAAAAAGGAAGGTTATAGGTCCCAGAAAAAGTTAAAGGGAGACCTCTAGGCCTGAGGGTTAATTGGTAGAGGCTTGAAACTCAGAGCAAAGAAATGGCTAATTGTTATTTGATTTCTCTATTTTCAGTGAAACAGAACTTCATTAGTCTAAATAAGTAAACAGAATGGTTCAACATTAAAACCTCGTGGTAGTACCGTTTTCTCCTCTTAACAGAAACAACCTTTAGCAGACCAGACATTGCCTAAACATTTCTGTCACAAGGGGATCGCATTGGTTAGCACTATTGCCTGAACACTCTTCATTTACAATGTCCCAAATTCACTGTTCCTTTCATAGACTGATCTTTCACAGAAGAGTGGGTGAAGTACCCAACCTCTGTGCAGAAACCAGCATCTCAAGTAACCTTGGGAATGAACCCAGGATCTGAAGCCAGAACTGACGTCTGTGCTTTGTACTTAGAAGTCACAGCAGACTGATTTTCTTGGATCTAGGGTCCCTGGAAAAATCTTGCCTTGTGATTGAGTTCATTGAATGGGCTTCATTTTGAGGGCAGTTAGTGAAAGATGGAAATACCCATATGGGAATTTGCTTGGCAAGCATCTTTGGAGGATTTGAGAATAACGCATTCACAGTCATATCCCAGAGTGGAGGACCTGCATTGATTTTTTTCCTCTCCTTATCCATTTAATCGATCCAAATGTAGCTTCATAGCTGCATAATATTCTTCAGGTTACATTTCACTTTCTTTGTTCACCTTATGACCCTCTTGACACAGTGCAAGCTCTTTCTGAGCACAGTCATCGTTAAATACAAACACCATCTATTTTATTGGAGACTATATTTATTTCACAACCTCAGAGAATTGCTGGAGAAATTATTGCTAACAGATATGACTGCAGAGCCTGTCCCTGGGGCACCTTCCCTAGCACAACTCCTTGGAAGGTTCCCGTTACCCACCTGCTGCTCAGGACCAGGTCTGGAACTCATCACCACTCCTATCCACTTTTAAAACTTGTTCTTTTATTCTTTGTAACTTGTTTTTAATAAGGCACAGTTACACAATTACTTGGTTTATGTTCCTAGGGGCTCCCAAAGATTTGAGCAAATCAGGAGGGGGAGGTTGATTTTACCCCAAGGCAATCTCTCCATAACCCCCCTCCAAACCAGCTCATGATGACAGCCCACTTCAGGGAGATTTATGTTTCCTCAAATGAAATTAAGAAAAAGCTTATGGTGTGAAATGAGGGGCAGCATGGTCCTCCCACACCCATTCTTTCCTTTCCTCTCAGTCTGTTGAGCACAAGAGAGGAGAGCAGGAGGTAACCCTGGCCATCAATGACAGACAGTATTCACACAAGGAAAATGCTGTGAGGATTCATTCTTCTGGCATAAACACACCATTCTCCTCCTCTAACTCAGTTTCATCTTGCTTTATATTTCTGAAGAAATAGTTTTGAACAGTAAAAATCTTCCATTAGGTCTTAGCCAAAGTTCTCCAACGCTTTTATGACACAGCACATCAAAGTGTTGATAGGAAAGACAGGGAACATTTGGGGATGACTGATCATCCCCAAATGAATCTTCCCATGTAACTGCCTTCCCTATCTAAAAGAAATGCTGTGGATGCTGCATTTCAGCAAAAGCACTAGTAGGGGGATTCCAGGGCTGCTGCACAGACAGGGCAAACTTGTCCCCCTGCAACAAAATTCTGGGGGTCTCCCTGACAGGAAGGTCTCACCTGTGGTTAAGCCATCCTCAGTAGCCTCATGTCTCTTCCTGGATTATATTACTGCTCAGGAGACCTTTAAGCAAACATCTGTCCGTGGTGGTTCCTCAGTGTCAATTCACCAAGATGAATTTGTGAAGGAAACAAAAATAGTCACAAGAACAGTAAATACTGGAAAATACAAGCTAATTCCAGAGTGGCCTCAAGTATCTGCCAGGAGTGGCTGACACACCAGAAGGCTGTGCTGCCATCCAGGCTGGAGAACTGGGTGGAGAGGAACCTAAAGAAATTCAAAAAGGATAAGTGTAGCAGTGTAGGGTCCTGCACCTGGGGAGGAATAACCCCATGCACCAGTACAGGTTGGGGGCTGGCTTCCTGGAGAGCAGATCTGTAGAGACCTTGGAGTCCTGGTGGACAGCAAGTTGACCATGAGCCAGCAATGTGCCCTTGTGGCCAAGAAGGCCAATGACATCCTGGGGTGCATTAAGAAGACCGTGGCCAGCAGGTCAAGGGAGATTACCCTTCCCCTCTACTCTGTCCTGATGAGGCCACATCTGGAGTCCTGTGTCCGGTTCCGGTTCAAGGACAGGGAACTGCTGGAGAGAGTCCAGTGGAGGGCTACAAAGACAATTGCGGGAACAGAAAATCTCTCTTTTGAGGAAAGGCTGAGAAATGTGGGTCTGTTTAGCCTGGAGAAGACTGAGGGGGACCTCATTGATGCTCTTAAATATCCAAAGGGTGGGTGTCAAGAGGATCGGGCCAGACTCTTTTCGGTGGTGCCCGGTGACAGGACAAAGGGGCAATAGGTACAAACTGGAACACAGGAAATCCCATCTGAACATGAGGAAAAATGTCTTTATTTTGAGGGTGCCAGAGCACTGGAACAGGCTGCCCAGAGAGGCTGTGGAGCCTCCTTCTCTGGAGATATTCAAACCCTGCCTGGACACATTCACGTTCAACCTGCTCTGGGTGATCCTGCTTTGGCAGGGGTGTTGAACTAGATGATCTCCAAAGGTCCTTTCCAAACCCTACAGTTCTGTGATTCTGTGATTGCAGCCACAGCAGTAGCAGCAGCAGCAATGATGGGGTGGTGCAGGTAAAGCCCTTGACAGAGCAGTTGCCAGAAAACAGAGAAGGAAGATGATTGAAGAATATGATCCAGCAGCACAGCCATTGCATAGTTTTATTTTAATGTAAGAAGTAATGTTTATTTTAACACCTTGTGATTAGCACCGTCACGGTAACTATGGGGTATTTTCTCTAACAGCTGCAGCAAAAGTCTGGGGGCTGAAGCAAGCCTGGAGCGAGAAAAGGAGCTCCTAAAGTGCAAGTGCAGGTGCAGATGGGTTCATAACACAAATTTTAAGACACAGTAGCAGAAAGAAATGGGTTTTCCTGATAGAATCATGGAATCACGGAATTATCAGAGTTGTAAGGGACCTCTAGAGATCATCTAGTCCAACTCCCCTCCCAAAGCAGGAACGCCTAGAGCACATCACTCAGGACTGCATCCAGGTGGGTCTTGAAGATTTCCAGAGAAGTGGACTCCACGACCTCCCTGGGCAGCCTGTTCCAAGGCTCTGGCACCCTCACTGTAAAGTTTTTCCTCATAGTTGAGTGGAACTTCCCATGTTCCAGCTTGAGCCCATTGCCCCTTGTACTATCACTGGAAACCACTGAAAAGAGTCCAGCTCCAACATCCTTCAGCCCACCGTTTAGATACTTATAAATAAGGTCTCCCCTCCCTAAAGAGTCCCCAGCTCCTTGAGCCTTTCCTCGTAAGGGAAGTGCTCCAATCCCTTAATCATCTTCGTTGCCCTATGCTGGACTCCCTCCAGTAGATCGCTGGCTAGGGATAGGAATAGGACAGCATTATATATCAATTTTATCTACTAAAACACATATATACTGTGTGATGATATGAGAATAGAGAAAAATTACAGCGAAGAAAGAAAGAGCCATTCAAGATTGGCCTCAGGCTGAAAAGGACAGATTCACCTCACTGCTTCCTCACAGGGTACCTGTATAAGATACCCTGTATGAGACCTGTAAAACAGGGATAATCCTTTTATCAGAAAGGTTTCATGTTCATAAATACATTAAAGACTGCATTAAAGAAGTGTTCCAATTTTGGGGTAGGAACAATATGAAAATGTGTAAGATAAATTGAAGCCCATTTGGGGGAGGGTGTTAAAGTCTCAATCTTTTTATTTATTTTTTGCTGTGTTATCCTTTCTCGTTTTTTTTCCCCCTCTGCAAGTATAAAATATTGTTCACTAGTATATTGTTATTCTAATTTTTGCAGACTATTTTGTCTCTTCTCTGATTTCTCTCAGCGCTCTCCTTTGCCACTGCAGGGATTATTGTGCTAATAAAAAAGCTTGCCATTCTTGGTGGAGTCCTTGAGTAGATGTCTGTTTCTAATTGTTTTCTTATTGTTGGCTTTGAACTTCACATCTTTTGTGCTGATGTGTGCCTTGAAAGCCCTTCTCAGGGAATATAGTATTACTAATGTGAGATGTTGATCAGCCCCCACGGCAGGATGTTTATACGCAGAGGAATGTTTTGATCTGTGGCTATAGCCTGAGTCTGGATCCTGCCCGGGTTAATTTGGATGCTGTTTTGTTTGATTCTGACAGACTGCCTTCACTGTGTCTTGGTTTTACTCCATAGGTTTAATTTCTTTGATTTATCAATAGCCAGCAAATCATATTTTTCCCCACTTTTACAGATTGTATGGTAAGTGCTATGTTGTCAGCAATTCCTGTTTAATATGTAGAGAATTTCAGATTTATGAGTAGCACTATTACCCTTGCGCTGTTGAATTAATAGCAGATGCCCCTGAACTTGGTGTGTTTACATAGTATTTGTTACTTTTGATTACAGTGCAGTCTTTGTGACATGTACAGTACTTACATTTGAGTGTTACCAAGCAACATCACATGATTTCTATATCTCTGATAGTCCCAAGGGACTGCGAGGTGCTGGCTCAAAAGCTAACTTGCTGCTGCTGTATTGCAAAATTAAAAAGAAAAAAAAAAAGAGGGAAATTGTTCCAGATTTGCCATGCTGGCTTTAATCTATGGATGATCTGGTCTGATCTGGTCTCCCTAGTCTGGCACCAGCTGAGAGCTGCAGAGGAAAACTGAAACAAATAAACTAACAGAAACAAGTAAACTAACAAAATCTGAGAGATATGTAGGCAATTCAAAACTTGATTTACAAGATCAGAGCACACTGTGCTGGCTTACAGGGATGGTCTAGGGCAGACAACTGTCATTACCATTATTAAACTTTTAGGACAGCAGATTGAAAGGAGTTCAAGTGAGATGTATGGCCATTTGAGGGGGTTGACACAACCCTGGAAGGGGACAGGGCATTCCTCTCCTTGGCAAAGGTGGTGAGGGAAGGCTGGGAAAGGCCCTCTTAGGCAGCATCCTACCACTGGAAGATACTGGAGCATGTCCGGAGAAGGGCAATGAACCTGGTGAGGGGTCTGGAGAACAAGGCTTATGAGAAGCAGCTGAGGGAGTTGGTGCTGTTCAGCCTAGAGAAAAGGAGGCTGAGGGGAGACCTTATCACTCTCTAAAACTACCTTAAAGGAGGTTGTAGCAAGGTAGGAGTTGGTCTCTTCTTCCAAGTAACAAGCAATAAGACAAGGGGAAATGGCCTCAAGTTGTGCCAAGGGAGGTTTAGGATGGATATTAGCTAAAATTTCTTCACAGAAAGGGCTATCAAACATTGGAACAGGCTGCCCAGGGAAGTGGAGGAATCACCATCTCTGGAGGTATTTAAAAGATGGGTAGACGTGGTGCTGAGGCACATGGTTTAGTGATGGTTTTTGTCAGTGTTGGGTTGATGGTTGGACTCGATGATCTGAAAGGTCCCTTCCAACCTAGATGATTTTATGATTCCATTCCTATGTCCCTGGGACCCACCCTTCTGCTAAGTGCCCTAATGACACCCTAACTCCATGGGCTCCTGGCTGTGGAGGATGCTCTGCTAAGGTGATTACAGCACAGCAACTTGATGTCTCTTGAGAAGAGCTCTCAATTCATTCACCACTCAAGCTTAGGAGGACCCAGAATCTCATCACTCTAATCCCCCTGCCCTGACCCCCTCATGTCTTACAAAAGCAGGGTGCATTGGCTTAGTCCAGAAAGTGGTCTGATTGTGGGTATAAGAACTTGAATAATTTTGTCAAAGGAGCTGTAATTGCATTCATTGCTGACTCCATCCAGTGTCTTCAGTGCCTGGCAGGATCAACTCTACATATTTGTCACAAGCATCTCAGCAACCCAAAGACACAGTCTGCCTCTGGACATTTTCGAAGAGAGTCTGAACCATCAGGGAGTCAGCATGGTTCTCTGAGCCATAGTTCCCATGAGTTGCTCAGAACTGATACAGAGCCAAGCTGGGTGCAGAGATCTTCTTCAGTCAGCATTCCTGGAGCATCTGCAAGAATCAGCAGGCTCTCATAAAATCCTTGTGAAGATGAAGACACGGTCCCACAAGGCCCTTCATGACAGTTTCCATCCCAAAGACAGCAAATTCCATCGTTTACATCAGCAGTGGAGCAACTCCTTATGAACATGAATTAAAGGTGGATATTTTCCCACAGAATATTTGAGACTTATCTAAGTTATCTATATGCTGGTGTTGACAGTGTGATTTTACAAACAGCCTCTGTTGCTGAGAAGATAAGCCAGCCTCTGCATTAACACCTTTCTGCACCTTCTTGCTGCACCCTGTAACCAGGCAAACCACCTCCAGCTCTCTTGACCTCCAAAATAGGGACTATCAAGCACAGTTTTCTGTTCTGTCAAGGTTTTAGGAGTCTTCTAGACAAGAGATCTGTCTCCTATGAGGATATTCCATTAATTTCTGAGTTCCTAGTGGTTTTTTAGGTATTTTTACCAGATCTCCCATCAGTGTGTGAAGGTTTATAGCCAATAAGTATCTCATTTTAACAAAATGCCTTAATTTCATTTTCTTTCTCCTTCTTCATCATTAAAGATTCATCTTGGACACAGAATCCTAAAGATGTTTGCCGCGTAGTGCTTTCTAATAGCAATTGAATAGGCCTCAGATGAAGATACAAAAGAGAAAAAAAGGTAAACTATAACCTATAAATAAAATCAGCATATTCAAAGCACATGTTTGTCTACTGTAAATCTATGTGGCCCCATTTTGCCCAGCAAATGTATATGTGCAGCAATGAACAGCCTCACATACAGAAACACACGCAGAGACACTGTAGAGGAACTCAGATCAAGCCACTAGTGCCTGCATTTTTCTCTGTATGAAAATCATTTAATACCAATAGTTAGAGGTTTCCAGCAGAGCTGAATGACACAGTCAATGCTGAGTCAGGAAGACTGGGAAATGTCTATATGAACAACTTTCATATAGTAATGTTACACACTCAGCATTGAAAGTGAGTAGGTGTGTGCATCTGTTTCTCAATACCATTACATCAAGTGACACCATCCAGTGATTAGTCCAAGCATTAATCCCTCTTCCAGTAGAAAAGACAGAACAGCTGGGATGGTAGAAATCCTCTGGGAACAAGAAATGGAAAAAAAAAATTAAGTTCAAAATTTGTTTCAAGCAAGATTTTCAAATGTGCCTAATGACAGAAGCAAGTACCAACCACAAAATTTCAAACATTTAGCAGGTAGTTTTGTAGAAGGTAGGGGCCAGGTCAACTTTGGGACTTGTGCAGATGAAGGCAGATCATGCCTTGAAGAGTGTCCATTGAGGTGGACAGGATGAAGAAAGCAAGAGGGGGGGGCAGACAGATGGGTAACACAGGAGCTGCCAGCTCACAGCCACAGCAGAGGTCCAGGTGGCAAGAACAATTTTTCTGGCTTACACTTGAACAAGAGGTTTTCCAGTCACAAGCCTGATCACCACAGCTACTCTCATGAGCTGCCTGGTTAGTGCTCTGTCCTGAGGGGTGCCTGGGACAGAGGCTCCCAAATCAACGCCATCCAGTTCTCATGACTTGTTAGCATGTAGCTTACTTGTTTAGACTGCTGCATCCTGTATCTTCATCTCAACCTGATCTAGCTCTTCTGGTCTATTTGCCAAAGAATCTGCTCAAGGTCTTCTATGGAGAAGACTGGTGCAAAGAATTCACTGATCTTTCCTACCCTGGCTTATCCATCTGTTAGTGTCCCTTTTACACGTTGGTCATCAAGTGGTCCTACCGGTTTCCTTACTGTGTTCCTGCTTTTGAGCTACTTGAAGAGCTTTGTTACCCCCCCTTTGCAAGGCACAGTTCAATTCTTCTGTAACTCTCTTATTTTTCTCTTTACACTTGACCTGCCATGTTTTATGGGTGTTCTGTTCCCTCATTTGGCTAGTCTTTCCATACTGTAAATTCTAGTCCTTTTTCCTTTCATAGCCTTCTTACCGTTTTTGTTGAACCACACACAGTCTTTGCTGGTGGGTTTAGGAGTGCAGATAGCAGCCAGGACAGACAGGACATTTCTTTTTTAATAATCATGTTACCTTCTAGGGGCCTCATGCTTCCTATATACTCATGCTATATCTTCACTGAATGGTGTATTACACCTCCTCATGCTCAGTCCTACTCCTCGACTCACTCGGCCACGTGCACAGTGAGAAACTCTCAACCGAAGCCCTGCCAAAGTGGCTGGGACTGATGCTGCCCAGGCAAACTGAGACAGGCACAGTTGCTCCAATACTTCCACCTAAAACCCATGAAATTCCAAGAGGTTTTGATGGTTTTCTTTCCTGAAGTGAGCTTTTGCATCTGTTTCAGGCACATATACAGTAAAAACAATTACAAACCAGACCACTGAAAAATGATCAAGACTACAAGATGAGTTATTGCATTGTCCCTTGGCCCTCCTCAGCACTTTGTACTAGGAAGATGACATCATCCTTCTAAAGAAAATTGTTTCTCCAGATGTGTGAGTGATATCGAGGGTTGTTTTTTTTCTCTTATTAATATTCTTCAGCTGTATGACTTTGCCTATTGCAAATATGCACAGGTGATAAAATATGTGTGATAATGTATGCTTATAGTTTTAACATTCTAAGGGTTTTTTTTAACTACATTTTAGAAATACAGTTACTGTGCTTGATTTGTTGCTGTGTCTCTAAGATTAGAAAAGAATCGCTGGAAAAGGTTGGTGTAATAGGGAAGACATTTTGAGAAACTGGATTCAAAAATGTGTATGGTTTACAGGCAAGTTTCAATGAGGAATCTGATTAGCTTGTGATTTATTTTATGTTTTTAAAGGCAAATGAATTCAAAGTATTTAGACAGTGTTTTGTGTCCCAGAGGTCCTGTTGGGGCTTAATATGGTTGTCTTATTTTCTGGAATAGTCTTAAAGAAATAAGCGATATATCACAACCATAAGTGAAGGAACGCTGGATGGTATAAACAAAGAATTATCAAGAAAACCGGAGCAGTGTTACTTGCTTAATAAATTATGATTTGGCAAACATTTCATAAACATTAATTTTAATGTCTACAGCCTCTATTTTCTCTTGTTAGAGATACAGTTTTATGACTATACCCTCGACAATAATCCCTGTATTGATTGTCACCCACAATTGCTTGGCTCCAGTCTCTAACCTGTCAAAACTAAGCCTGTGCCTGGATGTGGGAGGAATAAGGGAAAAGTCCAGTCCACTTTGTGAAAAGATGTACAAAGAAACAGCCACGACTTTCTACACCTGGCAGAGTAGTCAATTGTAAGAGAATGCTATTTCACTTTAATCCCCAGAAGTGAGGTCCATTCAGCTTGAGCCTTGTCATTCAGCTGTCAGTCACCCTCCAAAGGTGCCTATTCCTGTCCCATGGCTGTGAAGGGAGCTCATTCAGCCAACTCTCAGACTTCTGGCTTTACCTGAAATGAATCCCACCCAGAAGTTATCACCTGCAGCGCGCATATACACACTGGGCACAGTTTGCATTCTGAGGAAAGAATCGTATGCCACAGAGATGACAGAACTACCCAAAAATGTGAATCACAGAGTGTACTGCATGACTGCTTTTTAGTATCCCACAGTAGGCAGGGTGGAGAGATGGATATATGCAGGTGGGCCGCTGGAAAAGTACAAAGCTGTCCCTAGTCACATCTGGCCTTAACAGATAAATTCAGTATCAATAACACATGGACTGTGCAACAGAGCTGGGGGAGAAGTCCAGCATCCTCCAAACAAAGCCCATAAGCAAAGGCCATACATGGTGTCAGATGCTGCGGTTTTTCTTTCCCATTCCTGTTTTTTTCCTCAGATGTTGTAAAGTTTCTGAGAGCTGCCAGCTGGAGTATGCCAAAAAATCCTAATTTTGTTCAAAGAAAATGTCTTTATTTGTGCCAAGAAAACAGCATTTTCAGCAGCACTGAAGAATTTGGCCTTGGGACCAAATGATGAAAATACCTCCTTCTTATCACACCTGTCAAAGTTCTAGCAAATCATCTCAGGGCTCCAAAGATTTGGATGCTCAAGGATGAGTGATACAGAAATGATAATTAATACATACATTAAAAACAATTCTTTTCAGTCCCCTTTGCAATTGCAGCAGAATTATTTTCTTTCCAAAGACAACTGTGGATCACATTTTTTTATTGTAACATATAGCATAAAAGCCCTATATATGTAAGAAGTTAATCAGGCCTAGTTGTACAAAACTTGCAGACTTTAAAAGTATTGTTACAAGGATATCATTTAGTGCTTGAACGAAAGATATTTGTTGATCTGCTTATCTTCTTGAAGAAAAGCCAATCTTAAAACTTCTGCTAATCAGTGAGTTTTGCAGTAACGCAGCCAGCTCATCTATGACAGTTGTAAACTACACCCATTGCACTTTTGTTTAATCAAGCTCCATTCCTGTCCTCCAGGATGCTCTAGAGGCTCAGACATCCGCTGAGGCTGTGCTTCAGGACCATCCTAGCCTAGAAGGCCCAAAGGAGTATCTGCTTCCATGCACAATCCATATGCACATACACAGAGTGCTTCTATATCACAAACACAATAAAATCAGATTTTGTATTGTGTGAGCACTCATAATGGACTCCAGGCTGTCAGTGGATCCTCTGCAGTAAAACCAGTGCACTTTTTGACAAATCTTGGGTCCCCAACTAAAGAAGGATGTTGCAAAACTGCAGAAGGTTCATTTGAGTGCTGCCGAGGTGGTCAAGGAAGCTGGAGCTCATGGCCTACAAAGAAATGTTGAGGAGTTTGGGTTTGCTTTGCTGGGTAGAGGGGAGGCTAAGAGGGGGATCTGACAGCAGCCTACAACTACTTGAAGGGGCGGTTGCAAAGAGGATGGATAAACCCTCCTTGGTAGTTGCAGATGTCTAACAAGGGATAAGGACAAGGTAAGTTTAGGCTGAGCATTAGGAAAAACTCATCCACCCGGAGGGTAGTGCAAAACTGGAACCAAATGCCGGGACACTGAAAATCCCCATCTTTGGAGGTTCACCAGACTTTGACAGCCAAAGCCACAGTCGACTTGGTCTGGTGGTGTTGATAGTACCACTTTGAGTGGGAAGCTGAAGTGGAGACCTCCTGGGGTCCCTTCCCACCAGTATGTATATGAACTTGTGAAATTAACACAACCTGTGGGCAATAGATCTGGTACTATTGGATCTCCTGTCAGCCCTGAGGGGTCAGGGTCAAAGCTGAAGGTGATCTGCTTGCACCTGGGGCTCTCTAGCCTGTCTTCATCAACAATTGGGTTGCAAGGGCAGTCACTCAAATTACTATTGAGGTTAGCATTCAGTCCTTACCTCCTGTGAGCATCTTTGTCAGCACAGGAAAGGTGTATATGAGTTTACTCATAGGTGAGATCATGGGAAGGATCTCCTGTAACCTTCTGGCAGCTACTGACCCAGCTTCCAGGGAGATCTGACTGTTCCTATTGCTCTTCCATTGCCTGTCTCACAAAGAATATCTTTGGGATGGGTGTCAGGTTGGGATTTTATCCTTTCATTGGAGCAGGCTTGCTATTGTGGAATTTAGACTGTGCACAGAAACCACTTGCCATATGTACTCCATAATTTGATTATACATACCAAGGCATCTTCAGCTCACATGGGTTCTCCAGGGAATCTTAAGCCTGAAGCAAATTAGGACAATAATTGTATATTTCTCAATATTTTCTAGCCAGATCTGCTAGTTAGTAAGCATGCTGTCATCTGGAAGCTTGCAGGATTTATGAATGTACATTATCTCCATTAGCATCAGTGAGAACAGTGACCATAAATCCCTTCACACGATTAATATACCACAGTGTGCTATATGCAGTTCAGCATGCCCAGCAGAACAGTGAAGGAAGAAGAAGATTAGAAGCATTGCTTTCCACTCATCACTGGTAAATTACCATAAATAACTACCCTTACTGCAACAACAAAAAAGTGGGTGATTAAGCGTTTGCCTGGAGGCATATATACAGACTGAATATTTAGCTTAATAATCTCAGAAATGTGATAAGTCAGAAGCATTGTCTCAGCTACAGCTGTTATGAGATTTTCCTTTCTTACAGGACAATTTTTACAAGTTTGGATTATTTCCTCTGATATGTTTTATTAGTTTTGAACAAAATATGAAAAGAGAAATAAAAAGTCTCTTTCGGCATTTTAAGTTGATTGTGCTTGTTTTTACATAGAAGGCTAAAATCCTGACTACATTCCAATTAAAAATTTAACTCCTGCCTTATTAAAATTTACCGTAAAGACAGACTCAGTGAATGTATCTGTCTTCCTTCCCTGATCTGAGATGTTGTGGTCCCCAGCAGCTGCATTTCCCTCTGACTGTAAAACTGGTCCATGAACGCCTCACACATAACTTGTCAGAAACATGGGAGGGATGAAACAGGCTCTTTTTTTGACAGGTGGCACACATAGCAACAGGTGCAGCTAAAAATATACTCAGATTTCCTGTTTTGAGACCTTATTTTCAGTTGCTGATAACCCTGTCCAACTTTTTTCACCCAGCCTCAACCTCTCTATCCTTGGTATCTTTCTCAGGTTGATTTCCTTTGGAAATTTCCAGCCAAAACATGATGTTTAAAAAGAGGCTAAGGAACTTTTCCCCCCTCATATTAAAATGTTTTGCATCAGAGCTTTAGCACTCTCCTATCCTGGAGCAGACCCTTGATGTCTGGAAAGGGGGTTGCCCTGTGCTGAGACTGAAAAAACTCCCACAGCTGCTGGACTCTGGGACCTCCCAAAACCACCATTCATTTTGGTAGAATTTAGCAGTCAAATTCCTCTGAAGCTCCAGATTTGCTGTAAGCCTAAGTGGGGCTGCTGAGGTTGAGCAGGACGTCCTGTGCCATCACCCCAGGGCCACCACAGGCCACTTGGCCATGGGCACCACTCAAATACGGGGTGGGCAAAGAAGACCATTTCTACTATAGAGCTGGAGTACGACCCTGCTTCCCAGCTCCCCGCACTGTCATCCCAGTCTAAAACCTGGGGTGAAACCTGTCTCTCCTCTCCTTCTTGTGTCTGGGCTCCTCCTGTGGGGAGGTCAGCAGCAGGTTCCCACCTCCTGCCTCTTGACATTCAGCTGGTAAGCTGTGCAAGACACCATGCCACTGGAGGGAATATCTGTTTCTCACAGTTTTGTAAAAATATACAAAATTAAGCAGGAGTTAGAATCACAGAATCACAGATTCTATTTTATTTAACAAAACTCAATACTGTAATACTCTACAGGCAGAGAAGATGGGCACAGATTGCTCAAATAGCTTTTATGCTAATGTTTCCTAAATTCCCAGTGTTTAACCTTGCAATCTTAATTCCTTTTTCGCACTAGTTCTGGTACATGTTTCTTTAAGGAACGTGATCATGACAACAAAATAAGTGTCTGTGGTTATGGGAGCATTTTAACCCTGGGCTCTCTTTTATTTGCGTGCATTGGAGCCTGTGAAAATGGAGAGCACATCTACTGTAAGACTTCTTCTGGCACTCCCCATCTGTCACACAGACACTGAAGAGAGAGAAACGTTTGAGGCCCGTCCACAGTGCAGAATATTTGAGAGGCAACACCTGAGAGCCCAGAGGAAAACTGGACATGTAACCAAATGAAGGCAAGAGAGCAATACCCTGTTTTGTCTCCCCAGCCCCTCAGCCTGTGTGCGTCCCAGCGGTTCCCTTATGTCTCACAAGAACGACCCCATAGCGTACTGCCAGCCTTGCTCTGTGATGTTACCCAGCAATAAGAGTGAAAACAGGGCACTAGCAAACCTGAAGTAAAAGCACAGCTGTGTGAGGAACTGGTGGTTTGATTGAGTAAATGAAATGGGAGGGAGGGGGAAGCTCTGTAAAAACTAAGATACAATTTAAAAACAAAAAAATAATAATAATCAGTATGAATCCTTTTGATTTGAACAAGGTATTTTGTTTGACTTGAAGCAAATTGCTTCATTTTGCTTTCAGTCATTTTTAATGAATGTAGAGACTCAAACCCTGTAGGGTGATGAGGGGATGGAGGGGGCTGCCTTCAGCATTGGCCTCAAATTCAAACTTCATCCCTAGCGTTGTGGGTCTGGTTTAATACCTGCCGCTTCCCCCAGGGAGCTTAAGAAATTCTGCACAGGGTTTTTCTCTCTTTCTACCCTTGAAAGTCTTCCACTTTGTGTGTGAAATACTCAAATATTTGTTGGATTTGCCAGGTGAGTACTCTGAACACGAGGCTGTCTCTCACGCAGTGGATATTTAATAACCTGATACAATATTGCCTAAATTCTCAGAATATCATAGCTTTGGCCAGTAGCTGACAGACTAAAATTTTTTTTTTTAAATTTCGGAGTCATTGGCTTGAGATTCTAGCTCCAGAGTGGGCAGAAAAAGGACATTTTGTTCACATCCAGCTAAAGGCTAAGGAGTAGCCTCTCCTGAGCAGTTAGTACATGGAGGCTGGATGTCCTATCAAGACTTCAAGACCTGCATTAGCTGAACCTACTCCTGGAGACAATTTAGCAGCACTTGCCTAGGCATCCCCTATAGACCAGGCAAAGGCAGTTTAATGGCCCTAAATCCCTTTTACTGACAGCAAAGGGCAGGATGGATTATGGTCTAGAGAAAAGGAGGCTGAGGGGAGACCTTATCGCTCTCTACCTTATCACTCTTCTACCTGAAAGGAGGGTGTAGAGAGGTGGGGGTTGGTCCCCCAAGACACAGGTGACAGGACTAGAGGAAATGGCCTCAAGTTGCACCAGGGGAGGTTCCAGTTGGATATTAGGAATTTTTTTTTTCACTGAAAGGGTTATCAAGCATTGGAATGGGCTGCCCAGGGAAGTGGTTGAGGCAACATCCTTGAAGGTGTTCAAAAGATGGATTGACATGGTGTTGGGGGACATGGTTTAGTTAGGTTGATGGTTGGACTAGATGATCTTGAAGGTCCCTTCCAGCTTAGATGATTCTATGATTCTATGATTCTATCCCATAAAACTGAAATAAACTCAGAGTGAATCAGACAGAAAGGTTACCTGCAAAGTCAAAATAAACAGAGAATGGGATACCTGTCCCAAGAGGCAGGTCCTTGAGGGCAACTCTCAGGTCCCTGAAGAGTCTATGCATGGCAGTGAAGCTTTTTGACCTCTGGCCATGGGTCCCAGCTGGTTGGATGTACAACACCCTCCGTAGTCAGTGGGACGTTACCGTTCACAGTAAGACGGGAGGACATGGCTTGTGTTTGTACCTGGGACACTGCTGTCCTTAGCTCAGTGTTCTGCCATGGAGGGGGCATGCATCAGGCATGCATCAGGCTGCCATGCCAGAGGAGTGGACACAGGGAGTAGGTGCCATTTCCACAACAGGGGCTGGAAACACCAGCAAAAGGGTAGAGAGTATGAAGCAGTTAACTTTAGATGCAAAGCGAAATCCAGAGGGGACAATGATTTGGAGATATGAGAATTACTCTGACAGTAACAGATGTTTTGGTCAATGCATTTTAGCATCACAAGGTTCCCTGTCGGGCACAGTCCTCCACCAGGACTCAGCCTAACCCTTCAAGGGGATTGCTTGCTAGAGAGCTCCAACATATAACAATATGGCCATGCTTGTGTTGCTGCTTTCCTTTCAATAACTAAACCACCTCAATCATCATTAGCTTAGGCAGCTCTGCACAGTATTTTGCTGCTCCCTGGAGATGCACCTCAAATTCCAGTGCAGTCCAACTGTAGATACCCGACTGCTACATTATTGAGTTAACCTCATATCTTTAGGCAGCCTTTAGGCACTGAGGCAGCCAGGCAGTAATGATTTAATAAGTTTTTAAATATATTAATAAATATGCCTCCAAAAAATGCATATGCTTGTTATTTTGCTGAGACTAAACTAAATTTTCAGGTCCAGAATAAGTGATTTGTTTAAAGTAAAGAGCTCTGGTCTTTCCGGTTTGTGATTGCTTCCTTCTAAGATACAAGCCAAGTGAGTATTAAATGAGCCCAGTGTGGGGAGAAGAGGAAAAAGCAAAAATATAATTTATTTACATAGTAAAAGCTCCACACAAGGTTCATAAAAACAAAGCATATTATGAAAAGTGAATTAAAACCCAATTACTTCCAGGTTCAGGGAGTCTGATGAGCTAATTAAGCAATGTTTTTTCAAATCCAATCTCTGAAGTCTCCAGAGAAGGTGGGATAACTGAGGCACATGCTTTCAGACCACCTGCTCACTTCATTCCCCTTCACAGCGCAGCTCTGCAGCCTGAGTGGCACAAACGCAGTAACAGCCACCTTCACAAAACCTTGTTGAGATCCTCCCACGAAAGGTAAGCTGCTTTGCAATGATCTGGTGTGTCTTGCAGTCACCTGGTCTGTGCCATCACTGTCCACAGGATGAGGCCAGAACTGCTCAGCTTTGTGTCATAGGCCTTCTCTATCTGACAAACAACAGGAGGTCCCCTTCACTTCCTTGGTGAGAGTCTCGTAGCAGAAAGAGGATCTGTTTTGACATTCCTGGTGACTGGGCTGTGCATTGGTATGCCAAGAGGCAAGTCAGACTACCAGAGACTGTTTACAGCATTACAGCAATGCAAGCGGTTATCTGCAGCAGATTAAATCCTGACAGTGTCCTATGTACAATCTGTAAGTTTCTGCTGAATAATATTTGGTGTCTCCTTACTAAAAACATTGTTTAAAAATCCTGCTGCTTTCCAACAATGCCTACCACGGGGATGAGATCCTCTGGCAGCACAAACTGGGACAATTCCCAAGCAAACTTGACTCCAGAAGTTCAGAAAGTTTGGACGCTACATTACTTTATCTGAGACTGTTCCTATCTGTACCAAACGCTGTAAATTTCCCAATAATGTGTGTATATCTAGCCTCATGTTCTTCCTAATCCACATGTCAGATCCTGAACTACTTAGATTTGTTTGATTAGGTCTGCTATTCCATCAGTTCCAAGCACACAGCAGAACAAGACCAATGCTTATGAAAATAGTACCTTTGACTTAATCCTATTCTATTGTTTTTTCCAAGTATTTTATTATAAAATCTTTTGGTTTGGCTGGATCAAACAACTTAATTCCTATCTTCATGATTTCTTCGATCTGATTTCATCCGTGAGCCCTTTGCATGGAGAGAGGCACTGTATTTCATTATTTTGACCAAATTCACACCTTATTTCCAAATCCTGTTACAAAATATAAATTCAGTACATTAATTGAAGTAGGTCCTGCTATGGGATGAGGGAGGAAAAAAATCAGGATTTGGTCCATTTTTACATGATCTTTGGCGATTTTTTAGGAAAGAATTATCAATAAATTGCAGTAGATTCTGTGTTTCACAGAAATGTAGTTTTGAGACTTTTAATGTACAAAACAGAGTTTTGATCATTATACAACATTATGCAGATCTAGCTTTAGCCTGAAAACACTGGAATGCCAGCTTCCTTGTACACATAATGTACCCAGCAGTCAGAGGGGAGTTTGTGAACTTAAAACGTCCTATGGTCTTCTGAATCAAAACCAACCACACTGTCTCTACCACAATCAGAAATGTTTATAAAGGTCAAGAGACTGACTTTTGTCTCTGTGCCTTCCTTAGGCTACTGTCAAAACTAGTACAATGATTGTTTCAAAGGTCTGTAATTCTTATTTGTATTTTAAAACAAGAAATATTCCTTAAGTGGTAGGGGCAATATAACAGCAATTCTCAAATTTCACATAACACATAGTAACATATTGGTATTTTTATGAATCATGGGCCAAGTATGCTTCCAAACAGAGAATGATTTTATATTCCAATGGGTACGCTATTCATTCTGTAGTGTGTCAAAAGTAATTGCTCTCTAAGCTCCAAAGCACTCTAACGCATTCTCTCAAACCACATGCAAAATGGAACCTCAGAAATTATTGTGAAATTAACTGTTTCAAGAAAAATTAGACTCCAGCTACACAAACTCTTCAGATTGCTAATCCAGTCTTGTTCTAATACAATTAAATTGATTTCCTTTCATACAGACTTCTAGGGAAGAAGTTGGTATGTCTGTGGTTGGATATAGTCAATTCAATAAATGTAAATATGAAAAGCATTTTCATGCAAAGCTTTTGTTGGCTTGTCGCACTGGTGGATTAAAAATTGGCAGTTGCACCAGTTTCCTCTTGCAGAAACTGAGCTATTTTCTCAGTTTAGACGTGATTTTACAGTCCTTTAAGATGCTAGAAAATAAAAGGAACCATTACATCATTTTCTACCATAACGTGGAACTCCTAGTGGAAAATAGTCTCTCCTGCCTATACTTTGGTACCAGAAAAAAACAGGAAGATAATTTAGGCTGAGTTCAAATATGAGAAAAATCTTCTAAAGCTGCAAATCTTCTCCTAAAGACCTCTGTTTTTATTCATTCTCAATGTTGTCCCAGAAAACCTACCAAACAGCTTTTTTCACAAGCTTTCTTGTAATTTCTGCTCTTGGACTGAAAATACAGGGTGGGGGGAAATGTCTGTTCTCCTAATTCTCTACCAAACTCTTTATACAAAACTGAACTTCAGCTCTGTCTTTGTAATATGCCACAGAAAAAAAATTACATTTGTGCTATTCCAACAACACCCAGGAAATTAAATGGAGAAATTAACACCTCACTCTGATTTTGCAAAGAGAACTCTGTTGCCCTCAGGGCTTTTTAAGATAATTTGAATCTGTTCCTACTTATTTCTCTTGTGTAATATCTAAAGGATGTAGATTTAAAAAGCTAGGAGGGCCTGCACCTACACAATGTAGGGAACAGTGCCCATGTCTACACCTTCTACGAGGAGGTCACCGGCTTAGGAAGAGTGGAGAGCAGTGGATGTTATTTATCTTGACTTCAGTCAAGGTATTCAGTGCTGTCTCCCATAACATCCTTGTAGACAAACTAGTGAACTATAGACAACACAAGTGGACTGTGAAGTGGATTGAAAACTGGCTGGCCTACTGGACTCTAAGTGTTGTCAGAAGCACAAAGTCCAGCTGGAGGCCAGTAACTATGTACACCAGGTATTGATACTGGGGCCAACACTGTTTAACAGCTTCATTAATGACATGGATGATGGCACAGAGTGCACCCTGAGCAAGTTTGCAGATGGTATGAAATTGGGAGGAGTGACTGATGCATCAGATGGTTGTGTTGCTGTTCAGAGGGACCTTGACAGGCTGGAGAAAAGGGAAAGCAGGAATCTCATTAAGTTCAACAAAGGGAGATGTAAAGTCCCATACCTGGGGCAAAGTATCTCCAGGCACCAGTACTGACTGGGGGTCCACTGACTGGAAAGCAACTTGGCAGAGAAGGACCTCAGGGTCCTGGTGGACAAAGACCTGGTGGACAAGTTGTCCACCTTATTGTGGACAACTAGGGACTGTTCAGCCTGGAGAAGAGAATGCTCAGGGGGATCTTGTCAGTGTGTAGAACCATCCAACAGGGAGGTGTAAAGAAGACAAAGTCAGAGTCTTCTCAGTAGTGCTCAGTGAGAGGACAGGAGGAGATCAGCACAAACTGAAACACAGGACACTGTTCCTGCTCACCCAGGAAATCACCGTAGGGCAGAGAATTGAACTTGGCCGGCCTATGTTACTGTACTCAATACTTTGACAGAAACAAAGCACCCCTTGTTAAGTCCCATTCTTTCCAGTAAGAATGGCACCTTTAATCAATGTCTAAAGTTAGTTATGCAAGTAGAAGTGAGGGGAAAAGTTCATTTGAATCAATATTTATTTTAGTCTTGTACAGAATCTGCATGACAGTACTCCACTCCAGAGATGTAGCATTTTGTCATATATTTTAAAACATCAAACTTTTGTCAAAAAACCTAAGTAAAAATCAGCTGCACTCTTCCTTTTTCTCTATCACATTTCAGGTGACTACAGAATAATAGTGTTAAAATCCTCCTTTTATTTCTCAGTAGACAGAGACAGGGCCAGCGGGGGGTTTCTCCTGGGCTGGGGCTGACAGCTGCAGTTGGGGAACATCAATTTCATACATGAGCGCGAGCAGTGGCCATTGGGGCAGCAGGTAAAGAAGATACTGTGCCGTTATCCAGTTGTCACAGGTGATTGTGTTCTACTCATCTTCAAGACTTGTAAAAATTTTTTCTTTTTTACAAACAATATCAAGGTGCAGCAAAGGTATGCCATGGAAAAATTAGAAGGGCAAAAGTCCAAGGAGAACTTAACTTGGCAACAACAGTTAAAGATAATAA
>JAOTQQ010000001.1:188227003-188248505 GCA_026546715.1 Gallinago undulata | reverse complement strand
CTAGGCAATCCTGCTTTAGCAGGGAAGTTGGACTAGATGATCTCTAGAGGTCCCTTCCAACTCTGACAAATCTGTGATTCCATGAAATTCTCTTCTCAGCTGTTAAGTGGCAGAAAAGCGTATTTGGTATATCTGAGAGATTAAAAAGTACTGGAAGAAAGCATTTTTCCTTGTTGAACATTAAGTTCATGTGGGCCCACTCCTCAAGTCTGTCAAGGTCCCCTGGATGGCATACCTTCCCTCAAGCTTATCAACTACACCGCTCAGTTTGTTGTCATCTTCCAACTTGCTGAGGGTGCGCTCAATCCCACTGTCTATGTAGTCAGTGAAAATATTAAATAGTTTTGGTCCCAATACAGGCCCTTGAGGGACACCACACTTTACTAGTTTCCACTTGGACATTGAGCCATTGACTGTAACTCTTTGGATGTGGCCATGCAGCCAATTCCTTATCCATCTAACAGTCTATCTATCTATCTATATATTTCTAATTTGGCAGCAAGAGAGTTGTGGGGGACCATATCAAAGGTCTTACAGAAATCCAGATAGATGACATACACAGCTCTTCCCTTCTCCACTGATGCAGCCACTCCACCATAGAAGGCCACTAGATTCATCAGGTGACTAATCTTTTTACTGAGTGATTTTCCTAGTAGAAGACAAGGAACAGCAGTTCTGTAATCTGGTATCTACACTTTATTTCTTGTCTGAAGAACCTTCTCAAGCCCTCTTTTCCCATTAAATCATGCAGAAACTGGCATCTGAGAGAATCAAGTATGTCCTGGACCATGCAAGAGATGCTCATCTAGTCCTCTTCTTAGGAGGGGTATCACTGTGTCTAGGAGGTACACAAATGTACTCTGGTGGTAAGGGTGAAGATTTCAAGCTAAAATTTTCACCTCCAGCCTGACCTAATTATTGATCCGCAAAAAGATTATGCCAGTGTCACAACATGCTGGATCCCCATGCAATTACCAAAACATACAGGCTCTCCAAGCTTGCAAATACTAGATTCTAGAGAGTTAAATCCAATAAGAATGATAAATCAGCAAGGCTGTGCTAAGATTGTAAAGACAACAAAACCATCAAAGTCTGAAAAAGGCTGAGCAAAATGCAAAACGTTCCCAACTGTCATGATCTTTAAAATATCTTCATTCCATAACACTCTTGCTTGGCTTTGCATTTTTGGGGAGAGTCAGCATGAAATCACATTTCATACCGAGACAAGCAAGTGACAGTCCCTCCCATATTCCTGTCAGCAAGGAACAAATTAGATTAGTCTCAGCCAATGTATGGTGTTCTGAAGCCGAAAACTTATGCCAATAAGAAGTAATACTACTCTCCAATTTAAACAAAGTACTGCACAAAGGAAGCCAGTGAGAGCCCTACCAAACTTGAGTTAGTCATAATAGGCAGCTGCAGAACATGGGACGCCTGTGGATTTACCCAACCCCTGGTGATCATTAAAAGTGTTATAAATAAGAAGGGCGAACTTGTTTTGTTGAGCCTATAAATGACACATAAGATCATGTGCTAGATCTTGGAAGGAAGATACTGGGGAAGAAAACACGATTTCAAGTCACCACTCTGATCTGTAGTGACTGCAACTTGCAGTAACACATACGAAGTTGTGTTGCAGCTTCAGTTTGGTTTTCAGCTGCTACAGGCATGTAGCAGAGGAACTACCATCCTGGTTACTGGTAGCTGTTATTGTGAACTGGGAAAAGAGGTCAAAACTGGAAAACCGACCCATGCTCTCACCTTTGACAGAGGTCTGAATTGGGTTACACTGGACAAGGAGGAGTTACACTTCTCCTGCTGCTCACATCAGACTAAGGACTCTTTCCCAAGTTATGAATCCAGCAAGCATCTCCCCCTGACACCCCAATGGTATTTTAAAATATGGGATGCCACTCTGCTAGGGGTGGTAAACAACAGCCCCAACCAATCTGAGCACCTTCTAATTAATAACATAGAGTGTCAAATTAAAACACACAAATCTTCCTGCCATCCCAAATCAGGTATAGGGATGAAATAGATGCTGCTGAAGTCAACAGAGTTTTTCTAGATTCACATCAGCGTAACAGAGAGTACTGACACACAACTACTTGTGTGTTACATTAGAGGGTGTTTTTTTTAATCTTGCTATCCCCTGCTGTGTCCATTGCAAACAGCCATTTTTTCACCCCCTTACGGGTAAGGTTTATGGGAAATACACTCAGACTCTGAAGAGACTGAATAATCTGTGGGAGCAGTCCTGGAGGATACAACAGCTGTGAGGTATGATCTGCTGCTGGCTGTGGACCATATGCTGAGCAGAGTCTATGTACACAAATACAATTCCCTCCTCATATTAGCAGCTGAAAAGAAATTGAATTATATAGAAATTAATCAAGCCTTCATAAATCTGCATGATATCTGCAATATTCATATGCCTAGATGACATTCAAGGGGAATTATTTTGTATAAAGGCAAAGAAAGATCTGACAGAGCATAACTGCACAGAATGTACGATTTTGATCCCATTCTTACTTGCTGCAGCCAACTTTTTGATGGCAGAGTGTTCTGTAATGGTAATGCAGGGAGATCTAACACATTTGAGTTTTTTGGTGGGCATTACCTATTAAGAAGCTTTCAAGACTATTACAGTGATGGTGCTGTGCCTGTGTGAGCCAGCACTACAGCTATTACAATCTCTGGAATAGCTTGTACCCAGCCTTTTACATTAGAGCAATTTCCTGCCAGGCAGAGAAAATGCTGCCCAGGACATAAACAGCATCCTTAGACCTTGCAAACTAAAAGCTCCATGGACTGTGCTGCTAAATAAAAGAGCCTCCCTTTTTGTTTAACAAACACTAAGCTGAAAAATACATTTAGTGCGACAGCAATATCACCAGGTAGGAGGCTGTGTCTACAGCACTGTAGTAAATACCCCAGGCTTTTCTAGCCTTTCTTCTCCATCTGTCCTAGTGTTCCTCTAAATACTGCGTATTTTGAAATAAGAAGCTTAACATAAAATGGATGTGGATTAACGGTCTCTGCAGATCTCTGACAGATGTTGCAATGCACTTTTCTTTAGTAGACCTGCTCTTTGTCAGCCAGCATCTCACCCTGACACCCCAATGGTATTTTAAAATATGGGATGCCACTCTGCTAGGGGTGGTAAACAACAGCCCCAACCAATCTGAGCACCTGCTAATTAATAACATAGAGTGTCAAATTAAAACAAATACCATTCATTTACATATATGATAGAAAGAGGGAATAATAGACAAGTGGTGTTCCCCAGGGCTCAAGACTCCTTAGTATCTTTATCAATGGCCTGGAAAAAGGGATCAAGTGCCCCCTCAGTAAGTTCCAAGTTGGGCAAGACTGTTGATCTGCTTGAGGGTAGGAAGGCTCTACAGAGGGATCTGGACAGGCTGGATCAATGGGCCAAGCCCAATGGGATGAGGCTCAACAAGGCCAAGTGTTGGGTCCTGCACTTGGGTCTCAACAACCCCATGAAGTGCACAGGAGAGGTGCCCAGCAGAAAATGACTTGGGGGTGTTGGCTGACAGCCAGCTGAATATGAGCCAGCAGTGTCCAGGTGGCCAAGAAGGCCAACAGCATCCTGGCTTGTATCAGGAACCGCGTGATCAGCAGAAGTAGGGCAGTGATCATCCCATGTATTCAGCGCTGGTGAGGCTACACTTCGAGTATTGTGTTCAGAAAGACCTTGAGGTGCTGGAGTATGTCCAGAGAAGGGCAATAATGAAGCTGGTGAGATGTCTAGAGAACAAGTCCCATAAGGAGCAGCTGAGGGAACTGGTGTTGTTTAGCCTGGAGAAAAGGAGGCTGAGGGGACTCTACGACTACCTGAAAGGATGTTGTAGTGAGGTGGGGGTTGGTCTTTTCTCCCAAGTAACAGGCAAAGGACAAGAGGAAATGGCCTCAAGTTGCACCAGGGGAGGTTCAGATTCAATATTATGAAAAATTACTTCACCAAAAAGATTATCAAGTATTGGAATAAGCTGCCCAGGGAAGTGGTTGAGTCGCCATCCCTGGAGGTATTTAAGAGACACGTAGACATGGCACTTAGAGCCACGGTTTAGTGACGGACTTGGCAGTGTTAGGTTTATGGTTGGATTCAATGGTCTTAAAAGTCTTTTCCAACAGAAATGATTTTATGATTCTGTGATTCTATGTTTGGAGAGAGGAACAGGGGGAAGAAGGAAAGAAGAAAAAACATTATCCATTATCTGTGGATTCACAGAATAAAGATCAAACAACAGCAGCCAAATCCCAGCTGAGAACAAATGAGAAGTCGACAGCAGTTAGTAGAGACCCATGGGACATTTTTCACCTGTTGCTCTGGATAAAAGCATACATCAAAGAAAGACATTCCAGGGCTGGCTGATGAAACCCAAAAATGCAAATTTCAGTTCAGTTCTGGTACAGCTCTGTTTTGAACCCTTCAGGTAGGATTCAGTTCACAAACTAAAATGGCTAAATTTAGAAGTCTACATGCACACTAGGTATCTCTGCTCCATTTATTGCCAGTGGACATATAATCAAGTCAGTCAAGGAGCCCAGAGAGAGATTCAGCTCACCATAAAACAGATAGGGACCTACATGGTTATCTGGACTTCAGTGATTTTGTTGACCAGGGCCTTCCCTCTTGCCTACACAAAAGCATCTTGAGCTGCTCTTAAGTATCCCAGCTCCAGTGGCTATGCCAGTCGACAAGGATCTTTCACAGGTCCTCTGTAATATCTGCCAGCCCCACGCAACTTTCTTGGGTACCCCAGGGCACCTAAATCAGCAATAGACACCCAAGTTTAATTAACTGAATTCCATGCTAGAGTTCCACTGCTGTGATTTAAGGGTCAGATCCAGAATTCTGCAGACAGAAAGGTAAATAATATTTTTAAAAATGTGAAAAACAAGTGGCTTCTGACTCTTTTTATGCTCCAGCCCATGTTTCTACATATCTACCTTCATGTTTTTCTTGCATTCCACAGAGTTTTCATTGTAAGAGTCCCATTAAAAGCAATTCCATATATATTAAAGCCTCACATATCACATATGCAAGAGGTTAATAACCAACAAGGCACTTTTATTTCTTCTTTGTATATAGTAATATTTATTCTGCAAATAGGAAAATGCAAATATACTTAAATGTAAATGTAATCTTTCTATTTGTAGGAGCTGAATGAAAAAGGTGTCAGCATCAGTTGGTTTTATAATAAATTTTATGACATCTAGAAGTTGTGTAGATGGAATGCTGAAGAGTTTTGCTCCAAAATTACCAAGGAAAGCAGAAAAATATAAAATCTATTCTTACCTTTTATCATGCAAGTTCTCAGTAAATGCTGCTAGATTTCATAGTTGTGTAGAAATATTCTCAGGGAGCACACTTTTAAGTAGTAGATCTGAAAAAGATAGTGACATGTTTCTTCTGTTCTACTCCAACAAGAAAAAGATTGACAATTAGCACCTTCTTAATGTCATTTGGAAAGCCAACACTTCAACCATAACCTATATCCTATCAAAAATCTTCAGTTACTTTCAAAGAGCTCTGGAACTGGTCCCAAGAACATAAATGTGCCAAAACTAATAGGTGGGATAAGCTGCTGAATTTAAACTCAATGATTAAATCATTGCAATTTTTTATTGCAACTTTATAGTGTTTTATTGCACTTGACACACAATGGATCCTACCTTGGAAACCTTCCTGTCACTCAGCAGATAAGCAGAGTCACATGCGTTTTCCACAGGTAAGTAAGAGAGCAGCTGTGGACAGCCTGGCTGTAGCCTGGTTGCAGGTAGAAGTAGGAGTTGGGGGGGCGGTCTGGACTTCTAGCATGTGGTAAACTTGTTAAGGGAGGAACACTGAAAAAAAAAGAAAGAAATGCATAAGTGGAAGAAAATGAAAGGAAAGCTGCATATGAGGAGATCAACCAGTCATTTGAGTTGGTAAATCCTAGTTGTTTTTTATACAGTGTTTACCACATGGAAAATGTCTACGCAAATTCACTTCAAAGTTTTGGCTGACTTGGTGTCCCATCACAGGGTGTAAGAAGTGAAGAGGACTGAGAGAGAACCACAATAATTCAAATTTAAGTCTACATTTCAGTGGCAGAGGAAATCCAGAATAATTCAGCAGAGTAACAGCTGCAGAACCTGAACAGAGGATGGAAGGTCAGCAATAACTGATGAAATACCAGCCACATACGAGGTGCTTCATTGATTTTAAGGCCAGAAATAAAATTTGCAATCCACTCTGATTCAGAATTTAACCAAACAACTTCCATGTGAACAATTATTTTCAAAGGTACAGGATTCAATTTCTGTGGCCATAGAAAGGCTATTGCGAGTCACAAAAATAGAGATAATAACTGAAGTGGTGTGTGCAAATCAGGTCATGTAGGATTAGCGCGAACATAGAAAAGAATGGACGAAGATGCAGACCAGAGGGGATTGACAGAAAGCATAAATAAACATTGAAATAATTTAGCAACCTCTTAATCATAGCTCTGTTATAGCAGGGATAGTCAGAGAGTTGTTAGCATTTGTACGTTCATACTTTTAGAGAAAAATAACCTTTTGACAAAATATAGAAGTACATCATGAAGAGCAAATTATTTTATTTACTTGGGAGCCATAAGGAGATAATGCATTGTTTTTCAAATTACATGCTAACATGAAAATTGCTCTACCAAAAAAGACCAGGGGTTCATCTGGTTCAGCTGGTTGCTTCTGGCATCAGGAGGAGTAAAAACATGCCATGTAATGCACCCAGACTGCTGTACAAAGCTGTACCACAGGGAGAAAATCTCAGCCCCTGCCTGAGCTGGCAGATGTGTTTTGCCTTCAAGCTGGAGTCCAATTCAATTTCTCTAGCACTCTTTATTCCACTTGTTGTCTTACATTTTCTTTAAGTCTAGACTGGAATGTTTTAAAGTATCTCTTCTCATGTAATTTCTGTGTTGGTTCAGGGTGGGTTTGAGTTTGCCTCTGGGACAGAGCTGGACAAAGAAGATGGATTTTAAATCAGAAACTACTGATAAGGACTATGAACCCATTGTTTGCCACTGGGCACAGCACTTTGTTGGCATTTCACTGCCTAACTCAGAAGAACATCTCCCATCATAGGATTAGACAAACCCATCACAGTTAGGACAGTTTTCTGGTCCCTTATTTCAGTTCTGCATAAGGCTGGACCTTTTCAATGGTGGGTAGCATCTGTCTTTTTAACCCAGGTTGCTACTGTACATGTCACCCAGGTCTGCTAATATTTCATAAGGAGTCGAAGAAAACATTTTTTATTGGTTTTATTGTATTCTGCTGAAAGGTGCAGCTGGAAGTGGGGGTTTCCAATGAAATATGTCCATTCCCATTAAGTGTTTCAACAGAAAAATGGCTGCAGATTTTTTTTCTGACAAAAACTTCCAAGTGAGTTGTTTTGATGCATTTCACTTTGATTGTTTACTTTAATAAAACAGTGAGCTAATAATGGGTTATATCGTATATAGCATTTAATGTTAAATAAGCTGCACTGTGTTTAATATTGAATGGCAACATTAAAGGCAAACCAAACTGAATCTAAGTGATACTATCGAAATAAAATACCTTAATGGTCCCTGAATGGAAATTTTGGCAAATTTTAACAGTAGATCTTGTGCAAATCTGCACAGAATGTAAGTAGAGATATGAGAAGATATTCCAAGTTACAGTAGCAAAAATAGTAATCACCAGTTCATCCTAGGGCCTTGGAGCTCTAGTTAAGAGCTGGGCTAGGCTCTATAGAAAATGAAACAGAACGAAAAGCCAAATATATTAGAACCTATTAGTAGAAAAAAATACAATTGATGGAGACAGGGTATACAAAAATAATTAGACAGTCTCATCCAGCATGACAGGAGAATTGCCTTCACTCACTATCACCCTAACTGTTGTCATAGCTACTCTTCGTAATGCACTGGGTTTGCACCTTTTTGTGCCAAAGTAATGGTATTGATTTCCATTACATGTTAAGTTTTCAGCATAAAGAATTCAGAAAGAACTAAATTTCTTCTCTGTAACCTATGCAACTTTTCTCTTTTCCATTAGAAATGCCTGGCTTATGTGTCCTGCTGCACGACAAAATGACAACATACAACTGCTGACCCCTCTTCACATCAGCCAGTACTGTGCCCACTTCCAGGTGTTACCTATAGAAAAAAACCAACATCTGGAATTCATGTTAGAAAGTAAGGGCTAAATGGACCAACAAATTAAAGGTCTTTCTCAGCCAGGTCCATAGATTCTTTCTGGATGTTGTGCTGAACTGAATCCTGGTTTTGAACTTTTACTCAAAAATGCTTTGTGCCACTAATGTACAGCTAGTTTTGCAAGTAGCCCCATCATCACACTGACTTCAGACAGGAGCATTACTGGTCCGTGGCAGAAAAAGGTACTTTGAGAAATGGTGCACTGTTCCTGTCCCACAGTTACCTGTTTCATATTTGCCATGTGTTCCAGGAACATATTCCAAGAAAACTGCCAAAGTATATGTCAGCCAGGCTGTGAGAAAAATGGTCTTTTGTATTTGAATCAAATGCAGCAAAATATTACTGAGGTGTTCCTGAAAACAAAACGAACTTCAAGCTACTCTGGCTTTTCATGCTTTACAAAAAGTGTGTGCGTTCCTTGCAGAGCAATAACCCTTGAAGGTCAAATCTCCTTCCTCAGGCCTCCTATAGATCATTCAAGGATGGAGACTGGACAATCTCTTTGGGTAACTTGTGCCTCTTCCTCACTGCCCTCATGGAGAAAGTGTTCGAGGATGAGCGTCCCTTCTTTCAACTTATGCCTGCTGTCTCTTATCCTTTCTTCCTGCACCATCTCCCCAGTGATCTCCTCATGGGCACAGGGAACTCCTGTAAGGTTTGACACTCCCCCCAAGCCATTTCTGCTCCAGGCTGAACAAGATCAGCTCCACCAGCCTCTCTTCACAGGGCAGGTGCTCCAGCCCCACCACTACAGGAGCCTCCCTTGAACTCCACCTGGCTGATTTGTGTCTGTCCTGTGTTGGGTAGGTGGTCTAATCAGTACTGAATGGAGGGAGAGAATGACTCCCCTCAACCTCTGGTTCTGCCCCTGTTCATACAGCCCAGGCTACCGTTGGCCATTGTTGCTGCTAGGACTTGCTGTGGGCCCATGTCCTGTTTGCTGCCCACTAGGACTCTCCACAGAGTTGCTCTCCAGGTGGTGGGTCCCACCCTGTGTGGTTGCACAGGGCTCTTCGATCCACAGGGCAGAACTTAGCACTGGCTGTTGCTGAATTTCCTGAAGTTTCTGTTGGCCCATTCTTCCAGGCTGGCTGGGTCCCTCTGAATTACACACCCACCTGCCAGTGAACAAACAGGTCCCCCAGTTTGTTGTCATCTGCAAACTTGACAAAAATGCACACCGTCATCAGCACCCAAGTCCAAATAGATGGATTTTACATCACTTCTCCAGTTCATAACACAACAATAAGGTCCACCTGGCTCTCACCTTTTCCAGGCTCAGCTCCTGCAGGGGTGGCTACCTGCAATTTCAGGCTATGCATCCCATATGTTTTTGATTTGGGTGCCTGTTCTGTGTTGCATCCAAAATCCTCTTTCACACTGGAGTATGGCTGTACTCCCACATGTTTCTTTCGTATCTGTTTTGTCCCCAAATGTGTTTATTCTAATGTTCTCACCACATGATAATTTCTGCCATATGTCGCAGTGAAGCGAGAGCTGTGCTTCCTCCGCGTGGGTGCCAGTGGGTGCCAGAGGCACACTTCCACTGCATGTTCATGCTCGAGGAGAAGCTCACACACTAGATGTGTCAGAGGCAGCTGCCCACAGAGACATAGGAGGCTCCAGAGAGGCATACTGCTGGAAGCACGATGCAAATCAAACCCCTCTCCAGGACTTCCCTCTGCTGTTGGGCTGAGCATGATAGCACCATGTGGAACACGCATGGAGCCATTGACCAGGTCTTAATGGTACAAGTGTTTTGTGCTGGGACATGGCATCTCCTGATCATCCTCAGCAGGATCTCTTCCAGCCTCTGATGCAGAGTAGCAGAGTCATTTCAAGCACACACAGCAGCGATCAGACTGAGCAAGAGGACTGCTCACAGGGTGAGGTTTCAGGGTAGGACTTGTTTCCCCCAGCTTCAGCCACCTGAACATTCGGTCTCTAGTCTAAGCCGGCCATTAGGATCCTACTATGCTAATGGAGAGAGAAGACAAGAGAAGGAGACTGAATTTATCCTTCCTCCCCTCTTTCAGGATAGAATGGATCATCCCCTGGAAGTCCCTCTCTCCCCACTGATCAGAGGAGACCAAACATGTCTAGATTCTCTTTTGGTGGCTAAATTTGGAAGATGATACTCCTGGCATTCTTCAGGCTGTGTAGGGGCAGTATATAGTCAATGAATGAGGTTTTTTACTAACACTGCAAAAATCAGAGATCCGATGGGATCAAGGGGAACTCTTCATGGCACTGCTGTCTTTCATTCACCTTAATCCTCTTTAGTCCTCAAGCAGGCTATTTGGTTTGCAAGCTTTTTGGAGCCAGGACCTGGCTCCTATCTGCTGGTAAAGCAGCTGGCACATGGTTAGTCCTGTACAAACAAGCAATAATAAAGCTTTTTAGAAGCAGATGTTTGGAATCTGTTCTCAGATGAAAATGGCTCAGTCTAATTTAATGCAATTCAAATAATGTGTTACATACAATTATCTCCATATGACTGTTGTACTCCTCATTAATTAAAAGGGGACTTAGGGAATTTATTACACACTACGTCAATCTGGCCTCACAGGTAGACTTTTCCATACAAATGGCTATGGGTGTCAATCGTGATCTTACTAACATCCATTGTGAAAATGTCACTGAATGCAGTGGGAGGCATATTTGGTTCTCTTCACACAGGGATGACTGTGAATATTCCCTTCTCTCTTTAATATGAACACAACCACAGAAATATTATTCCGACAGTGAGAAAGCTCCAGATACCGATAGCTTTATGTGATTTTGTTTGAGAAAACCCATAACAATCTATTGTCATTTAGTCAATTATTCTATCACCTAATGACCCCTCCCCATCCAAAAAGGGGAATCGTGGAACACAAAGAAACACAAGGGTTGAAATATAAATAGATTTAATAGATTAAGACTAAATAATTAACAATAATACTAAAGAACCAGCACTAATCGCGATACTGATATAAGATATACAAGAATTATGCTCAGCCAATTCTCTCAGCAGGAAGCTGTGCACTCCCAGCAGGGACAGCAAATGGCGGACACTGGGAGCACAATGGCTTCAGGAGGAAGGGAAGGCCTCAGGGGTCCGGCACTGGGGCAAGGAGTTGTCTGAAACCACCACCATCAAGGGAGAGAGAGCTACGCAGCAAACTTTTCTAATTTATATTGAATGTGACGTTCATGGTATGAAATAATCCTGTTGGCTAGCCTGGGTCAAATGCCCAGGCCTTGCTTCTCCTTGTCTCTGCACCTGGCAAGGCTCAAAAACACTTACCTTGGATCCCACAGAGCCTGGCTGGCTAGAAAGTAAATATTTTTACAAATTCAGACACTAGAGTCTTCTAAAAGTGCAATTTTCCCCAGCATTAGAAGAAAAGTTAGTCCTGTGTCTCTCAACCCAGGACAGACTTTTACAGTCTTTAAAGATCAAGTATCAGTACTTTATCACTGATGCTGTTTCTGTCACTTCATAGACAGATCATACAGCTCCAGAGCTGCTACACTGATCATCAGTGGGCATCTCAGACAGCAGAAAGCAAAGATGTGAGATAGGTGATATTCAATCCACCCATACCACATTTCACCATGGATTTTAAAACACTGACTCACATGTTCGCTGGTGAACTGGAAATGATTGTCCCTTTGGTCACCCATCTGGACCAAACAGGTTTTTATTGTAATCAGACATTCTAGAGACAATATTAGCAGATTGTTTAACCTACTGGAATTTAGTAAAAAAGAATGAACTACATGCTTTCAACATAACATATCTAGGAGAGGAGATTATATATTTATATGCACACTCTAGAATACATCAATTATAGAAATTCAATGTAACAGAATTTTCAGTTCAGCTGAGACCAACTCCTACACTTCCATCATTCCCATGCAGCCATTCAGAGAGGGACATACCAGATCTATGTGTCCTTCATCACCCCAAGCCATGGTCTACCTTCTTTGCTAATTCATTGCTGAGGATATATTGTAAGTCAGCTTAGCTTGTGGCTTTAAGGACCCAGGCCTCCCTTTAACAATCACTTCTGTTTATAACTGCATTCATTTCAGTGAAGCTATTGCTGATTAACATCAGTGTAAGTCAGAGAGGAATCAGAGCTAGCTTCAATTTTCTACTATGATTACCTACAGATTCAGAGCTACAGATAGAAAAATACATGCAGAAACACTGCTTCTGGAGTGTCTTTAGATTTGTAATTTCTGGTGAAGAAGCCTGGACACTGTTTCTCTGGCCTGCCAGGTTAAACTTGCTTTACTTAGCAGAGAGGTCCGCATCCCAATTCTGGTTGTGACAAGTTCTGGTCAAAACTTTGTGGGACAGGCTTCTCCCAGAAAAAAATATTTTGAAGAAACCAAATTTGTTCATGAAATCTCATTCATCTAGCACCATATCTTGTGCTAGGATGAAATGTTTTCAATATAGAGGAAAATACTCAAAGACATCAATACTGAAAACAGCTGCATCTCTTGATATTGCACAGTGCTTATCCTTTTTTCTTACTCAGAGTATGGCACCATATCATTAAAACATGAAGAGGAAACCATGTCATTTACAGACCAAAAATGAGGTGTTTCAAAACAATATCAAATGAATTTAATAGTTTATTTTATGTTACGTATAATAAGGTATGTTCAGAATTTATGCAGTTCCAAGCTCAGAATAAAAACAAATACCACAGTGAGAAAAAGCCCCTTAGATGGGAATTCTGCATTTTGACCAGCTCTATTAATAGCCCTGGAGTCTTCAGTAAGCTTGGGCTGTGGGTCAGAAAAGCTAGGATTATCACCAGATGGATTTGGAAAGAAAAACG
Organism: Gallinago undulata; assembly: GCA_026546715.1. Taxonomy (NCBI): domain Eukaryota; kingdom Metazoa; phylum Chordata; class Aves; order Charadriiformes; family Scolopacidae; genus Gallinago; species Gallinago undulata. The sequence goes on along the minus strand of JAOTQQ010000001.1, from coordinate 188,235,409 downwards.
GAGCCTGAATATTAGCAATTATTAACTAATTGGAAAGCTCATTACACTGGCATAGCATGTCAGAGAAACTTAAGAAAGATCTTTCTCTTGCAGCACTGAATATATGGTTGGACAAAATCACTTGGCAAACTCTGGTACAGGCAAGAAGACAATCTGACAGATTAATTCATCATAGCAAAACATTTCCATTTCTACTATCTGTCCCTCTTAGTGAAAATTAGATGCTGGGTTCTATCAAGAAGACTGAATTTGATCTAACTGCTGCCAAGCCTTTTGGAGTTTCATAATTTCAGCTTTCAAAACTACTTAAGCTAATTCAAGAAATCTCCCAAACCTGAACGTTGCCTTTCATCTTCCAGAGGAAACAATTCTGAGCATTGCATGAGCAGTATTTTCAGCTCCAAGGTTTGAACTCACTGCAGTAATTGGAAATGCGAAGTTCTTAAAGTGAGCTGAAGTGTGCTGCTTGACCCTTTGCTCTCTGCAGCCTGTTTCCACATATGCTCTTCCAGATACACAAAGTCTGTGCCAAATTCTCCAGTCCTACCATGCACTGGAAACGTAGCACTTCTACTGCGAAGAATGGCATGGCTGCTGTTCTGTATTAGCGGTTTCAACCAGCAGTTCTTTTCAGCAGCTGTTTACCACTACCGAAGTAGCAAAGTTATTTGTTACACATTAACTGTTTGCATGATGAAATATAAGGATAATTGTTCATTTTCTTTTATTCCATCATATGTTTCCAGTTTCTATGGTGAAAACCATGTGATGCCAACAGTAAATTCCTTGCTAAAGTTAAAATATATTCCACTCCCAATTTTCCAGAAACTCAATATGATCATATTGTGCTGCATGAAATGAAAACTTGATTTCCTGAAAACAAGAAAGTGCTAGAGGTCCCAAATAATTTAATTTTTTGTGGTTGGTTAGAAGATTCCATTCCCTGCAAACTATGGTCTGGCCAGTGGCTCCCACAGCTTTGCTACCTCTGCATTGGATTGTGAATATGTGTCACAATATCACCAATACTGTTAATGAAGTATGTTAAATAAAGAATACATTGGATGTGACTCTTTCAGGACTTGGGAGATTCAAGCTAGCACATAAGCTTCACAATTGAGATACCCTCAGCCACGCTAGTGCTAAGAAACAAATCCAACCATCTTCACTCTCCCACACTGCCTCTCCTAGGCTTCCCCGGAGTAATAAATCTGAAATCAAGATCCCAGATGGGTCTCTAAGGCACACGGGAGCCTGCACCTACTGCTAGATGAAGTCGCTGGCTGACACTTCCTGTCTGTAGCACAATAAAACTTAGGAAAGTAAGAATAAACTTCTCTGTACAGGACAGGGGGGGGGGGGGGGGGGAACCAAACCCCACACCCCCCCAACCAAACCCCAGACTTCCTCAGAAGACAGCGCTAAACATTGAGGTGCACTTGCATTGAAACTAAAGACAGTCCCCAGCCTCTCTGCCTGCTGCTCCCAAGGCAGAGCACATTTCTTTGACCCTGTCTCCTCCAAAAAGAGCCACATGCATGCATACTGATACATCTTCTTTAGACATTCAAAATTAAACCACCCCCAGGAAAATTTTCTTCAACTGTAAGGAACAGAAAAAGTGTATGACATATTAGTCATGTCAAAGAATTAGCTCCTAGAAGATGCTGTGCTGTTGAGAAATTAGCATAGCACAGCATAGCATAGCGAAGAAGGCGAGGCAAGGCAAGGCAAGGCAAGGCGAGACAATGTTTGGCTGATTTCAAGCTAAAATCAGCTCAGGTCCTCCCTAAATATAACTACAATTTCTTTATTTTCACTTCCTATCTTAAACTATGATTCATTACAAACAAGAGGAGAGGTCTATCCCAAAAGTGAATTCATTAAGGAAACAAATAATTTTTACCATGCCTTGCCTATGTTGGCAATGGCAATGAGCTTTAATGTTATTTTTTTAAAATCCAAATACTGGTAAAATACTAATACATCTGCATGAAGAACAGGTTCCTTGTTTATGTGAGGAAATGTTATTAATTTATCTGTCCAGCTACATCAGCCTTAATTCTAGGAATACGAAGGCTTTCAGCTGCATTATTACAGTTATAGCTGTAGCTATTACCTTTGTTAAATGTCATTTTGCACCGGTCAGGTTAGTTTCATACCAGCTGAGGCATTTGCTTAAACAGCTATACTCTTACAGAAATCACAGTGCTGAACATTTCTCCACGTGTGGGCTGGTGTAAGAAGCCTGTTATCGTAGACAGCTCAGCGGTGTTCCTGACATTTTTCAATAGCTGCTAAGAATAGGACATCTAAAGCCACTTCCTTCAGTTCCCTGTTTGGGAAGGCAGGGAGGTGATGACAACGATCTAGAAAGCCACAAGAAGTCGCTTTCAACTCTGTTTTAATTGGACTCCAAAACAGCACAGGCAACAGTAAAGAAAAGGTAATGAAAAGCCCAGTATATATGCTAATGTACAAGAAAATGTAAAAAGGTCTGCTAAAATTGCAGATAAATAAAGATGAGTTGTAAGGGAGAGAGATGCGAGCGGGAGGCTGGGTGGAGAGCCCAGAGATGTGGGTTTCCTCTGGGGCAGCTTGGGGGGGACCTCAACAAAAGTGACTTCACTGCTCTGTGCCTTGGACCTCTTATTTGTCAATGGATTTAAATGACCTTTTCCTTAAAGCACTTTCAACCTAAGAAGAAACAAAGTTATGTAAGAACTAGGCATTAGTAAGTTATTACTCATCCGCAGCAAATTTGTGATGCAATCTTCACGTGTTTCTTGAGACAATAGTAGCAGTTGCTGCCAAACTGACCATGAAAGCATGTAACGATAACTTTTCTTTACCAACAAAATCACAGAATCATAGAATGGTGTGGGTTGGAAGGGACCTTAAAGATCACTTGGTTTCAACCCCCCCGCTACGGGCAGGGACACCTCCCACTAGAGCAGGTTGCTCAAAGCCCCATCCAACCTGGCCTTGAACACTTCCAGGGATGGGGCATCCACAACTCCTCTGGGAAACCTGTTCCAGTGTCTCACCACCCTCACAGTAAAGATTTTCTTCCTAGTATTTAATCTAAATCTCCCCTCCTTCAGTTTAAAACCATTACCCCTCATCCTATCACTACACTCCCTGATAAAGAGTCAGGGAGCCATGTAAGCCTGTTCATAGGAGCACCCCAATTACTAATTTCTGTACATCAAGCTCCGTCATTCCCCACCAGTGCAACTTCATAGATACAAGCAAGCAGAGAGAGGAAGGCTTTGACCTCCTCGGCTCCTCCTGCACTACACAGTGCCAAGCTTTTCTTCAGGGCATACTCAGAGCTGCTGAGCACAGCAGTTACCTGCTGGGTCCAATTTTATAAGTTACGTGCTCACAGCTTGGATGGGTCATTCGTTTCAGTCCCTTCTTGTCCCCCCTCGACTCCATTTCTGCATTGCAGTGACACAATGTGGCTCTCCCCACTCCATTATGGGCCAAGCTCCTTGCAGAAGGTGAGAGGCAGGAAACTCTGCAGGTGTCTGACTGACCGTTGCAGCAAGGGCTCCAGCAGGAAAGTTTGAAATATGGGGATAGAAGGAGATGGAGAGAAGCAGAAAGAAATAAGGTAGCAATTCCAGTGCAGGGCATGAGGAACCTGGTACAAGGATCCAGATCAGAAGCAGCCAGATGGAAATGGAGACTAGGAGCACGGTAAGGGAGTATGGAGAAATTTAGTCCTGAAGAGGCAGCACTTCATCAATTCAGTGCCAACCACAGCCCTCCAAAGGAAGCAAACTTTCCTCCAGCCAGCAGCCCTACTGATTTCAATGGGATTCAGAAAGTGGGTACAGCTATAAGCCCTGAACTCTCCTTGAATTATTTATTATCACAAATAGTCTGTAAGGAACAGACTGTGCCATCTCATAGCGCTGCTCCACAAAGATCAAAGTCTTTAGAAAGAATCCACCTGCAGATTTTGGAAGGCAAGTCTGGGTGTTAGATGAAAGCTCGTTTTGTCAGAGTAAAGTGAAAGGAACAAGTGGGAATTTATTGTCTGGTGAGAGCCGGTATGGGAAGCTGAAATATTAAGACTAACAGTAACTTTGTTTTAAACAATTAACAGCAGGACTTTTTCACTAACCTTCTGTGCTTTGAGGATTGAACACTACAGATAATGACACAGCGCATTGAAAAGCACCACACACGAAAAATTAGGAAAAGAAAATGCCCTTTGAGCAAAGGAAAGGCTGGGGAGCTTTACTCAGGAAGTAAAATCACAGCCTTGGATCACCAGTTCAGCAGAAGGAAAGCAATGGGTAGGAAAAAAAGCACAGATCTTAACCATGCCAAATGTACCCAGAGAAGCTGTGGATACTCCATCCCTGGAAGAGCTCAGGGCCAGGGTGGATGGGGTTTGAGCAACCTGGTCTAGTGGGAGGTGTCCCTGCCCATGGCAGGGTGTAGAACTTGATGATCTTTAAGGCCCTTTCCAACCCAAACCATTCTATGGTTCTAAGAAATTACACCCTTTGTGTCAGAAAATGGCTCTACCTATTCTGTAGCTGTGATGGCTCAGAAGCAAATATTTTTCAATTAGAAATTCATAATCTACTATATAAAGCATATATAAGAGGACAATAGCTGATATCTGCTACATAGAAGCTCCTTTAAAATATTATAATTCATACAGTGGGAATAAAAGTCTTCTGATAGTCTTTTTGATTTAAGTGACATATGCTCAATTTTTTATGCTGCCAGCACTAAGCGATGCCTAAAATTTCTAAAAATATGTATGTCACTTTCCTAACTCATGGAAAAGGTGGAAAAAAATCTATATTAGGCTTCATCTTGACACAGAAAATAAAGCTGAATATAGAAAAGGTTGCTCCAATTGGAGTGGCTGCTCCAGAAAAAGTGCTTGTGCATTGATTACAGTTCTTACAGCAAATGTCTTGACCATGAAACTCATCTGCTTGAAAGGGCTGGTTTCACAAAGATTGTTATGCACAAAATTGGTTATGAGAATGAATTTAAGTAGAAAGACATGAATGCCCTAATGAAGAACAAGGCTCTCCTGATTAGCAAATCAGCTTGGCTTAAAGGGAAAGTAAAGCCAGGATAATGGTAGCAATGCAAATAACATTATGTGGTTTTTAATATATTAAAAAACAGAAAATTAAGAAAATTAAGAAGGAAAGCTGTACTGAGTTTGCACGGCAAGGTATTGGTATCCGGGGAGCTACATGAGTGGCTTCTGTGAGAAGCTGCCAGAAGTTTCTCCCATGTCCAATCAAGCCAATGCCAGCCACCTCCAAGATGGACCCACTGCTGGTCAAGGCTAAGCCCACCTAGGATAGGATAGTTAAGAAAGGGGAAAGGAAACCTGCTGCAGAACAGCAGCCAGAGAAAGGAGTGAGTACATGTGAGAGGAACAACTCTGCAGATCCCAAGGTCAGTGAAGAAGAGATTCCCCTGCAGCCCATGGTGAAGATCATGGTGAGGGAGGCTGTCCACCTGCAGCCCATGGAGGACTTCATACTAGAGCAGGGGTATGCCCAAAGGAGGCTTTGACCACGTGGAAAGCCTGCGCTGGAGCAGGCTCCTGGCAGCTCCTATGGACCCCTGTACAGAGGAGCCCACACTGGAGCAGGTTTGGTGGCAGGACTTGTGACCCCATGGAAGAGATCTATGCTGCAGCAGTCTTTTCCTGAAGGAAAGCACCCCATGGGGGAAACCACGTTGGAGCAGTTCATGAAGAACTGCAACCTGTGGGAAAGGGCCCACATTGGAAAAGTTCTTGTAGAACTGTCTCCTGTGGGAGGGACCTCAACACTGGAGCAGTCCTCCCCCTGGGGAGGAAGGAGAGGCAGAGACATGTGATGAATGGACCACAGCACCCATTCCTCATCCCCCTTTCCCACTGGGAGGAGGAGGCAGAGAAAAGAGGGAATGAAGTTGAACATGGGAAGAAGGGAGGGGTGGGGGAAGGTGTTTTCAAGATATGGTTTTATTCCTCATTACCCTAGTCTGATTTGATTAGTGAGAAATTAAATTAATTTCCCCAAGCCAATTCTGTTTTGCCCATGATGGTAATTGCTGAGTGATCTCCCTGTCCTTATATCCACTCACGAGCCTTTTGTTATATTTTCTCTCCCCATCCAGCTGAGGTGGGCACCTGGCATCCAACCAGGGTCAACCCACTACAAAAGCAAAGCCACAGAGACACTTAAGTGAGCTTATGAATATTATACTGAGTTTTAAGTATCTCAAGTATAACACAAACTTCAGAAATCATTAAATTCCTGTACCATATATAAATGTTAGTCTTGGACAATTACAAAAAGTAGGCAAAAGTATTCAGTAAATGTTTCCATTCTTCACTGGGGAAAAGAAAATGCATTGATATCAAATGATGACAACTGCTTTTATTTCAAGAGCAAAAAGTGACAATGACAATCAGCAGTTATTAAAGTCAAGCATTTATTTAAGCATATCCGCCTATATGAACTCAAGCCCAGGAGTTTTCTGGATCATTCATGCTGAGGTTTTTGATTCAATCTTTAAGAAATGTGGACATGAAAAGGCCTAGGGTCTTTTAAAAAATTCAGAGAAACAGTGTTGTGCTGGCATGACCTGTGCACTTACAAGCTTGTTAGCTTGACATTGATCCCCAGAAAGATAAGAATGCATGTGACATGTACTCACTTAATACAGAACGACAGAAGTTAATGCAATCTTTGAATATCAACATGGATTTATAGAAAACAGATTTGGTGAAACAGCTGAATGAAATTTTTTCACCGGATTATGTGTTTGAATGATAAAAAGACTATTGCTGATGTAATAACAAACAGCAGTCTTATGTAAGCAAGTTGACTTAAGACTGCATGACATTTTAAACAAAATAGAACTACACAATATCAACATGGCATGTATTATGTGGACTAAAAGCTGCCAAACTGATAAAAGCATAATCTCCCAATTTACCAAGAAGGACATTTTAGATAGATTTGATCATCATTTTCAATGCCTCCAGAAATGTCATAATGGGCTTCTGTGACAGTCCCTTCTACTTTTTTCATTATGCTGAAAAAACACATGTAATGAGGAACCAATAAGAGGAATCTGAAGTTAAAAGCATGAGCAATTAACCATAGGAATGTCTCCCTGAGGGTCATAGTGGAGTCCTCCTCTATACATATTTGAAAATTGGGACTGATCACTTTTCCAAAGATGGTGCTCTGGATCAGACATACATGAAGTCAGCAAAATCCTACGACTTGTGGTAGGAAAAGGTCAGACTAGAGGATGGCCCATCTGGCTTTAATTTATATATTGTTGCTGTCAGAGCATTTTCCTGGGTAAATCCAAAGACTCCTTGTGGAGAAACAGGCAGAAACACAGAGATAAGGGAAGAATCATCAATAACTAAGTGAATTTTGGTTCTGGCTTCAGCAGAGGCAAGATTAAGCAACTGATAGTCTGTCTACCCTGACCTCCAGGTCTGCTGCATTGCCATTAGTTCCAGCAAGCAAAGGTGCAGAGACAGCTTCATGAGTCTGCACGCAGTCCCTGCTGTCCACAGGGCTCTCCGAGAGGGCAGAGACACTTTCCCAGAGAAATCGCTTGGATCAGACCACGGAAATTACTAACAATATTAGTTCTACTTTTCTTTACTCTGCAACAGAATTATAGGCCTGTCTTGCAATTTTGAAATTTTAGAATACACACATCCAGATACATAAAGGCACATTCAAACAAAGAGAGCATTAAAGGACCGTGAACAAAGTCAGTATCAAAAGGGCATATTCTCACCTGAGAGGCAGGTAATGACATTAGCAGGAAGGATTCTCATAAAGGCATGAAGAGAAATCACTTGTGCTTGTACACAGGAATATCCACGGACAAAGCTGAGTTGGAGGACAGTCAGACTGCATGAAATATACCCTTGTGCCTAAAGCTATGCAAAACCTACTCATTCTTTAAGCTTATTTGAGAGTCTAAATGGGATATAAGAAACTCTAAGTCCCATGCTGAACAGACCTCAAAATATAGAATCATAGAATCATTTGGGTTGGAAAGGGACCTTAAAGATCATCGAGTTCTCAATCCCCTTGCCATGGGCAGGGACATCTCCCACTACACCAGGTTGCTCAAAGCCCCATCCAGCCTGGCCTTGAACACCTTCAGAGATGGGGCATCCACAACCTCCCTGGGCAACCTGTTCCAGTGCCTCACCACCCTCACTGTAAAGAACTTCTTCCTAATATCTAATCTAAATCTCCCCCTTTCCAGTTTAAAACCGTTGCCCCTTGTCCTGTCGCTACAATTCCTCGTAAAGAGTCCCTCTCCAGCTCTTCTGTAGGCTCCCTTCAGATATTGATAGGCTGCTAGGAGGTCTCCCCGGAGCCT
>JAOTQQ010000001.1:188166140-188211846 GCA_026546715.1 Gallinago undulata | reverse complement strand
AATGTCTTTCTTGTGGTAGGGGGCCCAAAACTGGACACAGTACTCAAGGTGGGGCCTCACCAGTGCTGAGTACAGGGAGATGATCACCTCCCGGGTCCTACTCACCACACTGTTCTACCATCCAGCAGGTCAACACTCCCACCCAACTTGGTGTCGTCTGCAAATTTGCTGAATGTGCATTCAATCCCCTCGTCCAGATCATTGATAAAGATGTTGAAGTGAACCGGCCATTTATATGTAGAAATATACCTTGGAAGCAAAAATATGTTCATGGCACTGCCCTCATGCTTACATTTTTCTCATGGAGAACAATTAAAAATTGTGTCCATGAGAGACAGAGAGAAAATAGAGAAGACAGGAGAAGAAAGAACTGTTACAATCACAGACTGACCAAATTGCTTCTGGCATTTCAAATACTTTGTTAAGTTCAATGCATGAAGGGGAAATTACTGGCATACGAATTTTCAAACTAACCACTAGTTTTCATGAACTTCATTCATATAGAGAGAAGCTCAGTTTAAACTAACTTGGCCTTTGTTTCTTCGGAGGTGTTGAACATTAAGGTTTCACACTGATCTGAATCTGTGCTATGGATGCTGTACCCTTTTGAAAACCAGTCCCATACTGGCCAAACAACACCTCTATTTACATCTGAATATGTGTTCCTTGATGTGTAGCACATAATCAGATTGTTTCTTCCAGTGCACAAAGAAAGAAAGGTAAAGAATCTTACTGGAGTTCAAAGTATTCATGGGTTTGATTCACAACTCAGTTGTTGAGCTGGGAAAGACTTTCTCTTCCAAAGAGAAGCTTGGCCTCATTAATGCTGACATTAATCCTTGACAGCAGAAAGGAAGGACTGGTTCCTTAATTTAAAGCAGATCTATTGATTGCATTCATAAACAAGAAGGAAGAGCATGACCTTTATCCTCCCTTTTGATCTTAAAAAGGCAAAATAAAACAATTCTGTTGACCTAAGCTGTGCAAGGTTTGTGGGTTGGGGTACCGCACTGTAACCACCCAGCCCATCTCCCTGATACAAAATCCGTTATTGATTGCTCATGGTCTTGATGGATTGACTTTGATTTTCTCTTTCCAAGTGAAACCTTATATGCTGCCTGGAAAAGAGTCCAATAGCTTGTTTAACTGTGCAAGGAATAGCTTTGGGGTGGAGGCTGCACTTCTTGCCAACACCAATCGCCTTGTGGAAAGCTTTCTGGCTTAAGAAGCACTGAATGCTTCAACACCCATGGCAGCTTTTGCTCCTCTTTCTTAAAAGATGTTTAATCTACACTTGGGCAGGTACTTTAAATGGGGTGGGACGTCTTACTGGGGAATGGAAGAACAACCTTATGAAAACAACCCAAAAGCCTCTAAGAGTCTTTTCTTAAGGTTGCAGATGATAATCCTCTATTTTTGGCATGACAGAGGGAAGGCAAGTCCAGCATTTACAGAGTTTGCTATTTCACATCACAGCTGACCTCCATCCACAATACATACTCAAAGCATATTTGTTGTTTCTGAAAGAATTATGTCTGACAGGAGAAAAGAGCTGTCTCTTGAAAATTCAGGGTAGCTATTCATCAGAAGGGATGTCAAAAGCTTTAATCATGACCATTCAGCCAAAGCCTTCCTTCTGACAAAGAACATTTTCTTTAATGATGCAGATAAAGATGACAGACTAGACCGATAGCTGTTGTTCAGTTTCATGCTGTTAATATTTACCGTTATGGATAAAATCACCCTACATTTTCAGGCATTCATAGTTTCTGTGTAATGAAAATTGCAGAAATTTGAATTTAAAGGATTTTTTTTTCTATATCTCTTCATCTGAAAGGGAATAAAATCATAGTGGTATTTTGGAGTGATTTGGTGAAGGCTGGCCCTTCAATCCTTTGCTGTGGTATGAACAGAAAACCCAGCTCAAGGTAGCATCACTTTATTCAGTTTTGCTCCTCTATTCCTGCTTAAACTAACAGAGAAGGGGTCCAGTATGCTGTAGGTCAGATCTGTAGTAAAGGAAGATAGAAGAGAGGGTCACAGAGTGGGTCAGATATTCTCATAAAAGCACTTTAATTTCCAGGGCACCCCTTTGGCTGCCCATGTCTTGTGATTTTTCTGTAGAAATTGCTGATGTGTATAGACATTAGGAATGCTTTCATTGTTTTGTTTCTTTGAGCATAAAACATTTGTTTAAGGTAACACAAGACAGAACTAAAGAGTATTTTTTTCATAGAGATACAGACTATAAAGGATGTCCGGGGTCACTGGTCTTACCTTCTCTGCAGTATATGTTCCATTAAAGACCTTCATGAAATGGAACAAGTTTCACCTTTAAATTAATTTTGTATTTTGCCTCCAGTGGTCTTGTTCCAGAGCCTCCTTTCTGCAATGGCAAAAAATATCCTTCTCATTTCCCAATTAAATGTATTCTTGCAGCAGGATAGGGAGCAGGTAAGCAGCTGAAGAGGTAGAGGAGGGTCTGTGGAACCTTGGTAGTGAGGTGGGCTAAGGTTTTCCTTTCTCCTGAAAAGCACAGGAGAAAAACTGTGAAAATCTCCCCATCTACATCCAAAGCCTTGCACAGCACACAGAAACTGATGTCTCCCATCACCTTGCCCACATCTGAAGTTCCCCACCAAGTACGACTAGCCCTCCCAGTCACCCAACTTAACCAATGCCCCATAGAGAGACACTAGCCTGTTATTTGACTGAAAGCTTCTTCTAATACTTTCTTTAGCCCTACCTCCCGCAACCCCACAAGAAGTGGCCAGCCCTCCCTCACCTCCCCAGCCTCCCCTTGTCCCACCACAGGACCCCAACGTCTCCCCTGAGGTTTCCTGGTGCCCATCCTTTCCTGCTCTTCTGTGACAACTTCTCTAGCATTACTGCAAAACTGAATTACTGCCTGAAGCACCCTATTTCCAGAAACATAATATTTTGTCTGTGTGACTGAGAATTTTCAAGGCAAGACTATGTCTTGTGCCAAAATTGTCAATAATGTTTAAATAATCTGGTTTCTTCTCCAATATTTATGTCGCTCTTTCTTTTCCTCCCCTCCTTTCTGCCACCTCCAGTTAAATTATGAAGATTAATAATGTCCACTTGCTAACTTCAGTTCACTAGAAGAAACCAAGCTCTTTTTATTTCTCTCAGAGAAGATCCTTTCTATTCCTTCCATCGTGCAAACAACCCTTCCCTGTATCTGCTCTTCTGCAATTAACTCTTCCTTGAGCATTCACAGCCAGAGTAGAGTACAACACTCCAGAGGAGTGCTTGTTGATGAGATTATATCTAACGAAAACATCTTGTCTTATTCGTGATGGGAACATATTTGTGTATTTCTGGTCTGTAACACAGTTGTTGTTCATACTGGTCCATGATTACTGCTAATTACATTCAGTTCTTAATAACTCAGCTCTTCTTTTCTACTCAGGTCCTTCTTAGTGAAGAATTCCTACATCACTACAAAAGATGCTTTTCTCTTACTTCCTTGACTACATGGTCCTGTGCTTTGAATTGTTGTCCCTTTTTGTTTCATTTCTATTACTGCACTTTTGAAAACTTTCCTTTTCTTCTGGTTTGACATCTAGGGGTGCCTTTTCATAGCCTCCAGCCACTCCGGTAGCCACCCCTTGTGATCCTGCAGACCAGAGGCCCCCACATTTTGTACATGGAGGCTACTGCAGACTTGGAGGTGAGAGAAATGAACAGATTTCTCTCTAGCACTTTCCTACTTCGCACTTTCACATTTCTAATTTAACTTCTATCATCTGTTCTTTTCTTTGTCATGCAAGAAAGGTGATTTCATTGACACAGGCCATCTGTGTACTTTAAGGTGTAAGACTAAAAGATGTTCTTCTGCCGCCATAGAAAACAGTCCAAGGGAGTTGTACTTTAGGTATCAGTGTCAAATTTGTCTTTGGAAAAGAATGGATTTGGAGTTTCTGTTACTTCACAGAAGTTCCCTTCCATTTCATCTTAGTACTGTGCAGCTACATTTTTTAAAAGACTTTGGGATAATAGGTTTATTTATCTTAATCATAGCAATAAACATAATAAAAATGTTTTTTCAGCTTACAATATCTCCCCTCTGAAATTACTGAAAGTCCCTTGCTGACATCAGCTCTGAGGAATTCCTGTTGCTGGTTGGTTAGATTTACATCATTCACTATTTAAAGCAGGGGAATTTAGTTACGATTACACCAATGTAATGCCCCCGAAACTTGTAGGATAGTTATTTGCAAGCTCAGTACCACATATTAAATTCCAAGAACTGCCATTTGCTCAATCCATATTTATTTACATCCTAATTTATCTCTTTATACTTACTTGAAGACTTTAGTTTTCAAAGATCAACAAATAAAAAATACAATAGTTGCATTTTTAACATTAAGTAAAACAATGTTTTACTTAAATGATCTGGAAAGTTTATTTTGAGAGAAGTAAAGATGGTTGGGCAAGAGGACTGTAGACCTTGAATTATGTATCTGAAGTGGCATAAAGATAAGAAGTATTAAAAGATGGGATGAACATTACCAGAAATTAAATGAAAAACAAGAACCAAAGGGGCTATAAAAGAATATGAGACAGCTAGCAGTGGAAGAAACTGGAGAGAACAGGGCAGCTTCTGTACGTCCCCTTCAGGCACCTCACTTCAGTGCTTTTTGTGGCCCAAGGACTCTCATCCTCTGCAGCAGAAATCTAGGCCAGCAGTAATGAAACAACAGAACCACTGGCCCTGAGAGAGATTTAGGTGGGCACCAGAAATAATGTCTATGGCACTTCTTATTATAAAAGGATTTATTTCATAAGACACCCATACAAAGCTTCCCTACATGCAAACTTTTGAGGAGAAGGAATGAAGATCCTGGTGGTACGGTGTAACCCAGAGGCTATTTCTGTGTGTCAGTTAGTGCCGAGCCTCACTTGTGTCCCACTTTAGATGCACCACGATCAACCCTCTCAATACAGTTGATATTATTATTTAAATTCTGGAAAAATAAATGGATTAATGCAGTTTAAAGTTTAAAATTTTGAAGTGTTATATACGTACATCATGACCCTTAAGTTGTTTGGCTTCACACTGGTGAAGCCCAGATGTAAAAAAGTAAAACTGCCTGTTGGTGGATGTTTTCAAAAATTAGATATACTCAAGCACAAAGTGACTGAATGAAAGAGCAAAGTATTATTAAAAGTAAAATACTTAATAGAATGTTTACTGCTAAATTCTATTTTGAAAGGCATCAAAAAAAATGGTTTTCAAAGTGGAAGAAAGAAGAATTCTTATTATTTGAGCAGCATGCTTAGGAAATAACGTTTGACTGAAATAATGTAACATTACAGTATTTTGAGAAGAAGGATGAGTTTGTCTTTTCAAATAATTTGTAGTTCTCTCCAAAGTTCCTAATCCACTTTAATGGGATGCACATCAACAAGGACTAAGCCCAACTTTACTATTTAATAAATTACTGTGTGGTGTGTTCAGTTGTTCAATACGGGAAGCTTCTATCTGACAAGGACTGGTTAAAAGAAACTATCCTGTCTTCTGCTATGGCATTCTTGAAGATTTGGATTAAAAAATACTGAATGCTTCAAAATATGACTGGATATAGCAAAAAAAGAATGAGCCCACTCAGATATGATATTACAAAACTACTGAAAGTTAATTTGAGCCAAGAGAAATACTTTTCACTTTGTTTAGATGAAAGAGTTCCAAGACTATATTGACAATTACAATTAAATATCCATATCATATTATATTAAAAAATCAACTAAGCTCCACAAACAACAAAATTACAGATGTATGTGAATTTAATGCCTTAATTTTCTTTTGTAACATCAAAAAAATGGTATTTCCTAAGAAACAGTTAACTAAACCTGAGATACTTATGTACTCCTACCCTTACAAAGTAGTAACTGGGCATTCATGTGGCATTTCACTGTCACATATGAAGCAGTTCAGATAAAACAAAACACTGCAGACCAAAAATTATAAAGAATAACTAATAAGTGAAAATTGTAAAGAAAATATAAAGGGAATTGCTTTGCAAGCACTGAAAATCACTAGTTCAAGATACTTCTGGAACATGGAGTTGCTGGTATTCAGCAATATTGATGATAAAATTATGGGACAACTTAGTCATATGCAAGTGTTTCAGTACTTTATTCAGACTTTGGAAGAAGTAGCGTTGTGGCTAGCCTCCACTGGCCAGAATTACCTGTAACTGTGTTATAAACAGTAGCCCATGGGCTTCACATGTTTTGCTAATTTTAATCATGATCTCAAAAGAGTAAACTGTGTATTTCAAGATAATGAAAAAAAAAGGGGCAAAGTATGCTTGAGTTTCAAGAGAAACTATTTTTAAAGGATTACATTTGAAAAATTGTTTCCTATTACTGAACCTACTTTGGTAAGAAGAGAACATTTTCACAACAGTGTGTCAGCAATTATGGAACACGGAGGTATTAAGTAATTTTTTCAATTTAATTATTTCATGAGAAGTTTAATCAGGTTTTTTATTGAAAAAACAAAAACAAAAAAGCCCCACAAAAAATATTAGAATGATCCAGTTCATCATGAATCCCGATAAAGCTACATTTAAAGTATTATAAATGCAGATTTTTGTCCATTTGGCTATAAAGCATGTACAGATGGAGAAGATTAATTATTAGCTGAATTCAATTTGTACAAATTATAGAGGATTAACTCTTTCCCTCTTCAATATTAAACACCAAGTGTCAACAGCAAAAATTAAATTCCAAAAGCCTAGAAATTCTTGCACATTAAATTTGTACCATGGACAATGTGAAATTTTTGGAATCAATGTATTTCTCCAAAAATTTTTTTTCATTTAAGAATTACATGGAATGCAATACAAGTAAATGTCTTACACAGTAAATGAGTGTGACACATGTAACTCTCAAAGCAGCCACATTTAGGTCCAGGAATTTTGATGCTTCCCACAGACCTGCAACAGCAGGCATCATATTAAGTCCCTGTATTGTCAGCTACTGACACTAGCACCTCTACATAAATTGATTTTTCACAAAGTTGGTCTTCAGGTCCAAAAAAAAATTGCCAGTGCTGGGTAATTTTGAATCATCCTTTTCTCTGAAATCAAGGTGCCTAAAATTGTGATCTAAATTATAACTAAAGGACAGGATATTTCAGAAGTCAGAGTGCATGGTCAACCTTAATTCCATTCATTTGGCATCTAATTTGCAATATGGAAATACCCCACTTTTTGACTAAATACAAGTGCTTACTTTTGCAGCTTAAACCTTTCGCAATTTTTTGTATCTCTCATTCCTCAGAAGATACAAACTAACTCTGATCTGTCAAACATCTCTGTGAAACCTCAAGGAAAATTCAAACTTGAATCTCCAGTATAGGCACAATCAGACCAGGCAGGGATTCAGCACATCACAAATAGTGCTGAAGATTGACTTCTTCATGAAAAGGTTACTCTCTCTGGAATAAAAATGATACAACAGAGTGGACTAGTTGACCTTTACAATTTAATATAAACATAAAAAATACTCCTTCTGATGCATATGAAGCTATTTCATTACTACTGTAGAACAGCACTATGTTATCAAAATAATTTTCAATGGTTTTAAACATGCAATTTTTTCAAACTAGATATTATATCCTACAAAGCAAAACTTAATTATTTTAAAACAGCCGATAGCAACCTTAAAAGCAATTTAATTTTTCAATAAGCTTCACAGATATCATTTTAATTGTAACTTAATGAGCTTAAAATAAGCATAGTGTGGATATAATACCCTCCTCTGAGTCCCTTAGAGTCACTGTCCAGAGAAGATTTAATCTCAGCAACCATAACTAAGCAACATAAACTCTCTCCTATTGAGTGGCAAAATGTACGTAGTGATTCACAGTGCTTTATAATTAGAGAGATTAGCATTTTATAGCCATGGATACCACAGAGTGTGTTTCTCTCTAAAAGAGAGATGTTGCTCCCATGAAAGGGACCAGAAAACCAGAGTTAAGCCTCAACTGTTGAGTCCTCAGTGGGAAATGCCGTACAACTGGAAGAGTCAATCACTCCAGCAACAGCAATGTTTCCAAGCAGCCCCATCTGTTGGCTTTCACTCCATGGAGCCCCCTGTAAGGTCCCAGGTAATATTGGCAGAAGACAACTTTTTTTTTCCCTTTTTTAATTTGTAGGTGAAGAAGTCAGTTACATGGAACTGTTCAGCCTTACATTTTAATCTACAGTTCCATGAGTTTTATGGCATGAATTTCTTTCTATGATCTGAATTTTCAAGTTGCTGTACTTTCTGGAAAGGTGCTCTCGAAATTTAAACAAACTCTCACACGAGTCAACAATGAGCTATTGCTGTTATACCTGCTCATGAATCACTCTACAGTCCCACTTCAGATTTTAAAAAACTTTTTCCTACCTTCGCTAAAGAAAGGGGGTGAAGCACATGGTAGACTCCATGAGGGAAATACAACAATAGCAAGAAGCAGAAATGCTCACACTGGGATTGAGGAGAAAGTCTCCTCATGTCTCCAAATTCAAGAACCAAGTTAGAAAGGTCTAGTCTACCACTGCCAAAACTCCCTGTTTGGAAGGGTGGGACCCTAAGTTCTCCTGGCACCCTGCGTTTTGGTGCATGCTGAGACTAGCACAGCCCAAGAGATCACTTTCCTAAAACCCATATCAGGTCAGACATTAGGCCCCTCATGCTGTCATTCCTACTTCAGTTTAAACCCCAGTAGACAGAGTTCCAACTGCAGAGTTGCAGATGTGCAACTTTGACATGGGCATGTCAGCGCCTGAAAGTGAAATAACTCCTACCCCAGGTTTTAACATGACCCTCAAAATAAGCAAATTTTTTCATGTAGATGTAAAAACAGTTAAGCACATGGCCTGATGCAAAGCTAGAGAAGGTCCATCAGAAAGCCCCATAAAACCCATGGAAAGGCACTTGCTGGTTGCAGTGTGATTTGGATCAGACTTTTATTGCATTACTTACATCTCTAGAATCCACAGGTGTAAAGAAGCCCTGCACACAAATCCTTTAAAAGGGAAATAGAAAGGGAACACCCTCTGATTTCTCATTCCAATTACAAATTTTGAAGCTAAGGCAAATAGTCAAAAATAAATATGTGTTTTCACAGCTGCTCATAATATCTTAAAATACATAAAGCTTGAGTTATAACCATTTTTTTTACTTTAGAACTGCATCATAACTTCCACCCCCATATGCATTTGCTCAGAGGGCCTGCTAAAATAATTTGCCAAGAATGGGAGTGCATTGCCATCTGCTAGGAGTCAAATAAGACTGAAGCAAGCAAGCTTTACCCACTTTTTTAAAAAAATCTTGTCCTCATATTGCCATCAGTTTCTCCTCATCCTCTGTTTTGATTTGACCTATTTTCAGTTTCTGAATTAATCCTGAGGTCATGAATAAAAGTAATAATAAAAGTAATAAAAAGAGTAACAACTTAGGCAAGAATCACTGAAGTCAGAGAGGAAGAACACTAAGTAGGCAACTAAGTCTGCCCCCTTATAACTACATGATTATATTTACATTGTCTTATTTACAGTTTCAGTACATTTTATAACCTGCCAATTGTTGATGTTACAGGACTGTGTTCCTCTTGCTTCCTTTCAGAAGTGATTCTGTGACATAACAGTTCTTATTCCCACAAAGCATTTCTTCATATTATGTGAGGATTTCGTATTACCCTTCTTATATGCATCTCAGTTATTGCTTCAGAGAAGTTTTGACTATTCTGTATCATACATCTGACTCTCAGAGAAAGGAAAGCTGTAGCCATTCCCTCTGTGTCAAAGTGGCTCTGCAGTTACTTCTCCAGCATTTCTAAACAAGGTTCCAGCATGGAGCTACACTGATAATGGGACCTTTCTTTTTCATAGTGGGAATGTATTAACCCATCAAGAACAGCATCTCAACTGTTCTGACTAATTCTGATTTAACGGTTCTTCCAGTTACTGAGAAAATGTAATGGGACTTATGCTGCATAAAGAGAAGACTCCAGCAAGCTACAAAGCCCAAGGTCACAATCAGATTTCTTTGGGGAAGGAGATATTCCTGTACTTGTCAGCTAAAGAAAGGAAACGGGAAAGGTCTCCTTTGTGTTTTGGTGAAGAAGAGTCAGAGAAGCAAGTGGGATCAAAGCCAGATTCCTAGGTATACAGCTGAGACAATGCGGCTCCAAAACACCCATGCAAAGCAGCAGAGATCCATCTCCTTGGAGCTGAGATTAAATACATCGTTTTCTGCATCTTTCATAGGCATGTAATTCTGAAGAATTTAATCAAATGCAATATATCTTATAAGTAGATACCACATTAGTGCAATTATGTATGACAATTATTGTTCCTACAAATTGATATTAAATTTTAATAAAGCCATATGACAGGTGTCCTCTATGTATCTCTCACACCCATTTTCTTTCTACAGTGTGGAGGCAGAAAATTTCTTTTGATTTCCTTCACTGTAGTTCAGCCATCAAAGATCACTGTCTCTCATCTGAGATGATCTGGGAAACCAGTCTTTTCAAAAGCAGTCTGTTTCCACTCTTTGCAAAAGAGGAATAATTTTGCTTGTTTTGCCTAACTGTAAATTTTGCCAGGGATAAACTAGGGTCTGAGAAGTTTCATAAATGTGATTTCTGAATTCTGTTTACATCCACACAGCCTACATTATATTCTCAGGTTTTCTTCATTTAAATTACTTCATCTGTGATCCGGAATAGATGGAATAGTGACAGAGGTCTGAAAGGGAACAAAAAGGTTCCTCAAATCAGTCCGGTTTGATATTTTAAATTTAACATACTCTATCTAGCTGCTGGGTTTACAGTAAAAGCTTCTAAACAAAGAACAGGTGCCTCAACCTTTCAAATTAGATTAGTCAGGTCAGTATCATGTTCATAGATGGGCCACACAAAGGGTAAACCTGAAATGCCAGTATTGCTTGAAGCATAGGAAGACATTTTGCTATGTACATTATGGGATGTATCAGGATATGTTGTTGTTTCCAGTAACATTATTCTTTCCAGGATTCCTCTAGCTAAAAGCAAGAATGACAAGCCTAAAATTTCAAAAGCCCCTGATAATTTTGTACCCCATAGTTTGGAATTCATCTAGATGACCTTACTGAAAAACAAGACACTCAAAAGCTAAAAAGAATTTTTTTCCTAAAATTGTGTTTCTAGAACAACAAAATTGATTGGACTCTGGTTGGTACAAGTGAGTGTTTGGATCATGCTTTCTTTGCCAAACGGTACATGGTCCCCTTACTGGGCTTTGGGGTGGGTCGGGGGGCAAGTAATTGTTTGGGTACAAAGTCTTAGAGATGTAAGTCTTGTACTGTAGTCTTGAATGTGTGTCAGACATTTGTCATGCTCTGAATGGACATAAAAAAGGGTACTAGGCTGAAATTTTATGTATCATTATTTCCTTATTACAGACTGAAGTAGGATCACATCCTGGGGTTGTTAGATCAACAGATGTGGGATTCTTAGATCTAGAGATTACAGAGATGCATTGGCAAATTCAAGGTTTGTATCTCTTCTTTTCCTTTAAAAGGTTCACTGATTAATTCAGATTTTAGTGATGTTCTTAGCTTGATCAGTTGTAACTGAGAAAATAATCTAATCCAGACATTTTCACAAATAACAGTTCTTGTGATGATTGATAGCTGCAAAATTTTGTCAGAGTTCAGGTAAGTAGAGAAAAGCTGCCAAATAACTGGAACTGAAACATGGTGAGAAATAAAAACATCATAAATTTTCAAACACAGTAAGAGCAAGAAATATACCAGAGTCCCTGCAGAGACAATAGATGATAAAGCCATAACAGAGAGTCTTGAAGAAAAAATTGAAGCCACAGCAGAAAATCTAAGCATATTTTGTAACTGCATTTGCTGAGAGAAAAGAGGGTAGGGGGAAACAACAAAACTACTTTTTTATGATAAGCTCATGGAAGGTCTGTCTCAACTCGAGGTGTCAACAGTTATGGAGTGAAAAAAAAAAGAAAGAGCAGTAACAACTGGATTGAACAAGATGGTAGGAACTCATAATTCCTAAAGGTACTCTCAAGAATAAAAATCCCAAACCACTAAATCCCTTAAAACTGCCTCATGACCAGAAAAGTGGCAACAGTTTTTAAAAGGCTTTCAAAAGAGATTTAAGGAACTATGAGCAAATAACATCAACATCTACACTGGTTAAATCAATAGCAACTCTTCTAAGAAACAGAATTAGCAAGTACAAAGTGGGGAAGATCAACTAGCCTTCACAGAGGTTGAGCATCACAAATCTGCTCTAATTACCTGATTATACTTTTAATAAATATATGGACAAAGAAAATGCATTTAATATAATCTACTTTCCTTTCCAAAACACATCTGGCAGGGCTTACTGTGAGAGGCTTCTAAAGAAGCAAACTGAAATGAACAAAAAACAAAGTTCCTCACATGGCCACATGATTAGAAAACCAAGGGTAAGAATACTCAGTTTTCATGTTGTGGGAGGTCACTATGAATCTCTGCTTGGGGCTGCACTGTTCACCATACCTATAAACGGGTAGATAATATGCAGAAGGGTTGTCAACTTTTGATAAAAATACCAAGCTGTGCAAGTTAATAGAGATGCCAGCTGACTGCAGAAATGCAGAAAGGTCTTACCACTAAGTGACTGAGACAGAAAATGGCAGATCAAGTTCAGAGGAGGAAAACTGTAATTGTATGTTTATGATGGTAGGCTCTAAGTTGGAAATTGCTATTCAGGAATGAGGCATGGGGTAATTCCATGAAATAATTCAATAACCTTGTATGGAGTCCATTATTTTGAAAGTACTGGAAAAAGCAACTATGGCTTCAATATTGCAGCAAGTTTTTTCTCCAAAATGGTCAGAAAAAGCATCACTAAATGCTGCTCGTATCTTACATTCTTACTTAAGTGTCTGCTGTTGACCCTCCTTTAGGTCAGCATGGGTTTCATGAGCCTACTATGGTCTAATGAATATTATTTTTATTATTTCATATCTTACAGTTTATCCATCTATGAAAACTGGTTCTTCATACTGCTGTAACATAATACTTCAAAACCTGTAAGTTGTGTAACAGAAACACTTCCATCCCCAGTGACTGGTGAGATAGTGATTTCAGATTTATCACAAGTCCTTTTAACCTAGCAGAGCTTTTTCTGTATATACAAGCTCGAACAAACAAATTAGTAGAATTTAGAAAGGAAGAAGCATGACACTATTTCTCTTTATGCCAGTTCCCATTTACTCTTGACAGTACAGTTTCTCACTGCCTTCCTCTACTGTCTAACTCCTAAGAGACATTTTTCTATGGTTAATATATCTCATGTCATTTCCCAGAGGTTGTGTCACTCTAATTTCCAATCCCTGTGTGGGGTAAAGACATCTGTGAAAATTATAAACACCCACCCTGAAATTGCAATCTTAAGTTAGGAAAAATTCTTTTTTTAATAAATGGGAATGGCCCTTCTTGGAAAAAAAAAAAAAAACTGTAGATGCAAGTGGAGGAAGAACTCGAGTTGCTTTAGAAAAAAAGGAAGTGAGCGCAAGTGTTTTTCAGCACACTATGTACTAGAGCTGCAATCTGATCATTATATCCACTCAGTCCCCTTGGAATACAGTATATTCTATTCTTTCACCAATAATCAGGTGGTCTCATTCCAACAAGTGTGTTTTCTCCTAAATACAGTTTGAATGTTTCATAATAATTTGTATGATTTTCTCTCGTTTCTCTTGAATTTAAAGCGGTATCTTAAATTGACACTTTGGGATGCCACAAGTTAAACTTAAGCAAAAGATGCAAGAATAGAGGATGACTAAATACATCTCCCTTTTACCACCAAATAAGCACACAAAAATCTGATTTATATAGATTCATTGGACAAGCTAGCAGGATCATAACTAGACAAGAAGATGCTCTCAATACCACATCTCGATGTTTCAGAGAAGCATAAGGACAGAGGGGACCACAAAAGCACCACAGAGGTGCTTTCAGGTGAAGTTAACAGGCATTGACTTTATCCATGAAGAAGGGAGTCTGCTGGTAGGGTTAAGAGAGCCTTCCAGCTTGTACTTCTCTAAACACTACAGGAAAGTCTTCATCGGAGACATGCTGAAGAACCAGTGGACACTACAAAACTTATTAGAGGACATCAGTGAGAAATGCTGTTGCCTGAAAGTGGCACTGGAGGGACAACTGGTTTATATCCTGACAGTCATGCTTGGGAGGATGAGAGAAGGAAAGTGTGGGCACCAGCAGTAAGTATATAAAAAATTTGAACGGCCAGATGGTTTTCTTGATTTCATGATCTTCTCTTTCAGCTTTTAGACATGCAAAGGCTGCTTGATGGAGGAAAGGCTGTTTCCCTCCATCTCAGACCCTTCAGGATCCTATGATAGATTTCATAAAGCACAGGCATGACCAAGAAGCTGCTTGCCAAAATCTGGATAGGACAGTGTCTACTCTGGCAACTCAGCCAAGTTAGACTAAAAAAGGAAGGTCAGCAACCTATAAACTCACAATTTCAACATGCAACAGCATCCCCAAATCTTCCCTCGGGGAGAAGGAAGGGCCTGTTCCTGGTTGCCACCTTTGCCCAGGCACTAACTGCAAGACTTAAGGCCTTCTCAGGCTATGGGTAGCTGGCTACCCGGGTAGGCTGGGCTTTTTCTCTCCCTTCAGCACAAAACCCCCACTGTGAAGGCAAACGGACCCAGGAGAGGGCATCTGTGGTTTAGTATTGTTACTGACTCTCTGTTCCTACAGTCAGTCAGGTGGATCTTTTTCTCCAATGGCTAATTTTTCAGTACATGGGAATGGCCTCCTCCTGCACCTTTAAGACTTCCTTCTCAAAAAATGTCCAGCCTTTGTGGACTCCTTTGCCCTTCAGGACTGCCTCCCAAGGGACTCTTTCAACCAGGCTCCTGAAAAGACCAAATTTTACCTTTCAGAAGTCTAAGGTGGCAGTTCTTGTGACCCTCCTCCTTGCTTCTCAAAAGAATCAAAAACTACCATTTCACAGAATCACAGAATTGCAGAATGATATGGAACTGGAAGGGACCTCTGGAGATCACCTAGTCCAATGCCCCTGACAGAACAGGTCCAGCTAGAGTTGGTTGCACAGGAACGTGTTCAGGCAGGTTTTGAATGTTTCCAGAGAAGGAGACTCCACCACCTCTCTGGGCAGCCTGTTCCAGTCCTCTGCCACCCTCAAAGTAAAGAAGTTCTAGTTTGTGCCCATTACCTCTTGTCTTGTCACTGGGCACCACTGAAAAAACACTGGCCCCATCCTCTTGACACCCACCCTGTAAGTATTTCTAGGCAGATCCCCCCCTCAGTCTTCTCCAGACTAAAAAGACCCAAGTCCCTCAGCCTTTACGCATGAGAGAAATGTTTTAGTTCCCTAATCATCTTCGTAGCCCTTTGCTGTACCCTGTCCAGCAGTTCCTTGTCCTTCTTGAACTGGGCAGCCCAGAACTGGACACAATACTCCAGATGGGAGCCCACCAGGGCAGAGTAGAGGAGCAGGGTAACCTCCCCCAATGATTGTGACTCCTGCACAATCATTGCAAGACCTGGAGATCAGCCCTGCAATTTGTTTCCCCTGTTGTGGCTGGCACTTGTGTTTTCCCTTTGGAAAGGACCTTAACCCCATTCAACATCATGGAGGGCACCAGTAACTCGAGAGGCTATTTAAGTGTTTGGAGCTTTGGGAAGAACTGCTTTCAAAACTCTGGTGGTGACTGGCAGAAAGGGGTGAGTTTGCATCAGTCCATAGAGAGCTGGACAGGGTAGAGGGCTGCTATGACTTGGTGGGTGTCCTGGTTTGAGGTAAAACAGAACCCATTTGCTTTTCAGTGATATTACTTTTCAGCTGAGCCTCTTCTAACTCACTGCCTCTCTGAAATCAACCCCATATTTTTCAGACAGTGTGCACTTCTAGCAGATAAGGTCTGATGTTTCTAGTAAATTCCAAGGAACAGTATGCAGAGAGGCTCCTGCTTATACCAACCAAAAGGCCAGCTCACTTTGTTCTGCACAAAGTTGGAAGTCAGAAGCAGAAAAGCTTAGCAGGGTCACTCCTGTGGGGAGAAGCAGACAGGACAGGCAACCCAAAACTAACCAAGAGGGTATTCCATCCCACCTGCCTCATGCTCAGTAGAAACGCTGAGGGATGAAAGGGGTCAGGCTCTTTCTTCAATGGGTGGGACCCAAGGAGGACTCTCCTCTCTCTGCCTTTGATCTGGACCCATGCGTTCCTGACTCCAGATGCGGGATCTGGTTCCCATAGGTTACTGATTCCTGTTTGGGACCTTCCCAGTGCCTGCTGCTGACATGATCATCATCCTGGGAGCTCGCTACAGGTTATATGTGTTGTATATATTTCATTATTTCTTTATTAACATTATTATATTGTCTTTTATTATTTTGTTATTAAAATTTCATAACAGTAGTTGAGTTCATTTACATCTGGTAAGTCTCTCCCTCTGTCTCTCTCTCCTCTGTTCTCTCCCTCCTGCTCGGAAGGGGAGAGATGTTAAAGAGGCCATCTGTTGTTGGGTTTAATGGCCAGCCAAGCCCAAACCACAACAGTGGTGCCCGAACGAAATCTGCCGGCCAAAGCAGAAGGGCAGCTGTGCCTCTCTCCTCGCCTCTGCCGAGGTGGTGCTGGGGGCTGCACGATGCAGCCCCTCAAAGCCCAGGCATCAGAGCTCATCCAGGGAATCCAAGCATCAAAAGTAAATCAGCACCTACAAGAACAGAGGCAGAAAGTGCCAACAAAACCATGGAGGCAGGAAAGGCGTGACTTCGACCCCAGTTCTTTGGGAAGTCCAATGAAAAAGGGGTAGTTCCTGGCACTGGAGAGAGAGCCCTTCCGGGCAGAGGTAACAGTGTTGCTTTGGCCCCTTCCCAACACATGCAATACCCTCAGGGCACCGCAAGTTGAGAGGGATGAGCAGTTCCCCTTTGCCAGGCAGTAGGGCTGGGAAGGGAGCCCACAAGGAGCTGTGACATGGTCCTTTCCAAAACCTGAGCAGCAGCATCCCTCATTGTCCCTTGCTAGAAAACCAGCTTAGAAGGCCAAAGACGCTTCTTTTGTATTGTTTTGTTGGTTTTGTTCTCCTTCAATTACCTCAGATGAGCTGAGAGCTTTTGAACAACTGTGTCTACACTGTGTCTATAGCTTCCTGTCCTAGCAACTCAGATACCACCAGCCAGTGCAAGGACTGACAGCTGACATGAGCTGAAATGTGGGACGTTGCCTCTTTCTGGAGGTAGTGGGTCATAGAACTCCAAACTGTGATTCTTGTGACCTTGCCAGTGTGTCTGCTCAGCCTTTCATAAACAGAGCTTCAACAAGTGACAAATAAGAACTGCCGAGGCTGGAGTGCTATGTTTCTCCTGACACACATGATCTGTACCTTGGAAATATTTCTACTACTCAGAGCAGTATTCAGAGCTTTGAAAGGTGGACAGCAGAGTCTGCTACACACCTGGACTCCTCATTCTTCTTGCCTGCTTGGATTTCCTCAGTTGTCCAACCCAGAGAGCTCTCTGTCCAACTTTGTCCTCTTACTCTCTGGTTGCCCATCCCTCTCCTCTTCACAGGTTGTTTTTCGTTTTCTGCTTCCATGTGAAGAGCCTGGAAATCTTTCCATGCAAGAGTATTGTTAGACAGGCAAAGCCATGATAAACTCAAATCAATTCTGCTCTTACAAACAAAGCTGGCTCATTTTACCTTCTCTCCTCGGACAACCTGTGCAGGTGCTTGCTTTCTGGAGCAACTGGAATCATCTGCAATGGAAATGTGGACGTTAACAGGTGGCCATGACCCACCTGCCCAATTTTGTTGTCATGCTGTTTGTGGACCTGACATAATTCTACTGTTTCTGCTTTTACCTCCAGTGCTGCTGACTTTTACCTCGCCTGATGTCTCTGCAAACGCGGCTGCCTCCTCCTCCTCCTCAAAGAGTTCCCCATGGTGTTCATCAAGGAACTACACCAGCACACCTGCACAAAGTAAACCATTGGTTTCCACCTAGGTGGTTGAAAACTGGTCAAACAGCTTCTTCCCCTCCTGACCCTTGCTTCTGTGCTGAAAGGGGCAGCTGTGCACGGGACTGCTCTTCATGGCAGCTCTTCCCATCCATGAGCGTTTGCTGAAGAGAGGAGGCAGCCAAGTACCTCTGAGCAACAAAGCTGGGCTGGGCCCTGAAGGCTGTAGGCAGCTGGTAAGCACAGCATACCTTCTCTGTCACCTTCATCAGGACATCAAGGGGGAGTGTGTGCTCCTCAGGTGGGCTCAGCAGGTTTGGCCCCACATAGATGGCCAGGTTGTGGGCAGTCATCCTGCTGGTAGTCACGTTATTGCTGATATTTTGCAGCAGGGACAGCAACTTCTTGAGGAACAGTAAGTTGCTTTTAGGCCACTTGTTGGCCACCCTGAGGGAACAGGAACACAATGTTAATAAAGTAGACGCTGTCAAAACAGGTCACCCAGGCTGATCTCACCCAAGCCCAGCCGAGGAAAGGCTCCCTGACCGTGCCTGGTCTCCAGCAGAAGGACTGCCTTCTCTGAGACACGACCACCTCTTTCCCTCCCTGCTCCTCTGGCCAGAGTCCCTTCATGGAGAAACCCACCACGCCTGCCCAAAGTGCTCCAAGGAGAGAAATGCTTTTCTGTGCCACTTTCCCCCCAAGCCCCACCCCACAGCAGCCAGTGGTGCCTGGCAGAGAACACAGCTTTGTCAAGGAGGCTGTCACTTTGCAGGCAAGTCCCAGACTCTGCCATTCCCTGCAGAGCAGGCAGGTGCTGGCCACACTTACTCTTTCAGTGCTGCCAGCTTCTCATGCTTGCTGTTCTTCTGCAGGGTGCTCATCCACTCCTCATAGAGCTCTGCCTGCAGAAGCTTGGAGGGGATCTTATGGAGGAAGTCCTGCAATGCCAAGGGCTCTGGGTGAGGCTCAGAGCACTCCCACCAGGAGCACAGGCAGCATCCCCGGCACTCTGGCTCAGGAGCAGGCGGCTGGCTTTGGGCTCCTGACCATCACCACTGACAGAGCTGGGAGCTGCCAGGCCCCAGGCCAGCAGGCTTCACCTTCAAGATGATGGCCAGCAGGTATGCAGGCTGGCTTTCAAGGTGGACGTCCACTTCAGTGTCCAGGGCCTCCCTGAGCTGCTGGGAGGCATGCTCACTGGATGCCAGCCAGAAGATCCCCTCCGTGGGTGGCCCATGCTGGTGCAGGGGAGCCAGCAGGTCCTGCAGGGTAGACAGGAGGAAAGTTGCTTGGCTGGAGACAGGCTTTGGGGCAGGTGAACCTAGCTTAGGGGCAAGAGCAAGCGTGGGCAGCTCTGCAGCTCTCAGTGGGGCAGGATGCAGGGGTGGGTGACAAGCGGAGGAGCCGGCTTTGTCCCTGAATCCCAGCTGGGATCCCTCTGCTTGGGTCACCACCTCTCCAGAAGAGCCAGAGGGATGGGCAACACCTAGCCAGGTGTGCTTACCTGGATGGGCTGGAGCAGTGTGCCACCCTGGCTGCAGAGAGCTGCCAGGGGCCGGCCAAAGAGAGCCCCACTGCTGCCAGAGCCTGACCACCTGGGCGCCACTGCAGCAGTGGAGGTCCCTCGCTGTGCAAATGGCCAGGGCAGATACCTCCTCCAGCTACGGGTCCCATCTGCTGCTAAGGGAAAGAGAGGAAAGAGGAGCAGAGAGCAGTAGCAGTGGTGAGGCTGGGGCTGGGCAGGTGTTGGCTGGACACAGCTGGATGAAGCAGCTCCACCAGCTCTGCCTGATGGAGAGCTGCCCATAGCCCTAGGGGCACCTCTCCCCAGCTGGGAGGGGTGTTTCTGCATGGTAAGGCTACACCTGGAGCATCCCCCCATTCTGTGAGCAGGGGTTCCCCACTGGCTGCATGGCCAGGCAGGGCTAACCCAAGGAAGGCACTGAGCCAGAGCTCCTTCACCACCTGGGAGCTGCAGAAAGAGAGGAGAAAGAGCTTGAGTGCCCACTGCTCCCCATGCTGTGGGCAGAGGTGGGCTGTGGCACAGCCCTGCCCCATGGGGACAGCCCCAGAGGCAGGACAGATCCCCATGGGGCAGGACAGAGGTACTGCCCAGCCCTGCCATGGGATGAGGCACCAAGACTCCCAGAAAGTGATGACACAGGAGCTGTAGGGCCAGATGAGGACGAGGGACTTGATGTCCTTGCCTTCCTCTTCATTGGTGTCATTACCAGCTGCCCCCTTGCCACTGTTCAGCACCTGGAGCGTGACCAGGGCCAGACAGAGCTGTGGGCACGGGGCACTGCTGCATCTGTAAAGAGGAGTGACAGGGAGTGACCTGGAGCTGGCTGAGCCCGGTGGCTCCCCTCTAGCATCCGTCTGCCACAGGCACAGCCATGGCGGCACCCAGGTGCAGGGTGCCGGGGTGCTGGGGCTGCTCCTTGCCTGTCTCTGCCCTGGTGCTAGGGCCAGGGCTTGGGAGGAAAGGCAGCTGGGGTCTGCAAGTCTTACTTGGCCTTGCCGATGACCAAGGTGTCCCTGAAGAGGAGGAGGTCTCTCTTCCTTGTCCTACAACCCTGGGTCACCCACGCATGCTGGGGTTGTAGCAGCTCAGGCGACGCTCCCACAGGCAGGGACTGCTGCACGGGCTCCGTGTCAACCCTGCAGAGCAGGCGGCGTCGGGCATGAGAAAGGGGGCTGCTGTGGGGTCCGGCTGTGGCAGCTTGTCCCTGAGCTCACCTGGCGGGAGCTCACCTGGAGCCGTGGCAACAGTTCACTTGCCCCTCTTGACAAGCTCGAGAGAAGCCTCACATGAGACACAGCTCAGGACAGTGCCCTGCTGACCCACGTGAGGCTGCCAAGAGGGCGCTTGGTATGGGAGAAGGACTGTGACAAGAACGCTGGGCAAAAGCTGAACTCTCCCCTGTGTGCTCTGGGCTGGAAGAGCAATGTCCCTCAAAGCAGCGGGGCTGCTGCTGGGCCAGCACCAGGTCCAATATTATGATGCCAAGAATGGCACTGGGGGGATTGTGGTGTGGTGGAGGGGCACCACGGGGCTCTCCCCAGTATGCCCGTGTCTGTCTTGTACTGGGGAGAGCAGACCTGGGCACAGCACAGCAGGCACGGTCTCACCAGTGCTGAGCAGATGGGAAGAGTCACCTCCCTCCATCTACTGGCAAGGCTTTGCCCAGTGCAGCCCAAGGTACTACTCAAAGCAACCTCTGGGCAAGGGCACCTTGCTGCCTGCTGGTCAACTTGATGTCCACCAGGGCCCTGGGGCTTTCTTTGCCACACAGTTTCCAGCAGTTTTCAAGATTCATAGTCTCAGAATTGTCTAGGTTGGAAGGGACCTTTAAGATAATCTAGTCCAACCATCAACCTAACGCTGCCAAAACCACCACTAAAACATGTCCCTAAGCACCACGTCTTTAAAATACCTCCAGTGACAGCCATTCTGCCATTTACCTGGCAGCCTGTTCCAATGCTTGAGAATTCTTTCAGTGAAGAAATTTTTCCTCATATCCAATCTAAACCTCCCCTGGCAAAACTTGAAGCCATTTCCTCTTGTCCTTGTTGCTTGAGAGAAGAGACCGACCCCCGCCTCTCTACAACCTCCTTTCAGGTAGTTGGAGAGACCGATAAGGTCTCCCCTCAGCTTCCTTTTCTCCAGGCTGAACAACCCCAGCTCTCTCAGCTGCTCCTCACCAAACTTGTTCTCCAGATCCCTCACCAGCTTCGTTGCTGTTCTCCAGGCTCCCTCCAGCATCTCAATGTCTTTCTTGCAGTGAGGGACCCAAAACTGTTAAAGGTGGGGCCTCACCAGTACCAAGTACTAGGGGATGATCACTTCCCTTTCAGTGAAGAAATTTTCCCTAATATTCCCTGATGTAACTCTCAGCCATTTCCTCTTGACCTACCACGTGTTACTTGTGAGAAGAAGTTGATGCACACTTCTCTACAACCTCAAGTTTTCAGCTTTGCCAAGCTTCTTTTGGTCACAAATATGTGTGGATGTGTCTTCAGATGCTTCATGCCCGTGCTGGTGCCTCTTCGCAACATGGGAGGTGGCTGGGATAACTTTTGCTGCCTGATGCGAAAGGGGCAAAAGACCTAAGCACTCTGTTTGCAGCGATGTACAGTCAAAGCTAAAAGACCAAACTACTTCATCTAAATATGCACAGTACTGGCAAGGGCTATCCAAACGTCCTGGGATCACTCTGGGCTTCAATTTTCCTCATCCCTCGGCACATTTGGGCCATGTGGTGATTCCACCTCAGATATCCTTCTGTGGTACCAGAACTCGGAGATGTGCTGTACACACACACTGGCTGAAGGGTGTACAAGGTCAGCTGAAGGGCAAGCCTGGCTGTTTTGGATGCGGCGTTGAAATTAAAACAGCTCATGATGTTGTTCCACAGCAAGGCACTGTGGATGCTCAGGGAATGGCACCATGGGAGCACATAACCGACCTGGTTAGTAGAAAACAGGCCTCCTGTTCATCATATTAGTCTTTTTACTTTTTGACAGTTTTATTTCCAAAAACCTACAGATTTTCAGCAATCCTACTTCTCTCTCTCATAGGAAATCGAAACATGAAGCTGAAGTAATAGGTATTAGTTGCTTGGAGAAGTTTAAAGCAGATTCCGCACCATCTGAAACCCCTTGTGCCGTTCTTTGTTCTTTACTTTGGACCTTTTTCCTCATTACGGATTGCATTTCAGTCTTCAGAGGGTTGACAGGTAATACATATTTTTAATATGCGTCCATGGCAACATTTATTTTATTAAAACATACTGTTATGCCACACTGGCAACAAATTGACAGTATCTAAACTAATTCCAAAAATAATAATTACACCTTTCCACATTGTCAACAAAGAGATCACTATCAACATCCCCAGCCTCTGATAATTACTCAGTCCACTCCTGAACTTAATTTCGGTCTAAAACTAACCTCTTCTAGGAAACAGCTGAGTGACCACTTGTACCACTAAAAAGTCACCAAAATAAGTCTGTAGTGAAGTAAGAAATGAAGTGACTATGAGACCAGAGATCCACATTTCAAAACCAGCATCAAATGTCTTTTAATGAAAGCAGTGTGGCTGAGTTCAGCCTTCTCACACATTTATGAAGTTGGAATAAATGGCCTCTTCAGTACTTTACTGATTAATATTTACTTTCTTGGACTATTTCTATCATGCCAGTGGGATTTACAATACCTCTAGCAATGGCTTCATTCTCATCTAAATGAAGGATAATTGCGTTTGATGATCACAGAATGTGTTTCCTTCATTTACTGCCTTATTTTTTTGATTCTTCTCAAACCTTGCATGGCTCAATGCTCCCCTCTGGGTTAACTCAGCCAGGGGAGGGTTCTGTTGTACACAGTATATACAGTAATAATATACCGCTAATGCAGTATAAATCCTGTCTAAACACATGCTGTCTCCCGAATTCCTGTAGGGAGCATGCTTCACTTTTCTCCTGGTCAGCATGCCAGCACTGTTCCCAGCACAGAGTGGCTTCCTTGATAGTTGAACACAGAGTCAATATTTTGCTTCTTGTTGGGAAGGTTCAGTAAAAATTAGCAGATCATTGGGCATAACACTTCAATGAAAATTATTTCATGTACTGCTCTAAGTGGACTTTTTTGCCAGTGACTTCCAAAACAGAACTCTAGAAAACACTCTGTAAGGCATAACTTGACATAGAATCATAGAATCATCTGGGCTGGAAGGGACCTCCAAAGGTCATCTAGTCTGACCCCCCCACAGTCAGCAGGGACAGCCCCAATTAGACCAGGTTGCCCAGGGACTCGTCGAGCCTCACCTTGAATGTCTCCAGGGAAGGGGCCTCAACCACCTCCCTGGGCAACCTGTTCCAGTGCTCCACGACCCTCATTGTAAAGAACTTACTCCTAATATCCAATCTAAATCTGCTTTTCTTCAGTTTAAACCCATTACCCCTCGTCCTGTCACTGCAGGCCTTTGTAAACAGGCTCTCCCCAGCATCCTGACAGGAAACTGGATACCCTAATAAGTATATCCTTTCTGTACTAGATTCCAGCACCTGTGGCCTCTCAGACATCAGGCCAGGTAGAAGGGTGTCTAGCATCATCTTGAAAGGCATATTAATCTTTACTTGGATATTAATAAGGTTGTAGAGGTCTGATGAATAATTCCAGACGATGCCTCCAAGATAAATGTGTGTGAAGCAGTTCAGTCATCAAGAAGAGCTGATTAAAGATACTGACTAATTCTATCTGTCTCACACCCAGTGTACCAGCCCCATTCCCTACACTTTATCAATGAGTGCACTGATGGAAAAATCAGTTACCAATGTTCTTATTATGCAAAGGTCACAGATTGCATTAGCATTTGCAATACAGCAGTTTTTCTAGAGGTTGTGCAAGTCAGTCACTTGCCAGACAAGCTACCATATAAAGAACCCATCATCTTTCTTACATGCACTGCTGCCTGGGCTCAGAGCAGAATCTATCAGAAGTCAAGCATTTCATGAGCATCAAGAAGTCGGTATTACCCATATTGCTCACAGCTCTTCTGTGACACCCATTTTCTATAAAAACATCTGATTGGAAAAGCAGCATGGCTGAAAGTATCTAGATGCCAGCATATCTCAACAAGTTTCTATATGTTTGTTTTCCAATGTGATTTTGTGCCTGCCACTAAGTTTTCAAAAAAATGTCAGTGCTGTTCCTAAAGCAGCAGAAACGGTGCTCACAAGACAAATGCGGAAGGAAAACACAACAGCTTTTTTTATAATCTTTAAAGAACTCTGAGGTCAAGGGATGATGACATTCAGATCTTGAAAATGAACATGACATTTTCACAGTTACATTATCTTCTCTAAATGTCAGAACTGAGTACTCCAGTCACAATACATCAGTGCACTCAGAGGGGATCCGGTCTTCCATTCCCTCACACCAGTTTTATACCAGTTTGACTTCACTTACATTAATAGAACTGTAAAACAAAAAAAAAATTAAAAATAAAAATAGAAATACAGCAGAGGAGTGAAGCCAATAATGATTTCTGAATTTCTGGGGGGAACATTTCCCTAAGTAAGATATCTTGGAAACTGTAGCAGTTGTAAAGATGATTATATTTTAGGAAGAAATCAACTCAGCCGCTCTCTAATATTTCAGATAGTACTATGTCTGGGGCTTTTCTCAGATGTAAACCAAGACTGACACTTTCCCTAGTGTTCGGTACCTCTGTAAATGACCCTGAAAATTTGAATTAGACTTGCAGAAGGACCTTTACAAACTGGTAAGCAGAAAACGAAAAGAGCAAACTGAAAAGAAAGAAACAATAGCCAAAATATTGATGCATACTCTTCAGCACAATCAATCCAGAAACTTTAGCCTTTTTGATCAGAATAGTTGGTTGAAAATAGCAGATAGATATGGTCACATGGACAGTTAGAAGAGCTATACTGCTAAGACCATTTGTCTTATCACTTTTTGGTACACATGCAAAATCTCTCAGTGAAGCTAACACAATGTCTGGCTCCTTATCTCTGTTTGTCTTTGGCAACTCGCATTATTAGTTTCATAACCTGTGGTACAAGTAGGAATAATAAGGGAGCACTTAAGTTTTAGATCTCTGCTTGATTCCCCCCCTACTACTAATGATGTTCATATTCTCATATTGATATTTTTCCTTTAAGTACCTTTTAAATGGTATAATTAAATAAATACATAAATACATAAATCCATTCACACGTACATAGCTTTGACAAACTCATGCATCTGCAAATTTGAGTGAAAAAACCAAATTTTTGTAAATTGGCAGATGAGAAACTTTACTTTAGAAAGCAGAGAAAATGACAAGGGTGTGACAGCGTAACCAACTGAGTATGAGCTGAGACTGATTTAATTTTAGCTGAGAGCAATTTAATTTTATCTGAGAGCAAAAATGCAACCTTACAGAGCATTAAGAGACACTATGCAGTAGGAGTGGTGAAGTGGTAATCATTTGGTACACAGCATTTTGTCTGATCTTCATGTCACACAGACAAAGGTTCAGAAAGCTGTGCAAACAACAGTGGCACGTCCAGACACAGCCTTGTTATAGAAGAATTAAGAGCATGGTCTATGCAGCTTCTCTAATGGAAGGCGAACACAGAGCTTGATCAGTCTCTACAGATCTGCACAGCAGAGAAATTTCTGAAAGTAGAATGACTTTTAAGCTAGCAGAGGAAAGACACTATGAGATTCAATATATAGATATGGAAGCAGGAGACTGGCCTGAAAATAGGTGGAAGCAGCTAACAAGGAATTTAACAACATTCTTATAAATGCGATGAGTTTCATTTATAGTCTTTAAAGCAAAACTAGATACAGTTCTAAAGACTAGTAACGCTCATGGCAATTAACAGCTAGGACAAAACACAGGGAAGAAGAATAAGAGTGATTATTTCATAAGTAACTAGCTTCTTTAATTCAGTGCATGTTTAAATCATGGCCGCCGTAACTGGCAACAGAAGTTACAGGACATAAAAAATACTGCAAGAAATTTAAAAGACAAAGTATTATGGTTAAATGTGTTGACCCATAACATACCTGGGACAGTTTGATTTCCACTTGACTACTCTCCCAAAGCCAGTGGCTTTTCACCATTCAAAGAAAATCACACATTGCAAGTGTATTTCCCACATACAAGTACTCAAACATGTCTTCCCTGTTGATGTTAACCACTAGCAATAGAATACAAGCAATCATATTTTTTACAGAGAACAGGTAAGAAAAAATGTCCATTTTCAGATGAGGCAATGGAGCAAGTACAAAGAGGAAGAAGCCCCAGCCAAGTTAAGCCTGGTCTGATGCCAAACCTCTCCTGTGCAATGGCTGGACACAGCTCAGGAGGATGCACAGATATCAGATTTCAGGCACACTTAGATCTCACCACCAGAAAAGCAAGAACCATGAGAAGTAACTCCTCCTTTCTTCCTTAAATAAAGTGCCTTTCTCTTGTTGAGAAATAAGCCTGATCTGTTCAAATTATTTCTGATTGGAACAAACAGTAGTTCTGATAGATGATACCTTATATTAGCATGATAGCAAGACATAAGCATTACCTGTATTTTATCATGCATAATACCAAGACATAAGCATTACCCGTTCTTTATCATGCATAATACCATAGTCTTTGACTTTAAAAAGATTGTTACTGATACCTGCAATTCAATACACAGTGATGAACATAGAAATAAAAATACAGGGAACTGATAAGTCCAATATTTATAGGAATGCTTTAATAAATAATATACTAACATACTAGCCATATAGATCTTAATGGTATTATTTTGAAACGTCTGGATCACTGGCAGATATGTGTCCTCATACAGCTCTCGCACCCTCTTGAGAAATCCCTTCTTCATCACTTGTTAGTAGAAAGCAGAGGCAGGAGCATACAATGTTTTCCAAGAACAGTTTTTTAAAATATTTCAAATGACTGAGAGTATAGCACTGCATAAAGATATTTTTTTTCCTCATGCATTTTCAATTTATTTAATTTATTTCCCATACTATTCACCTCTCTCATCGTGTTTAAGATATCCATTCCAGCAGCTTGCAGCAAACTCAATGTTTCGAAAACTTTTTCACCCTCATGCAAAAAAAAAAAAAAAGCGTGCTACTCCATTTTGGAATACATTTCTTTATGCTTCTGTAGTTACTGCTTTATGTAAGCAGTACATTACTTAATGTAAGCAGTAACTGACATCACAAGGATTTCTACTGAATCTTCTGTTTGCTTACTTTTCTTCCTGAACCTTCTCTCTTTCAGCTCTGTGTTCATTTTTCACCATGAAAAAAATATTTCGTGTGACTTACGTAAGATGATAAATGATATCGTAGAGAATAAAAGAGAGGAAATCTCTTAGTACAACAAGAAAAATCAATCCAAAACTTCTTGGCAATAATAGTGGTCTTATCCTTACCCAGTTCATCCTTGCATGCTTGATATTCTCACAGTAAAGGCAATTTTATTCTTCCCATTCTTTAAATGAAAACTCCATGTTAAACATTAGATTTTATTTGATTTTGCTAGCTGCTACATTTTAATGTACATTTATAAGTGAGAGAATATATTTATTAAAATACATCTCCTTATGTGTTGATTCCCTCTCCTGCAATTAGCTGAGTGCTGTAAGCCCTCTGCCATAGCGTATAGCAAGATAACAGTGTTCAAACCAGGTCCCAGAGGAAAGGCTATCAAAAGGACAAACATTCAAAGCTTCTGAGTTTTGTTTCTCCACAGAGACATAATGGAATGCACAAAAAAAACCCAAAAAAACCCACACACCACAAAAAACACAGCACCCCACCACATCACACCCACCCACAAACCAATAATCTTGGGCACTAGAGCATGCCCCGAAGAGCCATGTCTACACGTTTCTTAAATACCTCCAGGGATGGTGACTCCACCACCTCCCTGGGCAGGCTGTTCCAGTGCCTGACCACTCTCTCAGTGAAGTAATTCTTCCTAATACCTAATCTAAACCTCACCTGCCGCAACTTTAGACCATTTCCTCTGGTCCTATCATTATTCCCTCGGGAGAAGAAGCCAACCCCCACCTCTCTACAACCTCCTTTCAGGTAGTTGTAGAGGGCAATGAGCCCTCAGCCTACTCTTCTCCAAACTAAACATGCCCAGTTCCCTCAGCCTCTCCTCATAGGACTTGTTCTCTAGACCCCCCACCAACTTGGTGGCTCTCTGCACATGCTCCAGCACCTCAATGTCCTTCCTGTAGCGAGGGGCCCAAAACTGAACACAGTACTCAAGGTGAGGCCTCACCAGTGCTGAGTACAGAGGCATGATTACACACGCTCAATCTTGTTCTAGAGTAACTTTCTCACACAGACTGGCCCTTCTGCCTTCCTTGCCATTGGCCTCAAAGCCAGTAGAACAAGCAGATCTGGATGTAACAAGGAGGTAGGTGAAGCAGGTTGGGTATCACATATGCAGCCCATCTTGTGGCACCATAAACAGCCAGCTGAGACAATCATGTGGGGACAGATAGGGAAACCTACAATATCATGCAGAGCAAAATGCCCTGAATCCACAAGAGCTAAAGTACCAAATGTCTGAGCTAAAGGCCAAATGAGATTTAACTTCCATAGCCAGCTGTGCACCTCCCACATAATGAATTGAACTTATTCAGAATCCAGCCTTTCTAGCATCATTTCTCTCTCTCGCTCTATTTCACATACTTCTTTGTTATTCTTCTAATTTTTTTCTAAAATCCAGGTAATTTCAAAATTGCATGAAAAGAGCTGAAGTATTTCTTAATTCAGTACATTAAAAAAACAAACAAAAGAGTACCCAGGAAACATTTGTCCAAAAATGTTCTTTGAGAAATGAAATAAGATTTGTATATTTTAAGTAGTCTAACATTATAATGTTCCAAACTAGTGAAAAGCAAGAAATTCAGTTCATAATGGAAATATGTTTTAAAAAACAATATGGATTGTATCCAACATAACTCAAGCTAATCCTCAATCAGATTCTTGCACACAAAACCAATCTTTACTTCAACTGGATCAGGACCAGTTAGAAGGTTTTATTATTTTTGGTAATGCTAGTAACCATAGCAGTAAAAAAACAACTTTAGTAATTTAAAAGGCATTTCAAGCGTTTTAAAAGCACAATTTATTTTTAACATTATTGAAAACTCATTACTCATTCATTTTGTATTGTTTGAGAAAAGCTCTAAGAGTAGTTTCCTAAGATTGTAACTCAATATATGACTTAGATGGTGTTTTCAAAGTACAAACATTCTAATATTAGTCTTTGCACTGTACTCTTTTAATTTTACTTGGCTTTACAGGAAGGCTTTCAAATATGCAAGATGGCATGATACATTTACATAGCTATATATAAAGATATCTAGAAATTCATTCATCACCTCTTTTTACATGTTAGCCTCTCTCATGGTTGCAGAGACCCTTACATGCGTGAGGGAAGGTCATCCAACATTATAAGTCGTAAGTTCTCCTTTGCTGGACTATGTGCTTTAAAGCGCATAGAAGTCACCTGGAATCAAAACTATCTCATCAAGAAGCAGTCATATGAGTAATTCAGATAGGGTAGGCACTGGAGTGAAAAAACAGCTCCATTAGGCGTTGAGTTGCACCATGGAGGGAAATGTCAGCAAAAAAAAAAAAAAAATAAAGACAAGAGCCTTTTGAAGACAAGAAAGGGAAAGGAGCAGAAAGATGGAAGTGAACAAAATAAAGCACCAGCCTAGAGTGGACCAGATTTTCTTAGTGATTTGCAAATGTAAACAAAAGACACTAAATATATCGTAAGGACCTAAGTGCTTAGTTACCACAGGAAGTCACATTCTCCCTCTGATCCCCATGGAACCTTCCTACTAGTATCTATAGCTAGGAGCTTTGTGCTTTGGGGAGTTCACTGGCCTGGTTTTACAGTCCTGGTCCCATGAACTATGTTATGCCTTATCAAATTGTGGCATTCATTGCCAAAACATGCCAGAGAAATTATATGCATAAATAGGATTCAAATAATGAGATTTATGCAGAAGAGATCTATCAATGACTATTAAACATGATTAATATTTAACCTACTGATTTTAAACTACTGACTCCAGAAGCTAGAAGGGCAAACCAGAGCAAGGAGCAATCTGTACTTCTACTGTTTCTTCATGCACCCATTATTTATCACTGCTTAGCAGAATCCGAGATTCACTGAGGTTGGAAGTGACCTATGGAGACTATCTATTCCAACATCCCTGCTCAAAGCAGGCTCGCCTAGAACAGGTTCTTCACAGATGAGTTTTGAATATCTTCAAGGAGGGAGACTCCACGGCCTCTCTGGGAAACCTTTTCCAGTGTTTGACCACCTTTACAGTAAGAAAGTTTTTTTCTTATGTTCAAATAGAATACATCATCTTTTCCATGTGTGCACATTGCCCCTCATCCTGTCACTGGATACCACTGAGAAGCCTCTGGCTCCATCTTCTTTACTCCCATCAGGTATTTATAAACACTGATAAAGATCCCTCAGTCTTCTCCAGGATAAACAGCCCCAGCTCTCTAAGCCTCTCCTCATATGGAAGATGCTTCAAGCCCTTAATCATCTCCATAGCCCTTCATGGACTTGTTCCAGTATGTCCATCACACTCTTATACTCTCCCTTCTTGTCTTCCCAGCCCACTGCAGCTATCCTACCACCTTGCTGTGACCTTGTTGTGACCACAGTGAGATTGTAACCCTGCAGCTACATGCAGAGCTGTAACTCCTCCTGTCTGCTCCCCATGCTGCTTGCAGTAGCATACAGGCACTCCAGAGTGCCACTTGGTCCTGCTGATTTAGTGGCTTAGTTCAATCTTTGGTCTGATCCTGAGAGGCTACTGGCATGGTTTAAGCCCAGATGGCAACTTAGCACTACACAGACACTTGGTCACTGCATCCCCCCGCAGTGCAATGAGGGAGAAAAGGGAGAGAATCATCATCATCAGAAGAAGAATAAGAAGGAGAAGAAGAACAAGAAGAAGTAAGGAAAAGAGGAAAAAAACAACAGAGAAAAAAGTAAACCCAAAGAAAGACAAATGATGCAAATTAAAAAATTGCTCACCACCAACTGAATGATGCCCAGCCAGTCCCTGAACAGCTTTCCCACCCTGCCCCTGCAACCTCCTCTTAGTTTTATTCCTAAGCATGACATACTATGGTATGGAATATCCCTTTGGTCAGTTGGGGTCAGCTGTCCTGGCTGTGTCCCCTCACAGCTTTTTGTTCACCTCTCACCTGCTCGCTGGCGAGGTTATGCGAGGAGCAGAAAAGTGCTTGACACGGTGTAAGCACTGCTCAGCAGTAACAAAAACATCAGTGTGTCATAAACGCCAGTTTTAGCACAAATCCAAAACATATCCCTATACAAGCTATCATGAAGAAATTTCACTCTATTCCTGACAAAACAGGTACAGCTACTCTTAGAAACTGGTACTCTGAGTTTTTACCTTTTCAAGGTCAATATTGTAGGTAATTACCATAAAATCATAATCAGTAGGTAGAGAAGGAATGTTATAAGGTCATGGTCCAATACCTTACTCCAAGCCAGGGTCAAATATTGCCCCTGAGAGATGTTATTTTTTAGTATATTCTTAAGGTGTGCAGTAATTTCAAATATCAATTATCTCATTAAGTGCTTGTCTCTCCTTAACATTTCAATGCATTTCCATAGTATTTAACCTAACTATTCTTTGCTTCAGCTGAAGTCCAAACTTTGTTCA
Source organism: Gallinago undulata (assembly GCA_026546715.1). Classification (NCBI taxonomy): domain Eukaryota; kingdom Metazoa; phylum Chordata; class Aves; order Charadriiformes; family Scolopacidae; genus Gallinago; species Gallinago undulata. The sequence continues at coordinate 188,179,513 of JAOTQQ010000001.1, read as the reverse complement.
GCTAAAGCTCCCAGAAGGAAATTCTGTTCCTTCTTCAGGGGACATGGAGGGCAGCCCACTGACTTCTTCCTATCTGGTACTTTTATATATTCCAAGACAACCCTTCTCACTGTTATTCATGTGACCTTTAATTTTTTTTTTCATTGGCTGTGCTTTCCTGTCCCCTGAGAAGTCTGGCTGCTTTCCCTTGGTCTCCGTCCAACTGGTCCACCTTTTTTTTAAATGCCTCCTCCAAATTGGCATAATAGAGTGGCGAGATCTGCCAAACAAAAAAAAGTACACCAAGTATTTTTCAGATGACACTTGCCTTGTTCACAATAACATCCCATTTACTTTGTGACTTCTAAACTACATAATTTCAAAATCCTTTCATGGAGCATATACACGCCCAGTTGAGGACATCTACAGTGCAATGTCTGATGGCACTAATGGTCTTGGGACACGACCTTCCCTCCTAACAACATCTGAAAAAGGCTGCCACTCATGGAACCAGTAAGTTAGCAGTCACAGAAGAGATATGGCAAAGGAAGGCGATGACGTGTTGCTTCTATAAAGCAAAGCATTTGTCTTTCACGGAAACCTATAGTGCCAATAAGCACCCAACCCCACAGACTTCCTGCCTTTCTTTGAAGTGAATTTAACTCTGACAGCTTGCATGAACATAGCACATAATATCTATTATCTCCTGTAATTGTTGAAGATACAAAACCTCTGGCAATTTAAAAACATATGGCCTCACATTTTTATCACAGATTAGTGCAAATAACTTGTCTTTATGAATAACTTGCTTTTTTAATAACTCTTTACTGATGAGACGGTTACTCTGTTTCTTTCCAAGATGTAATGTGTTCAGTTGTTCTACTTTCTCTGTTCCAAACTCCCATTAATTCAGGCTAAGATCAACGTGAATCACAGACCCTGTATCACTCATTCAGTAGTACGCAGAGATAACATAGTTTTCTGAATGCGAGAAGCCAAGGGGACAACTGATACAAGAACAGGTTCACAGTAGAACATGCCTGGAAGTGGCACTCCTTGCTTCAAGAGTTTCAAGCACAAGTGACAAAACCAAGAATATAACAACATCTATTGAACTGTGCTTAAAAGGGTCTCCAAGTTGCTTTGCTTATCAAGTAGATTCAGTTTCTGAAATCAGAGGGCAAGATAAATATTTAAAAATACAGAAAGAAGTAAACTTCCATAGGAGCTGTCAAAAGCTTCTGTTCCCACATGCACACAGGCGAAGGAATTGGTTTATGAAAGTGCTAATGTCACTGTCTTCTACAAGCCTTCTGGAAGCATACCACTTCTGAAAACCAGACATATCTAAGCTATTTTTAACACAGTAGTTTAATTACATTAAATAAGATCACCTTGTCATTTAATGATTTTTTTCACTTCCTCCTTGATGCAGCATAGAACTCAAACTTTCCTTCTGGGCAGAAGCTCAGACTACTATTAGCATTATAGTTAGAGTAATGATAAAAGAAACAAATAAAGGGGAAAATCAGCTATGTTCGGATTTTAAAGGGAATTATGAATATTAATATGAATCATGCATATTACAAAGACACTGTATTATTCAGGCCTGTTCCTCCTCTTGTTCCTCCTAACAATTAGGTACATGACTGAGGTAAGACGTTAACAAATGCAGGTGATCTTGGATGGAAACCCTTCTATGAAATTAGGTCCTCCCTTCCCTCTACTTTACAATAAGAGCTATTACAGACTGCCAAAGTCTATTTATCATCACCCACCTACAGATTTTTCTGTTGTGGACCAAAAAAACCCCAACCCAACCAAACCTAATTTTAAAGTATTGCAGTTAATACTTTTTATCCTAGAGAGAGAACAGGCAGCAATATCCATCAGTCTTTAAATCCCTTTGTTTACTGTACCACTAGACTTTATGTAACGTTGTTTTTCTTCCTGAAATGTGTCTGCCAGTGATATGAAATGATCACAATGTAATATTCTAAATGTTTTCATCGTGTGTAATTATTTATTTTCATGCCATTCTGAAATCCTAGGCAGATTGCCGACTTGATGACCATGTTTTCCCCCACAAAATACTTAACAGACAAGAGAGAAAAGCCTTAGAAGGATCAGAAATAGAAATGTTTACATAACCTGCCACTTGAATCATCAGAAAGCAAATGCTATCTCTTAATAGAAAAATACAAACAAGCTTTTCTTGTTAATGTCTTCTTCTTAATTGTTGTAAGCCTTTATCAATTAATTACAGTAATAGTTACAAACAGAAATTACAATAAAACAAAGAAAATAAGTAAAAGCCAAGCTGACTGAACTGATTTGCACCATCTTTGCAAAACCTGGCATAAGGCCAACATGTAATTTCAGTTAATGTTATTAATATCATTGAATGCCTCTAGAACTGCAGTTATATTAATTCAATTTATGACAATTTGCAAAAAAAATTACAGTGTAGGCCCTAGTTTTTTTAACTGGATGCAGAAAAAACAGTAATAGCATCACAACTTTTTTTTTAAAGGAACATATTATGTGAGTGACTTCAAAAGATATTGTTCAATAAATTCTCATACCAGATTGACAAATCTGATCTGCTATCAGAACGGATAAAAATGGAGGGGCTCTTTGATACAGCAGCATGAAAAATGCACTTGTAGCTACGCTGCTAAAAGAAAGATACCCTATAAATGTGTTCTCTGTGGTCGGATTATTTTACTGTTTGGGCTGAATTAACTCAACTTTGAAAAGTCAGTTGCTGAATGAGCATAAAATGAAACCTTTGCTTTTTTCCTAGGGACTGAGCTTTCAGGTGCCCTTGGCATTTCTGCACATTTCTTCAAAGTTTCACTTCCAGTAAGCAATTGCACTTTGGTCTTTTCTCAGTCGTGCTTGAAAGCATTACTAAATCCCAATCCCAGTACATGGCTAATGTGCATAGACAGAATGCAAGAGAACTTGTACAGGTTGGAGAGAAAACTCTTCCAGTCACGTTAATAGATAGCAGAATCATTTTGGTGGGATTCATTTCAGTGAAAGGTTGTAATGTAGATGTCTCAATCTCAGATAGTTTCTCTAAGTTCCCTTTATGGTCAATGGAGAAAAATAAGTGCTTTTTAGTATGATTCATCTATTTTGCTTTAAACATCTCCTTGAGAATGCAAATACCAGTACACTAAAAGTGCCCGTTCCTCTTCACTAATTACAAGAGGGTAGACAGACAAATCACATCCAGGTTGCAAAGATCTAGGAATCTATATATATCCTTATAAACTGACCCTTGAGATAAAACAGCAATATGGTTGCGGCCATGATCTTCATCACAACTATCACAGAGCTGGTATTCTCCACATCCCTGGGTCCCATGTCAATTCTTGTCAGCTTATTCACAAGTAATGGTTAGGCAAATCACCTTATTCACAAGCAGGGCTAAACAAGGACCAAAACTGCATGTTTTGTAGTGTGTTTGCAGGGAACCAGCCCCATCTGGAAGATGTTACTCTACATGGTCATTTCTGCTCAGGATTTTTCTGACCTCAGCTTTCTTAGAGGGTGTCAGCTGGGTGATGAGGCATAACAGTTAGTCAGTCAGACACAACATGTTTTCAAACTTTTTCTTGTGATGTCTTTGACAGACTTGCATGAAGAATCCAGTGAAGCCATATTGTTGTTTTGCAATCTTCACTTCTTCCCAGCCTGAGGTAAATGTTATAATGGAGAGCAACATAGCTTAAGAGTATTCAGTATATGCTTTGGAACTCCTTTTGAAGCTGTATCTTTAAATAATACTACAGGAAACCTGGAAAATACAGTGCTTTTATTAGCCTGAAGAATTAGTAAAATTTACAGGCTCTTCTTTATTCTTAAGAAGAGCTTTTAATGCTACATAAACAGAAAACAAAAAACAAGGTAAATAAAACCAGGTAAAATTTTCAGCAGAGTATTCTGGGCAGGGATGAATACACGTTTTTATCAAACTTTCCCTCCTTAAGTACTTCCTTTCCACCTACACTTTCACAAACACCATAGCTCTTTTCTTCTACATTCTCAAGTAATCTCCCTTCAAGTCCACATCCAGAAACTGCTGAACCAACCTTAGTTAATGACATTCCTCAAATGCAAACTTCATACAGAACTGCATCTGAGAGGCATGTTTTTTTCAAAGCGCTTGATACCAAAAAAACCCACCCCAAAACAACAAACAAAAACAAAGCCCCCCAAAAACCCAAACCAAAACAACATATACTTTCAAACCACCAGCAAGGTCCTTCCTGGACCCAGTAGTAACTCCAGGATAAGAACAACTTGATTTTGCTTTCTAAACATATTCCCAGGACTCTTGGCCTATGACCTGCTTGGAAAGACTGAGAACAATAGGCCAGGGATGAACTGATCAACTTTGCATGAAATGTGACTAAGCTCCTCTTTGTAAATATATGGAAATATACTCACAGCATAGCATTTCTGATTCTATCCTAGTATTTTCCAGTATTTTAATTGAAGTCTGCTTGAAAAGTTTGGATTTGTTTTTTTCCTTGTTCCAGCCACTGCTCTATTGCTCCAATCTGGCTGTGTATGTTGTTCAGTTCAGAAGAACAGGTTTCACATTTTCCATTCAGAACTCCAAGTGATTCCTGGAATATATGTGATTTACAGGGAAGAGGTTCCACACATTATTTCAGGCTGACAAGTGTGACTGAAGAAATAGAGAAAGCAACATGGAGAAAAAGTCCAGCTAAGCCCTTCTTTCACAGATGACAAACAGATACTTGGAATGTTCGGGTTTTTTGTCCCTTGATTAATATATTTCATAAATTTTCATTAAATAGTCTGTCTCTGAAATAATACAAACTGGAGACACATTGTAAGTATTCACAAACAAGCTCATGTCTGAATTAAACTGGGTGCCAGAATGCCTATCATATGCTTTAACTGCTCTTCAAGATTCCTCACTGCATTTCACCAGCGAGCCATCAGCCTTTACCGGAAGGATTATATCTTCATGTGAAATAAATGTTTTTCCCATTCTCAACTCAACCACTGTCATCTTTGCTAACAGCCAAAATGCTGATTGGGATGTTTTCCCAACCAGGGAATACACTAAAACTCAAAATGTATTTCACTGATGCTAACAAATAGATAATGTGTAACTAGTCACTGGTGTCATAAATGGATTTAAACCATATATAAAAAAACTAATCACACACCATAAAGAAGTATGATTAATGTTTAATACATGTGTAAAAATTTTATTGTATGTATACTGAATCCTTTTGAGCCATGATTGAATTTAGTTCTCCAAAGAGAAGCACTATATCACAGTATTACTCTGCAATATTAATTTTCAATCTGTATTAGATTCTTGGAGTCAGAATCTATTAGCATGGAAATAAAAGCAAAAATATACTTGTCCATACCGAGAAACAACGTGAGAAAAGTGGCCTTATCTCTTACTGTGGCCATAAGTGGATGTTTAGAGCAAATATATAAAAATAGGCCAGTGTGGAATGGTGCTTCCCTTTGAAGACTCTCTTGCTATGAGCATTTAGAAACTAACAGAGCTATAATAGATCACATGTGCATCATCCCTTTTAACAGTTCTTCTGATCTAATTCATGGACCATAAAATTGACCAGTCATATTTTAATACATTTATAATTCTGTAGGAAGTAATTGTTATTGTTAAATTATGGATTGTTTTCAGAACTACTACTTCTTGCTTAATTTAAGTCTGTCATTTCATCATTTCATCTAGTGCCGCCTTCTTCTTATGTTACTTAGAAGGAATGAACAACCATGCCTGTCCATGTTCTTACAGAAAACTATCATATACTCCATTCTTCAGTGACATCCATCCTAAGGGTAACAGCCCATGTAAGCTTTTTCCTATGGAAATCTCTGCATATTTCTAACCATTCACAGTGATTTTTATCTCTACTTTCAAATGCAAAGAACAAAACTGAATGCTCCAATAAGTGATTTGGAGTAATTTTTCTTCATATCAACCTCAATTTTATGCTCAGCATTATATGAACATACTAAAAAATAGCTTTTTCACTAATAAAAGTTATTAACTACATATTTCAATTATTATTGCAGAAAAAAAACCAAAAAGATGGATAAGTACATAAAAGATGAAGCAGCCAACTATACCAGCCAAGGTAAACAAGAAGACTTTCTGTTCATGGTATTTTCTTGTGTTGCGAAAGGAATTGAAACTTAAAATACAGATTATTTTTTTTAATTCAACAAAAGCTCTGGGTATATTAATTCTCATATGCTGTATACATAACACTAACACTTTACAGTTTCTCGAATAGCAGATGTGAACCAAAAAAATGAACAATATAATGATCATTTCTGGGAACAGTAGGTACAAGAGGCATAGAACCATAGCTTTTTGTGGGACCACAAGCATTGCGTTTCTTGGATTTTTAATATTTTACCTTGTGTAGAGAGTGATAGATTTAAAACTAAAATACTCAGTCCTGAGAATGTGCCCCACTTACTTAGCAGTCTCTTTAAATTCAGATTCTCCATTTGTCACTGTCTCCATTCCTTTTTCCTTATCCATGAGTAACATAAAAAACTTAAGACATAGAATAACTTCTAGTAAAATACTTACATCTATTTCCTAGAATAGCAAAATTAATTTGATAGTAATTATAATGCCAGGGATTGGAATCGGTGTGCCACGGGGCAGTAATCCTGTTCGTCTTAAACAACACCACTTTCATCAGTAAAGCAACAGAATTCAGAACCAACAGTATGTGATACTTTTCAGGGGTATTACTACCCCTAATACTTGTCCAACTCCTTTGTCTACAGTTTTGGACAAAACATCACAAAATAACCAAAATAGACAAGGGGAATCAATGACCAAGTAACTAACTAGCTAAAGGTCATACAAGGAGCTAGTGGAGAATTACGCTACTGAACTGTCATTTCATCAGTTTCAATATCCAAGCTCATAACCATCAGATAAAACCTTATTAAGCATCAGAATAATGCATACTTTCCCTTCATCAATCCCCACTTTCAATGCATTATGAAGAATTCTAACTAGTAAATTTTCTAAATGCCTTCTTAAGAAAACAACCTTTTCTATATATTGGTTACAAAACACAAAGAAGCTAGTGGTTCTGTTTTACAGGCAGGTTCAGTAAGGGACAACAAAGCTGAGCAGCCCAGTAGGATGCTGAGAGGCTTATATAGACACGCATGGTAAATCTTATTTTAAACAAACAGCTATGAGGGGAATCTCATTGCATATTTGCCTCTTGAACTACTGAAGCTTTGTGTAGACGCACTGAAAGCATACTGCTAATCTTTTAATTTTCATCTCGCATAGGTGATTCCGGCAAACCTTCTAATAAATTTGGTTCTTGGCAAAAGAAGATGATTTATTTGGAGTAGTCTTTATCATAGAACTAGATCACTGCATTTATCTCAACATCCATCATAGCATACAGTACATAGCTGTTGACTTAGAAAGACCCTTAAGGAGAACTGTGAGAAGAATGTCTTCTCTGTCCATTTCAGGTGAGGTGTTCTGGCTACTTACAGCCTTTGCATACAATGTAGGTCATGAACCAAATCTCCCTTCAGCATGTTTTCCTTGTGTAATCTCTATGGATACAAGAAGAAGAAACCACGCCTGTTTTCCAGAGTGCTTATGCTCTTCCCAAGCCTTTGCCTTCAGCACGTCTGTTTGTGACTGACAAATAATTTTCATCTTTGCCTCTGAATAAAAAAACATACTACAGTGAGGGATGCAGTTGCAATATGCATATAGCTACCTTGGATCCATTCATTCAGACAGTAATACATTAAAAGATGACACTGCAAGCCTCAGTGTGCACTGTAAAGCTTACCAGGGAGTCTGGTTGCCCAGGTTACCATGTCTTCATTCCCTTGCAAACAAGCTCCATAGAACATAGCTGGAGTTGTTCTTTCCATGCATGAACAGAAATATGGCAGTCAAAACTATATGCATCCTTTGCAGCAGAGTGTACAACACTACTTTCTGCAATATTATATTCCAAAAACTGTGGAATCACTATTAATACAGTCTAACATCTCATTTGGTTTCTGCAAGCAGTGGCACAGAGAGCCATTCTGTTTTTCATCCTGGAGAGTTAATAGTAATTCTGGCCTACAAAAGCATCTATGCAGTTGAAATATTTGCTTCCAAAAAGCATTGCTCAGCACTTGTCAGTTTTGGGTTCATGTCATTCAAATACTGCTATTCCTTACACTCTAATAAAGTCTCCTGAAGGCTCTATGTACCTTTAGTATTTTTGAAACTGTTGTTTTAAAATTGCTTAAGCAGTAAAGGATGAGCATAAAGTTACATTCAAATAACAAACCTGCCCATCAGCATGTTCCTCTCAGCTATGTGTTTAGACCCTAAAAACCTAGACAATTTTTCCCACCCATTGTACAAACTAAACGATAATTTATGCTCCAAAATTTGGGACTATAAAGACTATTTCATGAAGAATTTCAGATGGCACTTTTGCTGTGAAACTAAGTTTCTTAAAGATTTTACAAATGAAAGAGAAGTTTGGTTTGCCTAGAGACAGGATTTCATCTTCAATAAGTCTAAGAGTGGCTGATCTATAACATGCATTCTGGAAAGATTTCAATGTTGTTTATACATTTTCATGTACAGAAATATAATTGAAAGACCCCCAAACAAACTTCAGTGCCTACACAGAGCCTCCAGTCAGACCCCATAGGATACTACAGTCTCTCTCTTTGATGCTCATTTCTGCATTAGGGTCCAAATCCGTACCTTGCTACAGACACGCTGAGTTTCAGAGGCTGAAAGCTGAAGTCAGAAAAAGATTTTCTGCTTGTTTAACAAGTCTTTATTTCCAGATATCTCTATTAACACTCTGTGCATTGTAGTCTTTTCAATCATAAATTAAAATTGGGAATAGATGCTCAGCTGTGCTACTGGCTGGACCTGAAGAAATGGAGCTGCAATGGCCTCACCTCTGCCAGGCTTCCAGATTTGGTAGCTGAGCATAACAGGCAAGGCTAACTCACAATCCAACCTCTGGCTGCTATTTCCCTACACACTAAAAGAAGATGGCATTTAAACAAAAAGTACTGTGTTATTCTCACAGTAAAAAGCTTGCAAGATGATTTTTTTCTCTGGAGATCTTCAAGACCTGCCTGGATGCAGTCCTGAGTAATGCGCTCTGGGGAGTTGGACGAGTTGATCTCTAGAGGCCCCTTCCAACTCTGACAATTCCGTGATTCTGTGATTAAAAGATGAAAGCTTGATTCAAGCATGAAAGGTGTCTTATAAAAATCATAATGACATTTTAAATTAAACATTTTTATACCTATGAATTTTCATGTCATATTTTTACTACTAGTAGAGCTAAAGGCAGATTCAGCAAACCTCTTAAACTGTGCTTCAGTTAGAAAAAAAGATTCTTTAGAGAAAAGAAAGTAATGAGTTAGACACCAATGCTACAGAAGTATCTAGGACTAAACTGTCCACCATTATTAACAGTGTGCAAGAGAAAAAAGTATGTGGCATACTTTACAATCAACTTCATTCATAGAAAATTAGATAAATAATAGCTACTGAATATAAGCACCCAATTATGTCTACTACGAGGACATGCCCATGCAGGAGCAGCTGCTGACTGCATTGTTAAATGCAAGGATCCAGCGTTCTCAGTATAAGTTACGAGGAAACTAAAAAGTTATTTAACAGCAACTTATAGATCCAGCTAACTGTATGGCTCCAGAAATACTAATGAACAAGGAAAAGGTGAACACACACCTAGGACCAGAAAAATGCAAGACGTTCTGTTTCATCAACAACACAAGTTTAGCTCAATGTTAAATGGTCATAAAAAGTCATTTTAGGCACAGCGATAAAAGCAACGTATTAACTGAAGATGAGTAAACAATAATTTTTACTTGAATGACTGTTGCCAGGTACTACAATTGTAACAATTTATTCTTTATAATGATAGAAACTTCACTGAAGAAAACACCAAATGTAGTGTTAGCACAGAAATTATGCACACTAGGTAATTAAGTACAACATTTCCCTCAGGTATCGGTGTCTCTCTGTTAGGCCACCCCAATGTTTTGAAATTACTTGTATAACTTATGTAAACCTTACAAACCAGATAATTCAGTTGCTAATGCTACATAATTAGCATTTCATTGATGAAGTCATACTACTATACACCTGCACACCCACTATCTGCAAACTTCTCCAAATCATTGCATTTGGCCCTGTCTGTAGTAACATAACAAATCTCCTCCCTTCTGCAAACACACATGCAGCCTCTCACATAGTAATTAGGGAAAAAATATTTTTCTACTTCCATGTAATAATATGGCCATACTACAGAAAAAACCCAACAGTGGTTACTTACCAAAGACATACATTGCAGAATCTATCATCTGAATGACAAAAAAAAAAAAAAAAAGAAGGAAAGGAACCAACCTAAAATCCACAATCTCCCAAACACTGGCCAGCTTTAGTGCTTTCAGTCATTAAATTTTGAAAGTAGAAATTCTTGCTGAGGAAGTGCAGGATAGAGACAATGAGAAAGAAGGTTGTATTTGAAGAAACAACTGGCTAAAAAGATGATCTAGACACCATATATGTTTTCAACTTGCATTTGTCTATGATTTTTAAATACAACTACATTATTCACACCAAAGACAACAGTCTGTTCAGTATTGCCGTTCTAGTGCAGTGAACTTTCTACCACAGCCGAAGCTTGCCCAGTGCCTGGGACCACACTTGCGCGAGTAGTCGCGGACGAGTGAGCCCACCCAGGGTTAACCCATGCTGCCATCTTGTGGTCACCCGGATTAGGAACACTGACTTTTCCATCGCCTGCATTTCAAAAACCGTCGTGTAAAATTAAGAAACATCAGTAATTTTCTTTGAATGGCACAGAGCGAAGGTACTCCTTCTTTTCTGGAAAATTACTGCTGTCTTTTCAGACAACAAACCAAGTTGTGGGGTTTTTTGTCAGATTTTCAGAGTGGTAGCGCAAAACTGAAGGGGTGCAGTGTATGTTTATTTACTCTTTCAAATACAGGCTGGCAGCTACAAACAAACGTAATATATGCATGATATGTAACATAATATGTATATATGTGTCTTTTACAGTTCTTTGCAAAGGCACAGAGAACAGAATGTGCAGCTCTATTTTTACAAATTTTGACAAATTCATAAGCAGAAATTGGTAACAACCATTTGTTGCTATTGTTCACTGAGTTATTAAATGGAGGTAAAGTTGAAATATAAGCAAGGATGAGCTGTCTTCCCACCAAAGACCTAATTAGGCCTAATTAGGCTTCTCACCAAAGAGCTAGTTAGGCTGCTTTTTAGACAATCCTGTACACTGCTGGTTTAAAATTGCATTCAGACCTTTAACCAAGGCAATCTTCCTATCATTTCCCTTTCTCTGCTACATCCACAACAGGTCTGCCATCACCCATCCTATATTTTACCCCTCAGCTGTTATTCGGTATGTTCTTGAGGAATGTTTCTAAAAGTTAATTTTTAAGTGGGAATTAACATAGAATACGGAACATGAAGACAAAATTTTGGGTGCACCTCACCTTTGAAACAGGGGAAGCAATTTTCAAAGCTAAATACAAGTTGAGAAAACTCCTGAGATTCTAACTTCATTTCAATAACTGGTTGGCTAATCAGAGAGAAACCATTCTACAGAGCAGAACAGTTTATTTGTTGCCTGTGGAGCATGGAGTAGCTGAACATGGGACAGTGATGATATGCCATAGAACCAGTATCTAGCGTGGGTCTATAAATTTTCATGTCAAGGAGACACAAGAATTTCAGTTCCCAGCCCTGTCTTTTGACAGTATTTTGTAAGACTTCTTTGGAGGTTGTTTCTGAAAAGCCCACTACTGGTAGTGAGAAGTTTGACTGTATGTGCAAGTTCAGCCTGGTGCATACTGATTTTTATTCTCAGTTTCCTACAAACTTTCCATGGACCAAACCACACCAAACAGAACCAGACTGGACGTGAGGCCCAGCTGTAAGATTTGACAACGGCTCTCCACAAGTATTCTACAGAAAGTTGAGTCTAATCAGGTCCTGGTTAACAACGAGGGCTTCTGAGGGCAATTATTTACATGCTGAATCACTTTAAGGATTACTTCTGGAAAGTTCTGCCCCTCACAAACAAATCATGTACATTGAAGTGTAAGATAAACAAAATCAATACAAACCTGCCTGATTTGGGTGTATTACCGAAAAGCGAGTGAGGACCTAGTTCCATAGAATTGGCTAATTTCTGAACTTTATTGCTCCTTTCCTCATGCTTTCTTCCCCACTACTCCTGAAATTCTCCTTTCGCCCTTTCAGCAGACAGGACAGCAGCCTGCTCCTTTGGCCCTTTTCTCCACAGTTACTGTTTGCCTTGGCCACACCACTGAAGTACTATTGTTAAGAAAGCACAGAGTAGTTTGTGTGACCTTTCAAACTCTGCCTTGTTATGAGAATCAAAACCCTAGCCTAACAAACACTTTCTTAGTACATTTAAAATGAAAGGTTTGGCGTTTTACTGTGTGAACTGTACAGAAGAATGGGTAACTTAAGTTAGGAAACACGCCTCTTGGAAAGCTAGGCTAGTTCATGATTTAGCTAATGTCTAAAAGTTGCAGCAGAAAACAAGTGTATTTTTCATTTTAAGGTGTACTTAAGGTGTATTTTGCTAGATGAGATTTAAACACAAACCTGGACAGTATCATGCTAAATTTACAACAGCCAACACTGGTCAAACACTGCAAAACCATCTCTCACTTGTTCTGCAAATAATGGAAAAACATGTAGAATAAAGTAACTCCAAAGCATAGGCTTAATAACTTTTTCTACCCTTTCTTCAAAAAAGAACCTCGGGTCTCTCCGCAGGGGCGGAGGAGGGGGCGGAATCAAGCTCGACAGCGGCGCGTAGAACGCCACAGTCCTACAGCGCCTCACGGCGCCAAGATGGCGACGACAGCTACCCGCGTGGGCCACAACAATCACCGCCCTGCCCCTCCCGCCTCGCTGCGATTGGCTGCGATGGGCACATGGGCCAGCGAAACCCTCGGTGATTGGGGTGGTTATTTTGGCGCGCGGTGAGCGGCGCGAGGCTACCCTTTGAGGAGCTGGCGTCAGTCTGCCCTTCGTGCTGAAGGGAGTCGTGTCTTGGCCCCGCCGGTCTCGGTATGTCCTTGTCGTGGCACCTGCAGTGCTGCTGTAGGCACCGGCTGGGAGGAAAGAGTACATGTCCCGTCGAGTAGCGAGGCGGGGGGGGGAAGCGGGGGGGGGAAGAGAGCAGGGGAGATGAGGGTGCTGTTTATAAGCAAATACAGGCGGGAAA
>JAOTQQ010000001.1:188119280-188166040 GCA_026546715.1 Gallinago undulata | reverse complement strand
CCCCTTCCCCCCTCCCTCCCCACTCCCCAATATCACATATGCCTCAAATGCTACCTTTAATTCGGTGTCCTGTAAAGAACTGGAACGTGTATGCTAAATATTAGAACAGCTGTGGTCGAAAATAGACTGTTTCTACCCCCCCTCCCTTCTCTTCCCCCCCCCAAATGTTGAACTTGATTTTCTTCTGACGTGATGGCAGGGCTGGCTGCTGCAGGAGGGGCTTAATGCTATTTACGTCGTCGTTTGACATAGCAACATCTCTCGGGGGGGATTTTTAAACAATGCAGCTGTTCGGGAGAGATGAAGGCGGGGGGGGGGAAGAGAGCAGGGGAGATGAAGGTGCTGTTTATAAGCAAATACAGGCGGGAAAAACAAATGGTCAGGTAGTAGGCATTAAGGAGAGGAGCCGGGGTCAGTATGCGTGGTGGATCGCAAATAGGGCGTGAACGTAGAGTATTGAGATACTGCAGAAAAGAGAAGTAATCGTATTGAGGATGCGTGATTCAAGGAGGCTTGAAGCCCAGGTGCCTCCTGCTGCGCCTGGTAGTGGTACGGTTGGGGTGGAGTAGCCTCCCTGGTGGAGTATTCACTCCCTGGAGAGTGCGAAGTGGGGCAGCATTCTGTTTCAATTGAAAGACTTGCTTTTCAAGGAAAAAATTAATAGGTGTGAATTCTCCATGAATTTTGTGTTTGTCTTTTTCATATAATTCTTTGCCAAGTAATGTAAGTAACCTGTAGCGTTAGCTCAAGTGATTAGATGTGTATGTTGTAGAGAATTTGTTACTTTAGGATTTTTGTGTGTGTGTGGTTTTGTTTTTTTTAAGTCGGACACCATCATGAGTAGAAGAAGAGAGTTCCCGTTGCTGGATAACACTAATGAAAAGCTTAATAGAAGAAAAATGAAAGCTATAAGGTATCGGAATTTTGATATTTCTCTAGTGAGCTTTAATACTTTTACGTTCTGACAGTATAACAATCAGGAGATAGTATTTGTTTTCTGCGGTGTTGCAAGTAAGTCTATGTGTTATGTATGTGTGCTGTTTCTGGAAATTTTAGCATTTGGAGTAGGTTCATGGATAAAGACATTTTAAATGGGATGTTATCATAGTTAGGCTACCAATATCTTATCTTGATCTGGAGGTATATGTTTAAATAAACCACTGTTGATCTATTCAGTATATTTTCAGTTAAATACCTATAGAATGAATGATGAAAATTGGTATTATAGCAGTTTATTAAGGCTGGTTCTAGTTACCATAAATATTGTTTCTGCGTACTTAAAAATTCTAGTATCATCTTTATGGATTGATGAATTTGGTATTTTAGAGGTAAGCGGTCTTCTTCCAGTTAAAAGAGGGTAACAAAATTTCTGTGTACATAGTGTGTGTGTCATTAACTGGAGCTTCTTCTACATAATGCCATTTGGTAAAAAGTGGACAAGATGACCTCTAAGAGAGCTGAGTCAGAATTTGTGTGTGTTTGATATCTCTTACTTTGCTTCTGTTTCTGAAGGCAATGTCTTAAAATACTGGAAGAGGATTTTGCAGAATCAAATGAGAGAAAGTGTGATTTGCTTCCTGTATCAAAAACTATGAGTGTGAAAGGTAAGGCTTTTGGATCTTGATTTTTATTTCCAGCAGTTTTGTGGTGCACAGGATTCAGTGTTGATTTATATTTCATATGGTCTGCTAAAGACAATAGATGGGCTGGCAGGTTTGATTAATCCATTGTTTATTTACTACACTTCCTGCGCTTGCAAAAACAACCAATACTTGTCTCTTCCTCTCCTGCTGTCTTTCTTGACAAAGCTACTTTCTTTTAAAAGAAACCTCATTTTTCTGGGATTTTCTGCCTTAATATCTTTTTTCCAAGAGTTGTGAAGTTGTGTTGAGTACACAGGACTTACGGATGCTTTATGAAACAAATTACCTTCCTGTACTGTAGGTACACTTTTTGAATGCTTATTTTCTTTTGTCTTTTTGCCTTCCTTTTCATGTGTTTATCCTGTCTTGAAGGTAACAGCAATGTAATGCAGCTAAACGTGCAGATAATACCCTTATCGTTAAATACAAGCATGTTTTTGTAATACCCAGATAAATTCCAT
This sequence comes from Gallinago undulata, assembly GCA_026546715.1. Lineage (NCBI taxonomy): Eukaryota > Metazoa > Chordata > Aves > Charadriiformes > Scolopacidae > Gallinago > Gallinago undulata. The sequence continues at coordinate 188,163,936 of JAOTQQ010000001.1, read as the reverse complement.
ATCTGGGATATCTGTTTATCTCAAGTTCTATTCCTAGCTTTCATATTCTGTCACTATAAAATTCAACTTCTGAATTCGTATTGACTTGATGAATACTATGTAGAAGACTACTCCGGTGATTGTGTATTCCTGTTTGTTTCATTGATTAAGATGCCCCACAGTTAACAACATTCACAGTCAGGTTTTTCCTATACTTGCTTTTACAGCCGTTCATGATAGTGGAGAGGATGAAGACATTGATTCATTTGGTTTGTCTTCTGCAGAAGTAAGTAGATTTAAAGCATTCTCTTTGGTAGTCTCTGTTGTGGTCTGAAACAGTGATATTATGGGATCTTTTGTGTTTTCATTGAAAGCAGCTAAAGCAAGCATAGGTCACCTCTGAGGTAAGGGCCTGCACTTTGTAACCACTTGCTCCCAGCAAGTCTTTGTTAGCATTTCTCATTGCGCAGAGTAGCTGTGTAGTGCACATCAGATGTCCCAAGTCTGGTGTGTGTATGTATGTATGTGGGTTTTGGATTAAAAAAAAAATAAAATAGAGCTTTACCTATCAACTCTCAAATAAAAGGACTGAAAGGATTTATTTATATTTTTTTTAATTCACTTTGTGCAGTACTGCATAACTTACGAATCTGTTTCACAACCAGAGCATTTTTTTTAAAATGCAGAATTTTTCCTGTGTTATAACATGAATGCCATTTGTTTCACAGAAAGCTAGATGTTGGGCTAATGTTAAGTGCTCTTTTTTTTATTTTTAACTTAAGCAGAAGGTAGGGCGTGGGCATCTTGTTTTTTCTGTTAGGAAATTCAGCTGTAGCTTTTATTGCAAAATACAAATGCGTTCAAGTCTTTGGAATTAAGCCCTGTCCTTAAACTTTATTGAAAAAATAAGTTGTAACCATGTCCAGTAATGCAGTATGTTAAAAGTTTTGCATAATAGTGGGAAAAATGCTAGGACGACGTGAGAAATCAGCATTCCTTTTACTAGAAGTGCTTTACCACAGAGATACACGGATGGCTACAGAGGTTTGGTTTTGGTTTTCTTACACATTTCTGCTCAATTCAAGAGCACTTGATTCGAAGCCTGATCTCATTGAAATGGGAGAGGGGCGGAGGGTGGATGTGGGGGTGTGCAGTACTGAAGTTATAGAACATTTTTTTACTGGGTCTTTTGTTTAACACCATATCTGAACTTGCTTTACTTTTCCCCTCTGAATTTAGACCAAAACTGATTTTAAACTTGGGCTGTGCAGTGGCAACTCGCAAAGGCTGGCAAGGTAAACCTTTATTAAATCAACTGTTAGGTGCCTGATGGTGAGGACTTCATTGAACAAGCATTTCCCACCTTTTTTCTTGGGATGGTTTTGGGTTGGTGTTTTTCTTTTTTTAGTGTGGTTGTACAGTACTAGACACCCATACTGTGAATACAACTTGCTTGAGACTTGAGTACAAATAATGTTTCATTGAAAGGCAACAAGAAGCAGATTGTTTTGGCTTAAAAATGTTTGGAACTGAAAGTTTTAAGCACTGGTAACTCCCTGGTAGGGGTTCAGAGGGGGAGTTGAGAACTGCTGAGATGCTAGGCTATGGTAGGAAGGACTGTATCATTGAAGCACCTTCTGCCCACCTCCCTGCTGCTCCCATTGCACTTTAGATAAGAAGTCACAGCTATAAAGATTAGTTATCAACAGCGTTTTATGGTATTGACATATCTAACTTAAATTAACTTGCTTATTTGTCTAGCCTATGTGAACTTAAAGGAAGTATTAAAATGGATATCTTTCCCCCCGCTGCCATTGATGTGGAGATTCATGTTGATAAAAATGAGAATAGGCCCAGAGAATTCTTACAGATGTATTACATGAGGGATCTGTTCTATACAGATCTCTTGTGTGAGGGATGTATAGGAAACCTTCTGGGATTAGGCAAGGTTAGCGATGCACACTGCATGGATCAAAGTAAAATAGAAACTCAGGATTTCATGTATGGCTGTCAGCCTCTGTAGTGCTGTTCTCCAAGTCCTCTCACAGAGAGGACAAACAGCAAAGGAAGAAAGAGCAAACAGCACAGAAAGAACACTAGAATAGAATGGTTTGGGTTGGAAGGGATCTTAAAGATCATCTAGTTCCAACCCTCCTGCCATGGAACAGGGACACCTCCCACTAGAGCAGGTTGCTCAAAGCCCCATCCAGCCTGGCCTTGAACACTTCCAGGGATGGGGCATCCATGACTTCCCTGGGCAACCTGTTCCAGTGCCTCACCACCCTCACTGTAAAGAATTTCTTTCTGGTGTCTAATCTAAATCTCCCCCATTCCAATTTAAAGCCATCACCCTTATTCTGTCATTATACTTCCTGACAAAGAGTCCCTCTCCAGCTCTCCTGTAGGCTCCCTTCAGATATTGGAAGGTCGTTATAAGGTCTCCCTGGAGCCTTCTCTTCTCCAGGCTGAACAACCCCAGCTCTCTCAGCCTGTCTCCATAGGAGAGGTGCTCCATCCCTCTGATCATCTTTGTGACCCTCCATTGGACCTGTTCCAACAGGTCCATGTCCTTCCTGTGTTGAGGACTCCAAAGCTGGACACAGTACTCCAGGTGGGGTCTCACAAGTGCAGAGTAGAGGGGCAGAATCACCTCCCATGATAGAAGCACTACAGTACTTCTACTGTAACCTGTCATGTATTCTTAACACATTGATGGTCTAATCAATATTTTATGGGATATCTAAAAGAAAGTATTTGGGAAACAAATGAAAAATTAATCCTGGAATGTTAATAGTCATGCATTTTATCCTCACCGAGGATAAAAATCGGTACGACCTACTAAGGTTTTATTCAACCTTGCCAAAATTGTCAGGTGAAAATTAGTTAATAAAGGTGAATTTTAAGATGATACTAGTTGAAGGAAATGTAAAAATGAAGCATCTGTACCACAGTACAGTGTGAAGCCTACGGTTTCAAAAATAGGTGTGCGTATATGTTTAATGACAGATTGTGAAATAATCAAATTGTGTCTAAAGTATTTGTGGGAAGTTTGATAGTTTATTCAAAATGTGTTGATTTTTCCTTAAAATTTTGTTTTGCAGGCCATTCAGTCACAATACTGAAGAGAAAAATGTTCAGCACCCAGTTTCTTCAAGCGGTGGGCTGAGGGATAAACCAGATCTAGCTCCATCAGCAGACATGGTGTGTTAATACAAAATTGCCTTGTATTCTCACTTGCTATTTTTGCATGTGCATAGTTAATACTGCATTTCTTAAAACACAAAAACCTGTGGCCTTAATAGTTACGTGCTATTATTCCATGTTATGGAATTGATGTGCAGCTACAGTTTTATTAAAATAACTTGACAAAATGAATGCAGCTCAAACCCAATGAGGTCATAGCTGAGGATGACTGGTGTATTCAGCTGTCTGTGAAACTATGTATTTTTAACTTAGCTTTTCTTAAAAGACACCTGAGGCTTCACAGTATTTGTGTTTGGAGCTTTTTTATTTCTTTTTCAATTTGAGACAGGGCTTGTGCAATTCATCTTTATAATAGTCATTCACAACAACAAAGTTGTTGAAAACATGGATCTCTCTTGAAGCATTCTATTACTTTTCTAAGGTGATCTTTCTGAATGAGGTTTGTGAAGTTTTAGGCCAAGCAAACTTAACACTGTGGGTATTTTATGACAGAATAAAAGGGAAATAAATTATACATCCTGTGCCAGTCCTGTTTTCTTTCATGGAGACTGTCCTGTACACTTCCCTTGAAAAAACCATGGCTTGTTAATGGCTGCATTGGCTTCTTAGGTAGTTTTGGTTTAGTGCCCATTAAAGTTTGAAAATTGTTTTCTATTCTGAAATTTTTTTTAATTGTCTACTAAAAATAAAGCCATATTGTGTTATCCTAAACTTCAGTATATTACTGTTGACAAAATACTAAAGGAAATAGCCTGAGGTTATCTTTGGAGTGTCTTTAGTCTGAGGTTGTAAGTACTATTTTTATGGTAGTCACATCTTCTGGTGGCAGAACATGATCTTTTTTATTGGAGAAAGTTGTTGAGAATGAGCTCAAGTGAAAACCCACATTTATTAAGATAGTAGTCTAACTGTTACTTCTTGTTTTTTTTTCAGAATCCTTTATTTTGTAGTTGGTTATTACTAGATCTTTGTCAGGATCATTTCTTGCATCACCAAATGAGTACATCCATGTCTTTTGAGCTTTGGAAGGATTTTTATTATGGAGTCACTTAGCATCATGAGAACCACAAAGTAGAAAGAGAGCAATGTAATTCCATTATGTTTTTACCCATTACATCTCCTTGCACCATCCCTCACTTTTTAGGGCATCCTCATTTGATGATGTCATTTTGCTTTTAACAAAATACCAGCGTTCTAACCAGTGCTCTTAAAACCAGCTTCAGTAAGGCCAGAGACAAAATAAGACATTACATATGTACATTTGCTTCTGTGCTAACTCATCTGCAAGTGCTTTATTGTCTTCTCTTGCATCACCATAACACTGGGTGCTTATTACATTTTTTAAATTTTGTTGGTTTTCCCCGACCATGTGTTGTTGTGAAGTGTTATTCCCAAGTATTTTACTTTTTTCTAACCTGTTCTAACCATTCTTCAATGTTGCATGTTTTCTTTCCCCTGTATTCTAACTTTATTTTGCTTTTCCTTCACGTACTATCTTTTCACTTGCTTTTTGTGCACATATGTGTGTGTGCAACTCAATTGCATGTATTTAATAAATAAAATTTAGAATCCATGTTTCAGAAATACTACGATGTAAGTGTACTTAGTGTAATTCAGGTGAGCCAAGTGTTTTGGGCCCATTTGCAGCTATAGAGCTGCTGAGACCATCACACAGATCATCAAGTGCCTCTTTGTGAAAATGGTGAATGAGTACAGCCTGTCTTCTAGTCATACAGACAATCCTATATTCATTGGCAAATCTTTCCCCAGGACAGCAAAACTGCAGAAGATATTGATGAAGCTTTATGCATAGCTATTTGTAATCTTAGCCACTTACACGATGCAGAGGAGGTGAGTGAAGATAAGTTAATTTTTCACTGAATTTTAAATCCTGTCCTTTATTGAAACTTTTTGTTGTAAGTAGTCACACATTAACATGCTATTTAAACATGTTTTTACTGCCTTTGTTTTGGTGTCTCTTTTGTCCTTCAGCTGTTTGTGCTATTTTCTATTTTCTATTGTGCTATATTCTGCGAATGTATGGCTTTAAACTCTAGGCTGTCTAGTTTAGTCTACTACAGGAGTAATCTGTAAAGAAGTGCATTAGCCTATACACAGTTTAAAGTTAATAGGCCTATACATATATTTAGCAGAACCATATATTGGTCAGCCTTCAAGTACTAAACTTGTGTTTCCTTGGATCTGGGTAAAATCGAGCACTTGGTTTTGCTCTAGCAGCCATGTTAACATTCTAGTTTTCACATGCCTCTTTCTGGATTTAAAGGTGGAAAAGAAATTATATGGGCAACAGAAGTGATAATTTTAACAGACCTAATATGCAAAATGTGTAAATCAAGTAATGCATTTTTACACACAGTATAAAATACAGGAAGACTACTAAAATACTGGATAATGCTATTAATAGGCTTTACCAAGTAACCTATGAACTTCATCAATAATTATTCAAAATTAAATCATATTAAATGTGCTGTGGAAAAGCTTACAGTTCTGTCTTTTCCATTTATTTATGTTTTACATGTATTCTAAAATGCATAGAAATTTCTAATGATCCAAAAGCTTAAAGCAAATTTATTCTAGTAAGCATGGCATGAAGTGTCCTAAAAACCTGTTTTCCGTTCCCTTTCTAACTTGTTCTGTTGCAGTGGCCAGTCTGTCAGTTAGGCAAAGTTACGTTAAATGCCTAATTCAGATACTGATAGCATCTTTTAAAAACCTATTTCAACAGCTCTAATGTAATTATTCATGCATACAACTGTGGTCCTTCAACAGCTTTTCAACAGAGACTAAGAATTGCGAAAGCAGTGTTGCATTTACTGAGAATTTTTTTCCTTTATAGTCTCTTCGTTGAAAGTAACTATAGCAACAAAACTGGTGCTTAATAAGAGAATCTTTTTTTTTTCTTTATACTCAAAATGAATTTAAAAATATAGTAGAAATCTTAGCATGCTAATTATCTGTGTATGTTGCTATATTAAAATGTTAGCTTAGGGAGGTGAGGCAGTGGGCCCAAGATCTTGGTGTTTCTTGACTCCATAGACCTATAGATTTCAGGTGACAGCAGGATCCAGAAAGTGTGAGCTGACTAGAAGTTAGAGGGCAAAAAAAAGGATTAATGAGCTATAATTGGTTTAAGCATCAATCTTAAGTGGTTTAGTGTCACTCTGGATTATTGATCACTGTTTTAGTGTTCATTGCTTCTGTTCTGAATTTAGAAAAAGTAATGTGAGAATAATAAAATGATAATAATGAAATAGTAAACTATATATAAACTATATAGTTACTAAAAATAGTAAATTTTTATTCAATACTGAACTAAACAGATGCTGAAATACTTGGAATTGAAAGTGAAGCATGAAGGAGACAGAGTTGCAGAAACTGCAGATAAAACATTTGATGAACTTACTGCTTCTCTCCTCTCAAGGTAGTAATCTGTTTTGTAGGATGGTGGGGGTGAGTTATCCAGAAGTTGTTCTAATTCAGATAAAAGAATTCTAAATAAAATTTCAATCTTCCTTGTAGCTGTATTTCATAATGCTAGTCTTTAATTTTTCTGCAATATTTTTGCCGTTTCATAGTGGCATCTTCAAGCTGGTTTGCATGCTTGGAATATACTAGCTTATGCACCCTCTGCTCTTTAGAAAAAAGAAAAATTAGTATTAATGGTGTTAGTTTTCTGAAATAGCTCAGTTTTGAGGTTTTTTTTGATACTGCCATTATTGGATGATCAGTTTAACAGCAGGAATAGCTTTTTTTAAAATTAACTTTCTACAGGTTTTCAAGCTGATAGAAGCCCAAGGACATTTTATTTCTTCATTTTCAAAAATACTTGTATCTTTAGATTTAAGGGGGAGGGCTCTTAAAGCTTAGGGTTCCAGAAGAGCCTCTGAGTAGGGATTCAGGTATCTTAGTAGACTGAATTGTAAAATCCGACTGTCTCGTTTTTGGTTGGATGTATATAGAAATACCAGGAGGCATGAATGGAAGGGTGCTTTAAACATTTAATAAAATAAATCTTCCTCCAAACAAAGCGGCTTTTCAGTGTCAACTCTCAACTTCTGTGGTTCCTTTGATTAGTAAGTGCTTTCCACTGTGCACTGCTTGAGGAAAATGATATTTCTGTGTGAGATGTATAAACTTCATATTGTTACATACTTGACAATTATGTGGTATAGTTGAAGTTTGAATCTGTATGAAGGCTGAACCTTTATTAAGTTCTGAAAAGTAATGTTTTAATACAGGAAAAGAAAGTTGTGTGCAGAATTAGTGGAGAGCATCAATCACTACAGTGCTGGTATTGCAAAAGCTAAGGAAGTCATTGAAGAGAAGAAAAAGTGCTTGATTGGTGTCATAAGGATTGCAAAGGAATTGAAAATTACACCTTCTGCAAGAGCCTATTGTAATCTTGCTCAGGTAAATATTCTTGCACTGTGAAATAATTTATTTTTAATGAATACATTCAAGTTTGGATTGGAAGTTTCTGTGATCTGACTTTCAGCTTGCTTGCTTCAAGAGAGATTTTTTGCAGTAATGTATTCTCACCTCTACATGTACACCCCCAGTTCATTTCGTCTTGGTCACGAATTAGGGTCTGGTGACTGATGTAAAACAAAAAAGAGCTTGCTGTCTGAAACAGGAAAATGGAGAGGGGGGGAAAGGAGAACTGTGACGTTATACTCATCAGTGAAAGGGACAGTGTTTTCAGCATTTTAGAGTTCTCTCGAGCCTTTCCCATTCCGGAACTCTCCAACTTTCTCACTGAACTACTCCAGAATGAATAGCCATGCTCTCCTGGTGCTCTTGATCCTGAGGCCTCTACTTCCTTTCTTCTTCCCAGTCACGTCTGCTGTGCACAGAAGCATACACTATCTGCTGTGCTGTCCATCCTGTTATGCTGTCCATCCTGTTATGTCTCCTGTCTCTGATAACAGAGAGGAAAAAATGCTTGGAGGAAAAAATCTATGAATAACCTGGGTGTTTAGCGAGTATAGGAAGTTGAAAGTTAAGGCCTTATTTTATAATCTATAGGATACATGAGGGTCATTACATGTAGTAAACATTTCCTCATTGTATCATACACTTGAATGTCAAAATTCTTGTGGCAGTATGTATGTGTATGTATGTATTCATATGCAGTGGCGGTGAGCTTCAACTTCTAATATTTAAAATTAGGTGTATATAAAACAGCTACATCTTTCTAAATCTGCTACCCTGTTTCATTTGGAGCTTTGGTAGTCCTTGTGTTGAGAAAAACGATGAAAAACTAATCTTGACTTTTTTTTAAGTAGTGTGATTTTTAGACTAGACTGTTATGTTTCTTGCATCCAATTGTCACTTGTCACTTTCCATGTGAAGAACCTTAGTTGTTCTCATCTGACCCAGGAAAGAAGTCTGATCCCTCCTTTTTCTTTCTTTTTTTTTTAGGCATTTGCCTCTATCTTGCCCAGTGTGACTTTTGGGACCTGTGTCCTCCAATTGGCCTCTTTAATTAGCAGTCACCTCAGTAGCTGTTCATATGAAAGGAAAAATCTGAGTCCTTGCTTCTACTGCATGCTAATATTAAAAAATCCCTAACCACCATTAGGTTTTAGCAATGTAAGAAGACACAGTTGAGAACTAGGTGTTGGCTGTTTAATGAATAAACTATTGGGGTTTCTTTCTATGAAATTAAAGTTGTCATACTCTGGCTTTGTCACGTTGTAGATAATAGGTGCCTGTTTGATATGTTCTTTGTATAATAGAAACTGAGACTGTACTACTTAATTTCAGGTGTTACATAATTTGAAGTTGCCAGTTGAGGCTGAGCTCTTAAGAGTGAATAGTTTGAAGGAAAAAGTATCTCCAAGGTAAATGACTGAAGTGGGACGTACATTGGGAGGTAAACGGATGAACCGGTTATCTTAATTAGAAAAACTATTCATATAACAGTTAAAAGAGCAGAAATCACGCTGTTCCATTTGCACTTTGCTGAAAAACTACTAGTTCAGTTGTATATACACTCATCACTAACAGTTCACAGTAGCCTTCATCTAAGGCATCAGGGAGAAAGCGTGTACATTTTTAAAAATTCTTGACAGACTTCTGCCACTTTTAAACTTCCTTTCCTTCCCTTGTAAGTAGAAATAAATTAGTGAAATAATAGCTTATTTTTTAAAAAAACTAATCCATTTCTCACCTTCAGGAAAGACTTAGGTGCGTTTTGGGGCACTGATGTCTAAGAAGATATTTGTTGAAAATCCCAGTTTCCGTGTTGCGCTCATTGGAAGAGACAAGTATGATTCCTGTACCAGAAATTAGCAACAAAACATGTCATGGCTATGGTACAGCTCACCTTCTGCAGCTTGATCATAAGACTAGTCAGAGTGCTGTAATCCTAGTGTATAAAGGCCACATTAAGAAATGATGAGGGAAGGAAAGAATGAAGATGGTGTTGGTTGGAACACTTTGGGGATCCCATTATATTTCAGGACTTGGAACCAGACCTGTGTGGTCTGGTTGTGTGCCATCACATTCTGACTGGTGCAGAGGAATGAAGCTCAGAGTTGATTATTTGTGTGCAAAGTGTGAAACTTTACCAGAGAATCATTTAAGACCTTTAAGATCATCAGATCCAACCATTAACCTTACACTCCCAAGTCCACCACTAAAGCATGTCCCTATGTGGGATGTCTACATGTCTTTTAAATACCTCCAGGGACAGTGACTCAACCACTTCCCTCAGCAGCCTATTCCAATGCTTGACAAAAATTATGACTCCTGTCTTGTGTTGAGCCATTAGAATATGGATAAAGGAATATTTAAAATAATCTTCTGATAAACTTAGTGGCTTGGTAGGTAGGGCCTTTTTGTAGATAATGTCAGTGCTAATGAGTATTTTGGAGAAGCCTATTTAAATGCATAATGGCAAACTCTCCCAACCTAGAAGAAAGCTAAAATGTGACAAAATCAAATTTCGTTTGCATTGGAAGACTTTTTAAGAACTTGAATAAAATGAGGGAAAATGAGATCTGATGAAGGGTGAGTATAGAGGTCTCACATGCAGGTGCCACTCCAAAATAACACCAAAGGTGAAAAAATCACAACTTAGGGGTACATAAGACTGGAGGCACATTCTGTAGACCTAAAATACTCTAGAACAAAGGGTTGATATGTTCCTAAGATGGGCTGGTGGGAGGGAAGAAGAAAAGATGGGCTGTTTAATACTGCATAGATTTCTGTTTCACAAGTTGTTCTTTATAACTGGATAACAAAGCTAAGGATTTGATTGAATTAAGATGTATTTACAGTTCTGTTAGCCTGTTAAAGGACTTAAAAAAGATCTTGCTAGCTTTCATTGGTAAAAAAACAGCCGTTTATTAGTGTAACAATAAAAAATATACATTTTGGACTTCACAGAATCACCTAGGTTGGAAGGGACCTTTTAAGATCATTTAGTCCAACCAATAAAAAAAACCCCACCCATACCACGCAAAACACCTACCCAAACTAATCCATATCCCCAGAGCACCATGTCAACTCATCTCTTGAATACCTCCAGGGATGGTGCCTCAACCACCTCCCTGGGCAGCCCATTCCAATTCCTGATAACCCTTTCAGTAAAGTTAACCCTTTCAGTTATGGTTTTGTTCTTCAGGACTGTTGGAGAATTATTTTTCTCCATGCAGAATAATTTTTTGAACTAAACTGGGTATGTGTGTGAAAACTGAGTGAGTGCTGGAGTACTCTGCATCAGAGGGAGAGAAAAGAAAAAGGCAAGAGAGTTTTTAAATATATAAAGAGAAATCAGCAACCAAATATGTTGTTAATAGGAGTGGAAAAATGAAACTGGAGTAGGTAATTAATCCTTATTTTTGCCCCTCCATGACCGTTGTGCTGAAAAATATTGTACACCTCAAACTGTCAGTGATTTTAGGTATTTATGGCACCTTGTGTAACGCTGCTTCTCTTCTCTCGAGGTTCTTCCTAAACACTGATGAGATTACGTCTTTGTTAAAAAATTTGGGCAAGATTGAATGGGGTATAACAGGGCAGTAAGTATTTCTGTATAATAAAGAGAACAGGTACAGTAATTAACCTCTTCTTCTAATGGTTAAATATCTATTGGAGATTAAATTTAAAAATAAAAACCCCTGTATTTGCATATTGCTTTCTAGGAGTATAGTGACACAAAGCAAAAGTTCAGATGCTGGTATTTCAGTCAGTGTTACAGTCCATTCAGTTAGTGTTTCTGATCATTTAAGCAGAGATAACTTGCTTGTACTGAGCTGTGCCCAAGAATATGTGCTGTTCCTATGCCAATCCTTTTTAGGTTTCAGAGGTCGTGTGACTGTTTTAGTTGTCTTGGTATTCAAAACCATAATACAGGGGGTTTTTTTCAACCAGCTCTTAAGAGGCACTTAACATAGTGATATGTTCTTAATAAAGCCTCTACTTTGACTTGTGTGCTTTTCTGAAAAAAGATTGGGTTCTGTTAATTTGTTTCCAAATAAATGTTTTCCTAAATACAGTGAAGGTAATGGACAACACACTCTTACGCTTGATGCTGAAGAGGAAACGCCAGGCTGTGCTACTCGGTTATCTGTAGAGCATATATTTCCATCACGTACCAGAGAAAGGAAAATAAAGGCTCTTGCAGATCAGCTCTCTATTCACAAAGAAGTAAAAAATCATCAAGTACAAGAAACACTTCCTATGATACGTCATCAGAGTGTTCCTGCTGTGCCCAAGTCTCCATCCAGTCCTGATGTCATAATAGAGGAAATATTTGAAGATGACCTGGAAAGTAGGTTTCTTAATACCTGCTGTTTAAGTGTTACATTGTTGAGCATGCTGTTATTTATGCATTTTGTATTATGTTGTCTGTTTGTAGTTATACTCTTCTCATATGAATTAACAATGACTGGGTTTCACTTTTATCTTTCTTTGAGCCAGCTTTTGTTTTCTTTTTTCCTCCTTCAGCTTCGCCCAGTGAAACCTTTCTCCCAAGTTCTCTCAAAAAGGAGCCATGTGTTCCTGTGTCTACTTCCATAATTCTCTTTGATTCTTAGTTATTACAGTCACCCTCAGAAGCCTGCCAGGCTCGTGTCCAGGAGGCGCTCAGGGACAGGGCTGAAGGTGTTAGAACAAGCTGGTACAATAAATTCCAATTAGAGAATAGGATAGATAGATGCAAAAGTAAGAAAGAGGCAAAGTAAATCTTGGAGCTTGGGCGTGACTGTCTAAAGTAATGTATTCCAGAATCCCAGTGGACTTCACAAAACTTGGCAGAACAGAATTCCCTCAAAGTGCGGTGTTACATAAAGTTTTGCATGTCTTGAATCTAATAATTTAATGAAAGTTTTGTAATCTTGGGATTAGCATGTGAGCTGGCTGTGTACTCATAGTTACTGGTGTGCATCTTCAAGTTGTCACATATAAGAATTTTTACTTCTGCAGTACTCTTACGTGTACATGCAATTTCTCCCTATTGTGTTTGCTGCTTTACTGCTTAAGTATAAATGATTAACCTAATTTATTAAATTTTTCTACTAAAACAATGAACAAACCAGAGTTTCCCACAGAATATCACGCTGATGAACAGAGGAAGAAACTCTTCAAGAAGGAAACACCTTTTCAACACAAAGCTGGTTAGTGGTTTTCCTGTCTGGTAAATGGTTTAGTTCACTAGAAAAGACCCATCCTCTAAGCAGCAAGAGCAGACACTGGAATTTGTTGGAGAGGTTGGACGCGCACTAGCATTCTAGTTGAGGTTAGGAACGTACTCAGAAGCAGATCTCCTGACCGTCCCTAGTTAGCATGTATTTCCTCACACGTCAGAGCAGACTTGGGGCATATGGATTGATTTCCTTCCAGTTAAAACTGGGAGGTGCTTACAGTGCAGATGTCATTCTTTGCACCAGCAGTTCTGCTCTGTAGAAATACTTCCTGCTGTGCTCTCCTTCCTAATGTAAAGACTATCCCGTCTCTTAAGATTTGCCATAAAACCACTTAGTTGGAAGACGCAATAGAGGAAGTCCCAGGCAACTTTCAGAAACTCAACGTTGGCAGTGTTTCTCAACATCTGGCAGGTATTTGATATAATGACAGCAGTGCTTGCTGTGAACAATGGGACCCATTTCTTTGGTCAGTATTTTATGTACTGAATTTTAAACTTTTGTCTTCTTCTCCCTCCATGTATGTTTGGGTTTCTGAATTATGACTGAACAGATAAAAGTACAAAACTGACAGTAATTTGAGGAAATAAAATACCTCGTTCAGAAGTTCTGTAGGTGCAGTTTGTGCGGTGCTTTGAGCTTTGCTCATTGTTGAGTGTAAATAGTAATAAAGAGTAAAGATCGAAGCATTGGGAAAGAAAGTAAGTGACCTGAGAAGTCGACAGAGGAAGAAGCACTGCTTCAGAAAGATGTGCCTTATCTAGGACACAAAATAATATTAGCAGTGAAGAAAGATGAAGAAAATAGCATATTTTTATGTTGGTTTAGTTTGGGGGGGTTTCTCTTTTTTTTTTTTTTTTAAAAAAAACCTCAGAGTTATATAAATGCATTATGGTCTGAGAATTTTCTATCCAATAAATTATTAATTTACTGACTGCTCTTAATGAGACTTGACAGAGTACATGGAATTTGATCCATGTAAGTCCACAACAAATTCTGTGGAAGTAGTTAGCAGAGAAATTCTCCTACTGCCCATACTGAAGTTAGTGTAGTGTGTGTTCACCCTTTTATTAGACATCAAACAATTTGCGTGGAAAAAGAAACACGTGTGACGTTAGAGCCTTAGCAGACACGTAAGTATGAGTCTGTCTTGTATATAGTGGGAGAACAAGATCTTAAGAGACGTAACAATCAGAGTTACTTAATGTGCTTGGTTTTATCAGCGATATGCTAAAATATCTGCAATACTGGATCTCTTTGTATTATGGGAAGCATAATTTGAAATTTGATGTTACAAGTTTTTTCTTCTGTCCTGGTAATAGGGTTAGTTATCCAACAAATAATATTTGATAAATATTTCAAATCCTTTTCAAGCAGCTGTGTTTTGTTGGGATTTTTTGTTTGAGTATTTTCCTTAAACTAAATGCAAACAGCTTAATGACACCTCTTCTGGATCCATCTGTCTGTAGTGATCCAGAACTGTCCCAGCTCCTGTTACTGTTTTTGGCTGGAGGTATTGGCCTTCACTGATCTAGTGAAGTGACTCTTAGTACATGCTTCTCCTGGTCAAATTAAGACAGTCTAGCTGTCTCATATCATTGGACACGGTGACCAGGGGTGATCCAGAAGAGTTAGCATACCTATAGCTGAAATCTTTCAAGTCATTCAGACTTTTTACTCAGATACCGCCTTTTCCACTGGAATTGCCCTAGAGTAATCTTACCTCTGTACGGATACTGCATTTCTTAAACTTCCAAGCACAGTACATACTCAGAACGTTTCAAATGCGAGATACTTTGTACCATCTTTTGCCCATGATCAGTTATAGTTTGGAGATGGGCACAGAGATGGCTGTGCTCTAGGATGCTGCAAATCTGTCTGTTTGTTGTGCCCTGATCAGTCATACAGGTGGCATTGGATCTAGATGATGCCATCCCCTCTTTGGAGGAAGTTTTGTGTAAAATACTTTTGTAAGAATTGAGTTGTTGGGCTTCTGAAACCACCTAGCCCATTCACATCGATTTTAGCTCCAGTGAGTAGCTTCAGAAAAAGCACCCTGCATTTTGGATCACAAATCAAGGGTGGTACCTGCAGTACGGAGGATGTGGATGGTTAGTCAGGAGTATTGTTTTACATGGGCTAATCTCTTGGCTAGCTTTAGGCCATTCCTTGATCTTCATGGATTATCGCAGAATGACTATTCAGAAGTGCTTAGCATACCCGTTCTTAGATGTAGGAGTCTTAACCTCTCTAATTTGCTTTCTAGAAGCTTCCTGTTTCTCTGTTAAAACAGAGGGAATACAAACTCTGAATTACCTACTTCAATTCAGGCAACCACTTTGTAAGCAGTGAGACAGCCTTTTGTTTTTGCAGGGTAGTAGTTTAAAAAGAGCAGATTTAATCAGAAAACAACCTTGGTAACTAATTTGAAACAAATGAGAATAGACTTGTCAGATTAAAAGCTATTTGAGGTAATGTTACAATGATTAATGCAACATAAACCTAATCACGTGTAGTAATTTCAGTTGGAGCAATTTAGAAAGTGACTGATAATGTTTTATGTCTTACTCAGGTTCCACAGAACTAGTATTTGTAAGCCACGTTATAAATCCATGCCACTTCTACATTCGGAGATACTCACAGAAGAAAGAAGCGGGGATTTTGGAAAAGAAACTGAAAAACTTTTGTTGTAGTAAGAGTTCATACCTCTTGCCTTCAGATGTTTTGGAACTAGGTAAATTACTAATTTCCAAAGGTCTTCATTAGCTTAGAATACTGTCTCGCAGTATGTTTTCTTAGTATAATAATCTTCTCTCTCTCCCTTCCACCCTCCCAGCTTTCCATAGTAAAGCAGTGCTTGTGTCCTGGAATTAATGCTTTTTGGGAAACATTGTACATACTGTTTGGTAAAGTAGACTTTTAAATTGTATAAATGAAAACTGTAGAAGTAAAAAAGACTCTGTTGTTCTTCCCATCCTCAACAAATTGAGTGCTAGAGTAACCAGCAGTTGAAACACATGGCTGTAAACTTAATTTTTTCCAGCATTAAGTGGTAATTAACTGGTAGTCCTTTTCTTCAGTATACTAATTTTAATGACTAGCCCGGTTCTTTCATTACTCCAGTAAGTCGGCTTTCTTGCATGCATGCCGCATTCTCTTTGAGTGGATATATGATTCATTTATTATTTTTTTCTAAAGTTTACTAACTGGATATAAACCATTCTGGAAGTAAAACCGAAAGACAGTAATGCATTGCTAAATCAGTAAAATTATTTTCTATCCCACACATTGACAGCGTTACTCCATTCTAGAAGGTGTTAAGAGAAGTGATAAAAAGTATGTAATAGCCCTCAAATTCAATGGGTTTTTTTTTGCCATTCTACTAAGACATATGGAAAGTTTGCCAGAAATGACTTCTTAATAGAAGCCTACTACCTCCTAGCCTTGCAGACATTGTGTAAATGAATGTAGGGAAAAAACCTTCTGGTGGCTATCAACGTTTTTCATGTTTTTACTTTAGCAGTAGCACTCCTTACTACTTATGTGGAAGACACGCAACAAGGGAACATTATGCAGAACTATAATAATGCTTCCAGTGTGAAATATCTACAAATACTGAATTCAGTCCTTGGTTGTGTTTTTTTCTAATTTGCTTGCTGTAGGTGCTAGAACTTTTATTAAGAGTAAGGCAACTGGAATGTGGTGCCGTGGAACTATCACTGAACTAATTCCCCTGAAAAGTGAAAATGAGAGGAATCCTTGTGGTCCAATAGGATACAAAGTTTGTGATATTGCCCTGCTGGAAGTATTCCTGGTAGATTTTGGGAGCTCTGTAGTTCTAATTTTCTCAGGGTATGTTTACAGAGAGTTTTTTGTCTGCAGTTGTTGTCCTTGACTGTTGCTACTGAACAGTATCTCTACTAAGAAACAAGTCCTCCATCAGCTTCATGAAAGCAGATAACCGGATATCCGTGTGAAACTAATGTTCTAATTTCACATGAAACTAATTTCCCACAAGAAAAGTGGCAGTGTACGTCAGTACACAACTGCATAAGTCTCCGCACCTTAATATGTTTAACTTAGACTTGTGTTGCAAAAGAGAACACGTAAGTCCTCAATGTTTTTTTTAAAAAAAAGCATATCATTGAGAGTTTCTAGTTTTGTTTCAGTGACATGGCATTATGCTCATTATTGCAATAATTACCTTTAAGTCGGGCATTTGGTTTGGGCTTACTTTTGATGTTGCTGTTTTTTTGCTTTTCTTTGAAGCTGATACTGCTTTTATTCCCATTGACAATAGGTATCATGCTGAAAGGCCCAAACCTGCTACTCTGCAAACTATTGAAACAGATGACTTCTGCTTGTTCCTAAGGAAGCCTGATCAGCATATTGAGGCAGAACTTACAATTTTTCCTCCTTTAGCAGTACGGTGTTCATTGAAGGATGTTGTTCCCAGAAATGCAGTGAGTAAAAGCTGTTAGTACTACTTCAGGAGGTTTTTTTTTTCTTCCTAAGATTTATATTAAAGAACTTAAATACATAATTTACAATGATCTCATTCCGATATAAACAGAAAAACTTGAGAGGAGTACAGGGTGTATACTTTTTTTTAAAAAGGTAAATAATCTCTTGTAAAAAGATGGGTTGCATTGCTTTCATTGGAAAGAAAACAAGCTTATAGCAGTCTGTCTTAAAAAGCTTTTGGGTTTACAAATACATATTTCAGGGTTAAATCTCACTACTCTTACTCCATGTTGTTTTGTCCAATTTAAAAAGAAATTACGGAACTGATAATCATATTTCATGTCTTCTCTGATAATTTTATGCAAGTAGCAACTTTTTCTAGAGGAGTAAGAGCTTCAGAATTTTTAGGAGACTCTTCAGGGATTGTCCTTTGTTACTTAAAAATTTGTCACATACTGGAAAACGTTATATGTTCTCTTTCAGTATAACAACAAATGAAGTCCTGATAGCCTTTATTTTCTTAGAAAAATGACGTATATTGCAGCATTATTTTTCTCAGTTACTTATTTACCAGGCTTTTTTTTTTTCAATTTTGACACATTCATGGGAATGATCTATGTCCAGTGCAGCTGTGCATTTCTGATAGTAGAACTGCTGGTCAGTTTTGTGGTGGTTTGTTTTTTTTACCATTTTGATGTTGTCTGAAATAGCTTTAAATAGGAAAGATCTGGAACAATTTTCACAGGTGTGGGTAAAATGTCTTACTTAAATATGCTTTCATTTTTTCCACAACTAAAAAGCACAGATTTTTGCAGTATCAAATAAGAAATGCATTATCTTGATATAAGAGAAGTAAATTCAGATGTGCTTTTTCACGGTAGAGAAAACCTCAAAAAAGATGTTGTGGAGGGAGGAATGTGTAAATTGACCAAACTATATTGTACTTCTATATAAAGACAAAAAAATATAAGAATAAATCTTCAATCTATCTGGGAGAGCAGAAATATAAGTCATGAGATAAAATAGTGTATGACAGTTGTGGTTTGTATATCAGAACAATCAGAGGGGATAAAATCTTGAATCTTCAAAAGAAATGTGAAAACTACAGCTCTTTGATCAGACTCAGTTTTATATAATTAAAAACACTTAAAAATTTATTGTGGAAGAATACTTTTTAATGCTGTCCTGACTATGGACTAGACAGTCTTAACTGTATTCAGTATCTCATCTGTTCAGATGTGTCTGTGCTCCCTTCCTTGCTGCTTTTTCTTTTTTAATTACCGATTATATTTTTTGTTTTAACATTCTCTGACGTCTTCAGTAACTACCTTTTTCTTCCTAACGCAGAATGAAGGTTGGGGAGAGGAAGCAAAGACAAAGTTTTTAGGAATGGTCAATAATAAAGTTGTTTTAATGACCATATTTAGAGAAGAGGATGGTGTTCTCATTGTGGATTTGAAAAAACCTCCTTTTAATAAAATATGCAATAACATGCCAATGTCTCTCAAGGATGCATTAGTTTTTTTAGAGTTGGCAAGGTATGTTTTTTTCTTTCCGTTTATGCTCTTGTGCCACAAGTGATAATGGCATAATACTTATCAAGTGACGTTTATCAAGCAAGTGTTTTTTGCACTCACCTTCAGCAATTTATTTTGATTTCACCTTCACTAATAAGTGCTGTGGCTCACTCATTTCCACTAGTCAGGGCTTTATTTGGATAATGAACTTAATTATAGAAAATGACAAAATTTTAATTTCTGTACAAGTTTGAGTAACAAGGGGTGAAAGGAGAAGCTTGTAGTGTCTACCACAGATGGAAAGAAGTACATCACCCTTGTGTCTGATTTGGCTAGTAGGCAAGCACAGGCTACTCAGCAGATCTTGAACCAACCACATGAGGCAACAAATACAGCACAGCGAGTAGGAGAAACAACGATAGGCCATAAGGGGGAGGGATCTTGATGGTTGGTATTAGGACAGAGGAGAGCTGCTTTGGAGGAACCACTGGAAGAGTCAGGAGATAGGCAGCATGAGTGTTTTGATGTTTGGTACAAGGATGTGGCATGTAAGTCTGTAGGAAATTGCAATTCATTTTCCTGCACCGAGAAAGATCTTTGTTTATATTTGAGCATAGCTAGTTAGGGTGGTACGAACAGTGGGAGATAATTTATTATTTTTTTTTTTACTACATCTGTGTTCCTCTGGTAATTGCTTTTTCTTCTAAGCAAGGAAAAGGAAATCTAGAAGAAAATGTTTTTGTCAAGGTAGTGAATTCTAGCCTTATACTTCTTTTAAAAAAAAAAATTTAAATGTATGCTACTGCATCCCAAATAAAAAAAAAATCTATTTTATTTTTTTTTAGGAGCCAGGTGCCATAAATAATTTTTCCTATGTTTCATTTGTGACAGGAGAAGCATTAGAGAGAACTAGGTGCACCAAGTGCAAGGAGTTCACGCTATTCATACAAATATGAATCAAGTTATTTGTATAAGACTGTTTTGTGAGAAACTTGACATTTGAATTTAACAGGATTCCTTCTCAGTAAATTTTGACAGAATTTATTAAAAATTTCATTTTGTTTACCTTAGGTTTAGATCACAGCTTCCCAGTCAGTTAGAAAATAATACCGTCTTGCAGTATAGTCCACCTAAGATTCCACAAGAAAGAGAAGAAATCTCTGTTGTAGTTTGTCATATTAATAGCCCAAGTGATTTCTATCTTCAGTTGGTAAGTTTAGAAATAAGGTCTATTTAAATAAAACTCTAAACAATTTAATGTTGAGCAACTTGTACTTGCTACATTAAATAAGCTATGATTTCCGTTATACTTCTGTCACTTGTTACCCATTTTAGGATTCCTCAAATTAATAGATAAGACGAGTCCTGGATTAATTCCAAGAATTCTTAGAATTCCAGAAAGTAAACGTTTTTGGTCAGTTTTGTTACATAGATTAATTCTTACATGGCTATGTGGTGTTTCACTGTTAGGAGTAGTAATTGAACAAAGCAATATTCAGCAACTGTTAGGCTCTTAAATTCACACATTTATAACCACTGTTTAACTTGGGGGTGAAGACCAGGAAGTACATGATTAGGAAAAAAAAGTCCCTTAAAAGAGAAAAAAATACCATTTTTAAAAAAAACCCATCTGATATGTATATTTTGTATTTCTTATTTTAGAGAGAGAGCCCGGATTCTTCAGCTCTTTCAAAGAAAATTCAGGAGGTGTATAAACATGAGTATGGGACAAACTTGGAAATTGCCTGCCCAGTTGAAGGCCAAGCCTGTATTGCAAAGCAGGAAGATGGGAATTGGTACAGAGCACAGATTATAGGTGAAGTATTGGTTCTTTCACTCAGCTAGGTTGTGGTACTACATCAGAGTCCCACGCTGGATATGCATAGTAACAAACAGATGTTACTTTTACTAGGTACTCTTACACTAACAAGTAGGTTTATAAAGTCAGTAGAACTAATTAATGTTATGTTATTTTGCTATTAAGGGAGTGGTTTATACCCTTTTTTTAATAAAGAAAGCGATGTACTTCATTTTCTATATATTATTGAAATACTACTATATAATTATTTTAATTAATGATTCAACTACTATTTCAGTCTGAAATACAGATTTCTCTGTTGTAGCCAACCTCTTAAGTGTAACTAGTGTGGGTTAATAATTCCCTGTAGTAATTCTGAGGAAGATGGGGGGTGTACTGGTACTGATCTTGATGTTGCCTGTATGGGCAGTTGTTAACATGCCTGTATGCTGACATGTCTACTTGGCATGTATTTAATGTGCCAAAGTATCATAAAGTGATGAGATGGAAGGTGACAAAATGCTAACTGTCACTTCAGGAACCCAAAAGGGCTGGGTCTTAAATAATATAGTTTTTGAATGGGGTTATAGAACACTTGAAAATGCAGTCTATTATGATTATATGGTGTAAATATGGATCTTGCTCTGAAATTCTGGTGCTTTGACCTGTATCAGATACTCATTTTCTGTTTTAATAACTTGGATTGTTTCTCTTGAAGGGCTGCCAAGTTGTCAGGAAGTTACCGTAAAATATGTTGATGTTGGCAATGTTGCAACCTTAACTCTTAATGACATACGCAGGATAAAAAAGGAATTTCTGAGCTTCCCAGAAAAGGTAAATCTGTGCTTACCTGGATTAAATATTCAAAGTTAATAGAATCTCAATGGATGGAAGGGGAAAGAGAGGGTAAATAAAATGTTAAGCAAGTACATTTTCACATGGATTTATGATTTGACCTATTTAATATGTTTTGGGTGCACACTGAAAACTCTTTAATTTTTTTATATTGATTGGTTTCAAATGAAGTTTAATGTTACCTTGCAGTGAGGAGCTGTATATACATTCTGCATGTGTGCTTTATTTAAATACCTTCTTTTACTCCATAGTAAGCCAAATTAATTTTTACATTCTTTCATTACCAAATAATGACCTAATAAGTCTCTTAAAAAAAAAAAATTTGCTTTTAATGGGATTTAAAGTTTGGTGCCTTCCTAACTTCAGGTATTGTAGGTGTTTTCCCCTTCCAACAAGCAGAAAACTTAGTGGAATAGTAAATGGCAAAGTATTTATGTTAAATAAAAAACACACATAGTAGAGAATAGTGGTTGTTGTAACTTAGTTTGGCCAGCATCTTTTGCTGAAAAAAGGATTTAATTGTTCATATTTTGAGCAGATGTTTCTGGGGAAAGTTTCAGCTAAAATAATTGAGCCTTTATTGACAGCAAGGAAGAGCAAAATGGCAAAGTGTTCTTGCGGTTGCAGTGTCTTGCTTGAGATCAGAGTGGATAGTGAATAAGAGTATTGGGATGGGGGATTTTTGATGTGTATTATCCCATTGTTCCAGCTGATTGCTTGCTATTGACTAAATATAAATGCTCAGAAAAATCATAGAATCAAATGGGATTGGAAGGGACCTCTGGAGATCATCTAATCTAACTCTCCTGCCGGAGCAGGTCTACCTAGAGCAGGTTGCACAGGAACTTGTCCAAGCGGGTTTTGACTGTCTCCAGAGAAGGAGACTCCACCACCTGTCTGGGCAGCCTGTTCCAGTGCTCTTCCACTCTCACAGTAAAGAAGTTCCTCCTCATGTTTAGGTGGAACTTCTTATACTCAAGTTTGTGCCCATTTCCTCTTGTCCTGTCACTGGGCACCACTGAGAGAAGACCAGCCCCGTCCTCCTGTCACCTTCCCTTTAAGTATTTGTAAGCATTCATCAGATTCCCCTTAAGTCTTCTCAAGACTAAAAAGACCCAAGTCCCACAGCCTTTCCTCATAGGAGAGATGCTCCAGGCCCTTAATCATCTTTATGGCCCTCTCCAGCAGTTCCCTGTCATTCCTGAACTGGGGAGCACAGAACTGGACACAGTACTCCAGAGGGTGCCTCACCAGCCTTGCTTTATCACACCTCTGCAGTAATCTTTCCTGATCTCTGCACTAATTCTATGTCTAACCATAAACGGAAGCAAGAATGTATCTGAATATAAGATTCATGCTCAGCTACCAGCTGGGGGGTGGAAGGTGGTTGTCTTAAATAATGGTAATGTGGAACCAGAAGTCAAGGTCATGCTGTCCTGCATGAGTGCAAAGTAAGGGCTGTGATTTGGCTGTAATGAGATGGTCTTGATATATGATGGTTGATACATAATTTGAGTTATTCTTTAGGCAATCAGGTGCAAGCTGGCCCACGTTGAGCCTTACAAAGGGGCAAAGGAGTGGAACAGAGAAGCAAAGGAAAGATTTGAAGAAATGACTGAAGTTAAATTTATGCTGTGTTCAGTTATCGGTAAGTTATCAAGAGTATATTAATTTATATTTTAATATTATTAAGTAGATTCATGTAGAAAAGTGCACTTTCATATTTTAAATAGTATTTATTTGAATTGCTTGTGACAGGTAGCTTGCAGTGGGAATATCTAAACATGGATTAATTGGAGGAGACATAAGAGATACAACTTGTGACAAAAGCTCTGTTTATGTCTTCTCTTACAGACCACACCAGCATTAAGTGATACAAGTATCGTGGTTTTTTTTAAGATGGGCTTGTTTCCAAAAGTGCTAGCTATCTTTGACTCTTCCCGATTTTATCGGTATATGGAAGTGTAAAACATCACAACCAAAAAAAAAAATTCATATAACAGATAGATGCTTTAGTAGAATTTTTCTAAATACCACTTATTGTTAATATATACCTAGTTATTTTTGAACAAGTGTGGAATGGGGGTTTGGAACCCATCTAATAAATGAAATTACATGTACTGGTTGATTTCTTTGTACAAAAATACTTTGTAATTATTGGTGTATTTTAAGTTAATTTTATAGATATGTGCAAAGCTAAGCCTCTACGTGTTGTTGATGTTAAGGATAAATACTTTTATAAAGCAAATAGAATTTTACGAAGTTCTTCTGGTACCACCTCCGAAAACGTAAATAGCCTTTCTACTGCCATTGATTTACACTAATTATGTTTACATTATTCATTCACAGAAGTTTTAGGTAATAACATCTTATCTACTGAACTCTTTGACTTCTCTGCTGCTCGTGGAAGAAGCATTAGTATTAACTGCCAGTTAGTTAAAGAAGACCTAGCATCTTTCATACCTGGGTAAATACATTGTGCATAACTTTTCTATACACTATGCATAACAACTGTTTGGAAATACTGAATTTGTGTAACAAAATTACTGGCTTTAGTATGTCATCTCCAATAACTGGAATTTACCACACTTGTGATAAAGTCATTAGATATCGCATTCAGCAACTGCCATGAGTTACAGAGTGTAACTATGCAGTTTGGCAGAGTTGGACTCTCAAATCTTGACTAACATGTATTGAAATTGTAATTGATTCAAAAGTTGGAGATAAGTGTTTGCATCATGCTTCAATGTACGTAAGTGTCAAATCATCCCAAACTGGTTCTCGTTAAGGTTACCATTCTCTTGTGTTAAGAAAAGAAAGACCATTTTTGTGTGTTTAATCTGCACCCAAGGGAAGTCATCTCTTTGGAACATATGTTACTAGAAACCAAATACTCAAATTCTATCAGCTATGGGACACACAGAAGAGTTGGGAAGCCTGCTGGAGGAGATAAGGCTGATAAGGAGATAGCACTGCTGCATTTAATTTGTTGGCTTCTTAAAAAGTCTGTGGGCTGTATTCATGGAAATCAGTAATTACTCTTTCATTAATGATTTTTGATACTGATGAAAATAAAAGGATTGTTAAATACGAAGTTTTGATTCCAAAAACAAAGGTAATTCCTGAATTATTATTTTTTTCATCAGGAAGCAAATAAGTGGATTTTCATCTCTTAGCTCAGAAATATAACTAAACCCAGTAACACTTTTCTGGGTCACAATTTGTAGTAAGATTTTTTTGTAAAGGTAAGCAGTTCTATTTAAACTTGAACAGCTGAATTTTGTCACTGTCACCAGGGTATTTTATTGTGTTGCCAACACAATATATTTATTGTGTTGCAGCTATACTTAGATGCCTGCTTGTGGCCTGCAGTCAAGTGTGTATATTACTTTAATATAAGTTGCTGTGTAACACATAACTTTACCGATGTGGATTTTTTGGTCACTCACTTCCGCTTCTTTAGTTGGAGTGGAGAGAAAATAGAAGAAACAGGAGCAAGAAAACTCATGGGTCAAAATCAGGAAAGGGAAGTTGCTTAACAAGTACTGTTGCAGGCAAAACAGTCTTAATTTAACTTAATACTAATTTGCATAAATATTTAATTACTGATGTGGGCATTTGGACACAAAAGACAAATATTTATAGGACATGCCCTCCTCCCACCTTTCCCAGGCTCAAATTTATTCCAAGCACCTTACCCTCAGGTTACATGCCATCCCTGCAGTGAGCAGTGCAGGGGTTGGGGTCAGGACCAGAAATTGCTCCTGCTCTTTCCTTGTTCTCCTCTTGCAGTGCTCCAGTGTGGGCCCTCTGTGGGCTGCAGTCCCTTCAGGAGTGTGTCCTTCCTCCCCATCTCTCCCCCCAGAATACCTTTTGCTCTTCTAAACTTGGTGTATTCCCTATGTTATTTCTCTTCTGTTCCTTCCTCTCTCTCCCTGATGTTTTCTGCCCATCATTAAGTTAGAGGTGCCACCAGCTTCACTGAAGGGTTCAGCCATTTCCTGTGGGGGAGTCTGTTGTAGAGGTGGCTGAGAAGGGCTGTGACCACCATGGGGCAGCACCATGCTGCCCTCTTCTGCACCAGCAGACCTCTTCTCTGAGGTTGCTCTTGCAGCCCCTCTAGCAATACCTGGCCATTTACATCCACTGCACCATGGAAGTTGGAATGATATTTGTGTTGCAGGGGGGGGGCAGGATAAGGGGTTTGTTGGGGGGAGGGGGGACACTTTGGGGGCTTTGCTTTGCTTTGTTTTCCTGTGAGCATA
This sequence comes from Gallinago undulata, assembly GCA_026546715.1. Taxonomy (NCBI): domain Eukaryota; kingdom Metazoa; phylum Chordata; class Aves; order Charadriiformes; family Scolopacidae; genus Gallinago; species Gallinago undulata. The sequence goes on along the minus strand of JAOTQQ010000001.1, from coordinate 188,138,183 downwards.
GGTCTCTACCCCTCTAGAGCTCATTTGTCACTCATCTTCACAAATGTGAAATTCAATGTCTGCAAAAAGGCAAGACACTGGTGAATAATTAAACCTACTTCAGGTCATTTAGAATCACATTTGGGTTATGATTACTGTTCCATGTTGAGGCGTACACAGGCCAGATCTGAAGTAGCGTAAGACAATATAAGCAGGAGAGCACAGCACTCCACTGAAGCTGGCTTTCTGACAAGCAAATGTCAGTAACCTTACTCTTGCATTGGGATGGGAAGTGGTCTATAGAGAATGCAGGAGTCTGAAGTTCATTCCAAATTGTTGTTTTTTTCTGATGGATCTGCAATGATAACGCTATACTGGAATTACTAGCGGGGGTTGAACTGTGATTATTGAGCTCTCTTTTTCACTTTGTTTAAAATGTGTTTAAACTTTTCATTCTGATTACTTTATGCTCTTTACAGGTACACTGAAAGTACTGCTGTAATGTCCAGTGAAATATGGGATGTTTCCCTAGAAGAAATTCCTGAAACCTTGGAAGCTTTAAAACCTGTAGACGTGGAAACTGTGGATGAAGGAGATTTAAAATCACTTTCTAAGAAAGAGCTAGAAGCGAGAATTAGTTATGTTGTGTCTCCTAGTAAAATTTTTGTACAGTGGCTGTCATCAGAAAGTATACTGAAAAGGTACTAAAATTCAGAGAAACTTTTATTGAGTTAAGGCATTCTTATTACAAACTGATGAAGTATAGTTAGAAAAAACTCTGGTTAGGGTTGCATTTGACACTGGATACTCTTTGAATGCTGTTGACTTAGCTTTGTTGAGGAAGGCATAGGAGCAGAAGACAGATTAACCCTATGTTGTAGTTTATTAAATATTTGTTATTCCAAATAAAGTATATGATATAACTCCTATTTCAGATCAGTTTTAATGTAGGAAATATTGGGGCTGGACACATGCAACACTGTCCAGAAAAATTAAATCTTTCTGCTCTTTCTTTTCTTCTCTCCATTCCTTCGTTAGAAGTCTCATTAGGTAATACTGACATTATTATATGACCAAAGTCATAAAACTTCAATCAAGTTATTTCTTTCAACATGATTCTAATATGCTGTCAGGAAAGTTTTAAGGGAATTTCTAGACATAATGTATCAGTCTTTCTTTTGATAGATATTTAGGTAACTGTGTGTACTGTTTGGAGACAAGTTGTTTATATTTTCTGCTGCTTTTTTCTCCTTTCATCTTTTTTTTACTTTCTTGCGTGTAGCTATCTAGGGTCCCATTGAATTAGTCATGATGCTAAATGAGTACTACACTAAAGTTCTAAAGAGAAAACAGTACATCTTTGAAATAGTGCTATACGGAGGAGTTAGGATTGCTCAGATTAATTCTGTTATTTAAGAAAACATGATAGTTTTACAGAATTTTAATGAGATTGCATGCATTTTGAAGCTTGGTTTTCATGTATTTCTGTCATGTCATGAAGAAAAACTACAATACTACACGTCTGTTACCAGTTACTAAAATTTAACTGTATGCTAGTTAAGCAGTAATGGACTAAATAAACCATTCATTCACTTGATAAAATTTTACCACTAGAAAAGTGTCTTTTCTAATGTTAGTTTACAGGAGAAGATGACTACCATCTATAAAGAATCCCAGCCACCATGTGTGAAGTGGGAGAGTGGTATGCACTGTGCTGTTTACGTATGTGATTTGAAACAGTGGCAAAGAGGTCAAATAAGCAGGATTGTCTCTGAAACAATGGCAGAGGTAAACCTGTTAACGTAAGAGGGTTCATGCTTTTATTTCTAGAGTTTGTAAGCATTCCTCGGTTAAAATAATGCCAGATCTTTGTTTCTTCTGGGTCAATAGTTTCTCATACAGCCTTTTGCTTTTTTCAAGAGTTTAAGTTACATAGTACATTGCTGCCAATCAGAATAACTGTATCATCAAAGCTCAACTAGCTTTAGCAGGTAGCTACACCCGGTAGTTGAGGAAGGCTCATGAGGTTGACTTTGTGTATGTTTACACTGCAGTTTGCAACATAGCACAGGTTCCCAAGCTATAGCCTAACAGTTTACCTTAGATTCCAGAAGCTGTGCGAACCTGAGGGTCACATCAATTCAAATATAACTGACCTTGCCAAAAGATGAAGCGGTTTGAACTGAGTGCAGCACCACAGGAACGCATGTAGTCATGCTGCTGATTGAACCCCAAACTGATGGTGATGCACTGTGCCATAGTAAATTCTCACATGGTGATGCTTTAAACATGCTTTTTATTGCACACATTTGAAAAGGATAAGGAGTATCAAAAGAGGCCTTTCATGAATAGATAACTGCTTACCTCAAAAGTAAGGGTAGTGCTTTAATCATACAGATAATCCAGGACTGGGTTGGCATTTGTTCTCTCCACCATCATCAGGTTATGCCTATGGGCCTTGTTAGTAGGAAGCAGCAGTGGCACTTCTTATACTTCTGGTTTGCATTGTCTGCTTTCTTAAGGCGAAGAGCCCTCAAACAGCTATTTAACCTTGTCAGAATAAAAAGCACGGGGTGGAGGAGAGCTGTTGCAGCATTTCTAGGTTTGCAAATTTAAATGTGCCACCATAACAAGCAGGGGAAAAGAAATTTTCTTACTCTAGTAACAGCCTCCGTAAAGTTGTCTAACCCCTTTTGAGAACGTTTGTGTCTTTTGTTGTGTCAGTACACTGTACTAATCATTTGTGTTGGGGTACATCAGTGCAAAAGCCATTTGTTGAATCCTGGTAATGTTTGTTTGAGTTTTGTTTAGCTAGTCAAGTGTGCTTAGAATTATCATTTGCTACAGGTGACACTTAGAAGGCTGGCTTTTTTTTCCTGTTTCATTGTGCTTCTTGTCTGTAACAGGTAATACTGTATGATTCTGGAGCTGAAAAAACAGTGGATATCAGCTGTCTAAGAAAACTTGAGGAAAATCTGAAGATAATTAAGACATTAGCAACAGAATGTTCCTTGGCAGATATAAGGTAGCCTTTCCCTTATACTCAGTAGCAGTACTAGAAACTTAATGATGATATAACTTAATATTTTCTCATGTTCGCACTGATTTTCTAAAAGCTGGATGTGGTTTGCTTTTTGAGTAAAGAAGAAATGGGATGGTGGCTGTGATTTGTTTTATAAATGACTTTTTTCATAAGGGTTATGTTACATACTAGTAAAGGAGAAACTGTGCTATAGAAAGAAAAATATATTTCTAGGATGAATTATAAAACATTAGACAGATGATAGAGGTTTTTCTTACTTCATGGAATGCTTTTTTTCCTTGGTTTAGAATTTGAGATGAATTAGATCTCATGAAAATCACAGAATTGCAGAGTGATACGGTGTTTGAAGGGACCTCTGGAGATTGAACCCCCCCTGCCAGAGCAGGTTCACCTAGAGCAGGTTGCACAGGAACATGTCCAGGTGGGTTTTGAATGTCTCCAGAGAAGGAGACTCCACCACCTCCCTGGGCAGCCTGTTCCAGCACTCTGCCACCCTCACAGTAAAGAAGTTCCTCCTCATGTTTAGATGGAACTTCTTATGTTCAAGTTTGTGCCCATTTCCTCTTGTCCTGTCACTGGGCACCACTGAAAACAGACTGGCCCTACCTTCTTGACACCCACCCTTTAAGTATTTATAGGCGTTGATCAGATCTCCCCTCAGCCTTTTCTTCTCCAGACTAAAAAGTCCCAAGTCCCTTGGCCTTTCCACATGAGAGATGTTCTAGTCTTCTGATCATTTCCATAGCTATTTTCTGGACCCTCTCCAGTAGTTGCCTGTCCTTCTTGAACCAGGGTGCCCAGAACTGGCCACAGTACTCCAGATGGGGCCTCACCAGAGCAGAGTAGAGAGGTAGGATGACCTTTCTTGACCTGCTGGCCACACTCTTCCTGATGCACCCCAGGATGCCATTAGCTTCTTGACCACAAGGGCACATTGGTGGTTCATGGTGATCCTGTTGTCCACAAGAACTCCCAGATCTTTCTCCTCAGAGGTGGTCTCCAGCAGGTCAGCCCCCAGCCTGTACTGATATTCCTCCCTGGGTACAGCACATACTCTTGTTGGACCTCATTAGGTTCCTCTCCAGCCTGTCCAGGCCTTGCTGAATGGCAGCACAGCCTTCTGGTGTGTCAAGCAACCCTCCCAGTTTTGTGTCGTCAGCAAACGACCCCAGTACTGACCCCAGGGGAACACCACTAGCTACGGGCCTCCAGCTGGACTCTGTGCTGTTGATCACAACCCTCTGAGCTTCGTCTTTCAGCCAGTTTTCAATCCACCTCACTGTCCATTCATCCAACCCACACTTCCTAAGCTTAGCTATGAGGATGCTGTGGGAGATGGTGTCAAAAGCCTTGCTCAAGTCAAGGTAGACAATATCCATGACCCTCCCCTCATCTATCCATCCAGTCATGCCATCATAGAAGGCCATCAGGTTAGTCAGATATGACTTCCCTTTGGTGAATCTGTGTTGACGACTACTGATAGATTTCTTTTCCTCCATATGCTTTGAGATGATGCCTGGAACAATGTAGAAAATGGACAGGCAGTCTCTCTTTTCTAGGCTGTAGAAAAGAGAACAAGGGTATCCTCCCATGTGTGTGTTTGGTGCTGTCTATACTGTGAAGAAAAAGTAATCATGTTTATAATACCCATTCCCTGAATGAATATGAAAAGCACTATTTGCAGATGAAGTATGGGTTTTCCTTCGTTCTGTTAGATAGGTATCATACTTTTGGAACTCATGATTCTCCTCAGTTTTGAAGTTTTGGGGGTTTATTTTTGAATTCTTTCTGTCATAGATCCAGTGATTAATGACCATTTCTTTTTCTGTTGACTGTAATGAAGATTGTCTTTTTTTCCTACACTGTACAGGCTGTTTCAAAAACATCAAAACTTGGTAAAGGGAAGGGTTTGTGGTTAATCTTAGGAGATGCCAACTTCTCTTGTACTAAAGGAGATTATAATTTGTCTGTGTTAGGCCAACAGGTGGAAAAATGCAGTGGACAGCAACAGTCTGTGAATTTTTATCCGATTACCTAACTGGGACACAAGTAAAAATAATTACACAGGTTTGTAATCAAAATGAGCGGTATTTGTAAAACTTCAGTCAGGTTGTCTTTTATTCTGTTGTTTTCTGAATATTTTCACTCTTCATGAAAATCCTGAGTGGAACTTGCTTAGATTGCTTTTTTTTCTGTAGAGGTAAAGATGCTTTTGCTTTTTTTCTGCTTTATTTTGTTAATCACCGGAGCATCAGAGCGATTTAGCTACCCAGTATGGAAAGAACGCACTCTTAGATATATTTAGTTACTGAAGACTCATACTTGAATTTTGGATGCTGGCAACTTTTGTGGACGGATGAGTAAGGTGCTCATGTTCTTAATGAGAATAGTTTCAGCAGCTGCTACTATATTAGTTTTAAGGCCTCAAAAACCAAAAGAATGTTTGATGCTGTACAGATATCATTAGTAATTTATTTCTTCCACTGGTAAAAATTGAATTATTATCAAAGTTTGATTTGTTTAGTATCTGTTGGCAGCTACTAGTGAGGTCTCACAGTGAGCGTGTCTGGAAATAAAAGCACTGCTGAGCAAAGTTATTTATGATTGGGTTTAAAGCTCCTGCTAGAGGAAAACAAGTATTTGGCAGTTCATTCTAATAAAACAGCTAAGGGAAGAAGTAAGGTCTTACACTGCTACTTTTTTTTTTAATGTCATGTTTAGGACGGTTGGTAAATTGATGGAATGGTGGCATAGATTAAGTAAGTTTTATGTCTTCTGATGTAGGCGTCAGTTGTTCAACAACATCTGATTTGCAGTCAGTACGAATAAAATGACAGATACGCCTGTAGTTTAGAGGAAATGCATATTGTAATATATTGTCCAGTGTGCTTTTTTTCCCCCCCAGGAAAGTGATGTGGATTGTGCATTGCCTGTGAAAATATTTTACAAAGATGAAACAGAACAATTGATTGATGTTTCACAACACCTTATTGAAAAGGGTTTGGCTTTTAGAAACAGAAGGTTTGGATACTTTTATTTTTATATTCTTTCAGATTCTCATGTTCACATCATGATAAGCTAATCAGCAAAACAAAAATTTGGATTGTCCTTGACAGCATCTGTAGCAACAGAACACAGTCTTCAGTGAACTTACCTGAGTATAGCATTATTAATTGTGTCCACTGCACGTTTCAGTTCTCTAAGTAGGTAGATGGTATTTTAACAAGCGTTTGCCATCTTCCTGGGTTTTTTTTCCCCTCTATTATTTTATTATTTTGCACTTTTCATGTTCTTTATCAGTTAATATGTTGACATTATTTGATTGAATCTGCTAGAACTGATAAAGCTGATGTGGCTTGTGGAGACTCCAAGGAACATCTTAAAGTGCATTTAGAGCAAGAGAACACACCACTGGATGGTTGTAATTCAGAAACTCCATGTGCAAAAAAAGATGATGCTGCAGAGGAAAACAGCACTGTTTCAGAGAGTGAACAAAAATCATGCAGAACATATAAGGCACTGCTTCATTCCGGAATGGATGAAATATATAAATCCCCTGCTATACCCAAAGCAAAAATTTTTCAAGCAGTAGTAAGTTGTGTTGGACGTGATGGAACTATTTATATAATACCAAAATCACTTGGTAAGAAGAAAATATGTTTATGTCTATGAATGTAATAGTCTTGGCATATCAGACTATACCAGATATGTGTCCTAGTGTATGTGTTCTGTATCAGAATACAGTTCTGGGGGATCCCTGTTGGGTAGGGTTGCTGGTGGAGGTAGCTCTGCAGCCCAGCAGTGGGGGAGCTCCCACGACTGCCCGGTGGAGGGAACCTAGATAGCCCAGCAAATGGCCTCTGTCCGTAACCTATCCACACTGGCTTTCTTCTCCCACCTCCCAGGACGCCCAGACACTCCCAGTGCTTGGATAAATGGGTCATTTGCCTCTCTTCCGTAGGCAGCACTGGAAGTGCTTTATTTTATAATGTTGAGACCGTGACACATTTTACTAATAATAATGAAGTTAAAATCATAAAGTTTCTCGGAAGTTAGCCTGGTTCTCAAACATCACTGGATTCTTTTCCTTCGTTGTGAGCTTAGTACCCAGTTTCCTTGGGCTCTGTATTGTTCTGTGATAGATTCTGTATCGCTTAATACTTTCTGTTTGTATTATTTGAAAGAGAAACACTTTCATCTGACAGATGCGGTGCCGGGCTTCAGTACCGTGATAATATATTAGGCTTTAGAGAAATGGTTCCATATGAGAACTTTTTTTTTTTACTCTATAAACACTTTTACCTATTAGATCATATCATAAAACTTTGACTTTCAAAATACAGTAACCTCACTTGCCTAAGTCTCTAGTCTTCTTGTAAATTGTACCCAGAGCAGAAGAGGGTCTTCTGGACATCTGTTTTGTGTTGTTTCATGGTTTCCTCCCACTGTTTCTGGGAATCTCTTCTCTTGTTCACAGAGAGGCTCTTGTATTATTGTTGCCAAAGCATCAGTTGCAAAATTTAGAGACTCTTCTCCGAGATTAGAATCCAGAATCACTAATGACTTCACAAATGGAAATGCAGTTTACTTTTTGATTAAGTAGTAACTTGTTTGCATATACTAGAAGTTGAACGTATGTATTGTGTCAGCATCAGAAAACACTTTTGGAGCAGCACATGTATTTTATGTTTATACATGTCTTCATCTGAATCTGCTGGGTTTTAATGATTTAAATAATTCGCACTAATAAATTATACACTAATTTGAATTTTATTTCCCCTCTCCCCCCAGAAATTGAACTAAACAAATTGATGACTGAAATACAAAGTGACTTCAAGTGCCTTGGTCTTCTGGAATCCTACTGCTGGAAAAAGGGAGAAGCTTGTGTTGTAAGAGGATCAGATACCATGTGGTATCGAGGTAAAGTTGTAGAATTTGGTGGTGGTACTCTCCAGGTAAGTTTGATTATATGTTGTGTGTATGATAACTGTCCTGATGTTTACATTTATTTTAAAGATTAATTCTATCTGCCTGTTTTGGCTGTCACAATTTTTCCAAAAGTTTTCCTAATGGTGATAAATGTTCTTAAGTAACTACCCTTGATTACCCGTAAGTAATCCCTTTTAGGTTTTTTTCTTCTTTTGATGTTGTTAGTATATGCAGAATGCTTTAAAAATTTTCTAAATAGCAGTTAATCTTATCTAAACTCTTGAGCCTGCTCAAGTTTTTTGAATGTAGATTTGCAAGTTTGATAGTATCCTGGTTCACAAATGTTTTGTTTCTTCCAATTTTAAACTGCTGTATATTATTACACAAAAGGAAAGCTCTCTTGCAAGACAAGTTTAGAAACTGGACTTCTAATCTGCCATAACAGTAAATGAACCCTTTCTCTTATTAAACTTGACTTAGAAATGGGAACTACTTCAGGAAAGCTTTTCTTTTCATATAGGTTCAGTACATAGACCGTGGCTGCATAGAGATGGTTCCTCAGTGTCATCTGTATCCAACAACATCATATACTGATATTCCTCCATTTTGCATACCATGTGAGCTCTACAAGACAATACCAGTGAGTAATGGTAAATTTGAAGATGTTTTACTAGGTTCTCATATTAATACACTGTTTCATTATCCAAATGGTGAGACTAGTTTGTGGTATTTTTTTCCTGCCTACAAGGAAAATAGCTGATAAGGATCGTTTCAGCAAGGCAGCCTTTTATTGGGAAATGCCAGATTGCTTTATGAGGTGACTGTTTTTCAAAAGCAACTGTTAATTGTAATTAAATCTTTGTGAGACAGGATACTATAGTAGCTGGCAGAATGATAACTCTAGACCGCGTGCTTCATTTTGCAGTAGCAGCAACAAGAAGTAAGGCCTGGATTACTTAATGCAAAATGGCCAGAAAATTTTAAATCTTCAAGTCCTACAGAAGTGCTTGTATCGTTCTAAACTGAACAGATTGTTTCCTACACAGCTATGCTAAACTAATATAAGTGAATTGATTTGGGGCCTTTGTTAGTAATTGATACGTAAATAGCATTTTCACATATCATATCTTACTCAAATTGGGTGCATTTAGTAAATGTGAATTACTGAAATGACTAATTTGCTTTTAAATTTACTTTAAAAGAAAATCTTTTTACTCTTGGAAGCAGGTCAACTAATAGATTAAGAAAGATGGGCTTGTAAACCTATGGGTTAGGACATAAACAGATATTGCAGGGAATAAAAGAAGTATTTAAAGGATCCCGTGTTTTCTATTGTATGTTAAGTTATCTTCATGTGGAATTCTATATCTTTGGGTTTGTGCAAACATTGTTATGTCTAGTCTAGGAAAGGTTAGACTTGGCAAGCAGCATCTCTTTCTGATCTACTTCTAGATCTGAAAATTGCTGGTAGGCTTTGTCATACAGAAGTTTCAGTGTATCACATAGCAGAAAATGTTTAAACTGTTGTAGACAAATCCAAATAACGGTGTGTGTTTTCAAATAAGTTCTTCAATGATAGGTACGCATTTTCATCTCACTACACTAAGAACTGTTGAATATTATCTGTCAGCATCTTAACATGTGGGATTTCTGGCTTTTCACCAAGTAGATTGGAAATTATTGGCAGCAGGATGCAGTAGATTGCCTTCAAGAACTGCTTACAAATGAAGAGGTTGAAATACATGTTCAGGTAGCTTAATTTATTCATAGAAGTGGAATGAGGCTTTTTTTGTTCTTTTTTATTTCTTCCAATTTACATTAAGAATAATAAGTATAGCAGTAAATGTATTCCTTAGACAAAAAAAAATCCAAAGCTAAAGTTATTTCTCCTATGGCTTTACTTTTATTATAGTTTTCAGGCCTTTAATGTGTCCTTTAGAGGTATTGGTATTTTTAGGTCCTATTTGTATTCAATGTTGTTATTCTCACAAGCAACCTACTAATGCCTTAATTGTTCTAAATTCAATTGTAAGTTATTAAAATTTGACATAATTAAGTATGGACATGCTTAAATTAATACACTAACATTATAGGGAAACATGTAATCTGTATTGTCCAATAATTTAATTTCTAATGATAAATTGTGAAAGAGAAGGATTTCTTATTGAGTGAGCAAACTTGGGATGTTTCTGTGATAGACTGTGTAGGCAGTGGTGCCATTCCAGAGTTAAGTATATTCCCATTTGTGTCATACGTTACATTACTAGCCCTACTTACTCGTTTTATATATTTCATGAATGAGTGTGGTCCATCTAGGAATGACAGGTTTGAATTTCCTGGTCACTATTTCTAAAACCTCAGTCACACTGTTACTGTTATAATATTATTTTTTTCCTGTGTAAGTAGGAATTACCAGATAAACCATGGGGCAAATTATCTGTCAACCTGTATTTTGGTGGAATGTCACTTTCTTCCTTCATGGCATACCAGAAGTACTGTGTAGCTGAAGATTGTCAGGATGTCTTAAAGGTGGTGAGATTTGTGTGTGTGTGTGTGTTTTGCTGTTGTTCTGACACTAAAAAGATTACTCTGTTGCTCATTGTGGCCTTTGATTTGTTATTTCTTTTTTACATTTCTGTACGGTTTTGTGATGTGACAGCAGTAAGAGTAAGTACACAGCTCTGTAGCATAGCAGCTGCAGTGTGTAGTAGATACAGTGTGTTGCTAAGATCGTGTGGAATAATGAATTGCTAAGATTTTGTTCTCACACTTGTTACTGAAAAAGAGATTTCTGTATTTCTGTTTAAAGTCCAGTTAGTTTTTGTGTTCCTCTAAAACTTAAGAGGATAGGAATAGGATAATATTTTTATCGCTTGAAGGGATTAGTTATTCATAGAAATATATACAAGGATGGAGATACTCAAAAGTCAATTTAATCAAGTGTTCAACATAAACTGTGGACACATGTCAAAGGCCAGCCATGTGGTCGTGTCCCACACGGGACAGCTGTGTCGGTCATAAGTCCTACCATCTCTGACACCAAGGAGACCTGTTCTGTCTTTGCAAGAAGGCTAGTGGAAAAGCATTCTGCAAATGCCTAGATAGAAAGACCTTTCTGCTTTCCTTCTGTCAGCATAACAGTAAAGTCTAAGATATTCTGTCCGTTTCGGGGAGAAACAGAATCTGAGACTTACCAGACTATCACTTTGGTCTTCTTCATCCCAAAGATACTTTTAATGCCTCATGCTACCGGGTGGGCTCATGTAGGCCCACAGGGCTGCATGTGGTAGAGAAGGAAGTACAACATAACACACTGCACTGCAGCCTACCATTTACTTTGTTTGGATTAAGTTCTTCATGCTGAAAAGCATTCTTGTGGTCCCTTTTAAAATATACAGTATTATATGATGTGTAAATTATAAATACATAATTTCTGCTGTGGCTTTATAGATGTAATAAGGAATGTAATCCATTTTACATTTTTAAAGAAGAGACATAAAGGTAGAAAGGATGGGGGACAACTCTTTGAAATAGGTAACTCTTAAAGATGTCTTGGGAGAACATCTTTTTAGTACCAGTATTTACAACTGGACTAAGAAAAGGCTGTTAAAAACAAAAACGCAAATGCAGTTTTTCTTGCCAAGACACATGGAAGAGCTGACTAAGACAGCCAGCTGAGCTACCTGCAGTGCTCAGTTGGGAATGAGCTGGAATTTAAGTTGAATCTTTAGAGCCAGGTGTAGTCAAGTGGCCTGTCTCAATGTTCCTGATAGTTTTACAGAAATCTGGCATTTAGATTCTATGCATCTATGGTACAGTTAGACTTCCTTTCTTTACTAGTATTTATCAAGATAGATGTTTGGAGTACATACTTTCAATGGAAAAGCTGGTTTTTCCTAGTTAAGTCTGGGTAACGTAATGGACATTATATCTTATGTCAGATGATGCAGGGGGAAGGAAAGGTCAGAATTTATTGTTTTATTTTGCGGTTCTATATGTATATCTGGCTGTTTCCACTTCCCTTCTTGTTCTGGAGATAATGAAAACTATTCATCAAGTAGATGTGTAAAAATAGAATGTATTTTAGAAAAACTGTACATTTTGTAGTGTATCATAGTGGAGTCATGACCTCTGATCTAGCTGAGCTATGTGCTATACATCCTTATAACAGCATAATTTAATGCAGCAATGTTTATTTTGTCGTGAACCAAACAAATTAATGGCATGTAGAAGTCATACTGTAAATTACATGGCTTTAGAAGAAGACACAATGGCGCATGCTATGCTACTGAGACAATATGTATCTATACTTCACAAAATCTGGTATCTTTTTGAAGGAGTGATAATTTTGGTGGCTAAGGAGTTAAATTATCCTTTGTCTTTCTCTTAAGGAGTAACTTCCTCTGGCATTAAACCATTGGGCATGGTTTAATCTGTGCCAATTAATTGTTTCAGTTCTTCTTTCTAAATATTTTCTCGCTTTAAAGGGAATTCCATTATTTAATGCATTTTTGAATTAACAGTATCAAGTTAGCAAGTCAGTATGTTAAGATCATTTCAAAGATATATGCTTTATATTTTGAAAGCTAATTAACTAGTTCTGTTGTGTTAAAAAGGCTTTACCTTAAAGTTAAGACCCTAATAAGCATTGAAAGGAAATGTTGATTAATTTTTTTTTCATCAAAGACATGCTGTTTGCATTATTGGATAACTTCTGATTCTTGACTAAGTCTGTCTTGGTCTAGGAGCTACTTTTAGGAGACATTCCTGTTTTGCCTTCATACACGTTGCCACCACTACCTATTCCAGGAGATACCTGTCCTGTCCGAGTTACACATTTGGTGTCCCCACAGGAGGTACGTTTTGTAAATGTCCTGTATCTGTTGCAGACAGGAAATGTTGCAGTCCTGTTCTGCTGGTGAAAATGAAATTGTGGTGAACAATTTTAGATAATATAAAAAAGTACTAGTAAAATGCTACTGAGTAACTGATAGAGGTGGTTGTGCATTGCAACTATCTGAATGAAATCTTACTTGAAATACCCTCTTGGATAGCAGCAGAGAAATAAATACTGACTGTTTCCCTGAAAAAAAATAATTTTAAGAATTGCAGTGCTGTTGTCTGATACTTAAGGAAATAAATAGGTCACGGGATTTTAACTTGGCAGAACTATTGTTCATCTCTTCTTCATTTTCCAAAAATAAAATTACTGGAACTTTGTACAATAACCTGAACATTTTCTGGCTGTTACAGTTTTATTTTACTGCGTTTTGTCACTGATTGATCATTGATTTTTGTGTAAACTGCTTTGACTAAATGCAAGATGGAAGTGTTTGGGTATCTTAGAAAAGGGCTTTTCTTAAATTGTGTATTCTGCTTCCTCTCTTGCAGGAGAAACATAATGGATACTTTTTGTGTTCATTTTGTGCAAATTATTTGAACTCTTGCTTTTGAACATGATATATAGTTGTAAACACTAGATCCTGCTCTGGACTCCCATATATTTAAGTAGCAGTTGCATGATGGTGTTGCGGCTTGATTATATTGTGTACAAATTGGAAAATGAACATTGTTTTTCTTCCTGGCTAATGAATAATGCTGAGTTTAGAAAAAATAATTGCCTAATCATTAATATTTTGGATTATCAGTAAATTATCGTAATGTTCTGAAATGGCTTGCTTCCAAAGAAAATAATCATTTCTTTTGAAGCTGTTATGTGGATTTCAATTTGACTGTGCCTGTTGTCTAAGCTTTCATTTACCTACAGCTTTTATACTGGTGACCTACTGATTTATAAATTAGGGGGATGGAATGTCTGCATAGCAAACAAAACTCCACTTTGAAAGTTGTTCTTTCATTAGCTTTAAAATTAATATCTGGTTTGATATTGTGAAGTGAGATTATTTACCAGTTAGCAGGAAGGAAGAATCCTAATAAGACACAGCTGTGAAATTTTATATGGGTATATTCTCTAATATATCCATTCCTTTTATTATTTTTAACACTGAAATGTGGTGGTAATAAATCATTAGTCTCTTGCTTTTGGAAAAAAAAAATGTGTAAATATGAAATTATTCATAAATTGAGGAAAAAAGAAAGGGGAGAAAGGGCATGTGCTGAACCTTTCAAAGACAGGAACAAGTAGTCTAATAATCCTTGATGACTAATGGAATTTGAAGGTTCTGAGAAGCCTGCAAAGATAGTAATATGAGAGCCTTTTCTTGGAGTAGGTATATATTTGCTTTGATCCTTCTAAGAACCTTATGAAGCAGTCTGCCACAGAGGGAGATTCCAGCTGTGACTCGGAGGTGGTGAGCCTTGATGAAGCCCTGAAGTGGTGCAATAAAAGCGTGGAGTCTCTTCCCCTTCTAACACACTTCCAAAGAGGTATGTTGGTCTGTTTATTTTCCCTATTGTTTCATATAAATGCCTGAAGTTATTTCTGAATAATAGGAATAACTATATTCTGTGAATCTTTCAGTAAAATTTTTGGAGAGTGGGGAGTATTGCTACACTACAATCAGGAGTGTAAAAAAAGTGGGGGCTCAGAGGAGACCTGTTAAAGTTGACAAACTGAGCAAAAGTTTGTATATGGCAAAAATATAACTTTTCCCTTAATGTGAATGTCACATAAGCTGTGACTGTGAAAATCTTGCTATTAATATTCAAAAGACAAAACTTATGGATAGAAAAATTGTTACCAAGAGTTAGAAATTATGTGAACCATGAAGATCTTCTGAATTTCTCCCTTTAGACAAAAGTTGGGCTTTAGTTCTCTTGTCCACAGCTGTTGGGCCTAAAATAACATAAAGTAAAATAACAAAAAATAAAAAATAACAAAATGTGGTTCTAAAACTTTGTGAAGAAAGCAGTTACTGCTGATGTTTGGTTCTACCAACTAGTAAAATTTTGGTTGAGATTTTAGGCAGCATCCGCCTTGTGTCCTCCAGTGTCTATTCTCTTACAGATCAATCTGTTTACTTAACTGAAATGTGCAAGAGAGTTGAAATGGAAAAGTTTAAATGTCAAACAGCTTGGATTGCTATTTTTACCAAGCAATTTTCTGTTAATTCTTAGTGTTGCCATGTGAGGTAGAGCCACTTGACTATGATCATTGACTTGATCATTGCATACTAATGATTGTGGAGTTCAGAGAAAATTGGAAGATGCATAGAACAAAATAGGGAAATAGAGAAGGAAGAAAAAACCTAATCTTGGTCACAAAGGAGAATGGATTTTCAAATTCATTAGTTTGTACTGCACTGGGAGTATATTTTGAGGTGTTTAGTGGTTTGTTTTTTTCTTTTTACAGAAATGCCTTGCCTTGTAGAATACCAGGATGGTTTATGGTATAGAGGAAAGCTCCTTTCCATTGAAGAATTTGACCCTGTTAAGATCCTGGTTCAGTTTGTTGACTATGGTAGTTTTTCAGTTGTCCCAACAGGCAGGTAAATAAATTTTAAAAATTGCATGTAAAATTTATGTATATGTATACACTTACATTATAAAATATGCACTTATTTATAAGTGTATATATGTTTATTTCATTTTATGTATATGTATACAATATCATACATAATACAATATACAACTGTAGATGTAAATAATGTATATAACTACAGATGTATATATACATCTGCAACTGTAGATATATATAATACTTTAGCATTAGACTTCAATTGGAGAGAAGGTTGCTTGGGTGGATAAATAACTTCTGTCAGCAGGGTATGTGGTTGTGCACCTACTTCTCTTTCTCAGGTTGTTCTGAGAAGCCCATTATTATACTATCAGATTTCTCCATCATCTCTAGGTTATTTAACCTGTCAAGTAAGTTTAGGTTTATAATCTGCTTTTGCACCCAAGCAGGTCACACAGAATAGGGGCTGAGCCCTTCAGGTGGGCAGACAAATCCCCTGATCCTGTGTGACTGCAATCTGCATGGAAGACATCTGGGGAATAAAATAAGGGAATATCTGAGTGGGACACACCCTGGGCTGCTTGTGTGGAATTTGGAAATTCAAAGCCCTGTTCTGCCTGGTGCTGAGCCACCCTAGAAACTGCTCCTGTGCTGGCACACAGATGTCAGCTAAGTCAAACACCCCAGGCTTTTAGGGTCCCCTAAGCTTGTCTGAATTTTCTCTCTTGAAGTACTTCCACTTCATACATGTACTGCTTAATCACACAGACTTGCTCTTGAGCTCCCTGGGGAATCTACAGGTCCTGGCTGCAGATGAGGCAAAACAGGGATTTGAACACATTTCCTGCTTCTCAGGCTGTTGGTATCATGGGAGAGAGTGTGTGCTACAGGGTTGCACTTCCTGCTCTGCTTCCCCATTCCCTTGCTTCTGGGATAAAAAGATAGAAGAATGGGGAGATAACAATAAAAAAACAAGGTACTTGTTTCCAGTACTGTGACTCGAGCACATCCAGGCATGAAGCGCTTTGGACCACAAAGGACTCTGTCATTTTCCAGACACCCCAGATTTGGAGCCTGCATTGTGGTGACTTGCGCTTAGACTCCTCCCCAAGCACAGTAGTGGGGAGCCAGTGTGCCTGGAGGGGTCTGTATGATACTGGCCTGCTTCTTGATACTTACTGTGCTGAAGTTCTTTTGAAGGGCCTAGCCCTACCTGAGGATTTGTTCGGTCTGACCATCAGCATGTGGTAGAGCAGGAAGTGATCCCAGTTTCCACACCATAAATCTGCTCTATGAATTAAGCTATCCTTATGGCCATACTGACAGTTTCCCTTGACAGGTGGAGTGTTGCAGGCAAACACTTTTCACTTTTGTTCTAGATTGCGTCACATACCTTATCACCTGCTGAAGTACCCCGTTGAGGCAGTACGAGCTTTGTTGACTGGATTTAAACCTGTTTCATATGACATAAACGTGGAAAGAATTCCTTATTCCCCAGAATGGAGCGTGGAAGCATTATGGGCTATGATGGAGTGCGTTGAAGGAAAACAGCTCTCTGCTTCCATACTTGTGAGAAACACTTCCTTCTTTTCTCCTAGTTTTGCACACCCTAAAATTTGGAGTATAATATCTGAGTATTTGTTTCAGTGTGACCCCTCATCATTTAAAATTGTGAACCGTTTACCATGGAGGAATACTGAGGAAGAGAGAAAATCATGTGGTGCTGCTCTTAATCCTGCCAATGAAAAGTTTCTGGGCAGTTTCCTTTACTTAAAAATATTTTTCATATATTCACAGTTCCGTTTAGGCAGTGAGTGTAGCCAATAAAATAACTTACCATTGGTTGGCTTGAGATTTAAATGTGTTACTGTCAAAACTCTTGTCAACTTCTCATTTTCAGGCTGTTTCACCAGAGGTCACCATTTCTTTGTATGAAGGTGATGAAAATCCAGTCCATATGAAGCTGATAGAAATGGGACTTGCAGAGTTGGATGAATAACATGTAAGTACAGTGAGTATAAACTACAGATGCATACTTTTGCGAACGAGTGATTTCAGAAGTTTTTAGCAAAGTCTTAACTGTCAGTGATGCTGACAATTAGTTTATTTTTTTAAAAAATCCCTTCTGTCCATACTTCCTCTCTATTAATAAAATAAAACACTGTTTAAAAAACTTAATTTCTTTACATACACGTTACTGAAGCCCACAGTATATATAGTTTTAAGAACTAGCAGGTACTTAAAGTGCCCTAAGGCAGTATAACAGAAAGAGCTTTTGCTGCTAGTGAGAGGAAAGTAACTTGCAGGCATGTCACAGCGTACTCTGACCAAACAATCAAAATTAATTGTTTCTCTTCATTTTCAGCATTTGATCTCAGTGTCCAGTGCCAGTGGCTCTCAGACAAATCCATGATAACATCTGGATGTCCATACATCTAGTCAAACATGCAATAATTTAAATGAAAAGCTTTACACTATGGATTGTCTACAGAGAATACAGGAGATGTGTTAAGTAGTCCCTTTCCATTCCATTTAATAAGTGTTCTTTGGATCTATGTTTACAGATAATGTTCCCAACACTTGGATCTTGAAATAGTGAAACTATATACTCACGTCTTAATCTCCTTTGATCTTACAGCCTGAAGTATTGTTCTGTGATACCCTTTTCATAAGAGTTGATGGAATTAATATCTAGTAGTTAAAGAAATAGAGAAAAAGCTGTTCTAGTATCTTGATAGAAGATTTGGAAGGTGATAGTTGTATTACTGTGATTTAACTCTCTTTTTTATCTTTCAAGTGTATTTGGTGACAGACTTCACCAGGACCAGAGTCTGGAACATGGAGTGAACAGTTGGGGGTGGGGGAGTGTTACTGTCCTTGTTGTGGAACATGTTTGCATTGCTGCTGTGTTTGCTGTTTTCAGTCCTGAGGAGATAGATGTGTTTTGGGTGTCCTTGAACCTCCTTCCTACTCCTGCAGCTGCAGTGTTCAATTGAAAGTGTTGGAATAAAGAGGATCTTGTTTTCCTTTACTGCTATAGTATGTAAGGTTTCTTTGCATGTCTCCTTATTGTACTAGTGTAGTATATCTCTGGACCAGCAGGTCCAGAGAAGTGATTCTCCTACTTTACTCTGCTCTGGTGAGACCTCACCTGGAGTACTGTGTGCAGGGCTGGAGCCTTCAATGTAAGGACATAAACCTGATGGAATGGGTCCAGAGGAGGGCCACTAAAATGATTAGGGGATCAGTAGCAGGGATGACCTCTGCTACGAGGTCAGGCTCAGGGAGCTGGGGTTGTTCAGCCTGGAGAAGAGGAGGCTCCGGGGAGACCTAATAGCGGCCTTCTAGTACCTGAGGGGGGCTACAGGAAAGCTGGGGAGAGTCTGTTTACAAAGGCTGTCAATGACAGAACAAGGGGCAGTGGCTTTAAACTGGAGAAGAGCAGATTTTGATTAGACATTAGGAGTAAGTTCTTTACTATGAGGGTGGTGGAGCACTGGAACAGGTTGCCCAGGGAGGTGGTTGAGGCCCCTTC
>JAOTQQ010000001.1:187958934-188119180 GCA_026546715.1 Gallinago undulata | reverse complement strand
CCCCCCCCCCCCCCCCCAAGTGAGTATCATCTACTCTCCAAGAGACTGAAACAAATTTTTCAGCATCTGCTAGAGTGGAGAGTTAGAGCAGACACTCTGGCAGTAACACTTTGCTTTGTAGATACTGCAGGATTTTAAAAGACAAGTCAGTTTATAAGTGTCTGCTAAGTGGAAGAATTGGACGAGATTACCTTAGTTGATCTTGTTTCCTCCTCTGTGCCTGAGTAATCTGTCCTACAGTCTCACCTGTCCTGGATTTTGGAATATGGATAAGCAGTCAGTAGAATGCTTTGGGCTCTGCTAATGCTGTTGCCTTCTAGCTGTGAGATGAAGAATATATAAGATTATGAAGAAAGAATAGCCTACAGCAAACTGAAACAGAATGTTGCCATTCATTTATGCTTTTAAGTCAAGCAATGAGCAAATGGATACCTAGACTTGTTCACCTGAGTGCCTGCTGTATTTCACCACAGCAGGGGCTCCAATAGGACTTTTTACCATGAATTGAGGAATCTTCTCTTAGATGTCTAAAGTAATCTACAGCTGATCTAAAAAGCACTCTTTAAACCACACATGGACAGAATACTGAATCAATAAACTGCTGCTTAAAAGTAGAAATGGGAAAAAGTTAAGAAAAAGCTCAGATGTAATAACATCCACTGAAAAATAAATTTATTTCAGGAAAATTATAAACAACATATACACAATAAGGTTGAAGGGGTTTCACGTCTTGTTTACAGGAATATGCATTATTTTTAGAGACCTGTTAACACTTCCAGCAGTTTTGACATTGCCTACAACTTAGTGTCCATGATAATATTACCATCCTTGTCCTTCACTCTTACTCTCCCAGAGACATACTTCGTTTCTTGTTGTCCATTCACATACACAGTCTTGACAGTACCATCTGGGTACTCTCGTCTCTTGAATTCTGATGTGTGTAGTTCTCTCTGGCCATTATTGAACTCTATAGTTTTGCTTCCATCTCTGTATTAAATAAATGCATGTAAGTATTTAAAAAAAAAAAAGCCACCTTTACAAACATTAATCTTAAGCTTACATCTAGTCCTTACCATCTCAGTAAGTGAAGAAAGAACTAAAAAAATTACAGTATTTGTGGAAAGCCTGTTTTTAAGATGTCACTCCAGCTGGTTAGTACTCAAAAACCTGTTTCTGCAAAACTGACATGACTTCTTTATACTTGAGAGCCTCTACTGCACTTTCTTTTCTGCAACAATCCAAGAAGTTTAAAGCTTAATGTTTTGAGCACTCTCAGTTACCAGCTGTTGGTCAGACCTGCTGGTCACCCCAGCTGGGTTCTCACACATTCGCTAGAACTGTGCACAAATCAGAAAAGTCTCTCAAGGTACGAGAAAATGCACACAGGCATTCAATCTCTGTGTCTCCTCCAAGCTAAAAAAAAAAAAAGTTAACTTTCAAACAGTAAATTTATGTTCACAGTACATTCAAATGTAAACTATAGAAACGGGCCTTTGTCAGTGCACCCTGACTGCTACTGTCCCATTGGCAGGTGGGGGTACTTACCTCTGAATACGAACAATAGTACCATCTGGAAAGATACTTTCTTCTTGCCCATCCGTAAATAAATTTTTAATAGTTTGATCAGGAAAGGTAATTTCTTTCTTGCCATCAGGATAATGCTTCTCTGAAATGTATTTTGGGACAATATGCTTATTACATAAATGCAGGTTTATATATGGACAGCAGTTTTGAGTGGTGGTTGAGCTGCATGATTTCTTTACCTATTTGTCCATTTGAAAATTGCAGGACCTCTAAGCCATCAGAGTATGTAGTATGTGTAGTCTTAGCATCGGCATAGTAATAAATCTGCAGAAAACAGTTCAGATTTAACATAACTAATAAGAAATTTTATGTGTGTGTACATTGCACATAAGTATAGAAAAGTGCAGAAGATGCAGGGTACATACCACTGTTTGATCAGGCATAACCTGCTTCACATCACCATTGAAGAAGGTTACAGTTATGGTCTTGCCATCAGAACCCACTTTTTTCCATGTCCCATTGGGGAAAAATATGAGGTGACAGCCGTTTTTCAAGACCTTTTCAACCTAATCAATACAATAGAGGTTAGTATTGAACCAACACACAACTCATTCCTCCTTCACAACAGCTGTCTTGTGGAATTTCAGAGTGCCGAGCTCTCATTTTACCTTTCCATCAGGATAAGCAGTTTCTGTCTGTATCTCTTCACTGTCTGTAGATGCAGGTCCAGATTGTAGTGACACATGGGCGTCTTGAGGAGAGCTGTCCTGAAATGACAGCAATAATCTAAGCATAAACTCAAATCAAGCCTTGTCTTCATGCGTAATTTTTTCCTAGGCTGACAGGTATTTTAGGAAAGAAGGAGCATCAGGGGAGGGAGACAAGTATAGGAAGGCATAAACACGATCTGGGTTCTATGTAAGTCCTCAGTATAATTCAAGTGGTACAAGAGACTGAGACTCAGCAATAATTGGTTGTCTGTAGTCAGCTGTAGTCCGGACTGAAGTGAAATTCAGTGATGTGTTATAGGCACAACTGTGCCTTAAGTCATCCATATCAAGGTAGGAAGCCATGAAGTCTCATAAAACCTAAATGCTACCTACAGCAATGAATGTAAGAATTACTCCAGCTATTTACAAGATTCTTGCATGGTTTCCTTACATGGAACATATCCATCTTTTTCCCCCTCTCTCAAAAGGTAAAACATTTTGCAAAATTCAAGGGAACAGGAAAATACTATTTTATTTTGTTTCTTCCGCTAAAGAATATTACAACTACTAGACACACATAAAACATTCTGCTTTGACTACCACATACCCATTTTCTTGCATAACACTAAAATTGCAGTTGAAGAGCTGTTGAGTTGCAGTTGAGTCACCAGCTTCACCAGTCACGTCCAGATACTCATATAAGTACAAGTAACTATTGTTTTATTTTGGGTTTCCCCTCACCCCTTAAAAATCAAATCAAGGTTGAGGACTTACTACCATAAAAGTCTTAGAAGAATCTTCTAGTGCCGTTGTGGTCTCAGAGCTGGTTCCGTCACTAGCAGGTGCTGACAGAGGTGTTCTAGAAAGCTTTCCTACTGGGATACATGTAATAAAGTTAATTTGGGCAGTAAAATTAAAGTACAGTTTAAGTGATGTCTAGGTCAAGTTGTACCAGACACCTACATTTGAGTGCAGTAAAAACTGAAAGCAGCATATTTTATGAAAAGAATCAGCATAAGCCAACTCGCTCAGGTACGTCATTGAAGAGTCACTGTAATAGATGTAATACTTGCACTTTCCTATTTCCTTTCTGAAGATTTATAAAGGAATTTTTTTCCAACCCCTATGGACCTAGACAACATTATTAGTTATGCCTTATAATGAATAAAGGAAGGCTAATGTAACCTTTTAATAGGAACTGACTGCCAGACTTTTCCCATGTCTCTCCTAGCACACCAGACAGATCACCAAAATAAAACCAGCAAGGGCTTCAATTGGAACATACACCCCTAACAGATAACGTAACAGTTGTTTGAGCTGTCAGAGGTGTCAAAAAAGTACTCTCCAGTTACTTTCTATATGTATTTATAGAATCATAGAATGGTTTGGGTTGGAAGGGACCTTAAAGATCATCAAGTTACAACCCCCTGACATGGTCAAGGACACCTCCCACTAGACCAGGTTGCTCAAAGTCCCATCCAGCCTGGTCTTGAACACCTCGAGGGATGGAGCATCCACAGCTTCTCTGGGCATCCTGTTCCCAGTGTCTCACAACCCTCACAGTAAAGAATCCCTTCCTAATATCTAATCTAAATCCCCCTTTCAGTTTAAAACCATTCCCCCTCTTCCTATTGCTACACTCCCTGATAAAGAGTCCCTCCCCATCTCTCCTGTAGGCCCCCTTTAGGTAGAGGAAGGCTGCTATAATTAGAGAGGGGCAGAGCAGCCAACAGCATTTGCTCCTAACCATGAACAAGGAACGCCTGCTACAGCATTGCCCCTGTGATTACAGACCCTGCTAACAGAAGGTTCTGAAGAGACACAACAGTTCCACTGACATCAACATAGTCATCTAGTCAACGTCCATGGCTTGAAGAACATCAACAATGAATGCCATTTTGGATTACAGAATGCAGCTCCTGGTATGCTCCAGAGCACCAAACATGACCAGAATGGTCTCATCATGGCTTTTGCCAGAATCTTACCCTGCAAGGTATTTATCCATATGCTCAGTGAGTCCATGGCAACCTATTCTCTACATACTTTAAGGTGGTGATGTGCTCTTTCCTAATAAAGGCAAAAATCCACCTTTTCTTTTAAAAAATTATCAGAATTCTCTGATTAGATAAACATTTATACCTTCTGCTTGTGAATAACTTTTGCCATTTATCTTGCTGCCCTTCTGTACTGGAGGAAGCAGAGATGCAGTTTGACTTTTTGCGCCTCTATTTGGCAGACACTAAAAGAAAGAAAGTTATTTGTGGTTTACGTGACATTTAATAATAACTCTTCAGCAGCAAAAAAATTTATACACCACATGACATGAAATTTACTGGAAGCTTTCTGCACAAACTACATTTTTGAGATTCAGTCAGCAGAAGGGTTTGTGTGAGGTAGCCCAAGTTGTACTTTGGAACTCTGTCTGCTGCCTCGCTACCAACAACAGCAGAATGTTAGTTTGGTGCAAGCAATTCAGAATAATTCTTACAAAATTTAGTTTCAAAACTAAATACAGCTGCTGTAGACAATGGTGAGCCTGGTTTGCCTGGCTGATCCCTGAGGTGCAGAGGTTCACAGGTTAGAGCCAATCTATGATTTTTCTCTTACAATTGCATCATTTGGAATTTCTAAGATGAGTTCCTCAACAGAATGGATGCTGCGTGTTGTGAACATTCACATTTGGAGAGAATGTGACGTTAACAAAATTCTGTCACCACTACTAGAGTCCCAAGATCAGTAAATGAAAAGTAAGCATCTAGGTTGTAGCTACTGGATTCTGAGTTTATGATCCAAAATTCAGCATATTCACACAGATGAAATTAAAACACCAACATTAATAACTCACAGATTCTGCTTTTTTTAGAGTCATCCCAGGATTTTCTATTTTCCTCTTGTTTTCAGCAGCTTCTACTTTCTTCCAGGCTTCTAGACGAAACCTCTCCATAATTTTGACTTCCTCTTTTAGCTCCATATTCTCATTTACTAAAGTTTCTATTTGATCTTTCAGGCGTCGATGGGTGGTTGACCATTTTGCCTCTTTTCGTTTTAAATCCTCCTGTAGCTCTGCAACCTGCTGTTTTAAAGCCTTACAAAAAATGCATGTTTATAAATTTCATTTTTAGCATATTAAAAGATTTTAATGTTCTAATAGAAATACAAGCACATTTAAAAAAAAAAAGCACAAGAGCACCAAAAAACCATGATCAGCTTAATGAGGCAGAGAAGAAGGGGTGTTTTTTTCACTGAAAGAGATATTACTTTACCAACTTCATAAGCTCAGCTTCAATCACCAATGAAGTTATGTTAGGAAATTTTGTAAGGACGGAGGAGGAAAATCCATGTGATGTTTAATACAACTTGTCTGTACACTTAGTGTACCATACATCCTTGACAATGAAGAAACAAATAAATCTTGTTTCTTAGATCTCTAATACCTCTAGATCTACAAGTAATAACAAAATGTAACTTTGAAAATTGTAGAAGACTGCAGAATAAAACTCAAGGACAGTTCTAGTTTGCACTTTGATCCATTACCACGAATAAAAACTTACAGCTTAACTACAGTAGTTTTGTATCGAAGATAATTCTGCCATAGACATGACCAGTTTTTAGTATGGAAATGTGACAAAAATATTTGCTCATGAGGGGGTTTTGCCATAAAACCATCAAACAACACTATGAAGGCTGTAGTTTCTTCCTCAATTAGGCCTTGTCTACTAACTGTTCCCATCTTAAAATCACTTGCAACTTTTCGATTAAGGTAGAATTTAGTAGTCAATTGCCTTTACCTGAATTTAAGTGTTCCTGTGTGGACTAGAAGAATAACATAATTTTTATACCTGAATTTCATCACGTTCTTTTTTATCTGGAATTGCTCTAGCTTCTGTGGTATATTTTTCAAAAACTTTACGCTCCTTTTGCAGTTTTTTTATTTCCTTTTTTTTGTATTCTTCTATTTCAGCCAGTTCTTGGGCTTTCTGCTGTTGAAAGTCTGCAATTTCTTTCCTATAATTACAAAACAAAATTGTTGTTTTAGCCCAAAACTAATTCAAATCTGGATTTTAAGGCAGAAAATGAAAACTCTGCGGTCACTGTGATTCCAAGCCAGCATCTGTTACCCATAGGAAGACATACCTATAAATGATATTACTTATTCAAGGAGTCAGAATTGTCATACAGCTAGCGTTCTAAATCCAATAATTTCTGTTTTTATATCTTCCAATCACAAAAGTTATCCCAAAGTTAACAAAGACCTAAGCTAAGATCTTCCAGTTCTCTTCAAAGCAGTAGAACACTGTTCCCCCAAAATTACCAGAGAAAAAGAATGTACTAATAGCAGGAAGTCACAACTTAAGTATTAGCCAAAAACATGATGCTATTTCCAAACAAAACTAAAGTGACTTTGGTAGGAATAGGTGTGCCACATTTGAGTCAACAGAGATAATTATTCTGCTCTATATGTCACTTATAATTCCCCCCAGTTCAAATGAAAATATTCTCCAATGCAAAGGAAGAGCATCAATCATGTTAGCACAAAGATCAGTTTTGCAAGAACAATTTAGGACTGTGTTATCACTCAGAACAAAAATATACCAATTCTCCCACGAATAGCCTTTAAGGACATCCTATGGAACTAGCATGGGTTCCGAATATTATAATTCATGTGTGAGTAATAATTACAGTTCGGTATATACCTAGAGCAACAACCAGTTTCTTGACCTATGTCTCCACTGTAACTGAAACACAGCAATTATTTACCCATGCTGTTGGTAACTGGACATTATGATAGTCTGGAACATACTACGTGAGTGAATGCACTAAAACGTTTCAATTAAAAATTACCTGATATTTGCCAAGGCATGCTCTCTTTCTTCACGGAGTTTAGTTAGAGTTGAGTTTTCAGCTCTGAATCTCGCTATTTCAGTTTCCAGTTCAGTGAGTGTATCTCTCAGTACCTGGGATGGAACAGTGTTTCCTGCCAAAGAACAGCCAGATGCAAGTTATCTAAGCAGCATCCATCAGACTGCAGTAAACAATTATCACATACCAGTTTAAAAAAAAAAAAAAAGAAAAAAATCAAGTGATACTGTTTTAGAGTCAGTAGAAGTATTGCAAAAATTATATACTATTCAAAACAGAGAAGTGATATATTTAAAGCACTCTGCACTATTTACTCAAATACCTCAAATATTGAGTATATCATCTTTGTAGAACTAAATATATATTAGGAATTGGAATATGAAGGGCTTCACATCAAACTAGAGAAATTAAGGGCCAAACATCAAACAGGAAAGTTTATGGCTGAAGTTTTTCCAAGTTTTATTCACAACAAAGTCTGTTCACACCCATCACAAATGTGAAATCTATTATAGAGGCCAATAATAAGATTTGTGGGCTTTTTCATGATCCCAATTTCCTGTTCAGTCACTACTTAGTACTCCCAGGGTTTTAATAATCTGCTTCTGAGTATGCAAAGCAAGAGCCTAAATATTGATGTTGCAGTTGCCTCATTGAACCTTAAACGCTCTGAGTTTCAGTAAAAAGCCTCTACCTCTCTTCCTACAAACAGCATCTAGCAGGCACCTCTAGATAAATCAATTCTCCACAAAACAATAAGCAGAAATAGCAGCTTTCACAGGAACTTCTCATAAAAACCTAAAGAAAATCCTAAACGTTCACTGGAGCAGAGTTTGAAACCAAGATCTCCCCACTTTACAGAGAAGAGATTTAAACACTAGGCTATGCCATTGTGCTTTCACTGAACAACTGCATTTTTAATGATCTCATGTAAATGCAACAGTTTCAGCAGGAGCTTTTAGGAGCAGACTTTTCCCAGACTATCACCATACTGTCAAAATCAACTTGGTTAAAGCAAAAAAATTAATCCATGATTCCTGTATTCCACATGAATTCTCTAGATATTATACTACTGTGGGAAAATGTGAACAGAGCTGCCACCTCCTTATATTTTATAAAGGGAACAAGCTAACCTAACAGCGCATAGCATTAGCCTACTGTGGTGTAAAGGTACACTGGCACTGCAAAGGGAGGTACCACTTCATTTTTGGAGGTACCACTTCATTTTTGGAATGCCTTTGGCACTTTGCTAGATTTGAAAACAGTGATCAAGCAGCTCCAGATAGTTAATTCAATGATCTGGCCTGACAGAAATCTAGCCTCCAAGGAAAAAAACAAAAATAAAAAAAGGTTTCATTCATTGTACTCATTCTGCAAGTTGCAAAATTGTTAGATATGACACCAGATGCAAGCTGAGAACAGGGCCATTCCCTGCAACACTCTTTGGTATAATGTCAGGTTGCAGCTTAAGCTTTAGGATGGAAGACTTTTAATAGATGTCTTCTTCAACATTTCCTACCTGTTGCTGTTCTTTCAGCTGCTGGCTCCTGTTCCACGTTTGATTTGATGTCATGCTCTGAGTGACAGCCTGCCTTCTGTTTCGGTTTCAGTGAAGGAAACAGTTTCATCATCAGGTTTGATACAGGAGGACCATTTGAGTCACTGTCCACTGCAGACTCTTTGGACATTCCATCTCCCCTCTTTGAGGCAACTTTTCTCTTTATTGCTTTATCTGAGACAGTTGTATCATTCTTACTGGAAAAGTCCATCTGTAAAGGTATTTTAGTATATTTTTCAGGTAAAGCACCATTTACATAATTTTCATCAAGATCGCTCCATGTTCTTTCATCATCAAACTCAAACTTACTCCTACTCATACAAGGCATGCTTCTCTGATGGTCTGAAGCTTTTCTAATCTTTTGCTTTGACAGTGCACTGCAACCTTCATCTGACAAGCCAAGGTCAGCATCTCCAGTCTTGCTTTCTTTGCTGATGTCTGTAACAGAACTTCCATCATCAAAAAATTCTTGATCACTTTCTCTATGGCTCATAAGGGATGTATTGACATCATCATTTTCATGCTTTAATGTGTTCTCAGATTCACTCTCCGAATCTGTAGTAGTGTCATCATCACCCTCACCCTTATCTTCATTTACAGCCCATTGATTACTTTTTAAAGCAGGCACTGCTATCACGGAAGAAGCTGAAAACGTTACACTGTCCATTTTATTCAATGAATCCTTCATTCTAAAAGCTGTTCCAGAATTTGAGACTGTATGCATAACCACTCTATCATTTGTATTTCCTTGTATCATACAGTCTGCCTTTTGATTTTTCCTATTTAGAAGTTCAACAGCCAGTGCCTTTACTTGCTGCTCTTTTGCCTTGATAGGGGTAGAAGACATTCTACGACCTTTTAAAGCCTGCTGATCTTGATCTAAGATCCTTTGCACAAATGAGGAATTACTTGAGAAAGATATTTCATCCGCAGCTTGTTCTAGAAACAGAAATTCATCTAATTCCAGATTCTCTTTTTCTTTTTCTTTTTCCCAGTTTTCCAGTTTATGCTGAAATGAAACTTCAAAAGAAAGTTCTGGGTCTTTTACAGAGTGACCTACAGGACATCTAGAATTAGAAAAGGCACTGGCCAGCTCATGAGACAACTGAGGCTTTTCTGTGCCAGGTAATTTGTTTCCAATTTTTCCAGTGTTAGACTTAGAAAATTCTTCTACGTTCTCTTTATTTTCTATTTTGTTGTTAATTTCTGATGGGAAATATTCACTCGTCTGTCCGTCATTTTTTCCCAGTTGCATTCTTGTTTCTAATGGTGAGGTATTTTTTCCATTGTGACTCCCAAGTACCAGGGTCTTCTGAATAGGACAATGTTTTGCTTTATGAAGGTTACGATCTTTTTTACACGATGCAAAAGGCTTCTCAGAAACCAGATCTTTGCCAGGAGCCTTAGTTTTCTTCTGCATTTGTGATCTGTCCACTTTAATAATATTTCTGTCATCTGAAGCCCTTTGTTGAAGTTTCGGGGTATTTTCTCCGAGTTTTGTAATTTTAGATTTGGCATTACTGAATCTTGTTAAGCCTTCTCCTCTCTTCAGGAAAGGTCGTTTGATCACTGGTTTTTGAATGGCTGATCCATTTGATTCCTGAAAAGGAGTAAGAAAAAGTAAAAAGTAAAATGTTAAAGAGCCCCTTACACAGCTTGAAGATTTCCCACGTGCAGGAATTTATATAGTGAACAATACAGTTTAAAAAAAAAAAAAACCAAAAAAAAAACCTGTAACTTCTGGTTTTGCTCCAGACGCTGCTCTTCTAGTTGTATCTGTTCTTCCAGGAATTCTTCAAATGTCTGTTTCTTCTCCTGAATCGTAGCTTTAATAGGTCTAGTGTAATTTTAAAAAAATCAAGTCTTACATTTCTGTATAAAGTAACTGTGTTTAATGTCACTTCTATTCAAAGACATAGAGTGTTATTACATAAAAGATGACAAACTATGAAGTAGTTTAGTCATTAAGTGTCAGTTAATCTGAGAAATACATTATAACATATAGCTGTTTATCATTTGAGAAATGGTTTATCAAATCCCTGCTATAATTAATATGCATATCTAAAAGATACTGTATGCAGGTCTTGCTGTTTCTTCTTTAACTGCTTTTCTCAGTGACCCTTTCTTCTGCCCAGACCACAAAACTTTCACTCATATTTTAGACATATTGCAAATTCCTACAGTATTACCTTCCCACTTGGTAATGCTACTGAGATCATGTTCCTTACCTCTCCCATTGATTCTCCTTCCTCCTTCACAGCCTTGTGCTGGGTCTGGCTGAGAAGGAGTGAGCTTTCCTCATAGAAGCCCATATGGTGCCGAGTTTTGGATTTTTGACTACAACAGTGTCAGACTACAACAGCAAGGTAGGCTGGGGGTGGACAAGAGGCTGAGAGGGGACACAGGCAGAACAGGTGACCCAAACTGAGCAAAACAATATTCTATGCCATATAACATCATGTTCAGCAGTCAAAACTGGGACTTTGGTCTTCCAAAAGTAGCTATTGCTCAGAGACCAAGTGGGCATCAGTCTGCCTGTGAGAGGTGGAGAGTGACAGCATTTGCATCACTTGGGGTTCTCCTCCCCCACTTCCTCTACTTTTATCTCAACCCAGAAGTTCTATTGAGTTTGTTCTGCTGATACCCTCCCATTCTGCTCTGGGGGACAAAGTGAGCAAGTGACTGGGTGGGTGGGTGTTTTGTTGCCACCTGGGCTCAACCCACCACAGCCTGGAACAAGTATTTCTTGTTTTTGTGATGACCTGGCAGACAAGGCAGAGCTTTAAAACAATGCCAACCACTACTTTTCTTCTACCAACTCCACACACAAAGCTTTTACCATACAAAACAAGTCTTCTGCCACAAGCACTGTTATTACTTCTTAGCCATATACAGGTGCTTAAACAAACATAACAGCCTTACACTCCTCCTCCACGTTATTACTTACGCTACATAACAGTGGATAGGAGGTTGTAATAAATCTAATTGGGAACAGTAATTATAACTGCTTAGATACTAAGCCTATACGAAAATGTGCTTTAAAATTATTATTATCCCAGGTCACACAAACCTCTTCAGCCAATACACAAGATCCCATCTTTCATAGCATAAGCAATTTCAAGACAGAGTCTCTATTAACTACAGGTCTCCACGTTAACTAGCAAAATGGAATCCGTGGTTGAGAAGGTTACACAACTTGAGAATATTGGACTCTTTCAAACAGGACTCAACCAAACTCATATTATCTATTTGATAAAAAGTGCATCATAATGGCCTGAATTACCTTTCCTCTGTATTAGTCCACAAATCTATTCCTCTGGAGTTTTCAGAGAGATCTGCACTTTCCGCACATAAAGGATTGATGTGATGATCTTCACTCTCCATTAATATTTCCATCTTTTGTTCTGGACACCCCATGTTTTTTCCTATGAAATTCAAAGAATTTTTTTCCCCTTGCCAACAACAAATCAGTTTTCAGCTCATACTTTAAGCAGGATTCAGGTTAGATTAAAACCAGAAGAGAGGTTCATGGTAATGCAGTCTGAATTCCTACATAAAATAGTCTAAAATTTCCCCAAATTAATTCTTATTTGAATTTGAGCATTCTTTTTAAAGGAACATCCAATTATGTGTTAAATATTTTCCACAGACCCTAAATAAGCCATTCTAATTGTTAATTTATGGCTTAAAAATAAAACAACTGAACAAATTGTGACGCCTGCTCTGCTGAAGAGCTCTCATCAAGCTTCTGCTTCCCTTGTATGCATATATAAATTAAGACCAATTTATCCTTTCACATCCTCTTAGACCAGCCGTCTGATTAAAAGCTTTAAAGTTGGTGTGAAGTATGATGAAATGCAATCTCATGCCTTTTCCCCAAAACCTCTACAGATTTTCAGCAACTTTATTAAACTGCTGGATTAAAACCCAAACCACTATTCCAATCACAGCAGCATAGCAGTCATGCTGGTGCCAAGGGTAAAACTGAGGAGGAAAAAGAAACAACTCCAGTGAATTGCTTCTGATGTACAAATAATTTTTAGTCATATGATGGGATCTCTTTGTCAACCCATCTTGACTCCTAATTCCTCACAACAGAGCTGAAAACATTCTATATCCCTCAATAGATTGCTATTTTCCATTTGGCGCGTGAAAACGTGGGTACAGTTTAGCCCAAACAATTCAGCTATCCAATAATTGTTATTTGCTATTTTCACAGTTTTTATCATATGTAAGGTTTAGCAGTAAAGATATTTTTTTTCCAAAAACAGACAAGCATTTCATACTAACAGAAGAACTTTATTTTTTCCTCATACTGCTTTTAACAAAATTCACATGGACATCGACAGGAACACTGAAGTCTGTAAGCTGTCAGTAAACCAACCAACAACTCAAGTAAACCAACACTCGTATAAAATCTTCCTAATACATAAAAGAAAATTATGATCAGTAACTACAAGAGGGAAAAAATAAATAATCACCACACACAAAGTCATCCTTCTATAAATGACTAAACAGTAATATATTTGTCTTCCTCACTTCTCACACAATTCTGCATTTTCAGAGGCATACACATACCTTGTTTCCCACAGGCAGACACTTCTGAAGGACTGCTCTTCAAAGCTGAGGTGCATTCTTTGTTGTTTAACTTTTGTAAAAGATCACTGCCTTGTGTACATGGAGAAACAATTGGAGCATAAGCTCTGTCTTCAAAGCGATTCTGATAACCAGATGACGGCAACTGGTGTAAAGCTGTTAAGCCCACTGAATGCCCAGGTCTTTGCTTTTGACTTTCAGCCGTTACAGTATGGCCTTGAAAATAATAAAATAAATAAATAAATAAAGGCTGTGCCATTTGTATTTGCATGACAGCATCAGTGTTCCACAGGAGAAAAGAAATGGTACTGAAGGGCAAGACTGATCATCCAGCCTCAGCCCATATGTTACTGAGCAAAAATAAGTGACATAGCAATTTGGATTTTGTTCTCCTAATGCTAAACCCTAAATTAATTTTTCTCAGATAGACAGAGTAAAAGAAAAATATTCACTTAAGTCTGGTTGGACTGAGACTGCCAACAAAAGAAAATACTCCTACTTAAATCTGAAAGCTTTTTCCAGCCCAGCAGTATCCCCTCCCTTTGCACACAGCAAATGAGGCTGGAAAACTGATACAGGTTATGAGTGTTTGGTTTTCAATACAGATCAGCTCCCAGTCTAGTCCACTTCACCACCTGAACAAATTTGTGCTGTGTGAGCACAAACAAGGGGAGACCACTTCCTTTGGATAGAATAACAGCTTAAAGCAATCCCAAATGTGAGAAACAGAAAGGAAAGCAACTGTTTCTTTTACACTGTCTATATATATTTAAAATATGTTCTTTGAAACAAGGGGTCCCATCATAGCACATATTGATCAAATTACAATTACAGTTAGCATTTATAAAAACAGTATAGTATTCCTTCTAAACTAGTACTCAACTTTCGGGCTCTGAAGTGATGCAGCAGTTTTTTAACTAATCAAGTAGTCTTAAGATGAAGAACACTGAATACACTTACAGGTTTTAACTGGAAAATGAGATTAAATTCTTCAGTGTACTCGAAGTATTTCATACACCTTCTTTCTCAACTTACCAAGAACTGCTGTCTGGCCAGCTACCATGCTAAGTAGCTTCTGCTGCTCTTCCATTAGCCTTTGAAGTTGCTCCATCTGTTGTTTCTTTAGCTGTTCCTGTTTCTGTTGTTGCAATTCCTTCAGCTTTTCAAACAACAAAAACAAAAAAAAAACGTACTAGAGGTTAGGTTTACTTAAAACGTACCACAGGATTAGAGTCATCAAGACAACTGGTATTTCTTGTTTTAAAGATGTTCCATTAGGTAAGTGTAACATGAAGGAAATTAAGAATTTTTCTGTCTGAGAATGCACACGCTATTTCCAGTTTGGTCAATCAACAGTTCCACTAGTCTTTAACTGACCAATCAGTAAACAATAGGAATCAGAACACTCATTTCTACTGCACGGGAAAAATATTCAAATTCTGCTCTTTTAACATTAACATCTACTATGCCATGTTTTTTATTAAAATGTGAAATGTTTCATAATAAAGCTTTAGAAAAAGTGTGGGGTTCTTTTTCTCTCCGAGATCTCACAGTGAACTGTACTGATACAAAGGACCAATAGAGGGGGAAAAAGAGCATCACAGAACATTAAGACTCATCAAGCTGCCAGAAAAAAAAAAAGAATTAAAATGCTTAAATGCAGTAATCCAGTTTTCATTTTCTTGTGTAGCAGCAGTCCCTGGCACTGCCTCAAGACCAGCCTCGAGGGCTATATGAAGGCAGGACACTCCATACCCTACCAAACCACTGCAATGGGTGGTGGGCCTCCATGTCCATCTCTGTCTCCAACACAGACATATCTACTGGATTCAGCTCCTCCAAAGGACAGGCAGGGAGCCTAATGAAATTCTTGCACAGATGAACAATTGAACCACAGCTATCATCCAATAGGGAAGAAAAAAATTCCCTTGTAGTTCCTTAAAATTCCAGTGAAAACACAGGCAAGGCACTATGCAAGTAGAAGCTATGAGCTAATGACCAAGATTCAAAGATCCTTTAAGTCTCATCTCCAACCCTTCATTTAATTAAATCAATCATGCTTCTACCTGTTCTGACAATAATATCCTCAGAAGACCAAACTGAAAAAAACCCTCATACATCCAAAACTACATTCGACATTACAAACATCAGACTCATTTTTCAGTAACACATTAGATTGTCAATAACTTTCTAAGACGGGAAACTTAAGAATTCCTCTTAAGATACTGTTAAACCAGCTGATATCAGTCATTTAGCCACTGTTTGATACTGCTGACAATACTGAAGAAGTGAATAAATATTTTCCTATCATGTAAAACAGAGGAGAAAATTCGTATAGCATCAGGTAAGTTGTGGAATTCTACGCTGGGGACTCACACATACCCCACTTGAGTGAACAGACAGGGATTTGTGCCGAGGTAGCTGCCAGCAGAGTGGACAGGGAGATGAGCGAGTTCTTAATCCCTAACAGTAAGATTAAAGTGCCTCTGAACACTTTCAGCTTACACAGTGCATAGGTAGCAATTGGGAAGAGGTATGAGCAAACATCTAGCCAATTACATTGGGTTAACTGACATGCTTGCACTGGAAAAAAAAAAACAAAACTGATTAACAACATTATATCATTGGAATTCCAGGCCTTTTTGTCTTTTTGTCCTTTTGTCTTGGGTACTTCATCACATTCAACACTAACATCTCTCTTCATCTAAAGAGAACCAGGTATACGGTATACCTACTTTGAGAACTAACAGAAGATGTTGCTATAGATACAAGAACATACAACTCCACCACGTGAGTATTTGTGGTGAAGTACTACCACTGAAATGACCAGCACCCCGTCCCCACAGCTTGAAGTGAAGAAACAATGGAACATTTTAAAACTGTGTGTACCTTCCCAGGTAAAAAGATTTTGAGAACAAGTGCACTGCTACTGAATACCATTTCATTTTAGACTGGAACCTGTGCCAGCTTGAAATAACAGAAGTTAAAGCTCTCAATAACTGCGTATCACAGGGCCATCAATTTTTATGCATGCATAACTATGATGTAGTACTTGCTTTTTAAGATTGTTGTGTTCTGTAAGTTCCAAAGACTTTGCTTACTCCTGGGTATGATAAATCATATGCAGAAACAGAATCTTAATTTATGTACGTCAAGGAATTCTAGAACTTATACCTTTTCAAGCTTTTGTAAGAGTCTATCACTGTGACCAGATTTATTCTGACCATCCACTTCACCACGTACAAAGTCTGTTTTGGAGGCTTCTGCGTTACATGCTGCTGCTGGAAAAGGTGTTTCAGTGGAATATTGCCGAAGTGGACAAGCGCTGCCTGACTCTTCCTCACACAAGGAGTCCTCGCTTACAGAACAGCTCTCTGAAAGACATGACACTTCAGCAGGGAAAGCTGTGATGTTTTCAGGCCCAGGTAATACACTTCCTTTGTTGATTTTCAAACCAGTAAAATTGGGATCTAATAAGACTCCAGCACGGGAACAGTCAGACATCCAATGTGCAATGAAGTTTTGTTCACTACTCAAATCTTCAACAGTTGGCATCTTGTAAATTGTATTCAAATTTATTTGCTGATATAGCATTAACATAACAATATTATGTTACGTAGCATTAGGACAGTAAAACTTTCAAAGTTCCAGGTATTTGGTATGGATGGTTACAGACTTTTAATACCTAGAAAGTAAGCAGATAAACAAAGTAAGAAATGTATAACAGATTCCTAGTAAAAGAAAGTTACTCTCTTAAAACTAACCTAGAGTATTTATAAAAATAAGTCACAATCTACATTTCCCTAGGCAATAGGAACAATTTAGACAACAAGTAACAAAGACTTTCTGTGCAGGAAGCCAACATATATAAAAAGATTAAAAGTGCAGCTTTTAATTAAGTGCAGCAGGATTAAGTGCAGCTAATTTGAAACATGAATGAATTCACATAGGTCGGAGACCTAAAGTGATTTCCTCACTGAGGAAGAAAAAGAGATAGAACTGCTACTAACGACGATGTGGCAGCGAGAGCCTGACCACTCAGCCCCGCTACCTCAAACTAGTCCCGGGGCAATTAGCTCCCTGCCTGTGCATATGGGGTGTCTCAGGGAACACAGAGGAAAGAAGGGGCCACGGGACAAAGGACAGATGACCACAGTAGCCCAGGCTCCCGCTGATCAGGGAGTAATTTCTTAAAGCTTCCTTGCTCCCAAGAGAGCAGTTCATACCAGCTCTCGCTTAATACTCCTGCTGTAACAGGGGTTATGCTTTCAATCCAGGTTTGAAACCATGACTGGGAGAAACAGCGAAATTCCCTCATGAAGAGGTCTCTCAGCTGCCTTCCGTTTTGAGACGCCAGCAGGAGTTCCCCGTCGAGGTACAGATTCCTGCACAGGCAAATCCAAGCCCACAGGGTCCACACGCGATTTTTCCCATCCCCTCTGGAGGCCGCCCGCCGAGTGTGAAGCTTCCCCTGCGGCCCAGGGGCAGCAGCGCCTCCCTGCCAACCCGAACGGCCGGCGCGGGATGAAGCTGACCCGTCCCAGGAAGACGAGGAGGGACGAAGGAATGCCCCCGAAGGCCGCCGCTGGGGAGACGAGCACACCCACGCTCTCCGGTGCAACCGAGGGGCCAGGCCCGGCGCCTCCCCTTCCCCACGGGCGCTGTCACCGCCACAGCCCGCGGCGCCGCGACGCCCTTACGGAAACCGCCGCTCCCCCGGCACCGAAGCACCCACACCGCGACAGCTCCGACTCGCGGCCCCTCACAGGTGCCGGGGCAGCAGCACCCCGCCGTCGCTCCTCAGGCCGCTCCGGCTGCCGCCGCCGCCACCACCCCTCTCCTTCGATTACGAACCTGCCGCCATCCCGCAGCCTCCCGGCGCCACCGGGTAGGTACCGCCCCGGCGCTGGGCATGCTGGGAGCTGTAGTCCCAAGCGCTGCCTTCCCCCCCCAGCGGCGAGGCGGCACTCGGGCCTTTGAACTACATCTCCCGAGAAACTCGGCGGCGTAAAGGCCGTTGACGAGCGTCAACAGGGAAGTAGCTGCCGCTGCCTCTGTTCCTGCCCGGGATTGTGAGGGGCGGGAAGAAGCGGCGGGGATCGAGGCGGGGGGTGTCTCTCCGGTAGCTGGGCCTGCCCCGTCCTCTCTTCCGCAGTTGGAGGTTGGCTCCGGGGTCCTTCCTGCGTCGCGTCCGGTGGCCCTTCGGGGGCGACGGGGTTTCTCTTCGGGCAGGGCCGCTCCCGAGGAGGCGGAAGGCTGTGACTCCGCAGAGTTCTCCAGCGGCCGTCCCGTCCCGGCGCGGTGTGTGTGAGGAGATTCCTCTCCAGCGAGCTGTCACCCAGCCTCGCAGGGCGGGGGGGGGGGTATGCAGGGTGGTGCTTCGCACTTTTACCGCGCTTTTATTTGGGCTAGCTATACCCTTTTAATCAAATAGGTGCAGCAAGGGGGGAACGGAGAGATAAACGAGTAAAAAGCATTCCTCTGGCTTTCTGACGTTTTGTGCTTCAGGCATGCTCTGTCCTCCCCAGCGAAATCAGCGTCTTCCTCTGAACTCCAGTAAGCGGCAGAGCGGCACCCTCCGAGACGCTTGCGCTACTTTGCAGGCTGTGACCGGTTTTTGCAGCTTTTCTGGGCAGGTACAAACCCGGGCTCCAGGCTGTATAAACCCCGGGAGGCCTTTCCGCTGCCTGCTAGTAGTTTTATTTTCTGCTGTTCACTTTCTGTAGTCCCACTGGGCTCTTTCTGCTAAACTGCCCATCGTCTTTCCTGCACTTTGATTTTGGCGATTATGAATGTGTTGTCTACATGATTGTCCTCCGACTGGATTCTGCTTGAACAGTGGGAAGCTGCTGTGAAAATGCAAGGATTTGTACTCATGCTCTTTTGAAGCGCAGCATCACATTTAGTCCCTTTGACATCTTTAATAGGAAAATACAGCAGAGGTTTGTTTTCAGTTCACCTGCACACTGAAGGCCTTACAGGACTACAGCTAGTGTATTGCTGGACGATAAAAAAAATATTTTTGGCTAAAAATATAATCCCTTGTTAACAATGTTGTTGCATTTGTGGGTTGATCATGGAGTACAAGTTTCTGTGCTCGTGTAAAATCCTTGTGAGGCTATTGGGGCCTTATGGATTCCCACCAACATAAATTAAAATTGTTAGAATAAAAGCAGTGGTAGTTGTCAGCAGCTCCATTTTGTATGACTTCCTTATGTGGTGCTTCAGTTATAAAAGTACTTTATCAGTATTTAATTAATTCTCAACACACAGGTTAAATACAATAGTTTTCTATTCTGTTTTTGAATTTTTGAATGTCAAAACACTGCTAAAATTCCTTGGGAAGTTTGGTTCTCTACAGAAATAGGGGAAGAGAGGGTAGTAATCAGTGGTAGCATTCATCAACAATGAAGGAGAATAAAATCTTCACTCAAGGGAGAGAAAAACTGCCAGGGATAGACTTCGAGCAGGTTTCAACCCAATTTCCTGCTTTCTGACAGGTATTCCAAAGTTCACTTGGGCTTTAACAGTGGCAATTTCCTTCTCCGTCCAAGTGCAGCGAGGGTTACGGCTCCTTACTGTGCAGTAGACTACACTTTGACTGGGTTTCACATTTATTTGACTGGGTTGCTGTCCATTTGGGCATTTTTACAGGGAGGTATGAGTGTGTTCTAGCCCGTCCTATCTACAGCACCCGGACTTTCCAGTTGTACCTCACGCTGTTGAGGAAGCAGGAAGATCCTTCAGGGAGGGCAGCTGCCCAAACGGGTGAGTGTAAATGATTTGGCCCCCTCAAAATCTAAAAAGAGGATTGGGATCAGAGGTCATTTAATACCTTGTGCTGGAAACACAGCTGGGGGAGGTGTGATTTGCTGGCGGACTTGCAGGAAATGAATCCTTCAAGTTTACACATTCCTTTCTGCTTACTGGCTGACCTACAGTTTATTTACAAATCAGTTCTTGCAATATATTTTTTTTCTCAGTTCTTAGCAGCTTGATTTTCATAAGCGAATGTATCATGAAATACTTTTGTGGAGTTTTGTACCACGTGTAGTTACCAATTTCAGTTGCTTCTGGTGTTTTTTGGTGTGAGACATGGATGTACAAGCAGGGCTGATGCTTGCATGTATTTCACTATTTTCTAATAAACTTTTTGTTTCGGCTGTGCAAATAGAATTCATTATTTCCTCAGGAGACAACTTCTGGTGATACTTTAGCAGTATCCAGATCTGCTTCAGAGAATAAACTGAGAAAACTAGTGCACACAGAGCTCTAGTGTAGAGGGAGGCAGTGTCCCTAACTATACTATGGTTGTTAAAGGTAGCCTTTGGCACATTTGGCCTTATATATATACTTATTCTACCTTGTTTATGACAAGATTCAAAATAAAGTTGATAAAAGTAGCTTAAAATAAGACTTTATACCACAATGTAGAGCTTCTTAAAGGTGCAGTTTCCCAGAGAGCTAAGTTAGAACAAGGCTGCATTGTAAAAGATTTTTATCACCTCAGGTAACATAGTATTTTGTGAAAAACTCTTAGTTAAAATATGGAGTTGTTTTTTTTTTTTTGTGTAAGCAGAGAGTACTTGTATGCCAAAAGCACTGCTAATGCCATAAAAACCAAAAATGAGCCACAAAAAATAGGTATATGATAACCTCATCAGCCCTTTGATCTGCTGTTTGTCTGATGTAAATACACATATTATCATTACAGAGTTGCTAGTTCTATGAGATGTATAGTGCGGTAGATGGTTTGAGCCCTTCCTTGTAGACTACCTTTTTGAGAGAAAATTCTACAGATGTGTATGAAATTGTGTCTCATAGTGTTGATTTCCCAAGTTTTCATGAAACCCCAAATTCAAATGAATTATGTTGCTCTCATAATAAAGCCATCTGATTTCTTTTTTTATTGCACTGATGAACAACTTTACTTGCATACATTGAAAATCTAATAGGCCATAGAATAAGAAATAAACACATTCTGTAAATGTAGTATGGGTAACATACTCTGAATCCCACCCCAATATTATCTCAGACTACTGTGGTTTAGTTGTTGGCTTTTTTTAAAAACTGAAACCTAATCCTAATTATTTGCTCTAGACTTGGGTCCTTGATAAATTAATCAAACAATAATCTTATCTTAGATTGTGAAGTGCTGTTGTCAGTGCCATTTAAACATTTCCTCTGCATTGTTAACTGTCTTTTGGTATATTCACACTCCACACTACACTGGAATCTTTCTGCAGGGTTGATGTAAATGTTTTGTTGACCTTGTAAATGTTTTGGTGCAATTTGACCAATGCTAAATTTTAAGCCAGGAGAACTTATTTGGTAATTACATTACTTATTTTTAGTCCTAAGAAACTACTAAAGAAACAATTGTTCTAATTAATGTTTCCTCATTTGCACAAACATACTGTAGTAAAATGCGAAGTTTTAAATGAACACAAGCATTTCAGCGTCTACTTTCGGTTTTGCAGTCTTTGATGGGGGGTGTTTATTTATACAAGTAAGAGGCTGGAAGCTTAATCAGAATTTGCAGTCTATGTGGGATCTCTCAGTAAGTTGGAGAAAGGTCATTTTTTTCTCCAACTGGCCTCCCCAAGATAGAGGACACAATATCAGGCATTTTTGACTAACACAAGAACTGCTTTCCTTTCAAAGAAGCAATTTCTTATTTGTTCTGCCTCATCCTGTGAGTCTGGGATGAATTTGGAGAGGCCAGGTATTCTGCTTGGCCAGAGTGTCATTTTTGTCCAGTTATCTTGTAAATAAAATTATTTGGCCTTAAGTCACTGTGGAAAATTTACATCATCAAGTTGCTTTTTCCAGAAATACAAATAGTTAGAGTAAAAACAAAGTATTTACCACTGATGCTGATACTAACCCTCTGGATGAGATACGGACACTGAGTAAAGAATCATTGGTAAAAAGACTTTATGACCTGAATATTTTGTTTTATAAGCACATGTTCTATTTATTCTAGATACTGTCCCATTAGCAGTGCATCTGCATTAGCAGTTTGGCTTGGAACTGCAATGCAATTTTAAGAGCTGCCTTATGTTAGGTTCTCAAAGTGGTGTTGAGGTGTGCCATCTGAATGCCTTTCAGAGAAAACTAAACTGGGAAACCTGCTTCAAATAAGCTTAGTCCCAGGAGTGTTGATTTTGGCTTCTGTCTGAACCCACCCACTCATAAGGCTCCCGCTTAACACTCACCCTAAGAAGCCCATGACATGCTGAGGAGCTCATGTGCCGTGGAAAGAGCTGGGTGCTCTGTATAGCACTCTCATTTACACTACATTTATCATTCTCATCAGCTTTTAAATTAACTTTACACTCATAGGCATCCAGGCCAATAAATGCACATTGATGATATATCCTAATCACTTAAACCAGAGTCTAACTTTATAATTCGTTGTCATAAATTCTACTCCTGTTTAAATCAGACTTTCTCAGTCTCTCATATCTTTACGTAGTCACAAGTGACACACAGCTGATTTTCATTCAAGTTGTTTTACAGACAATTTAGGTTGACACCGCTGAGAAAATAAATGATCCCCCTACTTCTATCTCTCCTCTACCTCTCCATCACTTCCACTGCTACACTATTCCTTTTTGTAAATATTTGCTGTAAGCCAGAGGGTGAATTCAATCAGAAAACAGATATGGATTGAAACTAGCTTCTTAGTTTTGGGCTTTTTATTGTTGTCAGCGTTTGGCTTTTTTTTTTTTTTTTTTCCTGTGTTGGGTCTTATCTGGCTCAGCTTTCCAAAGTCCTTTTTAAATATTGGGGTTTTTTTATGTTTGCAGATTATAAATTGGTGAGTGGAAATGTGAAAAGCTGTTTACATTCTTGAAAAAGAGAGTTATTTTATAATGATATTGTGTGAAAGAGGAAATCAAAGAGAGGTTGTTCCAGTCTAAATTAGATATTTCCACATTACTAATAGTGGGTATTAGCAGCAAGAGATCAAGATAGGAGTTTTAGTTCAAGCCATGACTTTCCTGAAAATGTAGGTCACACTAAATTTTCTGCATAATTAAAAAAAAATAAAACTCAATGATTAAGAGATGTTCTGGGTGGATTTGATTGCCATGCTAATAAAATGGGATTCGTTTTGGAACTGTAGAGTTCCAAGCAACAAGAACTCTGCAGAGTTAGGAATACTGTGGAGTATGCAAACAACATATTTGGTGAGAGACTACTTAAGTGTATAGTGGGAATGAAATTTTTCTCAGCCCAAAATAAAAATTTCTTTTCTCTTTTAACAGGAGGGGAATGGCAATCTTTGCAGACTGTGTGTTCTTTGTTAAAGTTAAATGCTTATGTATTCAGAAGAGCAGGCTGAAAGCATGCATACAAGAAAATGGTGGAGTAGTTAATTATGTGCTTAATCACAAGGTAAGTTCCAGATTTACTTCTGAGATCTCAGTAGGAAAATATGAAGTGGTGCAAATGTTGTAGAGTGTTAATCTTGCCACAAGTAGAGAAATAAGAACTATAGAGATTATGTCTCTGATAAATACTTAAATGGAAATATTCAGATACATTTTT
Source organism: Gallinago undulata (assembly GCA_026546715.1). Lineage (NCBI taxonomy): Eukaryota > Metazoa > Chordata > Aves > Charadriiformes > Scolopacidae > Gallinago > Gallinago undulata. The sequence goes on along the minus strand of JAOTQQ010000001.1, from coordinate 188,095,378 downwards.
AATGCATCTGGCTTTGTAGTACTGAAATGTCACATGAACGATTAAAAGCAATATTCTCCTTCCTCAGAAGAACCGGGGAAGTATTTTTCCTGGATAAAAATGCCCTGCTATTTTTCTTCTCTCATCGTCAGAGGGGGAACTCTGAATAAGGTGGTGCATCACTGACATTTCAATACTTAAAATTTGCGAGCTCTAGGATGCTGAGAACAGCAGGAAGTGGCCAACCGGTTCAGTGTAAATCTTACCCAAGCTTCAGAAGTTATGATTAAAAAGCGTCTCCTCTGTCTCCAAATGGGAACCTCAGAACAGATCTGGACTCAGCGCTGCTGGTTTTTCAACTGCACTTTTGTCATATAGGGCAAATAAAAGTACAAGCATTTATCATCCTGTTTCCAAGTAAAGTAGATCTAATTTTGTTCTGTTGTAGTAACCATTCACTTTTCCATGTCGATCAGTTTTTTCATGCTTAATGTTTACTGTTCAAGATGCAAAATTCTGCCTCTTACTTATGGCCATTTTATTTGATTTGACTTCTGTAAATGTTTTCGTTTTGTCCTAACGATGCAGAAAGTTTTAATTTTCAGTATATATATGATTCCAGCAAAACGATGTATGATTCTTTATAAGGCTACCAAAGCTGCTGCTTATGGTTAGCCAGCATTCTGCCCAGCTTTTTTTGTTGGTTTTTTTTTAAACACTCTTACTTAGCTTTGGGTTTGTACCATGTTGGCCAGAACTGAACTTGGCCCATTATTAGACCTCCTATGTGCTGCTAAAAGCTCTGCAGAACATGAGGCACCTGGTCACCTTCGTATCTTCATAGTAATTACAAAAAAGTGAACACTCTGAAGATACACATATTTTAGTTGAGCTGAACTGTCACCTGAAAAAGTCCTGCTCTCTTTGCTGTGGATGAAGTGCAGAGGTACCATGTTTCTAAACTGGAAGTTTTGATTCAGTTATGGTCCAGAAAGGTTGTGTGTTCATCCTCTGGACTCTAGGATTGTACCAGTATGAATTGCAAATGACCAGTATTTGGATTAATACTGTAGTTATGTGTGCAGAGCAACTGTAATTGTAACCTGTCTTTCAGAGTACACATGTTCTTGTGGATATTGCTGATGTCCTCAGCTGTCGTGATCGAAAAAATATTCAGAAGTATCAGCTACCTGTTTTAAGTGCAGATTTCGTTTGGAAATCAGCTGAAAAGGGGAAGCTTTTACAGATCGATGCATTTAAGGTTAATGTATCACAAGATGACACTTCTGACCAAAGACAGGGTAGGTGTATTTGACATTGTTTATTCCTCCATCAGTTACTTTGGAAAATAATGTTTTAGAAGATTAATATTTAGAATGAGCTTTTAAGAAATAACCAACCATAGAAACTGGCAATAAAATTGATTTAAAAAAAAAAAGAATTTTGGGGGAAAGGAATATTAGTTCCATTCAGGGTTTTTTTTTCTTTAGAAAAGTCAGTAAAATACTAAAAATAACAAAAAAATCTATTCCAATTACTGTCTTTATTTGACTCCACTGGAAAAAAAAATGCCAGTAACCTGGAAGTTTTAGTTAATTTCAGTGGGTTTTCAGTGTCTTTTCATGAAGAAGTGCTATGGTTTGAAGTCAAATTATGAGAAAATAAGATAGCTAGCGAAAAGGTTAACATAGGCTAGAAATATTTAATGCAACTCAGTTAAAATAGAAGAACTTCAAGGATTCCAGCGCGTAACACAGTTCAGATGCAAACAACTATAACACTGTGTAGAAGAAAATAAGAAAAATGTTCATTTTAATGTTGTGAAACAAGTGAAAGAACATCAGAAAGAGATGAGAAAGATAATTCTATTTAATGTGTACATTAAGTAGAATTTAATGGCAGTGAGGCAGCTGGGGCAGTTGCCCTTCAATACTTGACTCTATATCCTGCCAGTTGTAAGGCTGAATAAAATATGACCTTAGAAGCTGCCAACTTGTTTCAACGTGTAAAATATTTATTAATATTAAGTAGTAGTGCTTTTATTAATTATTCATAAATTAAATTAGAGAAAACAGATATTATACCAGGTAAATAAATGTTTTGATTGCAGATGTGGAAAACCTGTCATCTCCTGAGAAGAAAAATGCCACAAAGAAAAATGAAAATGACTATTCCAATCTTACTGCTACTGAAGAAAGTGAGAGAAGAATTGAGTCCAAAGTGGGGACTCTTAGGTAAAATAAAACAAAATTAAAGATACATTTTTATATATCTATGTTGATATTTCTGTAAATTGAAAAAAACCCAACAAACAAAAAAAACCCACTCCCCAGTCTGCTTCAGTGACTTGTGGAGATGGCTTGCATTATCTTAATGATGTAGTGGAAAATTATTATTTCTTTGTTTTGTGTATTCTGTGTGTATGAATTTGTAATGGCTTCTTTTTCTTTTTTTTTTGACCTTCGGATGTGACTGGAAATTTATTTTACATTTTTCCATCTCAGTGGACACCTACAATCCAGCTCCCTAATATATGCAAAGCTTTTACCAACTCAGCGGGCATTAATATGGCTCATGCTTTATTGTTTTTGGATTGGTGCTCTGTTTATTATCACAAATTTTTTTCTTTTCTTAGTTCATCCAGGGTTTTCCAATCCGGTCCAATTCACTGTTTTTAAAAGTGCTGAGTATCTGTTTCTCCCATAAAAATTCTTGGGAGAAAATCAAGATAACTGAGACTGTTCTTAGTTGATAGGGATGCAGTATTGTTATAACTGTTTCTAAATATTGAGTTAAAGCAACAAAACCAGCTCCAGCACTCCTGAATCTATTACAAAACACAGCTTTTAATTTTAGAGGCTTCTGTTCAGTCATAGAGTAGTTATTTTGTCGGAACGTACTAGAAGTTTCACTTGGTCTACAAGTCCTGATGCCGAAGAATATGACTACATGTATATATCCTGATGTAAAAGTCAAGAATAAGGGAGGAACGGGTACCTGATCAAGCTATTAAGAAATTAACAAGTAACCAGGCAATGAAAATACATTTATTGTGTTGCTTCCGTAGTTTTTCTAAAGAATGAAGATAGAAATCTAGTCTCCAGGTTTACACTAGACATTCTGGCCTGGTAGCACAGCAGCTTGTCTGTGTAGGATTTCATTTGTCAAAACTGTTGTTATTGTTATTTTACTGCTGAAAAATAGATTTATCTTCTTACATTAGTTCTTACTTTAGTATGACATTGCAGCCTTTTACAGTACAGTATTTACTGGGCATATCTGATTTTAACTATTCCAATTCCATTCCATATTTTACAGTGAAAATGATCAAGATACTCCTTTTTTCCCCCAAGATTTTGAAGTTGCAAAATACAGTGTCCTTGAAAAGTAAGCCTTTCTGATATTGTGGGAGAATGTAGGAGGATCAGTAGATGAATAAAATGTTTATAGTTTTATATACATCAACAGTAATTCTTCTGTTATGTACAGCAATGCAAAGAGGAGTATTAAAAAGTACTTCAGTGCTTTCTATCTTTCATTGCAGTCTAATTGTACCCAAATAAAACTTTTCTATTACTGCTGTAGCATTCTTTCCAAAGAGATGCAGTAGAATAGTTTGTTTGCTTCTGACAAGACGTATGTTATCATGGCTGTTATGTGTTTAATCTGATTGAAATTTTGAACTTAAGTTAAAAATCTTTCAAAACACAAAAAAGATGCAAATATACAGCAGTCAGTACAGTGAAGCCCTAAGAGGAGCTTCTGCTTGTTGCTGTGATACAAATAATGAATAATTCTGCTTCTTTTTTTCACCAGTCATAGTGGTGCTAAATCAGGTGAAAAAAAAGTAGGACAAGGTGAAGTACTTGGTGCAATATCATGTAAATGAAACATACTTCAGTGATAAATTGGGAATTCAGCAGCTTTATTTCTCTTTCCATTTAGGTCAACTCCAAGGAAAGCAAAGACTTTGTAGTTGTTGAATTACAGTGTTCCCAAGAGCTTTGCGAGTTCCCGTTCCGACTGTATGCAAACGTCAGTACAGCAGACCGAACAAAGGTATGAGCCACTCATTGACATTACCTGTTTGTCTCTTTATGCACGTTGAACCTACCTCTTCTAGAGACCTTCAGATGCTTTTCATTCTTACTTGTAGGCTCATCCTTAGATAGAGACAATAGGAGGTCATTCTGTTAAGATTTATCATAAAAAGTGTGATTTATAGTTGGCTCCTCTGGTCTGCGTGTTTTTACTAGATATTGCCTGTGGTTAATGTAAATTAAAAAGCTTTTTGCCCTTTTCCTCCTCCTGCCTTGAAAAGGCAAAATAATATACAGTATTTTGTGAAAAAATTCCAATTGAGAAGAAATATACAGATAAATCTGTGTTCTGTCTGAACAAATTGCCTAAAATTAATCATTACTTTCATTTTATCTGTAAACTGCACTTTATAAATAGGACTTCTGCTCTGCTTTATGTATTTTAGGTTGAACTACGGCACACTGACCTTTAGTAAGAAATTTATTATACTCTACTTTCTGTTATTTTGTCAATGCATTAAAGCTGACGATATGAATCGACAAGATGTTAAGGGACGTTATCATTCAATCTGATTCATATTTCATTTTCTTTCAGGGAGGTTATTTTACTGTCTCTTAGCTCTGCTTGAGGTGCTTTGCAAGTAGACCAGTACAAGGGCAGAATAATATCCAATTTTTAAATACTGTTTTTATATCCTAGCTGCAAGAAATTATTTCATGGATATTGCACTAACAGCAAAAGTTTTATTTCAGTGTGGAATTTAATGATTCATTTTCAGTATTTATTGCTTTGTGTTCCTTCTGCAATTTTGACATAGCTTTCAGATTAATAATCTCTTCCTTTAAAGGTAAGCAAAGCAGAAGGTATTTTACTCCAAGTAAAGAATGCACTGGATGAAGGAGCTGGTGAGGTGGCACTGCAAGAGATGATGATGGAATTCTATCGAGTTACACGTCACAAAACTGAAATAGACTATAAAATTGCCAGAAAGCTGTTATCTAAAAAATAGATAGATTTTTGAGTCATTTAAAATTAATAGAACAATAGTTTAGTGCTTTGTGACAGAAACAATTCCGTTTTGGGGAATTTGCTGTTACCTGAACTGAGGGGACTGCTCTTTGTAGCTGGCAGTTATCTATTTTAGGGCCTGTATACTAATTCATTAATTCATAGGGACAGGATTTTCCAGCAAAACTGGATAGATAAACGTAATGACATGGCAAGAATTGGAGCATATTTATTCCCTTTCAGTCTCTGCATTTGCAATCTTAGTTTATAATCTAAAAGCAATTTAGAAAAACATCAACTGCAGTAGAAGAATACTGAAGGATCAGAGTTCACATGCGGTTCTTAAAAAGAAACAAAAAACCCCAAACAAACAAACAAAACAAAACAAAAAGTTTTGTTCATATAAGTTGATATAGCAGCTTTGTAAATTAGGACATAATATATCTCTAATCCTCAACAAAAGAAACCATGCTTCCTCAAGGTGACAAACTGTCACTCAGACTGAAGTGTTCAGAATTACAAAAGTGCTAGGTCTTATTTGCCAATATTATCTTAGTATTTAGGAACTCAAAACTTGACTGAAGCTCATTGAATCTTGAAAGCGTGAAGGTTTGACTTCTAAACAGAGGTTTATGCTTTTACTTTGCAGGTACTACCTACTTTAGGTATCAATCTGAAATTGTGATCCTTTAAGTCCTCTTCTCAGTTAGAATCCAGAGGTTCCTAACTGTGTGACAGTTAGGAATCCTAGAATCCTAAAATTACCTTCTCAGTATTTCATAGGGTATCACTGTCTTTATACCATTAAGCAACACAGTACATAGTCCAGAGTCGGTCATTTGAGCATATTCTGAGCGTGTGTAGTGGGCAGCAGACTGCAGAGGGAAGGTGGTAGGTGCACTGTTCTCCACTCAGATCTTTACACAATATGTGAATGCTCAGTAGAGCATTCAGCTGGAAATGATAAGAGGAAGAAGCAGTAAAGAGAGAATCTGAATCTTTTGGTTTGTGTAAACACAACTAGGGAAGAACAAGATTTTTGGGTGACAGCTCTGTCCTGTAACTATTGTAGATAAAATTCATAAATATTGCTGGAGGTGGGATTGCAACCCAAGTTTTCCTCTTGTCAAGTGTATTTCTTAATTGAGAGTTGCTACCTCCAGGTAGCCTGAACTGTGATGCTAAGATATTTGTAGTTCAGCCAAGATAGTGAAGTCCCTGAGTATGCTCAGTAAAAGAGTTTTTAGTACAAGATAGGTTTCCTGGCAATAATTTATATACTTATAGACTCAGAGCTATATAGAGTTATCTGGGGTTTTCTATATCACATCTTCGAATTTAGATCCCAAAATAAGATAATTTCATATGACTCTCAGCATGAAGACACATTTTCAGTTTCTCCCTAAAAGTCTAAATAGGTCTTGAACTTAGTTATTAAGTCTTTAATATGACTGGTGATTGTCCTCTCAAGTTATTTTTTTCTTTAATAATTGCCATCCAAATTGGTAACAAAAAGTTGAATGTTACTTTGAGATATAGAATAAGGCCTTATCTTTTAACAGTGTATTGATCTTTCTACGTCATGACATCTCAAAGATAATTTCAAATTTCTTGCAGTAACTGTCCAGTGAGAATTTTACAAGTGTATAAGGTTGGCAGAGTAACTGAAACAGCAGAATTTCTGAGCAGTCTTGGAAACATTCGATCCTTATTCCATGCATCATCTGTGCGCAACTTCATGGGAATTCTTTCCAGGTAAAATTTTGTGACATTGAATCAGGCTTAACTACACTAACTAACACACTAACTACACTAACTAACTACACTAACTACACTAACTTTCAAATCATTGAAATTTTGTGACCTTGAATCAGGCTTAACTACATTCTTAAATGTATTTTGACTTTTTTATTATTATTAAGCTCTTTTGCATGATGTTTAACCTAATTTTTATTGACTATGAACATCCATATACTTCTGCAGACATCTGGAAGGAAAATCAATCTTTTGTAGTGATAAATTTAGTTACTTTCCAGCTAGATTAGACTTGAGATGTAGCAATTTGGATATGACGAGGAGTTTTTTTTATGAATAGACTTTATTTTCCTTGAGTGTCTATGGATGGTTTCTTTAAAGTGTATTTTGTTTTAATCCTCTGTGCTTCGTGACTGCACAATGTGTACTAGCCCACATGCTACATGTAAAAGTATTTTGTACTTCATTCATTGTGTGACCTCCTTTTTCTCTAGAGGGCTGCTATTGCCAAAAGTTGTTGTTGAAGATCATGGCCTGGAGAGGACTGACATTGGGAATCTGGGCAGTGGCATTTACTTCAGCGATTCTGTTAGGTCTGAATAACGACCTTATCTCTTTATCCTTTGTGTATTCTTTTTACTTATAAAATTAAGTAGATATAATTCTTAATACTTTTGAGGTAGTTTAATGATAAAGTTTATTCCTGTCCATCTGTTCAGAAGTATTTCTGTATCCTTAAATTCCTATGGTGTTTACATTATATAAATTATAGTAAAATGTGTCTGATCTTTCTTTACATATAGTGCCAGTATTAAGTATTCTTCACCTAGTGAAATGGATGGGACCCGGCTCCTGGCAGTTTGTGACGTGGCACTTGGATCCTGCTTAGATCTTTATGAGCGAGATTATTTATTAAAAAATGCACCATCAGGTTTTGACAGTGTGCATGGTGTCCGTAAAACAGGAGACATCTCTTCAGACTTTGAGGTACTGATCCTGCAGTATTGGGCACTTGAGAAGGCACCAAATTTTGGATTTATTATACCACCGATAGATAATAAAATGAATGTAACCTATATTTCAGTTCAGACACTAAATCACTAAACAGTAATGCATAAAATTACTTTTGTCTGTCTTGCAGCCTGTAAAGTGCGTTTAAAAATTCTAAGCCTCTAAAGTGCTGTCTGTAAAGAATTCTTGCAAGAAAATGCTACTTAAAAGAAAGAAGTAAACATGACACTTTATTGTAACTGAATCATTGTATAAATATCTGTTCTGTGATATTTAAATTTTTATTTGGGAGTAATATTCTACTTTGTATGAATAACAAATAACTATCATGGAAGGTTCATTGTTTTGTAAAGGAATCCAGCTGATCAAAATCCCTGTCCTTATAGGTTGGTACTCTAAGGCAGGCATGAGAGCAGTAGTGGCACACCAACATATAACAGCTACTCTCTACGTATCCACCAGTTTTTTTTTTCTTTTTCTGTTCTTAGTTATTTTGAGGAATAATTGTGCTTTATCATTCCTTATATCAGAGGAGATGTAAGGAATGTGGAGAATACAAATTAAGAAGACAAGAGATACAAGTGGTAGTGATACAGAGAGATTAGGAGAGTGAAAATAAGACTGACAGATTTTTATCATATTTCAAGAAATGATGTGTCATTTAGGTAGACCTCTTAATCAATTTGCATTGTTTTAGATATTATCTACAGCTTTGTTTTTGTTGTAAAATACTTTTCTTTGTTTTTACCAGGATGATGAATTTGTTGAGTATGAGACCCGTCAGGTTAAAATTATATATGTCGTTAAGTTTTGCCTTGCTGAAGATCAAATAAAACAATTTCAGCCTGCAGTTGGGGTGGAACTGGAGCAAGATAACAGTAAGCCAGAGTCGCAATGTCATTTACAGCATGAGAGTAAGAACTGTTTTCTGTTTGTATATTGAGTTGCTTCCAGAGTTTCCTAAGTGCCTATGAGAACCCTTTTTAGAGTACATGTATGAAGATAACATAATAAAAATGATTGGTAGTTTTTTTGCAGATGTAACCAAATTAGTGATTATGGTATGGCATCTGTGTAACATCTGTTTTGAACACATTTCCTATTGGCATAATTACCACCAGCAGTTGCAAGTCCTCCGGTGACACTGTGTTTCAAGAGAAGCACAGGAAGCACTTTTGCATAAATCATCAGATGGGCTTTAAATAATTCATAGAATCATAGAATCAATTCAAATGCAAGGCTCTAAAAAAAGACCTTGTAAGACCTTCAAGAACTATCATGAACTCATGATTGCTCAGACAGGCAGCCTACAGCTCGGCAATTCAACTCCAGTATTCATAACAGAAACTGAGTGTTACTGGTGTGTTGTGAGTTGCATAAATAAACATGGGCCATGGATATAGGATTAGTTTCAGAATGCATATTTTAAAAAATATCTTTTTAATCTTCTGTACACTCTTTGTTTAGGGTATGAATTACCAAATGCAAATTTTTCAAATTCTGTAAAAACTGGCCTCCAGGACAGATTGGGAAATCCTGTCCCTCTGGAAGGCATTTACATCAAAGCGAGGATAATAAACTTCATAGCACAGGTAGAGTATGCTATTTATTGTCCTTTTCTATAACTCAGCCCTGAAAAATTAATCCATTTGTTAAATAGTGTTTTAGACAAAATGCTATTTAGTGTTTAGTTAATTGCAAAAAAAAAAAAAGGCGGGGGGGGAGGGTGGGCAGTTCAGCCCCTAAATGAAAGTCCTGAAACTGAGTGGGAACAGTTTTTATTCTTAGAGACATATAGTCAAACAAATGCCAAAAGCTCTTTGGACAGTGAAAGGCTTGGCTTTACTTTTAAGTCTGTCTTCTGCCTACGTGTAATCAATGCCTTAAAAAACAAAGCAAAAGCAGGGGAAAACAAGAGAGAAAATGGTTTGAAATATTTGTCTGCAAATGAGTCTGTGCTTAAGCTATTTGGACACTCAAAACTGTTGTCTGATGAGTTTGATTCCTTTCAACAACTATTCTTCTCATGAAAGATTTTTGGGGTTGTTTGGTTTGGTTTTGAGTTTGGTTTGATTTGGGTTTTGTCTGGTTTCTTATGGAATGTAATGGCATCTGTTCTATGACCCAGTCCATCAAAGCAGGAAACAGTCTATAAGTCTGAGATACAGAGCATAAACCAGAAATGATCAGATGCCAAGTGGCAATAAGAGTGGCAGCAAAGGGGAAATAGGAATTGCTAAAGTTTTGTTATGACACATGGGAAGTAAATAGAAGAGCAGATGTGAGAAGAAAGTCAGATGAAATCTGCCACCTCAGAGACAGAACTTCTGTCATTAGAAGATGGATACTATACCTATAGAAGGAAAAATAGGCTTTTCCAAACATCCCTTTTAGTACATTGTACAAATAGACCAATTTTTTTGTGGAGGTTTATTTTTCCTTCTTGTTTAATTCTTACTGGCATGAAACAATTATTGAAGTGGTGACTTCTGTAGGCAATAGCTTGATAGCTGCAGCTCTGCCAGTATTTTAAATAACTTCTAGAAGGTCATGGTCTACCTTTTTCTGGAGATTTAATTAATGATTTGGAGATTTAAAGTTCTACAGCTCCTTGTATGTTTCTGGAGATACTTATTTGTCAAGCACTGACGAATGCTATACCTTCATTTCTAAGGTACAAATGGAGGTTCCAGTGGTGGCATACCTATTGATGTTTTCTGGTGCAAAGCAGTTGTGATGCTATACTTAAAGTATTGATGTTTTAATCACATTTTAACATTACAGTTACACAAAAAATATTCATTTCAGGTAGTAATGTTTCAGACCTACACCAATCAAAACAGTAAACCGATTGAAGCTAAATATGTCTTTCCTTTGGATGATAAAGCTGCTGTTTGTGGATTTGAAGCTTTTATCAATGGAAAACACGTCACTGGAGAGGTAAAATGTTACTGCACTTTGCCTTTGATGTAGTTTCTTCAAACTGAAGATCCTTTGTTGTTACCAATTGCCTGGATTTCAAGGTAGTCATGTCATTTAGGAGACTATTAGTTAAGTTTTCTGTCTATAGAGATGAAATGACTTATTTTGGAACAATTTTTCATAGGTTAAAGAAAAGAAACAAGCACATAGGGAATATTGGAAAGCTATCAGTCAGGGTGATGGAGCCTATCTAATGGACCAAGATGCACCGGTATGTTGAACATCGTGGTTTAATACCTACTTGGAAATTTTGCAGTTGTCCAGTTATAGATTTGGTGCTGAATCATGTCTTTGTTAGGAAATCAATTTTTACTATTTGGAACTTATTTGGACCATAGATTTCATACTTTTTAAAAACAACTATTGTTTCTTTAAATATGTGCTATGGCTTACATAAAACAGCTATGTCTCTCTCAGGTGTTTCCCTTTTCCTTTTTTTTCCCTTTTTTTTTTGTAAAAGATTAATTTACTTAATTACTGTTGATCAGTTTTCTGCCAGAAATTAAGGAATCATTGAAAGTTTGACATTTCATATCACAGTCCCATTTTTCCTTAAACTTCATCAAAACCAAATCATAGTTTCAGTGTTAGCATTTGGTTTTAATTAATTTTTTTAATTTGGTTTTAATTAAATTATTGTTTTGGAAAACATAGGCTTTAATGATGTCATTAAAGCTAGTTTGTGAGTTGTGTTGTTGTTGGTTTTTTAGGATGTTTTTGTAATGTGTTGGAAACTTACCTCCAAGTTCTACAGTTGTGATCAAAATCACCTATATCACTGAATTGAGTTTTCAGCATGGTTGCATCACCTTTCATCTGCCTGCTTCTGTGTCACCATGGCAACAGGACAAAGCATTAAATGAAAAGACACAGGTTTGTTAAAATACAATATTAAAACAGCATCTTCTTGTTTTGAAGCAAAAGTTCTGTGCTTGAGGGATTGTAGTTACAGAAAAGGCTTCAGTAAGTTTGTTTGTTTTCATTTCTTCTATTTTGTTAGAAGGTAATTGGTTATGTCTGTTCTCGTCATAGAGCAACATGAACACAAACATAGGAATGCAGTGCTTGGTAGCCTCTATCTATTTCTGAGGATGCATTTTCTCCTGCAGGACTTAAAAAGTTGACTTGAGTTGGCACATGTTAGATCTTGTGTGCAGAGACATTGTATTATCTCCACCTGAGCATCTGCTGAACACTCTGCTATTAGCCTTCTCTGCTTCAGGATATGAAGAACCCTATCCTGAAGTTTGCTCTGCATGCCTCTGATGGCTCCTGAATTCTCCAGGTGGGAGGGGAGGTCAGTTCTTTGTTTAAACACTAGCAAAGAACCACAAGTGGTCCTTGTAGTCCTAGTCCTGTGAGATCATATAGCTGTATCATATGTCTGACTGTTCAACAATCGTGCCTTTAAACCTGTATTATACTGAATTCTGAAGTTCACTCTGTCTTTGGGAGAGAAACATCATACATTTGTCTTAATTTTAGCTGCTATGATGCTCAGATTACAAATCTATATGATTAAATGAAGAGAGTTCTGTGCAATCCTAACTTAGTGATAAAATAAGAGAAAGGAGTTCCAAGGTGATAAGTATCAGGAATGACATACAAATATTTCATAACTGGTGGGTAAATACTTTTTTTTCTTTATAAGATACAATAAAAAAGGTTTGTATTAAAAGAGTAAGACCACAGAAAAGGTAATTTACTTTCATTAATACTATCTGCTTTATCAATAACTTATATGTTTAATTTAAAACATCAAATGTATTGGTTTTCTATATATACGGAATATTTGATTGTAAGATACATTATCAAGAAACCAGTTCAATTTCACCTTTCACTCTAATCTGTGGTTATCCTTAGATGGATGATATCATAGTGGAATAACTTTTAATTATTACACTCTTTTTCTTCTCTAAAAGAAACTTCCTTTTGTTTCAGAAACATTTCTGTTACTAAGGATTATATATAAATTCTTAAGTCACAAAACTTAATGAGACCATGATCTTCATTTTTTTCAACATCACTGCACTTAATATTTTACCCTTCTTTGCATTTGCATTTTAAATAATAAAAAAAAATACAATTATCTTAAACTGTGATGTTGCTGGTAAAATAAGACTTCTTAGAAACTGAGTATTATAATTTTATTCCTGGTAACATTTCTGCATATGGCTGTTCTCAACCTGAATAATAAGCAATGTGGGTAGTAATAGCAGTATATGTGTTAAAACTTAGTGGTCTTCCTATTTCCATATTAAAAACCATGAAAAGTGCTTATAAACTTTTCGGCAAAAAAGTTTGAGACTACTCTTGTTAAATCTGCTATCATCCTTCCTTGTTCCCATAGAGTAAATTATGTTCATGGTATTGCTATTAAATAAATATTTAAATGCATGTTTTTCTTCTCTTCTAGAAAACAGACTGCAAGGCTGTAATTAAGACTGTGGAGAACAGCTCTTTGGACATTAGTGGCTTTGTTCTAGATATCTGGATTTCTGAGGTCTACCTCCCTCGAATGTGGGTAGAGAAGCATCCCAACAAAATGAGTGAGGTACTGAATAGCTTGTACTGTTCATGAGGTAATACTGAATATGCTTAAACATAATAAATAAGAACAGTTTAGTTTTGATGTGTAAAAGACGAAGAAAAATTTCACATCGTGGACGGTGGTCAGTTTGATCTGTTTTATTAAGCTGAGTATTCTCCAGAAATTATTTTTATTTTCAGTTGCATAGAATCTTGTTGCTTTTGTTTTATCCTCTGCCTTGTAAGAGAGTAACTGTGTTTCAACACAGTGTCCAATCAATTCTGTTAAAACACTTTGTGCTGTTGTTTGTATTTCATAAAAATGTCACTACAGTTTTTCATAGGAGTGTTGCATTTGCAGCACTGGAAGTGAACAAATAAGTCATGGCTGAGGCTGGAACTAAGTAGCTTCAGACTCATGCAATCACAATACTGATTAAAAGTAAGTAAAATTTTAAACCATTAAATTTGTAGGGCTGTATTTACATCTTATGCACAAACATTTATATAATCTGTCAGTGTTTTATTTTAAGGCATCTGGCCTTCCTAGAAGATCTTACATTCTGTTGTAGTTACTACTGCTGCAGTGATTATCCTCAAAGTTGTATGAAACTTTTCTTTTTCACTTAAAAGTGAAAAAGACATAGTTTGCACTTCTAGCACTCTGGGATCACCCAGAAACAGAATCTAGCTGTGGCTGTGTCACAGAAGAGCTTGTTGTCAGCCCTGGAAAAAATTAATAAAAGATTAGAGAAGAAAGGAAGGATCAGTTCAACCTCTTTTACCTTCACCCGCAGTAACTCCTTGCCTGAGAAATACATTTAAAACTTAAAATACGTGATTTCAGGTTATTAGAAGCTGTTTCATTCTCCCACAGTTTTTGAGAGAGTTACATTTTTGGTTATATTCAGCTCCTTTTAATATTGTTTTTTCTTAAATAAGGTAAAATGCTGCAAAGGTGAAATGTAAAGTATTTGTCTTACCAATCTGTCAGCACAAAGGTGGAAATGATTAAAAGAAGTAAAATGACAGATAAGATTGTTTTCTTTCTGACAATGATGTCTTCTGTTTTTCTTTCTTTTGATCAGAGTTGTTTAGCTTAAATGTATTAGTTTAGGGATTTCTTTCTGATCACTGCAATAATACTGCTATTCCCCTAAGGAAAGACCAAAAGGTAGAGATTCCTATTTGTGTTTCCATTGAAAACACTTTCACTCCTTCAAGCGTTTCATTGTTCTGCTTTTCAAAGCCTTTGTTTTTTATAGCATCTCTGTTCACAGCAAGGACAGTATGCACTTCTGGTTACATATTTTTTTAAAATTCTAGTACTTCTCACAAACTGATGGTGGTGGCAGTGATAATTGTAAAAAATTATATCTGTGATTATTTTTTTTTAACTTTTAGAAGAGAACCCAATGCTGTTTGCAGAAGAGTAAATCAGATGAACATGAAACCACAAAATTCCTTTTTCAGTTTTTCATGTGGAACCTGGGATACAGATAAAGGACAGGGAAGTTGCCCTTTTCAGGCATTAAGAGTAAATGACATATATTTGTTAAAATTTGAAATACGGCTATATTCTGCTCTCATTCCATAATAAGAAAAATGAAGACATTTGGGTACACTTCTATTGAAATAGTATTTGTCCACTGCGCTGATGACTTTGTTTCTCCCTCTGTAGGCTTGCATGCTTGTATTCCAACCAGAGTTTGAAACAGCACTTGAAGAAGAGCACCTGTGCAGTGAATTTATTATTCTATTAGATTGCTCAAATTCTATGGCAGGTGCAGCTCTACACCAAACAAAGAAGATTGCTTTACGTGTTTTGGAAGTACTTGGTTACAGGCAAAGAGTGAATGTAGTCAAATTTGGCACAAGTGAGTTTCTTTATTTCCTTTTTACCTGTGAGGCACCTTTTTCCTTCTTGTCATGTCTTAATTTTATGCACATCATTATTATCCAACCAGCATAATACATTGAACGTAATACACCAGGAATTGTGTAGCAGTATGGAGTACTGCTGCAGTATGGAATGCTGCTACTCTGATATTCCAGTCCTAAAACTTATACTTGTGGTTCCATATTATTGCTATATGCTTCATATTTTAATGCTCTGAATATCAATCCTTATTCAGAGATTTCACAGAATTTTCTTCTTTTTCAATGAATATCATAAAAGATGTGGAATCACTGAAGAAGTTTATTACAGTAAGTAAATCAGTTTGGTTGTATTGTAAAGAATACTTCTTTGTATAGGATGCTTATCATTGCAAAACTCTGTTAGGCAACTTCTCTTTTTCTTTAGGCCAGCTTCTAAGACTTTTCTGTAACTCAGTCTATTTGAAGTCTCTTTTCCCTAGTAACAAGCTGAGCCACATCTGAATATTAATTCCAGTTTGGTTTTAAGTGATTGTTTAAGTGGAGCTGAGTAGCTATCAGTGTTAGGAGATTTTTCAGTGTTTCCCCCTAAATTTATCTTTTGGAGTCTTCTACCTTTCATTGCGTGCTCACAGCGAAAAGAGAGGAAACTATTTACTTCCTTCTGGAAACATATAACTTGTAAGCAAAGGCACCGCTTTACTTACACAGTCCATTCACTGAAGGGACTTTCAGTGAAAAGGAAAATGCTTTTGGCATCCACTCAGAGGTAGAGTATTTAGGACAGCAGATTTTGGTTAATACCATATTTTGTCAGTGCCAGATGCAGGTTTCTCAGCTGTAACTAAAGCTCCTTGATGATACCCTAGTGCTTAAGATACTAATATAATGGATATCTTGAAAATGGGATGGTAAGATGGAAATGGCGATCAATGCAGAGTAACACAAAGAGGAAAACAACACTAACTAAACATATACAATTTTTTATATTTGGAAACCAGGAGTCATGTCTAATGAAGTAAAGATTAAATTATACATTATATATTATTTTAGGAAAAAATAAATTAAATTCAAACTAAAATTGTAATATCTTACTTTTCAGTCTGCTACTGCAACATTGGGAAACACTGATTTATGGAAGACCTTACGTTACTTAAGTTTGCTGTTTCCTTCTCAAGGACACCGGAACATTCTTCTTATATCAGATGGGCATATTCAGAATGAGAGTGTGACCTTCCAGATTGTGAAAGACAATGTCCAACATACAAGGTTATTTACATGTGGCATTGGGTAAGTACAAAGTTAGTTAGCTAGGAACTGCATTTGTTTAAAATCACTGATAATTTATTCGAAGTGAGTGGTTAATAAGCTGAGAACTTTCTGATGCGTGGTTGTGCTGTCTTAAATATATATTTGTATGTTTAGATTAAATGCAGAAATGTTTGTCTACCTTTAATAATGGAATGGAAAATCTGTAAGGATTTTCGAAGGTAAGATGCCTACAATAACATTAATTCTGTGTCCAGGTCTTACCTATTCATGTCTTTGTTCATTAAAATAACTATACTATTTAAGAATATAATTGGAAAATACAAGAGTTAACATTTTGACACGTTGCATTTTACGTTTTGGTATAGTCTCATTTTAATAGTGCAATTTCATTGCAATGCTAATAGTCATATAATTTTACTTTTTAATATTAATTTGTAAACTAATTACTTAAAGACAAAGTAAGTGCTAGACTTCTCCATGATTAGAGACAAAACCTCACTGAAATTCATTGCAATGTAGTTTGACTGTTTTCAGTAATAACAAACTAGAAAGATACCTACACGATGCAAACAACTTAAAAAAAAAAAAAAACAACAACCTGGGTTACAGCTACATACTTTAGGTTGTGAGGCATAAATGGGAAAGGGTAAGAGTGGTGTTAGGTTCTTACCGTGTGCTGAGAAGGTTGGCAAGGAGACATCAAAATAAAGACCAGTAGTGATGGTCATGTTCTTCTAGGACTGATTTTTTTATGACACCTTCACTATAGCTCAGGCAACATTCCCCAGATCTCAGGTCTGTGGGCCATCTCCCAGCACGGGGCAGAACATCCTTCAGGCTGTGTGCCAGACATCCCAGTGCTCTTTCAGAGTAGTCATCTGTTCTGACTAGAACAGAATTTGCATCAACACACAAGACACTGACACCATTTTCAACATACTTACATTCCTGTTATGTTCATGTTCAGCATATTTACATTCACGGATTATTGGTTATTGATACTATGGAACTGGGCCTGGTGATGGATTTCCTCAGTGCTGGTATTCTGGGAGGGCATGGCTTTTTATGGTTCCTCTGTACCATTAACATTAATATGCTAATGTGCAACAACCTGCTCTCAGTAGGTAAGATCTGTATTTCATGTGTTACATTGGTAAAGTAATGATGGTGAAGAGGTGTAAAAGAGAAGTTTACTCTGGTTCATACTCTTGTGTAGACAACTGGAGTGTTTTTCTTGAAGGCTGAATTAATACATCTGTTTTATCTGTGATAATTCTGTGCAATTAAGTGAAAAAAATATTTTTAAATAGTGCAAGATTTCTACTTTACAGTTGTCACGGCAGCAAAATCTATAAAAGGACTTTTAAAGGAGCAGTAAACCTTAAACCCAAGATATTATGTGTTCTTAGCATAGATACAATTGTACCATTTAATTTCGCCTTGAGGGATTTTGGTGAGGATTCACTAGGTCACTAAGACAGTGATATGCTCCTGTTGAGGAATGATCTACTTTCTGTCCCACAAAGATGCAGGACATACTGTGCTGTTTCTCTCCCAAAAGAATTCTCATCTGCTTAATTGTTCTCCCTTTAATCCTGTATAAAGCTCTCATTTGTGCTCATACCTATGAAATATCTTCAGAGTAGTCAGACAGTGAGCAGAGCCTGCAGTTCTGTCAGGCTAATAAGCGATACCATATTGGTTATATCCATGTTGTCCAGACAGTAACATTCCCTTGCTGACACTGGACTTAGCTGTAAGATAGCTATGTCCGTGCTAACTAGCTCTAGATTGAGGTTAATTAGTTCAAGATCAGGATTGTTTTGATGCAGTCTTATTGGTGTTGAACCTAAATGAATTTCTCTGCACAGCACTGCACTGTGACATATAAAAACTTATGTTCCATGTAATCTCCTGAAGTGTTGTTAAGAAATTTCTAGTAGAGCAGCACATTCATTGGCTCTATTGCTTTCAGCTGGTCTGTCCCCTGAAAAAGGGATAGAATTTTTAAAAATCAGATTTAGAAACCTTGCAGTACTAATTAAAAAAAAAAATAATTTAGAAATAGTATCAGATGAACAATTGAAGAAATTTTTTGTTAGTTCCACAGCAAATCAACACATGCTAAGATCTTTGTCCCAATATGGTGCTGGAGCATTTGAATACTTTGACCTGAAATCAAAGTGTAACTGGGAGAAAAAGGTACATTTATAAATCTTGTCGGTATTCACGCTGTCATCATTGTCTGCTATATCAGTATCTGCTACTGCATAACTTCAGTATCTCAAAATGGAAATTACTACCTTTCTTAGGATCCCATGGCTTTTCTATTTCAATAAGATAGTTCAAGAAAGATTTTATAGAAGGTAGAAGAATAAATGCTTGTTAAGCCTTTTTTTATTTTAAATATAAATTGATACTAAGTGAGAAAGAGAAGTATTCCATTTGAATATTACAAAGGTGCCTTATTTTCAGCAGGAACACATGTGCTATAGGAAGGGATTTGTGACCTGTAGAAACCCCCTCAGTTCTTTGATCAGGGAGGGAATTTGTCACTGTAGTTGCCCTACCTTCTCATTCAGATTGGTCACTGAATGTGTAAAAGAAAACAAGAAAGCCATGACTTGTTTTATTTTTTTCTATTATTTTTGAGAGTGCTCGTGTATTTTCTTGCTAAGTGCAGTAACACCAACTTGGAAAAAGTTTTAAAAAACGTCAAGCTGTATAAATAATTGTCCCTGAATGGAAAAACATGGCTTTACTTCTGTCAGAGGCCACAGTCCATCTATGTTGTCCTTGCTATAGTGATGAATCCTGTAGCAATTGTAGTCTGTAACTTTTGACTGTTGGTGCATCTAGAAGTTTCAGGCAATCTAGGACCCAATATGCAGTGCTTTACAGCTTCCCTTGATAGTTATGTGTCTACAGAATTATCCTGTGCCGTGAGTCTGGTCCCTCCTGGAACAGTGACAGTAGAGAAGGTGCTGCAGCAAGGCTGGCATCTGGCACGTTTTTGCCCAGGGGAATGGATGAAAGCTTAAATTTCTCTTCTTGCTATTCTGGCTGTCATTTGAGTGCAGAACTATCCAGAGCAGGCCATGGAGATGTACAGAACTGTTTGCGTAGCTCAGAGTTCACATGTAGGAGAAGGTGCTAAGTTTAGCAGGCTGTATTCCCTAGCCTGTTTGGCAACGCTGATGGATAAAAACTTTATTCTCAAATTTCAACTTTTACTTAAAAGAAGTCTCATTATTCCAGAAGCCAGTAAAATAACGTCTGAGTGATTCTCCTTAGTACCTCCAAACATCAGACTCATTTTTATCAGTGGCTTTAGTTGTTTAAAAAAAAAGAAAAATAAATTCCTTTCACATGGGAAATATGTTATTTTCTATTGAGATATTATGTTTTCTTTTGAAAGCCTCCTAACAAACAGAGCTAATTTCTTTTGCTTCTTTGTACAGATACAGAGCCAGATATCTAGAATACTGTCTCCAGGATGCAGTTCAGTTTCTTCTATTAAATGGCAACAGTTTAATACAGGTGCACCAGAGCCAATGCAGGCTCTTGCTCAAATACAGTCTTTATTTAACAATGAGAGACTTCTTGTCTATGGATTCATCCCTCACTGTACTCAGGTAAAGACTGGAATGAACATGCACTACTGGATAGAAATTCATATGTAAAACAGTCTCAAAGGAAACATTACATTGTATTATATATTCTCTGTGCAGCCTGCACTTAGCTTCTTTTTCATTGCTAAATACAATTAAGTTACTTTTTAATTGTCATTATTAGTCTTCCCTCTAAAAAGTAGAGAGCTACCTAATTTAATATTCCTATCAGTGTGCTTTGGTAAATGCAGAATTCCTCTACTTGTCCTTGACTGTCTCCTTGTTGTAAGGGGAAATATTTATAAACCTAGACATGCAAAGACTTAAGGATTTGAGTTATATTTGGGAAGAAGAACATCATGCCTGTGTGCTGATAACATATCTTGAGAGAGAAGGAAACAGTATTACTTTTTTTTTCCTTTCAGGCCACCTTAAGAGCAATAATAAATGATCAAGAACTACAGACTGTGGTGTCAACTACTGAACTACAGAAGACAACAGGAACAGTGAGTTTGGCCAACATACATGCCATAGTGAGACAAGCTGCTTTAAACAATTACATGCTGCTTCATGCTCTTTTGAAGGAATTGGAACCCCTGTTTTCAGCAGCTCTTGCTGAAACACTTTGGTTTCTGATGTTTTAAAACAGACCTTCAGTGTTCAGACTTTTAAATGGAAACTGTTTTACATAGAATTTGTCACCCTTCTCTGTGCTTTCTAACATAAAACTGAAGCTTCTCAGAATAGGAAGTGCTGCTTCTTATTTTGACAGCCTGTTTGGGCTCTAGCTTTATATTTGGGTTGCCTGTTCTTCAGGATACTTCTGTGAAGAAGCTGCTGCAGCGTTCTCTTTCATGTTGTAAATGCAGAACACCACATCGCTAGTCTGTCACCTCTTAGAAATGTACAGAAAAAGAGATAGTAGAGTGTTACTGGCCTTTTCTCTGCTTCACTAACAGTCAAGTAAGGAATCTTTATGCAGTGGAAAGCACAGCACCCATTTTGAAAAGGAAAACAAGCTAAAAAGAACCATTTATTAAATCTAACAGGTGTCTACACTTAAAAAAAATAATCAAAAGAATAGTCAATCTGCAGTAATAATTCTGATATGACTGCCACTCCTTCCCCGTTAAGGGAAGCTGATTTGTTTTCAAATGGAAATGATACTGTTCCCTATGTAGTGTAATATGCTTTGAAATCTACTATTATGAGTTGATTTCCATGGACGTGTTGGTTGTGTTCATTTCTGTAAGGGCTGTTGGTTTCCTCAAGGACAGTTGGTTTCCAAGGACAGTAAAATTGGCAAGCAGAAGCAGTGTATTTGCTTCCCATAATGAATTTTGGCTTTTAGGAAAATACCTTTACTAAAAATTCCAGGTGTGGTTAAAAAAAGAAAGTTTTGAAAAGTGTAAACTGAAATGGCTAAATGATAAAAAACAAGGTCAAAATTGGAAAAAAATTGTTAATTCTTGAGAATTCCTACCTGTTTCTTTTGCCAATCTACCTTAGCTCAAACAATAACTACTTGCTTAAGAGATTTTCTTCAGAAATGGCTCTCTCTAATATCTCTCATATTCCCCCAAAAATGAGCAGGTGGGAATGTTCTGGCAATTGGAATTGGATAACAACTGGACTTTACCACATTGCCTCCACAAAGCTCACTCTCTTTGTTAACTTTAACATAATGAAGAGACCAAAATTGTTTTTCTTTTCTATGAAGGACTGGTTTAATTCAAAAAAGCAATTTCTGGTTAGTACAGTTCAGTATTTCCCTTTTCTGTGCACAGCCCCTTGGGTCAAAAATTACATGATTATGGTAAACCTAATGATTTTTTTAAAGTTGAACACTCTAGACTCACTTTTCCCCCCAGTTCTGTATTTTTATGGACAGGATTAATTTGCCTAACTTAACCTTTATAGATATTTTTGGTTAAATTTTTTGTTAAATTGGTATAGATATATAAAACCTATATAGATATTTTGGCAAGGCAGTTGCCAGGGTCTGTGTACAGCCACTGGAGAAAAATGTGTACGTCCAGAAGGGGCATTTTTCCTACCCGTTTTAGTTAGCCATTTCAAGTTAGGATTAATTGCCCGGTGAAGTTTTTGTTTGCTTACATGCCTGCTTTTCTTTCCTCACCCTTGACTCTAGAGAGAACGTGCACAACAAGTGAAGATCTGGGTATTTTTGAATTTGCTGAAATTAAGTGAAATAAAAATGTACCATAGGAGCAGGTTGTTCCTGCTTTTCAAATGGAAAATTAGCTTGACCCTTCCTGAGAAAATGGTATTCTGTGTAAATACGGAAGCTAATTGCCTGAAGCTGGACCTCATAAATGAAAGGAAGAATTAAAAAAAAAAAAATGCTACTGCTCTTATCATCAGTTTATTTTCTGTCTAGGTTCTGCACAAACTTGCAGCAAGAGCTTTCATTAATGACTATGAAGATGGGATTCTTCATGAGAATGAAACAGAACATGAGGTTTGATAACCTGAAATAAAAAGTACACATTTAAAAGGCTAAATATCAAACATTTCAGTGGGATAGAGAAAATACTCTTGCTTTGTTAAATATAACTAGAAGGTTTCAATTCTACCACCATTTAAGGTTAAAGTCACCATATAGTAATGTTGTGGTTTAACCCCAACTAGAGATTAGAACCATATAGCTGCTTGCTCCACCTCCCCGAGTTTGGATGGGGGAGAGAATCAGAAAAGTGAGAAAACTCATGGGTTGAGATAAAGAGAATTTAATAAGTTAAAGCAGAAGCCGAGCACGCAAGCAAAGCAAGGAATTCGTTCACCACTTCCCATGGGCAGGCAGCTGTTCAGCTGTGTCCAGGAGAGTAGGGCTCCGACCTGGGTAGTGGTTACTCAGGAAGAGAAACTCTGTCCCCCGATTCCTCCTTCTTCCCCCAGCTGTATAGAGTGAGCATGATGTCTCATGGTGTGGAATATCACTTTGGTCAGTTGGGGTCAGCTGTCCCGGCTGTGTCTCCTCCCAGCCTGCTCACTGTGCCCCTTCTTGTGCCCCCCAGCCTGCTCGCTGCTGGGGCACTGTGAGGAGCAGAAAAGGCCTTGAGTGCTGAGCAACAACCGAAAACACCAGTGTGCCATCAAAACTATTCCTTATCCCAGTTCCAAAACATAGCACTACACCAGCTGCTAAAAAAAGAAAAAGTTAACTCCATCCCAGCTGGAACCAGGACAAGTTATATCCTCCCAGATAAGATTTTGAAAAGTTCTAGGACAGTCTTTTCTTCTTCCCCAATGTAAGAATGTCCTCTATTGGCATATTGTGTGCATATTTTTCCTAATCTATACTCTTGTCATTGTAGGCTGTTGGTGATTCTTTTTCTGTGACATACAACATTTTAGTTTTGTGTGGATCAGTACATGTCCAGTGAAAGTCTGTAGCTTTTGTATAGAATATGGGGGAAGATAATGACCTACGTTTTACATATAAACAGACTTAATGATATGTTAAAAAAATGGCTTTTAGCTATTTAAAAACTTACTATATTGCCACCTTGGCTTATTTAAGACTTCAGAATAATTCTTATTATAAAATACAGCTGCTTCTTACACTAGCAGAAGGATAGAACCTAAAGAATTCTAATAGAGAAAATGCATGACCTTGCCCAAAGTTGAGTGAGGGAGTAGAAAAACTTAGAAGGGAGTAGACAGTTAGGCAGGCCAATATATTCGCATGAGCTCTTCCTTTTACATGTCCCTATTTAGAGTGCATAAGTGTGTTTATAGGTATGTGTTCAGTTTTGACATCAATGTATCTTTTAGCTGATTGTGTTTTTTTCTACCTGTTCCTTTTGTTAATGCTTAACAATATAGATGAAGAAACAAACTCTGAAAAACATGATTATTCTGCTCAGCTTGGAGAACTCAATTATAAGCCAGTTTACAAGCTTTGTTGCGGTTGAGAAAAGGGTATGTTTTCTATATGGTATCTTGTTTCCATTTGCTTCTCTATCAAAAGACTCTAAAATCTGTAACTTTGTACATATCAAAGCCAATCTTCCTTTTGCTGAACAATGGCTATTCTCTTCCAGTAGAGCTAAAACTATTATTTTGACATTATTTTGATTTCTTCTGCATTATAGCAAGTTATTTTCCTTTTCTGTCTCTTATCTTGCTTGTTCTTACTTTACAATCAAAGTTTGTCAACCTGTGTGTTCCTGTTGTGTGTTCCTGTTGTGATTTGATACAAGGGCTACAATTCCAAGTAGTGCTGTGGGAGCCAGACAGGTCAAAGGACAAGGCCAGATGAAGAGTACTCTTCAATCCTTGGTACATAAGCCACAGAACCCTTTCTCATAAAGAGTAAGGATGCCAAACTGTAGCAAATGGGCCACCCTAGCCATGGATTGCTGAAGTAATGGATTTTGTATTGGCAAAAGTTGTTCTAGGAAAGTCTCAGGTGGGAGTCACAGGGAAAGCAAAGCTTGAAAAATCTCCCTTTAATATTGCAGTAAACTATGGAACTTTTTCTTTTTTTTTCAGTATTAGGACAGTGGTAGGAGGAACAAAAGTTTTGCAGCAAATGGGAGGTAATACACATAAACAACAACCTTGAAATTCAAGGGTCAGGAAGAAGAGTTTTTGAATGGAAAGCTGTATCATGATAAGCAAGATGGTATCAGTTGAATTAAGTATTATATGGAGCACAGAAACTGGAAATTAATCTGACCAAATACATGTGTGTACATTTAGCAATAAATCAGTCACATTTGCCTTCCTCTCATAGTAATGGAAATAAATAGATTTTTCTAGAGCTTGGTTCATCTCATCCTAAAGTTAAATACCTAAAGCAGTTCAGATTAATTTTCTCAAGTTGTCTGTTTCTGAGAACTGATTATAGGGGTTACTTGTAGTCACTATTTCAGATTTAAGGATCACTTCCTCCAGGCTCAACAGCAGACTATCCCAATGAAAGGAAGCCAGGCAAAAATGTCAGGAGGCCAGGTGTGAACATGGATGAACAAGGAACTCTTGGAAAAATTCTAACATAGAAAGGAAATATACAGACAGTGGAAGCAGGGCAGACAACCTGGAAGGAATATATAGCACGTATCTGAGCATGCAGAGACATCATTAGGAGAGCCAAAGTTCACATGATTCTCTTTTACTTTAAACTAGGACAGATGTCAATATAAATAAAAGTAGGCCTGAATGAAGAAATCAGTGGAAATGTTGGATAAAACAAGGATACCTTCTTCTCTTTTTACCATTTTGTCTTGATGTCTATGTTATTATACCAGTAGTAGCATATGTACATTATAAGAATTGGATTTTTCTGGAACTGCTGCTTTCCTAAGTAACAACTTCAACATTTGCAATTAAAAATCAAAAGACAGATATACGTTCCAAAAAACATCTCATTAAAAGCAACTATAAAATGCAACACTGTGAAGTTATTAGCTATTCCAAGGTCAAGGACTGCTTTTCAAAATAAGATAACTTAACTGAGTCAATTTAAATATCTCTGTAACGCACATGAATATTCCATCTGGTACGTAACAGAAACAATATTCAGAAGTAAAAATGTGTTGCAGATTAGCAAGGGTCACCTGTGTGATTTAATTCACTAGTTGCTTACGAAGGGTGTTCAACAGATTATTAGCTGTCATTCTGATTTTTCTATATCTGGTATTGGAATTCTGCAAAAGATTCAGTTTACACGTGTCAATATGATGTCTCCCAAGAAACAGACTTCTAGAAGTTTATGTTTTAATTATGTCTGTAAATATAATAGCTTTAATCTCAGTCTAGGATGACTTTTTTGTCCCACTGGAACAAGAGATTGAAGACATCTTAAGGCAAAAACACCTGCACTACACAATGCAGTACCATGCAGAAAAATCCAGACTAGCCCATTCAGCTTGTCACTGTATTATGCTACCTAATTTGTCTTCTTAATATGATTTTGCACAATTAAAAGTAATTTAAGCACATCTATAATAATGCTTAAGTTTGCTTTGTGTTAAAGAGTAGCAATAGGATTCTGAGAAAAAGAACTGCACAAGACTTGGATTTTATTTCAATTGTGGGGATTTGAACAAATTACACATACAAATATATACTGTCCACCTTTATATTTCATGTGAATCTAATTACTGGCAACATGTTGTCCCTTAATATAGTAAAAAATGTGAAGTTACATTTTCTGTTTTTTTTCTATATACTGAGTTTTTTAATGTACTGCATTGTCTGCTTATTCCCTGTTTTCAACAGCTTTAGAACTCCGAAAGGAAAACACATTGTCTCTATAATGCCAGAGAATTTTCAGGTTCATAACTATGATGCATTTTAATTTTGGATGGTGATGAAACTTGTTCTGCTGATGCTTCAAACATCCTGGAAATTATAGCTCAAGAAGACGTAGATTTTTTACCTTAAATGGACTGGGACCAAAAGACAATGGAATCTGACTCCTTAATTGGAGGCCTTATCTATACCTCGGTAAGTACATTTATTTTATGGGTTTTTTGCTAACATTTTTGGTATATTATCCAGTTGTGGTGCTGGATTGTTTGTGTAGACATCTAGTAATTGTTCATGAATTGTTCAACTTTTAATTATTTTGAATGTAATTAATGCTACACAAGTACTGTGTGGAATTTTACTATACGCATGAAAATTTGGAGGAACCTGTCCCACAAAATAAAGCACACTTAAAAATATCATGAGTGCAGCAGAAGTTTTGAGAGACAATATGATAATACAAACTTTTTCTCCCTTCCAGAAGAAACTAACACGTTAGAGAGTTCTCTCATAAGAATATGCTAGTCTAGGTGAAGTCTTAAATGCAACTCTGAGAAACACAGGGGGGAAGGAGGAGTTTCAAGGAAAATCAAGGTGTTGATCCTTAACTAAGTCTCCACTAGCAGAGAGGTGCAGCCAAAGCAGAGAGATTGGGAATGGGGATAAGCATGACTGGAAAAAGAGAACATACTGCTAGTGTGCAGTGGGACAATCTCTGGGATGAGGGAGGAGCAATGAGAGAAGCTTGAACAAGGGAAATTGGATATTTGCTAGTTATGGTAGCTCTCTCTTGACTTTAGAAACTACAAGAGATGCCTGCATCAGTTAAGTCAGCAGGTATAATTCTGTCAGCCTGTAAAGTTTAACAGGTTAAAGCTTTTCATCTCCAAATTGTGTAGGGGATTCAAGAAAATTACTGTCTATTAAATTATGTCATGCATGACCATGATGTGCATTTAATACAGCTTGGGAGCATCATCTCAGCCTGTAGTCTGTAATGTATTAAGATTGTCAGCTACTGACAACAGTATCTGGGTGTGTGTTCTGTAACTTAGGTCAGCTCCTATAAAGCCATTTTCCTGATCCTTTGGCCCAAGTATTCCTAGAAAGAAGAGTACCAAACCTCTGAGTTGGTGTATGGTGGCAGTATAGCCTTGGCTCTCTAGCTTGCATGCAGCAGCTATTGGACCTCAACTGGTACACGTGCCAGAACTGTAGCACAGGCAGGATCCACGCTTCATTTTGTGTACATCTGTCTTCTCTGTATGTACAACGGTGCTGTACAGTGGAACTTCCTTGGCTTATAATCATCATCCTTGGCTTATAATCATCATCATATGAGTAATTTTTATCTTAATAATGCTCATATTTTGTCACAGTCAAATTTTCCTCTGAATTTGCCCAGTGTAGGGTAGAATAGGGTAAAAAATTTGTAGTTTAGCTGATATATTACTTTCATTTTGAACATATGAATGACAGTATGATACTGCACACAATATAAGAAGAAATACTGTTTTGATTAAAAAGATAGAGGTATCTTGCTAATTCTGGAGTTATTTTGTTTCCTTGCAATTTTACTAAACAGGCACGTTTCACACAAGTAGACAACGTTAATTCAGCTGTTATCCTAAGTGAGAAAGATGAACCTGAAAGCTTGCAATTGCAATCAGAAGAAATTCCTGTTAGTCAAAAGAGCATGTCATCAAAAAACATGGCGCAGGACTCTGTAAACGTTCCTGAACTTGAAAGTAATATTTGCAGTCTTCAATCAAATTTAAATTTTGATAGAAATACCACAATGAAGAGAACATCGTCGGGAACAATGTCACCTTCATCACAAGAGCTTCGTCAGCTCCAAGTTGCTAAACATTCCACGTCATTTGGTTTTAAACCTAAGCCAGAAGGAAGAATTGATCTGACTCAGCAAAAATCACTTCAGTCTCCTGCACTTAAAAAATCAGATGTTTGTCTAGATTTTTCTCAACCTGCTCCTCTTCTTCCTCCTCCTCCCATTCCCGGTGCTCCTGCAATATCAGCAGTTAAAAAATCAGATGTTTGTCTAGATTTTTTTCAGCCTCCTCTTCCTCCTCTTCCTCCCATTCATGGTGCTCCTGCAATATCGGCATTTAAAAAATCAGATATTTGTCTAAATTTTTTTCAACCTCCTCCTCTCATTTCCGGTGCTTCTGCAATATTGGCACTTAAACAATCAGATGTTTGTCCAGATTTTTTTCAACCTGCTCCTCATCCCCCTCCTCCTCCCCCTCCTCCTCCTCCCATGCCCAGTGCTCCTCCAGTATTGGTGAAAGGCATGAAACAAACTGATTCTTCTGGTGCTGCTCTGAGTTGGCTCAGCTGCTCCGATGCAGGATTCTGTATTGGGTTCAGCTCCCCCATGTGCTGCTCCAAAGCCAAGTTCTCTGCTTGGCTCAGCTACCCCTGCATGCACATATTCTGGAAAGACTAATGTTAAAAAACAAATTGATTTCAAAGTTCCTGTTACTCAAGCTAATCTAGAAGAATCATCACACTGGGTGAGGCACTGTAGGAAAAAGGCAGTTTGTCCGCCTGGCATTATGGCTCCTGAAGAAGGATCTACTGAGGAATTGAAGGCTGTGGTAAGTTTTCCGTCAGTAGTCATTTATATATAGTGTGCTACACATGTCACTTTGAAATCCAAGCTGAATTCAGCTAATGAAAGCTGCCTTAAATATTTCCATTTCAAGGTTCATGGATGTAGATCCAAAAAAACCCCATGGTGTGGCCGCATGACACTGCTTTCCAATTCAAGAAATGTGAACCTGAAATGCAGAAAGCATGCTTCTTGTTTGTTTGGGTTTTGGTTATTCATTTTCGAAATGATAAATCTTATACTCTGAATTCTGCCACTTGTTCCTTACTACTCTAAAAGGTGACTTTTAAATGGTACTACTTTGTATCATGAGTAGTAGCTATATGGGTAATGGTGGTGCAATAAGATTCTTCATGGACATATCTCTGTTCAGGAACAATTTTCTGTTTTATGCCAACACAGAAGATTCAGCAAAACCTTCCGTTCAGGTCACTAAATAGGAATGAAGTTCTTGAGCATCAAAATGGAGGGCAGTACCCATCCTGTATTCATACATTACCTAAAAATAAGATCTGATTAGAAGGAAAAATTATCTTCCGCCTTGCCCTGAGATAAACATTTTAGAAATTATTTTGTTTTCTTTGCTTTATAAACTGATTTTATAAAGAGCAAAATGATACCAAAGTCATGCTATTTTTTGTCCCTTTCATGGGCAATCTGTCATGCTTAAGAAACAGTATAGAATCAGAGCCAACAAGTGGTGATAATTTCTCCAGAGTCAAATCTTACTCTGGATTTGGCCAGTGTAAGCTAGAACAGGGTAAGAAATTTTTATTTTAAACAACACATTTTTATTTTCATATTGAACATAGAAATGACAGTATAGTGATAATGTGTTTAACACAAGACACAGTCTTGATTAAAAAGAAAAAAAATGTCTGACTAACTCTACAAGGAATTATTTCATGCCTTGTAATTTTGCTAAACAGGAACCTCCTCCAGCTGTAGCTTATGTTTGTGCAAATGCTTTCCGAAGTGGGAAAGAGTGAACCTTTTTCAACCAGGAAAAAAAAAAAAAAGGTTTCTTTTTACAAAGAGGAGTGGGTTTAAAACTTTTAAATGGAATTACTTTGTATCATGATGTAGTAGCTGCATGAGTAACTGCGGTAAGATTCCTAGTGAGAATTATTCTCTCCAGGAACATTAAGGCACATTAAGACGTCAGAGAAAGACAAGATTCAACAGAGAAATGAGTTGACTTCTGTAAACTGGAAAGAAATTTTTGAGCTCCAAAATCAGGTACAGCACCCATAATTTACTTGCGCATTATTTAAAAATAAAATATAAGTAGAAGTAGAAAATATTTTATTTAAAAACAAAATATAAGTAGAAAGAGAAAATATTTTTACTTTAGTCATGTCCTGAGATAAAGTATAATACATTTATATAATGTTTTAAAACAGATTTTACAACTGTATGATGACATAAGTCTTGCAATGTTTCATTGCTTTCATGGGCAACTTGGCAATGGATATGTAAGGAACCAGTATAAAATCAGGGCCAACAGGTAGTAATACACCTCCAGAACCTGTTTGCAGCTTGTGGACTTTCTAGGACAAGTATAAAAACATATAGGGGAAGCTAAGTGGAAGAAATGGATGCAAATAATGCACATTGTGCAAGAAAATAAAAAGTAGTTGGGTTTTAGAGGATTGGACTGAGAGATGTTGCAGCAGGAACTTCCCCTGGATAGACAGATCGATTGCTGGGGAAGCTGAACGAAACGGTACTGTCCAAGAATCCTGCAGGCAGGAGTTTAGCTTTGTTGTTTTGGTATGTCCCTTGTGGAGGGAGAAGTCCCCATTCCCCATAACCCATCACCAGTTTGGTAAGCTTACCAGCTTAAGGGCTGAAGTCATGATCAACAGTGAGATATTGTGGGTCACAACAGTCAGTATCTGTTAGTAATTAACAAAAGCAGGTTTTTAGGAGTATTACTTGACCCAAGGGAAGAAGCCACCGTGTGATGCCCCCAGTGGAGACTCCTGTCTTATGTAGATTTCAGGTTTTGTGCTTATGTAAACTTTTAAAAAAGCATTTGAAGTAATTGCCCTCTGTCTATTTTGTTCTTACCAAGTACATTTTCAGTGTCCCGAATCTTTGGCTTATCCATATCTTTGTTTATCCCATAGGATAGCTCTTGGAATCTCAGTCTACAGTTGGGAAAAATCTTAAAATTTGATGCTGATGATTTAATTAACAATTTCCTTATTAAAAAAGGCATTCAGTCACTTGGTAAATACTTTTCTGTCATTAAAAAGCAGTACATTGTATTATATTTCCTATCTGTATGTGTTATTACTTTATATGTCCGGTGGAAATCTCAATAAGATATGCTCAAAATTTAAATGGATCTCTTAATTCAAAGTTTTCAAAAGCCTGATTTTAATAATACAGTTTCTTCTCAGCTTGTCTCATAATACAGTGTCCTGATTGCTAAGGACATCTCCTGGAGAAGTATGTGGAGGATGTGAGAGAACAGAGGTTCTTTTAGCTCAATTATTGTATGTACTATATTAATATCTACTAAAAATCAGGGAAGAAAAGTCTCTCCTAGGAGGGAGGGAGAGATCACTTCTGCTGTTTACATTTCAAATAATATGAATAGTATTTATATAGTTCTTCCCTCCTCCCCCACTGTCTTCTGCAGCATTCAGCACACACTCCACCTGTACACACTGCTGTTTGATTCTGTCAGTAGGTGCTTTTTGCTGGCAGCAGACCAGGAAACTTGACCAGGGAGGGGGGAGGCAATTCCTACTTTCTAAATCATTAGATGGCACAGTGCTTTATCAAAGGACAAAAATGTTAAAAGTTTCCCATTACTGCATGTATTAAATCAAAATAGATTAGAACCCAAGCAAACACAAACTGCAGAAATTCCAACAAAGTATTACCAAGTTTAAGTTTGAAAGTCAAGAAATCATTTAAATAGTTAATACAACTTCCCTTTTCTTCTTCCTTAGGCACAAATGGAAAAGAAAAGCTACTGCAGTTGATCGCTACTCTTCTTGTGCTACAGTTCATACACTGCAGAAAGGAATTTCAAGGGATAGTTTTCAGAACTCTGATGAAACTGGATGATTCATCTAATTCAAGGTGTGCTTTTAAATAAAATCTTGTAATTTAATGTAGCAGTATAAATATCAACATATGGAAAATTAATTTCATTATGGAGAGTCAATGACTATACTACAGGGTATGGCTGTGGAAAAGGGAATGGAAGGTATTAATCATATTGGTGGCATGTGATTTCTTTTAAGAGAATGGATAGAGGAAGGAATACTTTGCAAAATGTGATACAATATATGAAAATACAATCTATCCCATGATATGGAATGTCCCTTTGGTCAGTTGGGATCAGCTGTCCAGACTGTGTCTCTTCCCAGTTTCTTGTGCCCCCCCCGCCTACTCTCTGGTGGGATGGTGTGAGGAGCAGCAAAGGCCTTGAGTGCTGAGCAACACCACAAGACCAGAATTGTAGGATTTGGAAGGGATCATCAGAGATCATCTAGTCCAACCCACTGTGCCAAAGCAGGTTCACCCTGAGCAGGTTGCACAGGAACACATCCAGGAGGGTTTTGAGTATCTCCAGAAACAGTCAGGAGAGCCCTGGAAATCCTCATCCCTCTTTTGAAACTCCTCAACAGAGGGAAAAATTGATTGTATACTTTTAGGTAGTGTAGGCAGAAAGACAAGTAGAATTGCCTTGACTTGCTGGATGAAAGCAATTCTAAAGTATGAATATAAAAAGGAGTGCAGTTTGTTTTTATGTAATGCATAGTACTTCACCACAGTGATTGGAATGGTGCAAATAAATACAAGTAATGATTAAGGGTCTAAATGCTTACCATGTGGAAGATTCTAAAAAGATAGGGCAGCTCAGATGATGATGTTTTCTGCATCAGATGATATTTTATACAGGCTGGATCCTCGTACTACAGAAAATTTTCTCTTTTAAATAATTATCATTAGAAGAAATCATTTTCTTTTTGTTCTATGGTGGATTTGCAAGATTCTATTATAATAAAAATATATTTCTACACACAGTGGTGTTCACTGGGCTTTTGAGTCAATCAAGAAGGCAGTTGAGTGGGTAAGAAGAACTGAAAGGCGATTTCCATCTATTTGCTATTGACTTGAACTTGGGAAAGACTGGGATTCTGCCACCAAGAAGATAATGGGTATCAAGTTTATCTAACATCAGTTCTCCTTCTACTGAAAATATTTAATCACATAATTCTTTAAGATAATAGCAGAGTTAGCTTTCTTCGCAGTTTTCCATAAAATGTTTAAATTGAGAAAATTTGTTCTTATATTATTACTGAATAATAATTCTTATAGTCACAGACAAAAGTATGGAAATGAGACTTAGTGAGTCTTGATTTTACATGGATTTTCCTTGTAACTGTTAAAAATACCTTAATGTTTCAATTTTTTACAGTAGTCTCTTTGGTTCATTGTACATTATAAGAAGTTCTTTTGTGATATATTTGTTTTGATTTCTCCTAAAATCCTATATACTTCTTTAATGGCACAGTAAAGAAAGCATAATGTAGTAATTTAGTTAAATATGGCAGGAGATGTTTGGACAGATAGAAGAATGTGATAAAAAAAAGAACTAATAAATATCTTCATAACATATCAGTGTTTTCCATTGGATGGTTTTGTATGGTGTGCCTTGAAATGCAAATGCCAGAAGAGTTATATTTCTCCTGAACTGCTTTTCTTATCAGTCATAGGTCAATTTCATAGAATCATAGAGTCATAGAATGGTTGAGGATGGAAGGGATCTTAAAGATCATTGAGGTCCAACCCCCCTGCCATGGGCAGGGACACCTCCCACTAGAACAGGTTGCTCAAAGCTCCATTCAGCCTGGCCTTGAACACTTCCAGGGATGGGGCATCCACAGCCTCACTGGGCAATCTGTTCCAGTGTCTCACCACCCTCATAGTAAAGATTTTCTTCCTAGTATCTAATCTAAACCTCCCCTCTTCCAATTTAAAACCATTATGCCTCGTCCTATCGCTGCACTCCCTAATAAAGAGTCCCTCCGCAGTTCTCCTGTAGGGCCCCCTTCAGGTACTGGAAGGCCATTATAAAGTCTCCCTTTTTGTATTTTTATGTATTTGTGAATACATAGGTCAGTTTTGTTAGGAGCAATGAGTTCTCTCTTTTCTTTTTTTATCTGCTGTTACTTTGTATTCTGATTTTATTCTGATGAAAAACTAACTGCTTAGTTTTATTTTATACTGGACCACACACCAAAGCGTAATAACAAAACCAGACTAAAAGCTATTATTTTAATGGGCTTTTCACAGGTGTTTGGGTGAACACATAACCTCTCTGCACAGAATCACACTTTGTGATCTGAGGAAATGTAATTAGAGACTTAGTACAATTGCTTGCACTGGGGCGGGATTGAGTGTGTACAGAACATACTCTACACTTGTTTGTCCAACCATTGAAAATATTCAGAAGCAGGAGATTCCACAGCCACCCATAGGTGATGTGCTGCACTGCCCAGGCAGAGAATGCTCCTGAGTAGTAATACCTAAGTGTTGTAAGAGGTTACTAAGGAAAACTGGAATCTTTCATAGTATTCTGGACAATTTAAGCAAACATCTGCCAAGAATGGAGTATATACACTTGGTCTTGTAGAGGAGGTTGCCAAGAGGGATATCTTGAGGTCCTTCTGTTTCTAAGGTCTCTGAATCCTTGTTTTCACATGTGTAAGATACTGTTCTTTTTAGTAAACAATATAAAGGAAAGATTTGTACGACACCTTCTATTTGAGAAGGCAGCAGCGCCGATCTGCCCTCCAGCGCCGCCGGGAACCCCCTCCCTTCTCCGGAGCGCGGCTGAGCGCCCGGCAGCGAGACATGGCGCGAGGCTCTGGTCAGGCTTCGAAGGCAGGGGGCCCTGGGAGACCCCCCGCGCTCCGGGGCTGCCCCGGCGGGATCCCGCCGCCGCCGAGAGCTGGGAGGCCTCCGGGCTGGGGGCCCCGCCCCTGCGCGTCACGGGCTGGTGGGGCGCTGATTGGCTGGGGCCGCTGCCCCGCTCCCTCCTGGCCCGGCGGTGGATGTCGCAGCCGCTTTTCACCGTTGTCGTTTGAAATTCGGCCCAAAATGGCGGCGGCGGCCGGGAGCGGGGCTGAGGCGGCGGCGGCCAGGCTGGAGGGGGCGGAGGAAGAGGAGGAGACGGCGGCCGCGGCGGAGGAGGATGAGGAGGACGGGGATGGGGAGGAAGACGGCGGCAGGGCTGGCAAGGCGGTGGGAGCGGCGGCGGCAGCAGCAGCAGCAGCCGCCGGCGGCGGCGGGGAGGAGGCCAGCGGCGGTGGCGAGAGCGAGGAGGAGGAGGAGGAGGACGTGGACGTGTTCGAGGTGGAGAAGATCCTTGACGTGAAGACCGAGGGGGTGAGTGCGCGGCGGCGGCGGGGCCTCCCTGGCGGGGCGGTGGCGGTGGGTCCCTCAGGGGAGCTGCGGCGGTGGGGCTGCCGGGCGGCCCGGCCGCTGCCTGAGGGGGCGCGGCGGCTGCTGGGGGGTCGGGTTTCGGCCGCTGCCTGAGGAGGTGGCCGGGGCCCTGCGCTGGCAGCGGGGTGGGCCTGAGTCCTCTCCCCGGGCGTTCCCCGCGGGCAGGCAGCGCCGGCTGCCCGGGCAGGGAGATTTTCCCACACCTACCACGCAAAAAGGGTAGTTCCGTTATAATCGTAACTTAAAAACGCCTTGTGCGTAATTTTGCAAGGAAGCTTTTTGTATCTTACAGCTTTGGCTAAAGAGGCTAGACCTGTGGTATCTGTACTGTTTCGTCTGTTTATCGGTTGGTTGGCATTGTTAAAACTACTCTTTGCTCTTCTGGCTGAGCTGCAGTAGTGTTTTGATGTGCAGTCGGTGCAGAAATGGGCAAGCTTGAATATAATGGAGAACTTGGAGGTGGGCTTCCAAGTATGTTTAGTGAGACTGTTTACTGGCTTATAAAACATATGAATGCCTCTTAAAATAAGAGATTTCTTCCAATTAAAGTAACTAGCTGTAGTGGTCTCCGCTTCATTTATACAGAAATACTATACATTCTCCTTTGAAGGCAGCCTAGACTGACTGAAGTTCTTTTAAAATTTCCCAAACCTCAAATATAAAAAATGATTAACAGCTGCTTTTAAATTTTTTTTTTTGTCTGAAAATTCTTTACTTTAACTGTTTCATGGTTGTTATTTTAGGCTTCAGTCAGGTACATGACAGTATACAATTCTGCCTATTTAGTGTAAAACATTCAGATTTTGAAACCTTTAGGTTGGGGAACCTTCAAATCAAGAATTTTATAGATATTTATGATGCTATCATGATTAGGTTGCATCTTGGCTGAAATATCTTGATGGCTTACGAATGTTATACTTTCGAGGTAATACGGTGTTTATAGCTTTGCCTGTATCGTGTTGGTCAAAATAATCAGTCAGGTTGAAAGCAAGAGGACTCCTTTTTTCCTTTTTTTCTCCCTCTCCTGGCAGTGGAACCTAAAATCTATGCTTGTAGGGGCAGAGGGGGACGAGTCGTACCATTCCACACACTTCTAAAGAGTACCATACCACACATCAAGTACTGGCTCTTAAAAATGTCATTTGCATGTGCTGGTATAAGGGTGTGTTGCATCCCCTCTTTCAGTCATCCTCCTCCTCCAAGCAGTCTGTTTTGCAGCAGGGTTTTTGCTGTATGCACTTGACGGTTCCAGGCTGGGTCAGTGTAAAAAAAAAAAAGCTTTACTTTCTTCATGTGCCTTTCCCAGTAGACTTTGGTTGTAGCTTTGTAGCATGGGCTCCAACCGCATCAGCTAACCTTTCTGTTGCTCTTTGCGGGGGCTGTGCTCCGGTGCTTCACAAAGACAGGGAGAGACAACACCCAGTTGCAGCTTCTGAAATGGCTGGAAAAAGCTGTGTGTTCCATCAGTGGACTATATTTTATGCGGTTTGCTTTAGACTAGTGGTTCCCAGCTTGCAGATTCCCAAGTCTGATACAAAATCCAGGCAGATACAGGGAGTCAGCCACTGTCTGGCGCAGCGTAAGTCCAGTTGGTGTGTTCCTGGGTCACGGCTACAGAAGCAGCAGAGCTGGAGAAGCTCTTGTCATTTGCAGTCCTGGTGTTGCTGGAGTTGGTAGTAGTGGTAGGGTGAGGGACAGCACTCCTGGGGTGGGATTGGGCTGGAGTGTGAGACCTACTGATAAGCGAAACATTAAGGTGTCCTACTTAAGAGAACAAGCAATAAAAGGTTGTAAATGTTTCCTCTGAGTATATCTAGAAATCCTTTCATACTGCACTACAGTTATACTGAAACAACAGGCTCATGACATTCCCCAGGGGGGACCTTAACTGCTCTTTAATGACATGGTGATGTTTCTTTTGAATAGTTGGTTCTAGCCTGTCACTAGTTCATGTGGAAGCTACAGCACTCTAAAAATGCTTGAAAGTGTTCCATTCTCTGTAAGTGATACAGAGGAAAGAACTAACAATGTTGAGTAAAATAATGTGGACAGGTGAGTGCGTGTCTGTGTGTACACACACATACATACACTGTCTGCATAGGCTGTGTATGTATCTTTAGTAGTATGATGATCAGGCTCCTCTCTTCACTTGAGGTACATTTTTGTGTCACTCTCCATGTACTGGATGTAGAGCTGTTAAACTCTTATGTTTGCATTAGACTTTATCCAGCTTTCTGAATTAATTAAAAAAGGACTTCTAACTCATTTTGTACTTGAATTACAAGGGTGTCACAGTGACTCCACAGGAAACTGATGTCCTGCCTCTGAAGTGGCAGAGCCCTGTAGCAGCAGACACAGGTGAGAACCCGCTGGCTGGGAAGCAGATGTGCGGGTAAAGAGCTGGGAGTGCCCGCAGACATGAACACGAGTCAGCAGTTCTTGCAATAAAGAAGACAAAGATCTGAGATCGTGGCCAGCAGATGGAGGGAGGTGCTTCATCTTGGCACTGCTGAGATGCACCCTGAGTATTGTGTCAAGTTTTGAGCTCCCTGGACAGAAGCGACATGGACATGTGGAGTGGAGGGTTATGAAAACAGTTCAGGGAGCTGGAGCACAGGAGGCTGAGAGCTGAGTTTGCTCTGCCAAAAGAAGAGAAGAATCAGGGCTGATCGTAGGGGTATCTGTATCTGCTGAATGGGAGGGTGGAGAGAGGACAGTCAGACCTTTCTCAGAGGTGCACAGTGAAAGGGTGAGACAATGGAGACACAAGCTGGGACACAGGGAAATTAATAGATACGCTTGACCGGGCAGGTTTCTCAGCAGCCTGATATAGTTGGCCCTGCTTTGAGCAGGGCATTAAGGTCGCTTATAACCTCACTTATTCTGTGACTGTAATAAGAAAGTCACTAGTTGTTTAGTTCATGAGTACATGCACTAAAAGAAGGAAAGACAAGCAAGCGTGATTTTGAAAACTAGTTCCTAAATCAAGAATGTATGGTCAAATTGTAAGAGAAGTATTACACTAATGTATCTGATTATAGGCTATTTATGTCTGTGAAGCAAAATACAAAAGATTGCAAGTCGAGTTGATTGCTAGAGTTTAATGGCATATACATATGCTTGGTCAAAGGTTAATGGTGCTCGGGCAAAAACATAAATTTATGGATATAAATAGATTCAATAGTAAGTGTCAAATGACAGTTCTTTGAAGCTTTCCTTCTCCAAGCTTGGTTAGCAGTGTAGGATCTTTCAGAGCATTATCAATCTATTTTCGATAGAAAGAGATACTGTTATTTTTCCTCTCCAAAGGTGCTTTTGGAAGTACAGTTGCTAATACTTTTTGGGGGTTGGTAGTTGTGTTGTTTTGTTTTCTTTTTTAGAAAATAAATTCAGGAATAGCTATGTTGCCACAAATTCATTAGCTTTTTTTTTTTAATGGACAAAGGATTTTCTTAAGTGTGGTGCTAGCTTTTGTTATTCATCTGTGTGAAGAATTTTAGTCAATAAAGGGGACCACATTGATTTTATTGGACATGTCTCTGCTTCTCAGTTACGCTTGGTGCAGGAGGCCCCAAGTTGCCACTTGTCTGGCTTTATCAACAATGTGCTGAGTCCAAGTTAACAAGCCTGGCCTCTCAGCAAGAAAAGGAGTTCCATCTTGAGAAGTTTTCAGACTTCTTGAAGACTTTAGAAGCTTTCAGACTACTTAATTTACTTAGGAGAAAGGCAAGAGATAATTTGGTGGAATGCTTTTTTTTTTTTTAATGGTAAAAAACTTCCTAATCTAGTGAGAAAACAAGATGGAGCCTAAAAGGTGCAATTTCATCCTACGGTGAAGTTAAATGCTATTGAAACAATCGGTCTAGGACTTTCATATGTCATCTTTTACCAAAATTTTTATAGCTAACTCCACTGAGATGCACACACTCAGATTTTGTCTAGGTTTAATTTTATCTCATTGGTGGGTTTGTTTTTTTTTCTAATTGTTGATATTTCAGTTTATCGAAAGTGGCATCGATTACTAAGCTAACTTAAGTTACAAATTCCACTATAAAACTAAGTGAATGGTGTTAATGCATTATAAATCTTGAGGTTTTGCATCAACTTCTTCAGCAAAAAGAAGCAATTCAACCTTGAAATTTTTATAGCAGAAATACTAGAACTTAGGAAAAAAAGTCTCATAACTGTCAGAGCTATTTTAGTAAGATGACCATAAATTATTTATTGTAGCTGTGATTCTGAGAAAATTTTAAATATTACAAATATTTTGGATAAAACCACTCTAACTACTGAATCATTTTACAACCTACTTATTTCCATCTGCACCACATACTGAACTTATTCTGAGAATTCTTATGTCAACATTGTATTAAACTCCTGTTATATTAATTTCTATATACACAAAGTGATACATCCACTGAGATTCCCCAAGAATTGAGCAGATGATGCAATAGTATGCTGTGTTTTATTAAACGTTGGGGTATTTTCTTACAGGGTAAAATTCTCTACAAAGTACGGTGGAAAGGATATACCTCTGATGATGATACCTGGGAACCAGAAGTTCATTTGGAAGACTGCAAAGAAGTGCTGCTTGAATTCAGAAAAAAAATTGTGGACAATAAGCCTAAACCTGTTAAAAAAGACATACAGGTGTGTTTCATCTTTTAGTGTCTTCTGCCTATCTAGGTCAGTGTCTATCCCTATCTAGGTCCTGCTAATGGGAGGAGGGAGAAGGGAAGACATTTGGGATGTGGAATTAAGAAGACTTAAGGAATCTCTTCGATCTATAAGTGTTTTGTTTCATGGGAAACTGAATATTGTTGCTGCTCTCTGGTTAGGGTTGGTGTGTTTTTTTTTATCAATTGACAAGTTTGCTTGTAGACTCTGAATATTTCTAAACCTTATTTCACTTTTTATGGATCTTTATAAACGATATATGGTCATTTTAGTTTTTGACAACATAAATGACCTCTTTTCCCTACCCACATGCATAGTGTCTTGTCCATGAAGCCGTGAAGCTGGATGCTGCTCAATTCACTCACCTGTGTTATGTAGCAGACTAGTGAGTTTTGGTTATGTGAACCATTAAACTTGCTAGGATAGGAATAGAGAAAAACTAATGGCAAGAAAGCAGTGTGTGGCTTTTTCTTTTCTTTTTTTTAACTGCTCAGTCAGTTTGAAAACAAAACCTGAGAGTCTTTCTGAAAACTGTTATTGTGCTTCTGGCAAATCTGGAGGTGACTTTTACAAAATCAGGTTAGTTGTTTTTGATGTAAAATAGCTCAGATTTTGTTCTGTTCTGGGATCTGATTGTTGGACCTCTAATATGTTTTTTTGACTTGTTTATGTATTGATGCTCATCCAAGCAGGTAGTAATCTAATTTAGGTGAGCTAGAACTGTATTTACAAATTTTACGATTTGGCAGTGAAGAATGATGTTTGCAGTGACAAAAAGACTGAAGTGCCTAAAAATTTGCTTTTTCCCAAGCACAACCACTACCATTTTTGTATAGTTTGTGCCAAAGTGAGACACATTAATGGAGAAAGAAATCTTTTCTTTTTTTCCTTACCTTTTAGAAACTGTCTCTAAATGATGATGTATTTGAAGCAGAATCTGACAGTGACTGGCAGAGTGAAACAAAAGATGATGTTTCACCAAAGAAAAAAAAAAAGAAATCAAAAGATGGAGAGGATAGAAGTCCAGATGATCTGAAGAAGAAAAAAT
Organism: Gallinago undulata; assembly: GCA_026546715.1. Classification (NCBI taxonomy): domain Eukaryota; kingdom Metazoa; phylum Chordata; class Aves; order Charadriiformes; family Scolopacidae; genus Gallinago; species Gallinago undulata. The sequence continues at coordinate 188,054,202 of JAOTQQ010000001.1, read as the reverse complement.
CCAAGTCTTCGAAACTGAAAGAAAAACCAAGAACAGAATGTGAGAATTCCTCAGATACTTTTGTTTCAGATTCAAAACCAAAAAAAAGGACTTCAGAATCCAAGGAGGATTCAAAGGACCCAAAGAAGCAAAGGAAGGAAGATACTAAAGAAATCAAGAGAAAGAAGGGAGAAGTTAAAGATTCAAAAATAAAATCTAAAGAAGATTCTAAAGAAAATAAAAAATCACGGAAGGAGAAGCATGGAGATGTTCAGTTTGACTCAGAATCAAGTACTCTAGATGATGTATTTTCTCAAGGAACTGATAATGAAAATTCAGACTTAAATTCTGAAAATAAAGATGAGAAGCAAATGGTAGTAAGTGGAGAAGACAGATTGGAACAAGAAATTGCTGAAAAATATTCCATTGCCGATAGGCATCTTGATGGATCAGCAAGTAATGAAGATGATAGTATTGATGTTAAGGTTAAAAGAAAGAAGAAAAAAAATCAGAAAGCTGAAGATTATAAAGAGGAAGGTAGAAAAGTGGAAACTCGGGATACCTATTTAGAGAAGAAAAGCATGCAGAAAAAGCAAAAAGGTCAAGAAAAAGTAAAAATGGTACCAGGAGAGTTGGAGAAAGTGTCACCTGCTCCTTCACCAGCGCAGAAGGGTTTGAAATTGAGTGCTGATGAAAGAGGATGCAGGTCCACTGATTCAGCTGGGGAGGTAAGCAATGTTAAGGCATTGGAGTGAAGGTTTGGTGTTAAATCAAACCTTTGAGGTACAGATATCTCAAAAGGCTTCTGTTTTTGATGGCAAAGAGCAAAACATAAATTGGAGAGTTTAATGAGCTGAGTTCTGCTAAAGAAAGCCCATTGCATAATGTAGAGGAAAAACAGGAAAAATTCTGGATTCTGAACACTATAATGAAAGGAACACTTTAGGGGAGAAGGGTGTCTTTAAACATGAAAGTATTAATTTCTCCTGTTTGTTATGTATTTTTACATAACATGAAATTTATTGTTCCTCCAAAGCATGCTGTCACTTTTAGCTTTGTTTTCCCCACCTTCAACAATTGTCAGAGTTTGACTTTTTTCTACTTGTCTAGTAAGACAGTGAGTCTTGAGCAACTGTCCATCCAACTTGGCACAATGAAGTGCACTTTTGAGCTAAAACACACACTTGATCTCTGTCAAAAGCCAGCTGCTCCATTATACTGTACTTGTGTTAGCTTTTACCTGGGAATTGCTGAAATCACTTCTAAATTCAGGTCTCCCAGATAATTGTGCTGCTGGCTTGTCGTCTTGTGATTCCTGGGGTGCTTAGTTGCATGACATGGTTTGAGATTAATTACAAATGCTGTACCTGTTCTAAGAAATGAGGTAAGCAAACATGAGAATATTTATTTTTCTCATTTAATACAGTAGTGTTCTAAGAAAAGTAGGATGGTAGGGGTAAAAGAAAAAAATGGGAAGAAAAAAAAACCCCACCAGTATTTCTCAAATGTTTCTGAGAATATAATTTTTTTTCAACTGCTTTGGACTGTTCTAATACAGTTTGCACTTTGTAAAACTTGGGCTGCTCAGAGAAACCCCTTTCTGATTTATAACAAAATTGCAGCCAAAACACCTTGATACCTACTGGATTATATCCCACTTCTTCTGAGGCCATAATTCTGTGGTGATGAGTTTCTTCTGTAAGTTCAGCTGTGGTCCTCGGCTTAAGATTGTAGTATGTATGGAATAGATCACCTTAAACATAAGGAAGTTCATTTTGGGGTAGAGAATTATGTGGCATAATCTCAGAGTAGAGCTACAAAAATAGTGTTTTTGCAGGAGCTTAGTTGTGAAAGCTTTTGTAAATAAAGTTAAGCAATTATGATGAGGCACAGCACAATTTCAAAAATTTATTTAACTAACTGAAATAGTATGTCCCTTTATTACTTGAGTATTTTTTCATAGTTTGAGGCTATAGCATTCACGAGAGAGACACATCAGTGGTGATAATCAGATAAATCTTTGGAATTCTCTCTTATTTACAAGTAGCGTAAAAATCCTGTCACCCCAAACACTAAGAAACCAACAGTTCACTTACAGCTCTGCAGCCAGCGCTCTCAGTAGTTTCTGTGTGTGCCTTTCTTGTGGTTGTGTTCCATGGAAGGACACCCTCCAAGGTACCAAGGAAACAAAGAACGCATTCTGCTTTTTTTTTAAGTCTAGGAGGTGTAAACAATGTTTTCTGTGACTGGCTAGTTATTCTCCAAAGTTAGCTGTGGACTTACATGGGTGGGTTTGATGGAGAGTTCTGGGGGTTTTTTTTTGGCTTCACTAAACTGTTGGCCCAAGCAGATTATTCTTTTCAAATATAACCACTGCGTATATTTCAGCTACCTGTCTTTCCTCGTGTAGCTTTGAATACAGAACACTGTCATGACAATTTATAGTACAGTATTCTCTGTTTGGAGTCAGTTTGCACACTGAACCATTCTTTCCATTCGATTTACCTCCAAAAATAAATGTGCAGTGTACATTGTGCATCTGATCAGCATTGGAAATCTGGAATAGAATTCAGGATTACTGATTTTAACAGCCTCTCAGTGTAGCAAATATCTGGTAATCCCTTTAGTAAGTGATGGGCCTCCTCCTAAATACTGAGCATCTGCCAGGATCAACAGCTGTCTGTGCTACTGGTTAATCATGTCAGTGATCAAAAGCATAGGTTTTGTGCAGGAGAGGGGATGAGAGAAACATTAAATGTCTGTCTCAGCTCTACTAACACATTATGATGCACCAAAATAATCTATTTTAATTAACGTTTTTCCTATGTCAAAGAGATGGTAGCATTTAATGATAAATTCAGTCTGTACTTCTTGTGGGGACTACTTCTGGGGCAATTTTTCAGAAAGCCAGTGCTGTTCCATGTACCAGGTTGATGTCAGGGGCTGATACAAAACCATGCCAAGGAGCCTTGTCCCACCTACTCTGCACGTTGGAATTTGCTGGCTAGGTGGAGAGCGAGGATGAGAGGGTTACAGGAGGAGAAAGGCAACCTTTGGTGGAAGCAGCTGAATTCTGTTTTGGCAAATTTGATTATATATCTATATCTGAGATAAATTTCTTCTGTGATATTGGGTATTGCCATGCTTAATCTTCTGTGGGGATATGGTGATTTTGGGTGGGTTTTTCTGAGTGTTTTTCACAAATGTCTGTTGTTGTAACATTCTGTATATGTAAATTGGAAAACTTGGAACCTATATACAAATGTCAATTTTTCTCAGTTCAGATTCAAGACAGTGCTATCAGAACTGCTTTAAATATGGTGCTTCAAATATTTTGAAGTAATTACATTTTATTCAGGTTCCATATTTGGAACAAGTGAAAAGTTTTTGGCATATCTGCACCTCAGTCTGAATTGAAGTTGTTACAGTTTGGAAATAGCACCTCTTCTCTTACAGAAGAAGCCATCACAGACTTAACTCCTACCTCACCTGTTTAATTCTTTTCTTAGGAATGTCCACGTGTCTGTTACATACAGGTTTCAGTAGTATTAATTTTAAATATATTTCCTTGTTGGAGTGTTGGAAGAACTTTATTTTCTATTTTTTCTTCACCACTTTGATTCGATCTTTGCTCTCAATATCAGGAGAAAGAAGTAACGAAAACTGAAACAAAAGAAAAATCTCAAAAAAAAGAGTTTGAAAAAGAAGAAAAGAGTGGGAAAGAACAAAAGGGCCTAAAAAGTAAGTGCTAACTCCTTAAAAAAGAGAAGGGAAAGACCCTTCAGGACATTCTCCTCTTATTTCTACAAGAGCGGGTATTGTATAGTTTTGTACCACATACCGGAAACAAGAATTTCTGGTTTTATTTTAGGAAGCAAAAGTCTACTGTTTAATGACTTTGTTAATATAAGCTTCATGAGAGTGCTCTACTTGTGTGTCTGAAGTCTGGAAGTGTATGGAAATTAACATTTTTATAGACAAGTCAAGATTTTTCCCTTTCTCATTTAATATTGTGAGCTATTCTTCTATGGCATATAACAGTAATCTTATTTTAGAGGAATTTATACAACTGTTGGCTATTTCCAGAACTGTTTTGATGATATTATGAATACACATTTTATATGTTCCTTGGAGAACAGCAGAAGTGCCTGAGGAATGGAGGAAGGCGAATATCACGTCAGTCCATGAAAAGGGCAAGAAGGAGGACCCAGGGAAATTATGGCTAAATAGTCTCACTTCTGTCCCAGGGAAAATAATGGAGTGGCTCGTGCTGGACGTCATCTCCAAGCACACTGAAGATCAAGAAGTTATTGCTATTGGTCAACACGGATTTACCAAGGGTAAATCATGCTTGACCAATCTGATAGCCTTCTGTGATGTTGTAACTGGTTGGTTAGATGAAGGGAGAGCAGCAGATGTCATCTACCTTGACTTCAGCAAGGCTTTTGACACTGTCTCCCATAACATCCTCATTAGAAAATTGAGGAAGTGTGGGATAGATGAGGGGGCAGTGAGGAGGCAGATTGAGTCCTGGTTGTATGACAGGACTCAGTTCTAATTAATTGAGCGGGGTCAAGTTGGAGGCCTGTAACCAGTGGTGTCCCTCAGGGTCCAATACTAGGCCCAGTCCTGTTCAACGTATTCATAAATGACCTGGGCGAGGGGACAGAGTGTATCCTCAGCAAGTTTGTTGATGATACCAAATTAGGAGGGCTGGCTGACACTCCAGAGGGCAGCGCTGCCATCCAGCGTGATGTGAACAGGCTGGAGAGCTGGGCAGAGAAGAACCTAATGAGGTTCAACAAGGACAAATGTAGAGTCCTGCACCTGGGGAGGAAGAACCCCAGGCACCACTACAGCTTAGGGATGGATCTTCTGGGAAGCACTACCGAGGAGAAGGATCTGGGAGTCCTGGTAGGTAACACGCTTTCCATGTGCCAGCAATGTGCCCTTGTTGCCAAGAAGGCCAGTGGAATCCTGGGCTGCATAGCGAGGGTCATTCTCCCTCTCTATACTGGCGAGGCCACAACTGGAACACTGCATCCAGTTCTGGGCTCCCCAGTTCAAGAGGGACAGGGAACTACTGGAGAGAGTCCAGCGTAGGGCAATGAAGATGATTAAGGGATTGGAGCACCTCCCTTATGAGGAAAGGCTCAAGGCGCTGTGACTCTTTAGCCTGGACAAGTGAAGGCTGAGAGGAGACCTTATTTATGTTTATAACTATCTAAAGGGTGGGTTAAAGGATGTTGGAGCTGGACTCTTTTCAGTGGTAACGGGCTCAAGCTGGAACATAGGAAGTTCCATTCAAATATGAGAAAAAACTTCTTTATGGTGTGTGGTGACGGTGGAGGGTGCCAGAGCACTGGAACAGGCTGCCCAGGGAGGTCGTGGAGTCCCCTTCTCTGGAGATTTTCAAGACCCGCCTGGATGCAGTCCTGAGTGATGTGCTCTAGGTGTTCCTGCTTTAGCAGGGGAGTTGGACTAGATGATCTCCAGAGGTCCCTTCCAACTCTGACAATTACATGATTCCATGTTTAGAAAAACTAGTAGAGGTGCCCATCAGAGAAACTTCTTGCTTCTTGCTTTAGCCACAATGATGAGTTACCTTGTATAACCCTTAAAATATCAGCAGAATTGGACGATTTGATACGTGAAGGAAAATGTCTACATTGTGTTTCTATTCTTAGTAGTATAATGGAGTATTAATGTTAGCACTCTTGATCTCAATAAAATTCTGGATGATTTTGTTCAGGATAAATTATCTTGCTAGTCTGCTGAGGATGAACTGAGGAAAACCAAGGTAATTCCACCTTTAATAATCATGAATGGTTACAGGAGAAGTTATGATACTTCAAATAGCTGTTGCTATTTGAAAGTAGCAAAGATGCTGACAATGCTTAAGAAAAGTAGTAATAAACATAATTATTACTTACTTTTTCCCCTATCCAGCACGTGCCCTGCACATGTTTGTCACAGATATTGAACCATATTCTCAAAGTAGTAATTTATGCATAATTCTAAACTACATTTCTTAAAAAGAAGATGGTACTGTACTGAAAGTGGTCAGAACTTGGACTTGTTCAGGGTAGTTGGAGGTTAGCTCTCCCCAGTTTTTGGCTTCTGTTGCTAAGGTTGCTGCTGTGTTTCAGCAATTATTAACTTGCGGAAAGAGGACAGACCTGGTCTCTGGAACGGACTCTGGTCACTCACTTAAACTTTAAGTAATAGTCTTCAGTGGCTCAAGTAGCCACTCTTTGTCTTAATATTCTAGGCTTTAAGGATGTCAAAAGGACTTGTTTAATGTACCTTCAGAAGAAAAAAGTCAATATTCTCAGAATACCTGCAAAAGGGAAGAATCTTTGCTAGAATATAAGTTCATAGAAGAGAAAATCAAAAGACAGTGAAGTGTATGAGGAAAGGAAGAATATAAGAGATGGAACAAAGATGTGGACTTACACTGCTGCAGAAGTTGATGGAGGAGGAGAGGATGTGTGTCAAGTGGAGAGCTCTGATGAGCAGTAGAAACAAACACAGGGGAAGGTTGAGCACTGACAGTTAATATTTTCCCCATTCCTGCTTGCATCTTTTAGTGTTCAAGTTCTTGTCTCCCCAGGAGGCTGAAATGAGGTTTTCTTTGGAAACTCACTGATAACTTTTCAGTGTGTTTCAAGTGTGTTTCTGCTATTACAGTAATGCAGTGTTCACCATCTGGTATCACTTCAGCCTAATTTATTACAACAAATAAGCAGTTTCAGGTAGAAGCATTTTGTGTCCATTTGTAACGTAGCATTCATTGTTTGGAACTGTTCCACGCTGACTTCCAGAGTCTATTTGAATGAAAAGTAGTAGTATGTTAAGCTGCTGATCATTGAAGCAATGGCAAGCAATGAATGGTTTGGAAGTTTATGAAGTTGCTTATTACTTATTTTTTTCTTCCATAAAATCAAATACATGATAGATGGCAAGCAGCAAGTCTTGAGTTTGGGTATGGACATGCAGTTGGAATGGCTTACACTAGAAGATTTTCAGAAGCATCTTGATGGAGAAGATGAGAATCACATGTTAACAGAACCAGTATCAAGTAGTGAGTAGATGCTGGGAGAAGTGGGCATTTCTTAGCTGGCATTTCAAAGAGAGATATCCTGTTGACTCTATTGAATTTATTTTCTAGCTCTCCTGAGGGATGCTGTTAAAAGTGGAGATTATATGACAGTAAAGATGGCACTTTCTTCAAACGAGGAATATAATCTGGATCAAGAGGTAATTTTTCTGCAGTAGAAGTATTGGAGGGTGTGGGAGGGAAGAATACAAATTTGTATTTGAAAAGTTTTCCCCTCTTCCTAGTAGCAGATTTCTGTCTCACTTGGAAATAAAGCACAAGATGAGAAAAGGGAGTACAGAACTTGAGGCTTCAATATTTGGTACTCTCTTCTTCCAAATTAAAAATGAAGTTTGATAGAAGCATCCCAGTAGCTGGATATGCAGCAGATCTGCCCCCTGCATTTAACCAAATGTTTAATGTGCAACCTTACATGGTGTAAGGAATGATGATATCCATCAGGTCAAATGTCTAAGCTATGTAAAGCATCTCTACATTTTTTTAAAAACGAAAATTGAATGTTCTGTTTGACATGCTGGGACTGTTTCACTCCCTGAATAATTTTTCTGCCGGTTCTTCAGCAGCTGTGTTCTTACTGTTTTTTCTTTCAAGGATCTGTTTTCCTGTTAAGTAGTACTAAAGTTCCATTTTTGAGGATTAAAATCTCTGATACCAGTATTTTCATTGGTGATCTTGTGTAGTTGCGTTACGTAGCATTTTGAGAATGATACGTTATGCCAAATGAATGGCTGAGGCCATCGTGTAATCTTTAAATTGTAGCGTCTGGTGGAAAATGCAAGGAGTGAGGAGACTGGCCACTCACAGAACCCTCTTCATACTTGTACTCTGATAAAATCCAGAAGCAGCGCTGCGGTCACAGCTGTCTTGAGCCATTGTGTTTTTTCTTCAGTGGCTGCTGATTTCATTTTCCACTGCCTTGCTGTCTTCCCCTCCTTCAAGATACCTTGCTGCCTTTCTTCCTGGCTTATTCTGGTCCTCAGAATGTTACGGGTTTTGCAGATTAGGGAGCTCAGAGTGTGAGGCCTGTGGACAATGGGAGGTGATAGTTTGCCAGTATCTGGCAGCCATGTCTGTGTGAATTCTCCCGCCAGGGAGGGGAACCTATGAGAAACCTGCTGACACACTTGCAATTTTTGTCTTGCAGCTTTATCTTAAAGTATTTGATTTTTTTTTAATTTATATTTTTTTTAAATGGCAATGATTCTTGTTGCAGGACTCGAGTGGAATGACCCTAGTAATGCTTGCAGCTGCTGGTGGGCACGATGACCTTCTCCGAGTCTTAATCAGGAAAGGAGCTAAAGTTAATGGTCGACAGAAAAATGGAACAACTGCATTGATACATGCTGCTGAAAAGGTTTGCTTGGTTATTGTTGTATTTGTGGTTCTTGGCTCTTTTACTTGTGTTTAAAGGTAGTGCATCTTTTTTTTTTTCCCTTGGGTGATGCTTCAAAAGTAGTTAGCAGGGTGACCTTAACTGCACCATTTCAGCAGCTGTGGTTACACTAGCATAAATAAATTCTGATCACAGACCCTACCCTGAGTAGAGAGTATCGTAGGGCTACCTAGAGGGAAAGTGGAGGTAAAGGGTATCTCTGAATTTCTCTGTCATAGGGACTGAAGGTCTTGTGTTAAAATTGCTTGTTATGATCTCAGGCTACACAGGATCCAAATTTGGAGATTTTGAGAGCAAATCACTGCTTAAACAGGGTTTCCTTTTTGAGAGTTGGAAGATGGAGAAAGTGGCAAGTTCTGCTCAAACTGTGACAGCTCGGCTACTAAGATAGAGGGTGTTTCATGGATGTGTTCTTCAAGTTGGTTCACGTGTTTTCCTGTGTACAGTAGATACAAGGCCAAAACGGAACTTGATTCCAGTTTGATTAATGCAAACATACTTTGTTCTTCCTGTGGTGCTCACTATTGCAAGGTTTAGGAAAAAAGTAATAATTGTAAGTACTCATGGTTATCTGCTTGCCTGAGTCTGAATTGCTCTTTGCTAGCCATGGGAAAGAACAATGTCAGTTGTGTTATGCCTCATGCTTTGGGTCTTACTGTTGGATTTTAAATAAGTGTCACTATATATTCTGAAACAAATCCCAAATATTTTCTACTTATTTGTCTTGTGGTTTGTTTTTTTGTTTTTTTTTTTGTTTTTTTCAGAATTTTCTAACAACAGTAGCTATTCTTCTGGAAGCTGGGGCATATGTGAACATGCAGCAGAGCAGCGGGGAAACTGCTTTAATGAAGGTAAATTCAATGTTTGTCCTGGCACAGTTTAATAGTAAATACTTTTGGCAAACTAATAAAATGTGAAAGTGTATTTGTAGAATTGATTTAGGGAAGATGTACTATATTTGAAATAAAAATCTCTTAGCTTTTAATCAAATTTTGTTTAATGTACTGTTAAATGTAAACAGTAAATGCAGGTGCTGTCAGCACACAGTGCTAAATGTAGCTCAGCATCCTCTTCCATTGTTTTGCTCAAAGAAATGCACATGTGGTCTTAAATACAAGAGAGAATCTGGTTGTCAGCAGGAAGAGGAAAATACCAGAAAAGAGAAGCTTTTACTTACGTATAGCTGTGATTGATTTTTGTCGTTTCATTGCAGGACAGAAATAAAGTAACTGGTTTGCAGTCTGGTTCAGGAGACTGCCTGTTTTACTCCCCCCATCACAAAGGAATTTTTGTTGTTGTTGTAATGGGAAAATTCTAAGACCCTTGAAACAGTCTTTGATCCTCTTAATTTTTTTTTTTTAATCAAATAGTTTCATCAAAGTTCCTCTTCCTGATAAATGTACTGTATTTGTAAGTGGGCTGTTAAAGGCAGTTTATTTGCAGAAGAGTTTCTAAAAGCTTTTCTTTCCAAGACAACGGGGTATTGTTTCTCTTCTGTCCTCTGCAAGGCTTAACAAGTGTGGGGAGCCCACATCTTCTGTAAAGAAAATGATAACACACTTGTGGTTTCCTCAGCCACTTCAGTCCAAAATCTCTTCATAATTTGGCTGCCTCTGAACTGCAGTTTTGACCTTCATTGTTTTTAGAGGTTTTATTAGTATTTGATGCACAGCTGTACATACTTTCTAATTGGCAGCCTACAGTGACTTATTCTGGATATTTGTTTTGATGTGCAGATACAAAGAATAGCATCTTCATTTCCAGTAACTTTCTGGAACAAGTTTAGCTGTGTGTGGATAGGGGTATAAATGTGCTTATCAGGTCACTATTATTTAACTGTAGGAGTTGGATCGTATCTTTTAAAAGCTGGGGTGGGATGGGAGGGGGGGAATTCTTGTCACTTAATTCTTTTCTCTGAGGTGGTGTGTGATTTCTATGGGATTTTGTTGGGGGGGTGCAGGTGGTTTTATTTATTTATGGAAGATTATGGATTGAAAGCACAGATGAAAGTTTAGAGGTGAAACAAATTTCAGAAGTTAACTTCTGAAAGGCCTCGTGAAGATAGAAATGTCTGTCTCTTGTGCCTTTCCCTAATTTGTCTTGAGCGTTTTAAAAGCAAGCAACCAGGAGCGTGTGTTTGCATTCTTCAGTAAAGCTTTTGTTAGACTTTCCTGTACTTTTGTCAAGTTTTTGGTTGACATGCTCTGAAATTCTTGCTGTAAGTAACATTGAACAGCCATGGACACTTCGGCAGTTGGTGACAGTTCCTTTACTCATTCTGAATATTTCTGCAGAAACTTATTTATTCAGGTAAACAATCACAAGAAAGTTTATGGTTATTGAACTCCAGCAGGTTAGATGTTTTCACAGAACTTTGGGGGTTTGTTTTGTCTATTATTTTTAGTTTTTTCTCCTTAATTAAGTCCAATTGGTAATCCTGAGTGTTGCTGCTTCTGTGGGACCAGATGTGTAGTTGTTGCCTGGGTAAAGATAAAATATTTATGGAGCGTGATCCTGAGTTTTAAGTTGTGTCAGCGTTTGCAGAGCAAATACCTAAGCTTGTTTTCCGAGTTTTTTATTTTAATGAAGTTCTGCACTTCTGCTTACTTCAGTGTTATGCTCTGTTCTAACGGGAAATTGGTCATTTCCATCTTCTCACTTTCTCACAGGCTTGTAAAAGAGGGAATTCTGATATAGTGCGGCTTATGATTGAAAGCGGAGCAGACTGTAACATTTTGTCAAAGCACCAGAACAGCGCGCTGCATTTTGCCAAACAGTGCAATAACATACTGGTGTATGAGCAGCTCAAGAGTCATTTGGAAACGTGAGTAAACTGTACTTTGAAGTTTGTTCTGGTGAAGTTTGCAGTTCCAGGCATGTCATAATTTTGGTTTAAATCAAGGGGGGAAGGGGGAAGATTTTAGGGAAGAAAACAGATCTGATTTGGGCAGAAAGCTAATAAATCATGTGAAATGAAAACAATGTGAGGTAACAGAATTAGCAGACACTTGCTTAAACACTGAGCAGAAAGGTGAAAAGGAGGATAGAAGTGAAAGATTCCTTAAACTAGAAATACAGCAGCTGGGAAAACTCAAGTGTGTAAGCACTGGACAGTTGAACGTAAACTCTTATTAGTGCATGCCAAATAAAATACTTTGCTAAAAATCATTAAAAACATCAGAAACAACCAAAAGAACACCAAACAAAAACATAGTGAAAAGTCAGTGCAGATAGTTAGGGTGTTGTTGGACCCTTAAATGTCAGCTGTGAGCTGAGGGTGCTGGGGTAAAGCTTTCATGCCAGTAAGTGATGGAAATTAAGATCTTCACTGCGCAACAGAATGACTGAAGTGCTGTGTATGTGGTATGTGAAGCATTCCTGTCATAAGGTCATGCAAAAATACACTGAGCTGATGAATATGGATGCTAAATGGAGACAAGATAAACATAAAGACAAGGAACAAGCTCTTTAAATATCAATTTGGAGGAATACTGATAGTTAATGTGTCAGGGCAGAAAATCATAATCAGCAATCTCTGAACTTGGAGAAGACTTGGGGAGAACCTCAGAGCTTCTGCAGCAGGTGAGATTTTGCCAGGAATGTGCAGTTAGTATTGGAGGAACACTGACTCAGCACAAGTTCCATCTATTGATTTATGGTGATGTTTTCCTACAAAATAAAAGACAGACTATCAAGTAGTTTGTAGTCCAAGATCGTTCTCTTTTAGTGTTTAGAAAGCCCTGGCTGTTTTCTGATCTCTTGAGGTTCCCATCAGCGAATATCCTAAATCTATCTGGACAGAAGCTATCTTGTGATAGTCACTGGTATGTGCTGTAGTACTACCAGTATTCTATTTTAAATAGTTACTAGTGCTCTTAGAACCTTATTAAATGCTAAATTTAAGTATACAAAAAAGTCTGAAAAGCGTCTTTTAGGGTAAGAAGTCTAATAAGTAAGATCTATAAGCAACCACTTCCATGTGATCATTGCAGTGGTGGGCGTAACGGAGGTTAGGGAGTGCCTCTGTAAGGCAGAACTCTGTGGAACATCTGCAAAGCAAAATGTCCAGTAAAAAATGTTTTAGTGCAAACCAGTAAAATACAAATAAATACATTTCCAGGGCAAGGTTGTATTTGCCTATGAATTCTAAAGTAACTCAGTTATAAAACTACAGAATCACAACGACACAGAATGGTTGAAGTTGGAAGGGATCTCTGGAGGTTCATCTTGTAAAAACCCCCTGCTCAGGCAGGGCCACCTAGAGCTGGTTGTCTAGGACCTTGTCCAGATGGCTTTTGAATATCTCCAGAGATGGAGACTCTGCAACCTCCCTGAGCAACTTGTGCCAGTCACCCTCACACTAAAAACATGTTTCCCGATGTTCAGAGGGAACCTCCTGTGTTTCAGTTTGTGCCTATGGCCCCTTGTCCAGTCACCAGACACCACTAAAAAGAGCCTGGCTCCATCCTTTTTCCCCCTGAAGTGAGTCAGGTGTTTATTGATCTATTGGTAAGAACCCACTGAGCCTTCTCTTCTGAACAGCCCCAGCTCTCTCAGCCTTTCCTCGCATGTCAGATGCTCCAGTCCCTTCATCATCTTTGTGGCCCTTCATTGAGCTCTCCCCAGTATGCCTATGTCTCTCGTGTAGTGAGGAGCATGGAACTGCATATAGTATTCCAGGTGTGGTCTCACTAGTGATGAGTAGAGGAGAATGCTCTCCCTTGGCCTAGTGTAGCTGAGCGTTGTCTACCTTTGCAGCGAGGGCACATTACTGGCTGATGTTGAACCTGGTGTCCACCTGGTCCTTTTCTGCCAATCTGCTTTCCAGCTGGATGGCCACCAGCATGTACTGGTGTCTGAGGTTGTTCCTCCCCAGGTGCAGGACTTTGCACTTCTTTTGAACTTCCTCTTGGCCCACTTCCACAGCCTGTCAAGGTCCCTCTGGATGGCAGCATGACCCTCTGGTGTGTCAGCTGCTCCTCCCAGTTTTGTATGCTCTGCAAACTTGCTGACGGTACAGTCTGCCCCGTCGTCCAGGCCATTAGTGAAGATGTTACAGTATTGACCCCGGGTGTACACCAGTAGTGACTGGCTTCCAGCTAGAATTTGTGCTACTACTGTTTTTTGCTGCAATGATGGGTTCTGATCCAGTTTCATACTGGGAGGACAGTATTGTCATGCCAGTATTTGTAATTCTCTGTGAAGCTTGCCTGAGGTATTGCAGATCACGGCATCGTGTGTCTGTCCTGAGCAGATAGAAGCTATAAGGAATCTTTTCTTCTTAGAACAAGCTAAATGGAAAACAAAACCAAAAATGTGCTAACAGCATAAAAACTAGTAATTTTTTCAAACATGGGAAACTTGTTAAAGTCAGCAGGGGCAGCTGAAGTGAGTAAATGGAATATGCTGATTTTCCCCGAGGGAAGGAAATCGTGACTTGTGAGTGACAGTTTTGAAGGCAGCGGATGCAGATAAGTGATCTGGTACCTGCCGTTCAGTACTTTGAAACTTTGTCACTCATTCACTATTTGATGCCTTTTCCAGTTCGTTTCCTATTTAAAACCTGTCGTTCTCCGTTTTGGCTAATCTGAATAATGAGTTTTGGATTATATTGTACATGTAATTTTGCCAGCGAAATGGCAGTTGAAATTAAATATTGATAAATGCAAAGTGATGTCCGTGGGGTATCCCTGTGGTAATGAGAGTCACACAGGGAGTGACACGGCTCCTCCCAACTGAGGAAGCTGCTGGACTCATTACCTGGAAGTACCAGCTCGGTGCTGCTTGTCAGTCAGAAGGGAAGATGATATAGTGGATCTGAATATAAAATGTAAATCCATGGTGTCCAAATGCCTTAATTAGCATGTGCCATTCCAGTTACCTTACTCCAAAAACATGGGAAGCAAAAAGTAAAAGTTAAAGATGATTGGAGATACAGAGTAGCTTCTGTGAGGACAGGCCCCCGGGCAGTGATAGACATCACCTTGGGACAGATCAAAAGGTCAAAATTTAAAATAAGATGGGAAAACAACAACAACAAAAAACCCAAAGCCAAGAGGCAGGTTCTGCAGGCCATCCTGTTGAATGATTTAGTGATAGGTTTGAAATGGAGTAATATTTTTGCACAGAAAAACCGAATTATGGATCTCCTTGCTGCAGAATGCTGTGGTCACAGCTGCAGGGGATTTTAGAAGGGATGAAGTAGATGGAAGGAGAGGTCTGATTTGGCTGCAGTCTCTAGTTTTGAATGCCTCTAAATCAGATTGCTGGAAACTAGGACAGAAAAACCCCAACTGTTCAATTTCCCGTATTTAATATGGCTTTATGTAGCATCTGGAAAGTGGGCTGGATGGGCTTCTGGGCTTGCTCTGGTACGGCAGTTCTTGTGGTGTCTTTCCTGTCAAAGGCTTCAGTTTTAGCTTCTGCAGGTGGTAGTCTGGGCTGGTGGGGAGGGGAGCGTGCCCTGAATGATCCCTGGAAAAGCCATAAAGCTGAGAGTCGGAACCTTTGCCCTGCAAAAGGTTTTAAAACCCATTTGTGCTGAAAGAGCTTTGTGAAGAGGATTACTCAGTACCCTGCTTGCAAAGGTGCCAAACGCTGCTGGGGAGCGTGGTCTGGCTTGGAAGGCTGCCCTAGTCGCTTGAATTAAAACACCACCACCCCCAACCCAAAAAACAAACAAAAAAATCCTATTTAGTGGTAGCATAGCCACTTTTTCACTGCATTATTAGTAGAGTTTAACTGGGACCTGTGTTTTTCTTACATTATTGTCAATAAAATTTTTACAGTGATTTGTTTATTTTTACATTGTACTTGCGGTCAGATTGGTGAACCAGGGGCATATTTCTACATAAAGAGCCTTCAAAATATGTGGCTAGTTGGAATGATTTTTAATCTGCTGCAGTGCATTTGTCTCAGATTTTTATTATTGTGGACCCGATAGATGAATTTCACAAACAGAACACTGGTAAAATGTTTTATTAAGAAAGTATTGGAACTTGGGGTTCATCTGTGTGTTAATGAGGTGATGAAGGCATTCACTTCTGACAGTCAGCAATCCAGAAAGGTAGTCTGGGATCCTCTTTTGCATCAGCCCTCATGAAGTCTATCCGATAAAGTAATTTTACTTTATGTACAGGCCTCACTTGTTTGGTCTTCTAGGCTCTCAAGAGTAGCAGAAGACACCATCAGGGATTATTTTGAAGCTCGTCTTGCTTTGCTGGAGCCAGTCTTTCCAATAGCGTGTCATCGTCTCTGTGAAGGGCCAGACTTCTCTACGGATTTTAACTATAAACCCCCACAAAATGTGCCAGAAGGTAAGGGGAGAGTTGTGGTGGCGGGTTTGTTTGGGGTTTGGTCTTTTTGGGGTGAGAGGAGAGGGGAAAGTAGAACTGTGTGTTAAGAAACTGTCTTGTAAGTATGTCTTGAAGTATTGGTTATGCAAAATTATTTTTGTATGACTTACTGTATTGCAGTACATCACATTAAGGATGCTCCAGTTATGGTGTATAGGGAGAATAAGTCTTATGAGGAGCTGATGAGGGAGCTGGGGTTGTTCAGCCTGGAGAAAAGGAGGTTGTAGAGAGCAATAAGGTCTCCCCTCAACTACCTGAAAGGAGGCCGTAGAGAGACAGGGGTCGGTCTCTTCTCCCAAGTCACAGGCGATAGGACAAGAGGAAATGGCCTCAAGTTGTGCCAGGGAAGGTTCAGGTTGGATATTAGGAAAAATTTTTACACTGAAAGCATTATTAGTCATTGGAATGGGCTGCCCAGGGAAGGGCACCATCCCTGGAGGTATTTAAAAGACAGGTTGACATAGTGCTGAGGGACATGGTTTGGTGATGGGGTTTTTTTATCAATTAGGTTGATGGTTGGACTACATGATCTTAAAGGTCGCTTCCAACCTAGACAATTCTGTGATTCTGTGAAAGATTCACCACTGTGAAAGTGGTTTTGTCTGCCTGTTTTTCTGGTTGTTAAGAGCTGTAATATAAGTCTTCTAGTTCTTGATTATTGGTATCCTTTAGAGAATTAAAAAGCCTTATATAAGTTTATGTATTAAAATGAGGCATTTGTGGGTATTGAAGATGGTTGCTTATTGAATTTCAGTGCAGTTCATAAGATCTATAATGACATTGCTCGGTTGTCCCTGCCAAGAGAACAGACAACCCAAACCATGCTAAATTCCGTAAACTTCTTTAGGCAAACTTAAACCCCAGAGCTGAACCGCACTGAGGATCGCTGTGTCCAATTTGCTTTCCTTTCCAACAACCACATCCCACTCTTGCTGCTCCCAAAAGACCTCAACATAGTGACCAAGTCAGTTGTGTTCTGTGCTGGGATCCACTGGCTTGCGAGACTGGGTTTGTGTATGTTGCTTTGATACTGCATTGGCGTTTAGGATGATATAGTATATAATATTTATATTTTTATATATATTTGTACCTAACTGTCTTCAAACATTCAGTGTATGTGGTTGTTCAGAATCACAGAATCTTAGTGGTTGGAAGGGACCTTTGAGATCATTGAGTCCAACCACAAATAAAAAAAAAAACTCATTTCAAATCCATGTGACTGAATTGCCTTCCTTTTCAGGATCTGGAATTCTTCTCTTCGTTTTTCACGCGAATTTCTTTGGTAAAGAAGTCGTAGCTCGGCTCTGTGGACCATGCAGTGTACAAGCTGTGGTTTTAAATGACAAATTCCAGCTCCCTGTATTTTTGGTAAATCTTTTCCTATAACCGATTCACTGTAAAACTGCTTTATGAAGTCTTTGTGGAGCAGCCTGGGAAATCTTAGTGCCTTAATTTGGATTTTGAGCATTGTGATGAGGCATTTTTTTTATCGTGTTAGGATTGTTTGTTTTTAAACTTACTACTTCTTTGTATATGGAGAGAACTACAAACCATGCATATACCAGACTCCCTAAAAACTTATGCCTTAAAAGACACAGCACTGGACGGCCTGCTTCTAGGTGGCCCTGCATGAAGCACCAGATAGTGCCTGGTTGGACTGGATGACCTCCAGAGGTCCCTTCCAACCTTAACCTTCTGGGACTTGGTTTGAGCAGGCAGGTGGGAATTCTGAATTTAAAGCTGCTTCACTTCTTAGATTTTCCCGGCCTCTCAAATTTTTGACCCAAGTAAGTTCTTAAATATAACTTTGCGTTGTTCTATTAACCTACCTCGTATTTCTAATTATTAATTTCTATTTTTCACTATATTTTTGTAATGTATTAAATGCATCACTGTGCATGCTTTTTTAAGTTGTTTTCTTTTCTCTGTGGTGGCACCAAAGGTTCTTTGCAACTCTCTTTCAAAAATGCATAGTTAAAATGTTGTGTTCCGTTAGTCCACTCACTCAGCACTTTCAGCCATACCTTGCCATTAACTCTGTCCATTTTGGTTTTCCTTCTAGGACAGTCACTTTATTTATTCCTTCAGCCCCACTGCAGGCCTTAACAAGCTTTTTATACGGTTGGCAGAAGCTCCTACCGCCAAGGTACAGAATGCTCTCAAAACTAAATGTGTATATTAATTTTTTGTACAATTATTCCATAGGCTAAATGCTTCCTACTTTTATGTTGCAAACATAAAACTAAGGACTTCCGCTCGCTCCTCATCCCAGTTCCCATCAGTTACAGCTCCGTGCTGTGACATTGCCAGAACTCAGGAACTTTGCCAAGGGTCTTAGTTCTGTTGTAATTTAGTGGTTTTTATCCTGCAGTCAGAACAATTCGTGCACCAGGATAAAGGAATGTTGCAGCTAAACATTTTCCCCATCTATATTTGAATTTAATGACTAACAGATATGTGGAGTGTCAGCTATTTCTTGCATACAGATGTTTTTGCTTGTGTGTTCAGGAGTATTGGGAGTATTTACTAGGATGTACAGTCTGCTTTTCAGTGGGCTGTGTGGGCTGCTGTATGACCCAGGTTTGGGCACCAGTCCCACGACATGTTGCAAGGTGAATAGCAGATCCTGTTCTGGTGGCGTTTACTTTTATCCTTGGAAGATGCACCAGTCAACTTTCCAGATCTTCAGATTAAAACTTATATTATTGAGTGTTTTATTTTAAGGGGAAAAAATTGAACTTGTATTCAAATGAAAGTGTGTGTGTGCCTGGTTCAGACTTGGGACTAACTTGTTCAAACACCAGCCCCTGCACTCGTAGGCTGCTTGAGTCCTTTCACAGGGCACTCCTATTTCAGTAGGGTTCCCGTGAACTGATTTTATTAAACACACATTGTCGATTCCTTTTGTTTTGTTTTCTTTCTTGGACACTAGTGATTGTATGACCTTTCTCATGCTTTATTAGAAGAAGTGTTTAACACAGTAGTTAAACATGAACAAGCTTTATATGAAACCTTTGTGTGCTTTTCCAGGTGAAGCTGCTAATAGGTGCGTACCGAGTGCAGCTGCAGTGACCCCACAGCCAGGAGCGTGCTGAGTGGACCGACACGCTTTTAGAGACACATCTGGTTCCTCTGGTTAGAGACTGACAAAGCAGTTTGGAACTTTTTGGCACCACGCTCTTAGGATTGAAGTTCCCGACTCGCTGTCCCTTGCTGGCAGTCACGTAGGAAGGTGTGTGTCCGAGCACAGTTCCGTGTGCTGCGCTGGTGGGACAGGCTTGTCAGCTTTTTTTTTTACTTTGTAAAGATATAGATGTAAGTATTTGTGCCAATACATATAATTCTGGTTTTCTTTACCTTGTGGAGTCCAGACTGCATATTTCAGCTTTTCCACAATGTGGAATGGTGCATATAAGAACTATTTAAGGTAAACTACGTGAAATGTCTTTTTTAATAGAAAGATCTTTTCATTTTGTAAACTAAATTTTTCTACTTACTCTAACTGTAATGTTTCTATGTAAAATGCAGAACTGTCATATTCTTGGAGCCTTGGGCTGAAGTTACACTTTGAAGTCACTGCGTTAGATTTAACTTTGAATAGCTGAGGGCTGTGTTTGAAACTTTTCCTGCCATTGTCTCCCAGTGAGAAAGCGGTTTGGCAGAAGGTTTGATTCCCTCTGACCAGACACGGTCGGGGCTGCAGGTATGAACAAAGACATCTGAATAGGCTCAGCTCACACGGGGTGGCAGGCAGTGTTTTAAAACTGCCTCCGTGTTAGAGGAGCAATTGGTAGTTTTACAGACATCTCAACTTTTGAGTTCATAGTCAAGTGATATGGGAAAACAAATGTGAGCTGAGAACAGCAAACCAGGAAAGTTGTAACTGCCGTGAACGTGCTGGCAATGCTTTTCCTTGGCAAGAACCTACAGAGAGGATTTTAGATAGTCTCAACCTGACTGAGAACACGTACTGCCCTTCAATGCAGAAACTCAGTTCCTCAGTGCAAAGAGCTGCTATCTTATTATTATTTTATTTAAATGACCCATTTTATCAGGTGACAGCAGTTCTCTAATGGTCCTGTGCTATAAGATACAAATGTAATACTTCTGCATGAAGTATAGAATATTTTTCTTTGTAAATTAACCATCATCTTGAAAAGTAAAAAAAAAAAAAGAAAAAAGGAAAAAAGAAAAAAAATATCCAGATTGTGCCTTTGCTGTTCTGGTCGCCACATGTAGTTTACACGCCACTATGTGCCTATCCTATTATTAGCAAAACTATTGTGGATAAATCCTTAATGTATTTGAGTGCTTACCATCAAAATGGTGCAGATGTAGAAAGTATCCTTTTAAGAACTGTGATTTTTTAATATAATAGTTCAATTAACCAATTTTTAATTTTTGGTTCTTGAAAGCTTAAAACTTTCATATTTAAGAGATGCCAAATGAGTAAGTAACAAAGCACACTGTTTCAATTTTGTGGAATGTCACATTAAGCTCTATAAAACTAGAACAGCAACAAACATGCAGCTACTCCTTTCCCGTTCGATTTAGAATAGTTGCCTTTCTTTTTGCAACCAGTATTGAGGGGATGTGAACAAGTCTGGGTTTTGAACAGGCTTGGTACCTCCACCTCTCGGAAATACACCAGATACCTCATTTTTGCAAAGTGTGAACACTCGAAATGCATGAAAAGCACTGGCTGAGAATCAGGAACGTCACTACCCGCACTTGGGACTTGGTGTAGCTGCATTTCTTGTAGTCACTGTGCGAAACAGTGGAGTGATGGTTTTCATGTAGGTGGCAACCCCTCCCTCAGCTGCTCCTGCGTTGTGCCCTCGAGGGTATCGTCTGGGTGTGTGAAGCTCTGTACAGCACCTCAGTGGGAAATGTTTGAGCTGTTCAAGGTGGGAGGACAAATGTTTGTGAACAAATATCCATATAATAGAGACACTTTCTGGAAACGGTTGTACAGTCTAACCTCAAGATGTCTGGTAATGCTCCAAGAGTTGACATAGCAGGTAGTTTGTCAAAGGCTGTTGATTTGGAGGGGGGGAAGGGAGTATTTTGGTTTTTTTCCTTGAAGCATTTGGGAGAGAGGGAGGAGTTTTGCAGGACATGGGGATAAAATTTGGGTTTGGGATTTTGCAATCATCGTTCTCTTTTTAGTTGGTGATAGAAATTCAAAATCCCTACTGAGGATGCATAAAAGACATATGATGTTTGAAGCTGTTTTTTGTCTGATTTCATTATACGGGTTTTATCCAATTGCTAAAAAGTTTTGGTGGACAAAGGATGAAGAGAAAATAGCTTCAATAAAAAACCCCACTTCTTTAGGCACTGTGGAGAAATATCATTGAAGTACTTGCTCAGTTTCTTCTTGCTGCTCCCTGTCAGCAAAGCTGAGTAGCTGCGGTTCCTGTGAACAGCAATGGCAATAAATTGTTCTGAAGGGTTAGATTCATTCTTTTTCACTGCCACATCATCAATACTCGTGTTCCTGGTTTCTTGCACAGATCCTGAAGGTCAGTGGGTGATGCAGCTGGCTTTATCGCAGGTCCTCTGTGCTTCCTGCATGCGTTTTTCAAAATCAAGATGTATGGAAGAGACAGCTGCCAGTTCAGCCAGCTTGGGTTGCTCAGGTTGCCTGAGGGCCATCCTAAAATGATCCTGCCTGCCTGTACCTGCTACAGTTCCGTTCCCACCCTTTGTTTTGCCTTCCCATGCAGAACTGGAAAACAGCACTTATAAAATCTTTTTCTTTTAGGTCAGTCTTTCGCAGCAGCCCCAGTAGGATGGGAGTTGAGACCACATTGCCATAGGAAAGCATCCTGCAGGGTGCTTAGTTTTGCTGGAGTTGCCCTCTGTAACAGAGTCGGTAGCGGAGAACGCAGGAGAACTGTAACAGCTACCTTTTTCTAAGCACTGCAACCCCATTGCTGAATCCTGACACTTTAAAATTCCTCAGATTCTCAGTGTCCCACATACATAAATGGGAAAGTTGTCTTAAAATGTTTGAGTGAAAGGCAAAAACAAGGGTTAGGAAAAAAATATCAACGCAGACAAAAGACAGCATGGCTGACAAATTTGAGCAGGACTAAGGCAGCAGTAAAAAATAAGGTTAAAAGAGGGGTCTCTTAAAAAAGCAAAATCTGAAACACCTCAAGTATAGCAGCCAGGAGGAAGGGACCAGGCAGAAGCTCATTCTTTCAACTGTTTCTCCACAGCAAAGTGCAGGATGGCTACAACTGATTTTTTTTTCCAAGAATTTCTGTAATACTTCCTAAGTGATTTGAACTGTAAGGAATTCCTTTATGGTTAGTTACTGTTGGCACAGGCTCACTGATAGTAAGTGGCTCAGCTCCTCTCCTGTGTGTGCCACTCCTAATAAAAAAAAAAAAAAAGCTCTGCTTTTAAGTCCACTGCAACCACGTGTGTGGGGACTGAAGACATTGTCACCACAGTCAGGGTGACCCCTGCCTCCAAAACCAGATTCTGCATGTTACAGCAGAACAGATGTTTTCAGCCACAGCTGGAGGACAGGACTACCCTGTGGTGACATCGTGATCCTGTGTCACAAACCCTTACTGACAAGTCATCTCGTTCCCTGGAGCTGTTACTTGCACAGACTTTCAATAGCCAAGCGTAGAGAATGTGAATTTGGGGAAGAAAAGCCCAGTTAGGCCTGTTATAGAAGGTGCACATTACACTGACCAGTCATCCCTATCACGGGGGAAAAATTCTCCCTGCCAGCCAGAGCCCCAGCCCACAAAGGCTGTGCTTACATGCACAGTTGGGTGTTTTTTTTAAAAAAAGGCATTACCTGGCTGGTTGTGACATCTTGTCTGGAAAAGTTCTCATGGGAGATGATGTGGGGGCATTGGAAGTTTCCCTTGCTTTCCTGGATCTGTCAGCTCTGCTTGCCTTTAACATTCAACGGTTCATATTTCTGTCAGCAGAAGAATGAGGATCCCTAAACCACAACCTAATCCCTAAACACACCCCACCCCAGCTGCCCTGCACTCACCCTTCCCAACACAGGAGGGTTACCAGGATCTCCCAGTGGCTGCACGGTGTGCAAGTACAGCATTGAGTACAGCAAGTCAGCACTGATGTGTGCTATTGTTGTTAGTGGTATGATGCAACACTTGCATAGGCTGAAAATTATACAGGACTTCCTCATTACTGTGCACCTCAAAAATGGGCCTGCTCTGTCTTTTCTACTTTCTTCCATTTCCTAGCCCCCAACCTCCTGTTTTCCAGACTGAACAAACCCCACTGTCTCTCTCCACCACCCCTATACTCTAACCTGATCATCTCAGTGGCCTCCTTTGGACTTGTTCCTGTACGTATCTTGTCTTCAGGAGCCCAGCCTGGTCACAGTGCTCCAGCTGCAGTCTCGGAAGCACAGAAGAGAGTGAAAAGATCGCTTTGCTTGCCCCGGCTCAGCTGTGCTCTTCTAATGGAGCCTTCATCTTCACTTGCCCCTCAGGGCTCCCAGATAAGCCTCTGCAAAGCTGCTTTGCAACCAAGTCTGTGCCCAGGCTGCACAACTGCATCGAGTTACTCCGTACCCACTGTTGGAATTTATATTTGTCTTTTTTGAACTCGGTGAGGTTCCTGCCAGGCCCTTGATTCATGTTCGCTGCCTCGTTGAGTTCAGGAAATAGAAAATAAACATCCTGTTATTCACTGACTAATTTTAAACAGCTTTATAATAGATATAGAAACCCTGAAAAAAAATGGTGATATAGTGCAATTGTCATCACATCAAAATTCATTTTTCATTATTCATTTCACTCTTCTTTGGTCTTTTTATTGGGACACTTAACTGCATGGACAGTGAAATCTTACTGCAGCTTTAATCTCCCCCTTGGCTAACTTTTCCTTCCAGTCCTTTCCAGCTGTTGCTGGCTCACACTATTTTCTCTAGGTAACTAATACTTCTGTATTTTTAAAACTCTTCTGCAACGTAAACACAATCATTTTTTCTTTAAATATAAAATTCATTTCCTATCTTTTGTCACATATTTCAATGCTTGAAAATATTTTCTTACTAATTTCATTTAACTCTGAAGGTGTTTTTTTTTAGTTCAAACACAATCATTAAACAAAGAAGCAGTCTTTTAATATATCATTTACTCTGATTCCTGTTGTAGCACATAAACTGTCATCCTTTTATCCACACCGTTTCCCAGCATTAGTATCAGAGATCCGGAAAGCAAACCTGCTTCGGGTACAGTCTAGATCAGAAGGGAGTCAAGGCCTCAGTTACAGATCAGAGTTGGCCAACATCAGCTCTGCTGTGAGCATCTCAGTTCTCTGTAACACCAGGCAGGTACCACCTTCTCTACCGGACGGAGGCTGAAGAACATAACATCACAAAAGCTGTAACTTGTCCCCTCCTACAGGGAAAGGCATCTTGAATGTTGCAAGACATCGTATCCAGGTTCTTCTGATGGGTTCTTTTCCTATCAGGGTGCTGGTGGGGGACGCTCCACCTCCGTGCTGATCCCTCTTCCCATCACTTCAAGCATCCCTGTTCCCTCAGGTCCCACAAGGCAGGCTTGTCTACAAAGCAGACAGAATACAGAGTGATGAGTTCATCCCTCTCCACAGATTTAGTTACTGTTTTATTGGGTAACAGCATTATTCTTGTGGCCCAAGGGCACAGAGAGCAACAAAGAAAAAAACAGTGGTTGAGCACAAAAGGAATGCAAAGAGACTGATAAGTGAGCACAAAGGAAACAGAGCACATCACAAAATTCACAACCACTGTTAAGTGCCCTGATGAGTGACAGTATGATTGTATTCTTACTCCTGATGGTCTTTGCAATCCCAGCTTGAAGAGCAGCACTTTGCACATGATGAGGGTGTAACAGAAAGCCATCTTCAGTTCTGAGGGTGTAGAGCCACCAGGGGGTTTCATTAACACCTAATGCGATGGAGAACATTTTCAGGAAATAGATATGATTCAGGTGAGGAGTTACAAGAGACACTTAAGTGGTAAGTTCCTTGAAAACGTAATTCTGTTACCAAAGTCCAGCAAACAAGAGCTCAAATAGCAAATGACGGGAGTAAGGCATTAGCAAATACAGTTGGATAAAGAGCTGGGAAATGCTAATGCTTTCCCAGATAGCCCTTCCAAGAGGTTCCTTGGAATTCTCTACTACTTTTCAAGAGCCTCAGCAGCAGCAGCCTGACAGGTTTTGACTTGGCTACAGATGAAATGGGAGCCCAGTGCATTTTCTGGTGTAACACAACTGTGTGCAAATTTATTTCCGCGTTGCCAAAGTGAATGCAGTGACAGAGGGAGGCCAGACCTCAGCTCTCAGCTCTGCAAAACACTGCTCAGCAACAAGGTAAGGAAGATCAAACGGAGCGGGTGTAACTTCTTTTATGTGACTGATGTGACTCGCTCTCCCAGAGTCTTTTGTCATTTTCTCTGTTTGCTATTGCACACTCTGCCCCAAATACAATGCAACCCACTCACATTTTTATCTGATCTTCCCTCCATCTTTAACACCATTTTATTAGGCCATTAGGCTGTCAGTCAGGTTCACACCGCAATCCGGAGTGCACACACACAAAGGAATAATGGGGAAAGAGAAAGAAAGGGTTTTATCACTCCACTGAGACAAGGAGCCATTATTTAGCCAGTCAAAGAAACACTTGTATCTCCGAGGAACCTTGGCCACCAGCTCTTCCCTTCACAGGAAGGAAACTGTACGCTGAGGACAGAAAAACTCTGAGACACCTGGGAAAGCTGCCAAGCACAGAGGCTCCCAAATGGCTCTTCCGCACAGGGGCACTCTGATACATAAGGACAAGCAGGAAGGCTGAATTCCCAACAGTCAGGACAGAACGTCAGCTGGATAGAAAAATCTCTTTTTAGTCAAACTTTGGAAAAAAAAAAAAAAAAAAGTGTTTTTTTCTCTTACTACTTCTTTTCTGATAGTTTTTAACCATATTGTTGTTTTTAGATTTTGTGAGTAAATGCCTGTAGCTTGTTTATTTCTGTAACCTGTTGTCTCTTACACATTATTGTGTGATTATTTTTATATCACAATTTTATTGCGATTTTACTGTAACTAGAAAACAACTGGGAACTCCTTAGTAAAGGGCAACGCAAAACCAGGAAACAAGGTGTGCTATCAGTTTTCCCACCTCCTCAGCATCGAATAGGTGACAGGGTCCAGGTCAGGGAACACTTAGACTGGACACACCTGATGTGAAGCAGACATGAGTGCTGGGGACCTGGCTGCTGGTGCTGCGAGGCTGCTCTCCATTGGTAAAAAGGCCTGGCAAGTGGGAGAGGGGTTCGAGGACTGGAGGAAAGCAAATGTCACTCCAGTCTTCAGGAAGGAAGATCCAGGGAACTACAGGCCCTGGGAAGATGATGGACCAACTACTCCTGGAAACCATCTCCAGACCAAGAAGGACAAGAAGGTAACTGGGAGTAGTCAACATGGATTTACAAAGAGGTCATTTGCAAATCCTTAAGGATCCTAAACCTGATAGCCTTCTGTGATGAGGTGACCAGTTCAGTGGATATGGGTAGAGCAGTGGTAATTGCCTACCTTGACTTCAGGGAGGCTTTTGACACTGTCTGCCACGGTATCTCCATTGACAAGCAGAAAAACTACAAGCTCAGTAAGCAGACAGTGAGATGGACTGAAAACAGGCTGAACAGCTGGGCCCAGAAGGTTGTGATCAATGGCACAAAGTCTAGCTGGAGGCCAGTAAGTAACAGAATACTTTCAGAATCAGTACTGAGGCCAGTCCTTTTCAGTATCTTCATTTATGACCTAGTTGATAGGACATCTTTGCACATCCTCAGCAAGTCTGCAGGTGGTACAAAGCTGAGGAGAGTGGCTGATAAGCCAGAGGGTCATGCTGCCATCCCAGAGGGACCTTGACAGGCTGGAGAAATGGGCCCACAGGATCTCATGAAGTTCAACAGAAGGAAATGCCAAATCTTGCACCTGGGGAGGAATAATCCCAGGCACCAGGACAGGCTGGAAGCCAACTGTCTGGAAAGCAGCTGTGCAGGTAAGGACCTGGGGGCTGTCATGAAAACCAAGTCCAAGAGCAAAGAATGTGACCTGGCCAAAAAGAAGGCCAATGGCATCCTACACTGCATTAGAGAGCATATGGAGATGATCCTTCCCCTCTCCTCAGCACTGCTGAGATCTGGACAGGGACATCTTTTACATGTCATTAATAAATAGCTCAAAATATCTTGTTCTTTATGTATATAGGTCTCTATTTATGGTTAACACAGCTACAGAGACAGCTCTGAGTACCTTGACCAGGCCAAACAAACACAGCGGAGAACTAACCCAAATTCCTCTTGCTTTATCAGTAGAACTTGCACATCTTGGTGAAATTCCACCAGTATTTAAAATTATTTTCACTTTGTAAAAGCAACTGATATTTTGAAATTTCAAAGCTATCAGAACTACCACACCAAGCTGCATAAATCTCCCTTTAAAACCTTCAGATTCGTCAGTCCCAGAGAGATGCTTCCAAAACCCAGGGTAGATGACGCTACGTACTTGTGTGTACACAAACAGAATTCGACTGCAGGTTTTACAGAGTATGGACACAGCTATCCAGACCAAAACCTACTGGCTAATCCAGATGACTCTTAAGAACTGCACCCTACAAACTTGATCTTACAAACTTGATTGTGAGTGCAATGTATCAGTAACATCCAGTAGCTCAGACACAGCATCATAGTAATGTGGCACTATGTTTTTTGGATGCAAGACACATTATGGCCAGCCAAATTTTGAGCTACCTGCAAGACTTCAAGTCTTTTAAAAACACATTGATATATGATAAGAATTATGCAAGCAATTAAATTGTCTGAAGGCAAGTATTAGTTTGAAGCGTAGAAGCAGAATTACATCAAACTGCAAATATGAACAAGAAGAGGGCCCCTAATTTCAGTAATTGCTGAATAAAGCCAAATAGCCTAATACATACCTTGTACTAAAACTTGGTTTAGGATTCCCTGTTGTATGCATAAGATCACAGAAGGATTCTGCACAAGCCAGTCTTCATCTGCATTTTAAGATTTTAATAGTAACCTAAAAAACCAAAAAGACAGTAAATAACACTTCCAACAAACTAGAAAATACAGTAACTTCTCTTTTCAAATACCCGTACATATAAAATGGAGGAATAAACCATAATAAAACTTCACATTACCAAAAAAAAAAAAATCCATTTATTCTCTGCCCATTCTTACCACTTAAATTGCTACTACACAGATTTCTCTCAAGATTTTGAATTTGATTTTACTACCTCAGCAGTTAAAAAACAGCTGTTCCAAGAACATTAACAAGTTCCTACATTTTCATACTTCTACTTTGAGTAGATTAAGTGCAGTTCTGCTCTGAAGATCCAAGTCATTTCTCTTTGGAGGGCTTTTAAAACACACATAACAGACAATACTGTCATCTTCTGGGCCTGCCAATGCACAAGGCCAAAGTGACATTTTATCCTTCTCATAATATTGCCACTAAAATAATTAAGATCCCTGCACAAAACACAGAGTTATTAATGAAACTTGAGAACTAACGGCTCCGACTGCAGTTGTACTGAGGGTATTGGAGCACAAATACAGTCTCCTCCCCGTTCCACAACCAACTGTGGTACAGACGTTCAACAGACACTTAAAAGGGACCAAGCTACATATGGAAATAATACAACTAAAATAAAATGTTGTCCTACTTTATAGTAATATCTCAGAACTGCATACAAGTATCATTAAAACATATTTTAATATTAAAATTATTAGAAATTTAAGCAAAATTTAAGACTTGTAATTTTAAAACTTTGCAATAGATCTGCTTGCATTTGCAGTAAGTGCAGTTGGAAGAACAAACAGTGAGTCAGAGCAAAATTTTATAAATTTTATTCCTATTACATTTGTTAATTCATAATTAAAATTACTTTAATTATATTCATAAAGGCCTAAATGATAATTGAAAGTGTTAATAAGGGTATTCATTTTGAAGTCTGTTTTCTTCTGGAGTCCTCATGCAGAATAATTACCTAAAGTGTTTAAAAATTAAACAGCTCCCTGCCCCAGCCACTTGGGCTTCAAAACACTCCCATCCATGTGGGCACATTCCCTCCCTCCCCCGCACCCAATTAAAATCACCTCTTCACAAATATCTCTGCTTTAAAATAACACGTGAGTGCTGCAATGTTTGATAGGTTTAACATAATCCGTTACTGGGGCTGAGGAAGCAGACACAGAAACGTGCTGCAGAGCCCAGGAGCCCCAAAGAAGTGTCTGTAGAGAGGCAGGCTGCCTGGAAAGCCCCCCATGACAGCAGTACGAGGGGTTGAAGAACTCTGTATGCTTTCAGATAAAGAATTCCTAAAACAATTTACCAACATCTTGGGGTCCTGTTTGATGATAAGAAAACTTAGCATGCCCTGCAAAGTATTTCTTACAGAAAAAAATTTACTTTGGAAAGCCACACACAGGTTCCACCTGTCAGACTAGCTTCGCTTCAGGAACAGCCCCAAAAAGCAACTCAGAAGTGACGTACATGCAAATTACAACACAACCACAAACACTTACAAGAAAGGTAGCATTTACCTTACCAGATACAGCTGAAAAAAGGCTGAGACTAGCAGCTCAGAATAAATGTGATTTCAAAGTTTGCACAATTTAATGTCCGAGTCTTATTAAAAGTGCTGTTAATTCATAATTTCTCCCATTTTTTTTCTTCGCATTCCCCACCCCCCCTCCATGGTGCAGCTTGCTATATACGCAGTTTCAAAAGTTCTGTTACCTATTCCATAACACATTCAACTAGTTGGCATTTTCTTCCTAAAGCAGGGATGTCAGAGCACAGCTTACTAATCCTCTATAACTGGACCTGTAATTTTAAAAGTGCTAGTATTAAAATCCTTTAGCAGGTCAAATACAATAAGGGCTGCAATGATGTCTGTCAGCCTCAATGACCAGGCTGGAATTGTCATCTGGACAAATATTAGTGTCCTGGGATATGACTCTCACACGGTGAAAGTAACCCAACTATTGATAAGCATGTACCCATCTCAAAGGGAAGCTACAACTACAAACTGCCCACCTTCCAGTCTCTATTTTAATGTTATGCAAAAAAAAAATAGGCTTTTCCTCCTTTTTTCTCCCCTCTTATAAAGAGCAATGCTAAGACCTCCAAAGGCCTGGCACTGTCTCTGCAGTTTCCTTAACAGCCAGTGTATGTTATCCTCTCTTTCTTGGCCAACCAGATTTACTTGAAGAGAAAAAGCAAGATTCTTGGCAACTAGCAGATACGAGTGACACAACTGCAGCCAAATAAATGTGGTATGTTTTTGAAGACAACCCCTAAAACCAGCCAGTAAGAACATATGGTAGTTTTACTAATTAATCATTTACCATAACTCAAATACTTACAAAGTGATTATTGTAGTGGGGAGGCAGGGGGTGTTTTAAGCAGTATGCTTCTGCAGTATTTCATCAAGATTCTCTTTCTACAAGAAATTAAGATCATTCCAACCGCTCTACCTTATATAAACCCCAATGTTCATGATTAACAGTAATTAGTTTGTTAGACCTGAATGTATCCTAGCAGCAAGTGCTGAAAGAAGGGATTTTTAAGAGTGTGCAGGAACCCAACAAATAGATATTTTTAAAGTAACAAGACTCTGAATCATCTTCATTCATATCATAAACCTTTTCTTTAAATTAAAGCTCAAATTGGGTATGGTGCCAAGTAAAATGAATCTGAAATACTCTGAAAAGCTAACAGCAGAATAAACGTGCCTATTATGAAGAGAACAGATGGACCATGCACAAACTGACTGATCCTGTGCATACATTGCACCATTATCAAGGAAAGTTGGAAACCAGCTCCTCAGTACAACCTATTTCAAGTAGCAGATATGTAGCTTGGCAGAGTACTCCACTCGCCACTCCTGTCTTTCCAGTGCAGAACTGCTACGTGAGATGAGCTCCAAGGTGCCAGAGCAGCACACCAGGCAGAAACAGCCGTGACGATCTACGACACCGAAGGAAGCCTTACGTTACTTTGCACACTGATGCTGTGCAGCTTCACTGGCTTCAGGGACAGAACAGGCTGGGTTTGGTTTTGTGGTTTTGGTGTTTGTTGGGTTGTTGTTTTTTTTAATTAACAGTATTTCTGGTGGTTACTATAATAATGAGATTTCCCCCCCTTCATTTCCCCCTGTATTTCATGTTTACTTTAAAAATTACCTAGCAACACAGAACAGCAGCACAGGTAAATTTTCACTCCCACGGAAGTGGACCACCAGCAGGACATTCTGCACCAGCAGGCAAAGGTAGCGCTTTGACAGCAGCAGTGGCACTATCCATCACAGAAAGGAAGAACTCCAATGCTGAGCTGTTCCCAGGAAAACACACAATCCCTTGTGGCCATTTATTTAGGGTTTCCAAAGGGAACCCGAGAGGATCCGCAGAGCTGTGTTTGCATTTGTTCGGGTTTACCTATCGAAAGGTAACAGATAACAATGTTGGCTGCTGACACACAAAGAGAAGACGCAGTGCTAGACATTTTTCAATGGCCAAGCAATCTTTTCCTCCCCATTCTTTTCTTAGTTTTCACTAAAGTCTGGTCAAACCTGCTCACCTTAATCATGAAGAGCCCATGCTGAGGACGAACACACACATTTGCAAAAATAAAGTCACGAAAGAGTAAATTGTCACTTGGGCATCACGGCATGGCTGCCAGTGATTACAGGAGACAAACCTCAACATAGATTTTCCCAACCTGATGTTCCCTAAATTCTCTCCTTAAGAGCTTATAGTTGCAGACAGCTAGAAGCAATTAAGTATTTAAGGGAAAAAGTGAACATTACCATATTAAGGCTGAAAAGCAAAATGAAGTTCCTAGAAACAAAAGGGCAAATACTACTCAAACTGAGCCAGGAAGGCATTAAATTTCCTTGAGAAGACTAGTAAAAACATTATCTATTTCACAGCTTTCAAGGTACAGGGTACCTGAAGCTAGGATCTTACACAGAACGAGGAATGTGAATGCAGTAATACTCCTCTTCTGGAATCAGATTTCAAAAAAGAAAAAAACAGTGGCAGTTACTAGTGGCAAGGTTAATAAATCCATCCCAGTGACAATACTACAATCAAGGGACATTTATTCTGATTTGCCTGGATTGCAAAAATTCACTCATGCAGAAGTTAAACTATTTCTTCAGTATTTGGGGAATGATGAGGATATCTGAAATTATTTAAAAAGAAAAGACAAAGATCTCATCTGTGCAGCTTAAACAAGGTCTGAATTTGCAGATACTGAAATATTTACTTTGTAAATTTAATAAAAATTGTTCATTTGCAAGTCATTATGTTCCTATATGCAAGACGGTGTGTTTAATACAAAAGAAGGATCCATTTTTTTGGTAACAAAGATCCCCTACAATTTCAAAGAAGTTTGGATTTGATCAGCAGAAGGGAATAAAGTCTAACTTCTTAACATCACTCGGGCTTCTATCACACAGTATAATTAAAGTGTTACATTAATTATATATATATTGATATATAGACATTATGTTTTTGCAAAATTTTGTGATCTGTGAGGCTGTAGCCATACAAAGTCATTAAAATAATCCTATATGAAACAGCAACTCAGTCCTGTATCTTTGAATACAGCCTCCTCCCCTATATTGCTCAGTAAACATTCCCATGTCAAGTTGAGGAATCTGCAGCGCAGCAAGAGCTGGCTCAGCAGACACTGATATTCATAATTAACTAGCCTACCTATGATGTCATTAATGCAGCAGAAATGACTTCAGATGTTCAGATTTTTACTTTCAGTGACTGTGTTCCTGCTAAGTAACTTGGTAAAACATCCAAGTAACAGGATCATTTTCTCCACTCAGAACTCACGTGCCCTGTTACATGGATGTGAAGTTCCTGGGCATTTTGTGATACTTTACCTTATCATGAACAGCTAGAAGTACAAAACTATTTGGAGCAAAGGAATAACCTTTAACCCTCATCACCTCTTTCACCTAGAAATAATGACATATAAATGTGACTTCACCAATTAACAAAGAATACTTAAGGAACATGACAGATCAAAAGCATCTGAATCCATTGCATCACTCAACACTGGAAGTTACAGTTAAAATTTCATGAGCTTATTTTATGTTCTGTTCTAGAAATTCTCTATTGCCTGTCACAGAAACTTACAGCTCGTTTATGTACAGTCTGAAACAAATTTAGAAAAGTCTGCTGTAAACGAGATGTAATTAAACCAGCACAGGTAGCAGAGTTAAGAAGTATCGGTATTGCGCTCCTACTTTAACAGAAGTCAGGATCTCACTGTGCTACACACTGTGCAAACAAGCTTACAATTAGCAATCTGAGATGAGAGAACCACTAAGAAAATTTTAGAGACATTTAAATAGGTGCAGTTTTTTTATTATTGATTTGATTTCAGAAAAATTAAAATTATTATAAAGTAGAAAAGATGTGTATCAGCAAAGCATAAGAGATAGTTTTCTCAGATTTTACAGCTTTAAAACTACAGAAAAGCAGCATAAACTTTGTATTACAGAAAAAAAAGATAGTTGAGATATGATGACCTCATAGGTTTGAGGATATTTTGGACCTTCCAAAAACTACACGGCATCTAGTCTGAAGATAAACTTCCTAGATTGTGCATAAACCGACTTTCTGTAATTTAAAATAACAACATTCTTACGGAATTGTGAAACTCACCAATACACAGCACATCTACTTCTGAAGTGTAAGAATGCTGCTTTACACAACCTCACACAACACTCCCCATTCCCTCCTGCAGGATACCTTACCTGTCATTTTTGCAGCAGGTGCCAAGTTAGGCCAGTGTCCTAACCTCCTCTTCCAAAATAATGACAGCAGAATTGATTATCTTTGTGGGGCTAAAATCTCTGAAGCCATATGACTGTGCTGGGGGAAAGGGCAGGGCAAGCTGTGGTCGCATGGTCCTTATAAAAAGCAACAAGTGAAGATTCACTCAAAGAGTTTTCATCTTTGAAGTGCTTCATTTGAAAATGTAAAATTTAACAATACTAAGCAATATATACATCTACATTGAAATGAAACCAGTAAAGAAGCATTCGAATACCTAAGCATGTAATAGGGTTTTAATGTTAATTCATATAAAGTTCAATAAAGGCAAAGCTTTAGTTAGATGTCAGAATTACAGAAGGTTTAATGTTGGAAGGGACCTCTAGAGATCATCTGGTCCAACCCCCCTGGCTCAAGCAGGGCCACCTAGAGCTGATACGCAGGACCATGTCCAGATGACATTTGACATCTCTAAGGATGGAGACTTCACAACCTCCCTGGGCAACCTGTGCCATTGCTCAGTCACCCTCACATTAAAAATGTCTTTCCTGATATTCTCCTGTGTTTCAGTTTGTGCCCATTGCCTCTGGTCCTGTCAAAAGATTTGGTAATTAATTGCGCAATTAAGTAATTTCCTCCCTATGCTAACTCTGCTGCGTGACAATTGTTATCTCTGATTATTCCATCCAACTTCTAGCTCCCACCATAATGTTTGGTAGAAAAAATAAAATCTTACATTAGATTTGAAATGCACATGAAATGGAATCTGTCTTTCAAGACAAAGGCAACAGAACAGCATTAATAAACTGCAGGGTGTCCTGCTCTGTCATGTATTAGTTCACTGACACAAAGACTTACCGGTTTACAAAAGAACCACAAAGATGGTTGACTAAAGGTGCCATTTCTCATTACAACTTGTATTTGCAGAGAGGAAGACATTTATTTACACATCTCGTTCAATATGACATAACTAGTCCTTGCAACAACCCACACCTGCACTTGCCTGGCCTAAGCAGATTTCTCCTCAGACCTGGGCTAAAAGTTGTGCTTTCTTTCTTTCTTGTGCTTACTTTCCTTATTTAAGTAGGAGTGGCTAGTACCTGTAAGTTAAAGTTATTGTTCCTACCCCAAGTAAAATAGCTTTCTAAATGAGTATCATACATTAAAAAAAACCCCAAACATTAACCCTCCGCTCTCATATACATGGAGCTAAGAAAACACTTGCTAACGTGTAATGAAGAGGACTGAAAAGGACCATACTAGGAACAACTTCACATTTGAATAACAGATTAACTCTCAGGCATCTCAGTGTTTGTTAGGAATACTATTCAAATTAACCCTTCCACCATCTACCTGCCTCAAACAACACTGTGGCTGGCTACAACTTTCTTCACTTGGGGAACAAGAACATATAGAGGCCTCAATGATGAGACCACGTTTGCACCGGGCTAAGCCAAGACCACATGGTAAGAAATCGAGAACTTCCTTTTGTTATCATCTTAAATACAAAGGCAGTCAGTTGGCATCATATTCGAGACTAAAATATTTTCAATCAATTACTTTGACAGTTGGCACTATTTCTCATCATAGTTCATTCAGATTTCAAGATGCAAGCTCATACTATAATTTTCACATTAAAAATATGCACTTAAAAAATAAGTTATCAAAATTATGTCAGGTGTTAAATTTGTAAATATCAACACATTAATGAGAAAATGGTTACGAACACATGCTAAAACATAGAAGTTGTTACTTCAGTTACCTGTTTATGACTTTTGATGTACACAAGGAAAACCCATCCATTTAAACACTACAAACATTATTTACTGTCTTGAAAAAGAAATTCCACTTAAGCAAGCAACAGATTCTCCAATGAAGTCTGCATTTCAAACTGAAGTTCTGCACACTGATACATCAGTTTCTTTGAAAGGTTAACAAATATTTACCTCTTATCAGACTCTTCCACTACTTTTTACATCTTCAAAGAGCTCAATTTGCTCTCCTATTCATCTCAACCTTCTTCTTGGCTTCTTATAAATTTATTTCCATCTTATTTAACAAGCTATTTTGGTCAACTTACTTTAATTCTGAGCTCTGCAAAATCTCAGATCTGATCAGCACCCGATTGCCTACTGTGCTCTGACAGGGTATATTTATGCATTAATTTTGAGTGGCTCTAGTTTTCTCCTCACTGTAAAATAAATTAAGTGCAAATATCCAAGTATCTTAAAGATGAACCTCATCAGCTGGAGGTAGTAACAGATCTTCATCTTTATTATAAAATTAGGGATTTAGACTGAAATAATCATCCAACAGATTCATTTTTCTGTAACACGGCTTGAATTATCATTGTGTTATTGACAGTCCAAGTGTAACTGTCTCGTATTTGTTGGAAATTTGTATGTATTATTTCTTAAGTCTCTACTCAAGCTTGCTCAGATCAGTACCTCATTGAGAACACCACATTTATAATTCACAAAAGGTAACATTTGGAAGGACGCTACTAGGACCAAAAAGGTGCAAACTAACAAGACTGTAAGCTGGCAAGAGCTAATGCTGATTTAAGCACCCTCAACACCCAACTGTCGTAGCTGCCACTCCACACAGAAGAGACAAAGACTTTGAAAATCATCCTTGTAGCCATAAAGGAACTTCATTAACTGAGGCAGGTGAAGCAACTGCTGAAACATCTGAAAGCACTACCATATTCAAAGCCTGAGGAAGGCTCTGACAGTCACATAGCCCATCAGCAGAACAAGCTACTTCACATGTTGACTGTTCAACTACTCAGATTTATCACTGTGGCAAGATAATTACGTTCTTTGTAAACTTTAATCCCAACAGTCCTATTCTTATTTTGTCAGGATCAAGGAAAAGATGACATTTTCCTTCAGCAAGAGCAGGAAAGATTAGGGCAGCATTTGTTTTTAAGGAGGAGCTCTCTAAACTCATGACAGAAATCCTCTATTGGCAGCATCCATAGATTAAGTTATACATATTTGAATTTCAGTCCTTTCCCAGCGTTATTTTGTCTTGTATATTTAGTCTTTCCCTGCATGTCATTAATAAAGTTTCACCTCTGTTCCTTTAAGGTTTTGTAGACAAAAGCTAAAAATAAGAGTAAATACAGCCAACTCCTCATTAACAGTACTCTTCCCCATATCTTAATGAAACACAGTCTTTCAGACTTATTTTGTCCATTAAAGCATGTATTTTATTTGCATGCTTACGCTGAACCAGTTGCCTTTATAGCAGAACTCTGACACAATATTTAAGAATTTTAGATGAAATTTATCAAAAGTCATATTTGGGGTTCTTAATTTTCTAGTAGTTTCCAAATTTTTAGAAGAAAGAAACTGAAAGATGAGGTCAAACCACATCTTCATGCTTTTCCACATTACTATCCCTCCCAACTCTACATCCATGAAGACTAGTTATCGACTTTTATTTTTCCAAACACCTATGACTCAAGGAAGGGTACCTACCTATTTTTTAAGTTCCCGTGTATTCTGTGACTTATTTATTGTGTATTGATTTACACAAAAGAGAAACTTTAATCCAGAACGAAGTCTCTTTTTGCCCACCTCAGAAAGAGCCATAAGTCCTTTTTAACAACACAACAGGTTAAGAATACATACATTATATACTTTCATATACATTCATATACTAACAAAGCTCTTATGGGCAGATACGTAATGACTTGCCAAATCATACAGAGAACTGTTTTTGCTATGCATCTAATTCTTTCCTTTAACCCATTTCCATCTAATTCAGTATTACAATCGCCAAATAAAGTTTTATACAGCTCGTATCTTCCACATCATCAGGAGAAGTTAAAGCCTTTTACAATAAAAGAAAACCTGGAATAGCAAATAGGAAGCAAAGTCCTAAGTGGAATAGATAACAATACCCAGAACAGGCCAGTGACAATCTTCAAAGATGACTGATTTGGCCCAATCCTATAGTCAGTCTGTCACATTATGTCCTCACATCACTTCTAAATGTTTTGCAGAAGCTTGCAGGATTTTCACCATAATACTAATGGAAGGTTAGGGTTGAGACACAATGTCCTCCATGTCAGATCAGTGAAAGATTTAGAGTTCAAATACTTCATAAATATGCCAAGACCTGTAGTAAAATCCCATCATCTTTAAAGACACTATTCAGCTTTCTTGACACTGGGAAGCTTTGAAGATACCAGATTTTTAAACAATTTTGATTATTTTTTTTTATAATAATATTAAGATTATACATCAGCAGTTTTCCCACCTGAGGCCTGAAGAATTAAGCAACATACAATAACCAGTCCCTTACCCTCCCCCCAAAATCCAGATGGACACTTTCAAACCTGTGAGTACTTATGTGACTACTACAGCAATAAAGCAGAAACACAAATGCAGTATCAAGGTTCTGCGCAGAGTTTAAGTATTTATTTCCCAAAAACATGAGACACCTAGAAAACTCAAGTTTATATCTAACTGGAAGAAGAAAAGGATATGTGAAAGAATAAATTTCAAAGGTAGTAAGAATAATGCTCAATATCTGCTTTTATCCAACTAGGCTTAAAGGCACAATATATTATCAGTCTTTGGTAACTACCATCACTTGAATTATCCTATTTCTGATATTCATACCACATGCCATCACGTTCAGT
Organism: Gallinago undulata; assembly: GCA_026546715.1. Classification (NCBI taxonomy): domain Eukaryota; kingdom Metazoa; phylum Chordata; class Aves; order Charadriiformes; family Scolopacidae; genus Gallinago; species Gallinago undulata. The sequence continues at coordinate 188,015,823 of JAOTQQ010000001.1, read as the reverse complement.
AAAGCACTTGTACCTAATCTAACCAATTCTATTTTTAAGATGCTAACAATAGATCAATATTTATCTATACTAAGATAAAGTATATCACTTAAGTCCTTGTTATAAAGTTTTGCACAATGGTTCCAATTTAAAAAGTTGAAAGTGCAGGCTTGGGAACATATGCAACTCAAAACAAGAGCATGATTTCTCCATAGATTTGTACTTTCCCCCGCCCCCAGTGGACTGGTGTACTCTTACTCAATACAATTTTTTAAGTTTCACTTTTAGAATGATGAAACTCAAACTAATTATATTTTATGTTTAATATATGTTCAGGAGTTACAGTACTATTCAGAGCAAACATCAAGTTATCTATAATTAATTTGCTGTCTTGTACACATGCTTTCAATTAAACCAGATTATCCATGGGAACTAAAACTCAGAAATTTTTTTTATCTTTAACATTAGTTAGTAAATTGGCCATAAGCAAGAAAAAATCTAGATGTAATCATGCATAAAAGTATACCAAGCAATTTTACTCCCCTGAGCCAGCTGTCACTTAAGAAGCAGTAAGAGGCATCCAGGACAACTGTTTACTTTCTCAACAAACGCATTTTCGTGACTTTCTACTTTTTCCCCATAGGCAATAGAAAAAGTATATTTTGCAGAAAACATGCAGAGCAAACACAAAACAGAAAGCAAGCATAGCAATGAAAAACCTCTCTCAATGAGTTATATCCTACTTCAGTAGCTACAAATGTGTTAGTGCCCCCTTCTACAGACATTTGCATTCAGCAGTGTGAATAAAATATGAAACTATACAACTGTGATGCAACAATGATACTGAACATGCATTAAGTGATATTACAAAAATTACACAAAGCATAACATGGCAACAATAAACTGGCACATATACCAAAATGCTTCTTAAGGCATAGCCATCCCACCTGCCAAGTTGACATAATTTTCAGTTTTAAAGCAGTAATTCAATATATGACAATTATTTCATACATTTTCTTTCAAAACTCTGAACATTCAGTTTTTGAAATGTAGCAATTGCATTCTTCACACACTAAGGCAGAAACTTTATTTGTATTACTTAGCACAGCTCTGGTTCTGAAATGTCAGATGTAATACAACACTGGAAGTTCTAGAAGCACGATGTTCCACAATGGAACAAAACTGAAGATGAATTACTGTTTCATTTTTAGACTTTTCTTTCTGTGCCTTCTGGAAAAGGCTTTTGATTTGAAGTTGATTAGAACTGGAGCTGCAGCTTACCTTTCACATGCTCTCTCCCTTAAAAGTGGAATATAAAATACGCAACAATTCAGTGCTATTGTATCAAAGAACAAAGAGTGTTAGCATTTTAAAAGACAGTATTTCCCATCTTTGTAATTGCAGTCCACATATTTTCTTCAAGAAAAAGTATATGTGAATAATCTTGCTTCTCTAAAGCAACTGTGTATATCATATTTCCTGGAGAAATCATGAAGAACACTATTTTCCATATTTTACTGGCTGGCAGGTAACCTTCTTGGCAACTGCAGAAAATGAACAGACAAATCAAGCTCACATATAATTTGGCTCAACATTTTAGTGTACAGTTTTTTTCTTCATTACTTCAAATACTTGCCCTCTTGGGCCAACTATCACTAAGAATGTAAAACATAACCATGCCATTCAGACACCTAAAGCCCTCAACATATTTCTCACCTATTTGTTCTAAGCTATGTATTTCTTAGAAGTACTGAGAAGTCATCCAAACACGTACATAAAACTACATTCTCTATGTGGCATAGAGATGTTGATACAGCACAAACTAACCTACGACCACAGTTATGAAGAGTCTTGTGCTATTGCCCACTCCTTGCTGTTCTTTCCTTCCACGCTGCAACGAGTGGAATCAATAACTTTCAGCGGGTTTCTTTTACCCTGCTCACCGCATGGGCACAGAGATGCAAGGGTGGCACAAAGCAGGCAGGAAGCAGGACCAAGCAGCAGGGAGGGCAAAGAGCGATCCACAGCAATGCATGGACTGAATTATTATTTTTAAATATGCACAGGAATTCAAATTTTCCATTAGCATACAAATATTTAACATTTGTAAGCAGCTTGAAAGACCACTTCCAGCTGGCGGTTCAAAGACTGCGATGTACAGTAGTGCGATAGCTGGTTTATGCAGGGTTTTTTCCTGCAATTTTACACTAGATAAAAATATTTAAAGCTTAGTAAAAGCATTGCAGAATAAATCCTTTTACAGCAAATAATGAACAGTAATGGAGCTTTTTTTAAAAAAAACATTAAAATGCCGAAAACACCAGGAGCAAATAGCTGCAGAAAGAATTACAATGAAACCTTGTGGTTTTTACATCTTTTTAGATTTGCTACATTTTTTCTTCCACCTTGCTTAGGTATATGTGGTTACTTAAAGAGCGAAAACCTGTTTTTTGCTTGGAAGGGGGGTGTTAGGCACTGTTTTTGTGGGGGAGGGATGCTTTGTTTTGGTGGTGTTTTTTTTTTTTCAATATTCACTGAGAATAAAATTACTTTTCCCTTTCACATAAATAAAAAATTGATTACAGTGAAATTAAGGCCAAAAACTAATGAAAACACTGTAACCCTATTCTGTAATTACCAACAAAATACACACTATTTTATTTCCCTTTACACCATCTTCTGTTTGCTGCTTTTCTGGCTCTGACACATAGGTTTAAGACTGGATTCTCACTGGTTTTGAGGAAAGGCTAACAATCTTAAAATCAGCTGTTTCATACTTACGACAACATGAGGTGTGTACACTGTATACAGCTACTGTATTCAGCCACAAAACACAAGTCCTACAGAATAATTTCATAACAACAACACAGAAGAAACATATTCAACTGCAGTGTCCCCACCCTACATCCCATGCATATTAAAATTTTATCGAACACAAATTCATTTCAGTTTTTTTTTTCACATTCTTTGGTCATCTACACAACCCTGAACTCCAAGTTTAAAATACCTAAGATACTGATGTATCTGGTATTTCCATCTTTTCCGTTAAAAATTAGTTTGTGCTTTTCATGTATAACAAGCATTGAAGTTATTTTTGTGAATCTGCTACAGACATAAAATTAAACCACATTTGTCCCACTTTGATTATGTTACTTTATTCTCCCTCCCCCATCTTTTTTTAAATTCACATACAGGACATACAGGACCTTTCACACTTATTCCATTTCAAGGATCTATGCAATTTTTTTTTTTTTTACTGAAAAATTGAAGGCAAGAACAGTATCTTTATTCTCACTGCACTTCTTTCAAGTCAAGTGCTTAATGTCCCACATACAGTTTGCACGTAAATTCAATCAAATTATACAGCTATGCTTTACTCTACAGAAATTAAGATAAAAAAGCACACTAGTAAAACTAAGAACAATAGAAGCTCTAGACAAACAATTTACCAAAACAAATGGAAAAAACTTATCAACACATGTATGCAGTAACACAGTTAAGTTACTTTTGAATCTCATACCTCTTCTTACGAGTATTTTGTCCTCTGAGGGACTACATACAATCAATAAGCTTTTTACCCACATTTACAAAGATTTTTTTTAATGTAATTTGGGTATAAAATAATCATTATATGAAAGCAGTTTATTTAAATAGGTTTACCTATAAGTATGCTATTCTTATCTCTGAACTTAAACTCTTCTGATTAGTTCCTTCAATTAGGAAAAAATGGTTGCTGTTCTAAACTGCTTTTTTGAAGAAACCCATCTCTTACTGCTTTTAGTAATCAGGCTGAGGTCATCAACATTAATACCTCCAAATTCCTATTATATTAATTTTTATAGTACCTTCAGGAAGTTAAAGATGGAAAAGACCTATTAAATCTATCCCATTGAAAACAAACACATCAAGGGTTTGTTTCCATGCATTTAAAATCATTAAAAGTATTGTTTTCATGAAAATTTTATGTTCAGTTTATCTGTTCCACAACTTACATTTTAAAAATAGATAATTTTCTTACACTTCAGTATTTCGTGGTTTATTGTGAAAACAAACATGAAATGCCTACAGCTACAATTTTTTAAATATTTTATGGGGAAAACCACAAAACTATTAACAAAACAGATATCTTCATAACAGCAAAACTCCAAATTGGTAAGACCACCTATACTATATTCCAAAAGGCAACAAAAAGCCAATCTAGTAAAAATATTATACCTGACATTAAGTATTGCAAGTTTTTAGGCATCCCTTCTATTGTTATTACATTCTCACATCATTTAATGGGTTTTTAAAGAAGCAAACATTTTTGGGTTAATACAGTGCAATGGTTGCCACTAAACTAGCACTGTATAGCCAATATTCTAAAGGAACAATGTCCAAACTACATTTTCCATAGGACATACTCACTCCCTTCTCACTATTCCAAAATCAGGGATGTTTGGACTGGTATTCTCTCAAGCTGGAAGTAAGTTAAGGACCAAGGAATGCAACAAATCCCAAGCTGGTTCTGCATCTTAATGATAGCACAGCGCTCAAATTAATAAATTCAGGGTTCTTGAGACGACAATTTAATTGCATTTGAAATACATGCACTCTCAAGTCCCCCAGTCTTGGCCCTAAGCACAAGCTAACAAGAGATGCTGGATATAGACTCTAACACCACCTATGGATATGTATCACTTCAAGTTTCAGGAAGGGGACTGAGAATCCATTTGTATTGTGCTCCAATGTAAACTGACCCCATCAGTTGCTACCCAGCCTTCCCTATCATTTTAGTAGTTCAATTACAGTTTATTTTGACTTGCCTTCACCAAGAAAGGAAGAGTTATGATCCAACTCGTTATAAAAAAAATATTAAGTATGCAAAAAAACTAGTTTCCACAACATGCTCAAGTAAAATGAGCTTCATGCCATCAGAGCACACTACTCATTTGCGGAACCTCAAAGCATACTCTCCCTTCAAAAGGCCTAAGGGGGTTTGGTTTTCACTTGAGAGTGGTTACTTTAGTTTTTTAAATCTAAGTTATCTCAAGGCAGATTGTGACCATTTAACAATTAGTACTTCATAAAAGCCAATGCATTTGTATTTAGTACCTTTCAAAAGGATTTTTAATTACAGATTATTCTATTTTTCAAGTTAATCTGAAATCAGAAGTGGAAAAGGGAAACAACGAGATTGGTATAATATTTTAAAATTGACAGTATATGTTAGAACAGAATGCTCCTCAAAGAACGCATACTGTAAAATCCTATTGGATTATACTTAAAATTAATGTAACATTTAGTTCATATTGTCTTCTTGCCATCTATTATAACCGTTTGTTCTAATAAGAGTCTCCAGGTTATCATATCTTTATGTCCAAATGGATAAAATATATGTGGACAATAAATAAAACAACTTAAGGTCAGGAATTTTCTTTCTAGGTAATCCATAGTAATTTGTATTTTTCTTAGGAAATAAATAGTTAAGTATATTTGAATCACCACCAAGTTTCCCAAGATATCAATGTGCAGAAGATATCTAATGAGCACACTGGACAGAACTGCAAAGAAATTAACTCACAATCAAAATAAAGTTTTTTTTCAAGCGCCAGATAGCTCCCCTACAAATGACTGTGATAAATGATGGTGATAAATGCAAATGCAGACAGACAAGCTGGATTCTGGCGGTGTTGTTTTCCATTTACATGAAATAGCAAAGCTTTGCTATCTTTAAATATTAAGATAATATTTCACGTGAACATTAAGCCATTTAGATTGAAATTTCAGGAAAAACTTAAAAACTCAGTAAGTAAAACCAAAAATAAGTGTACTGTAGTTGTCAACTTGATATCCTTTCCATGCTTATTTGTTTTAGCACAGCACAGAGTCAAGACGTCACTATGCTTTCTAGTCAAAAAAACAAAGACAGTTGAAAACTTAACTACATGCATACACAGAAAAAAAGATCAGCCAGATGAAGAACACAAAAAATTAATCACTTCCAGCACTAGGGCAGCACTTTAAAGCAAAAACACTGCTTGGCTGTATCTACATACCATTTTTAGGAGCCAAAATTGTGACCATTCCTTTTCTAAGAAAAATATGTATCTATCGTATAGAGTCAGTTACTACCACATATGGCAAAATGAAAAACACTGCCTTTACAGTTGAATCAAGTGGCCAGGCAGCCCCAAGAAAGCTTTTATTAAGAGCAGAATTTGGCAGCCTGTCATCAGCTACAACAGGGATTCTTCATGAAATCTTTCAAGTGTACCCAAATTCAACATTTCAGTATTTATTCTTTAGGCCTTCAAGGCTAGGTTCATCAATATTTAAAAAGAGATCAGATGACTTTCTGCAATAAGGAAAGCAAACAAATTCACTGCTACCATGCAGTACAGCCATCCAAGTCAGTTTTACAGGAAGAGTAGCTCACAACTGTAGAATGAAAATCACTAATATTAATTAAAATCTACAATAACTTTCATATACATACATATGTTTGCTTGCTAGCAAAAATCCAGTGCAACAAAGATGCACTCAAAATAGCATGGCAAGGAAAGAACACTTTTTGCAGATTTGGTACATTTAATGTACTTCTGAAACGTATTCAGATACTACAAGGACAAGAGTGCATATATCTAAACAAATATACAGAAGTTTGCCAGAAGGCCTGAATGACGCAACCTCTTCCTTTGAAAAACTGAACAGACCTCTTGAATCTAGTTCAAGTTATAATTAAAACATGTTCACCTTACAGATTTACAGTTTAGAATTACCAACTCGCAGCAGTATTTTCTCAGTCCCCATAAAAAGCAGGACACAAAATGAGACAAAAGTAATCTAATATTTAGACACCTTACTAGACACCGATATAAACTACATTGAAAACAGTACACCAAAGCAGAGAAATTAAGTAGTTGCTATATGCAAACACTAGTTTACATCTACTGAAAAAACAGCTATTTTCCCAAATGTTAAGCTTTAAGAATAGTGGGCTAAGTAAAACCAGTTGCAGGGTGTTTTTGAAGAACGAGTACTGTAGTGTGATACATATGAGTAGGGGAAAGAGTAATTCATACTTTAAACCTAACTCTTGCATTACAAACTATAAAGTGTGACATCTAACTCAAGTTGAGCCAAAAAGGGCAACATTAATGACAGCCTAGAGGAAAATGCTTAATAGTTACAGATGTCACATGGTAACTCATAAACTGCACGAAAACAATCTCTATTTTAAATCATAGAACACTGGCAAATGAAGTAAGTATAATTCCAAAATGCCAGCAATGCAGCAATTTTCCTGTAACCCATTTGCTCACAATTCAATTGATCACTGCTATATTAAGTAACACATACATGCTCCCTCTGCTGCCTGCATCCAACGCTTTGAGCTATGTACATACAATTTTGATATAAGCAGGGCACCACATTATCTCAAATCAATTTTTAATCAATTTAGTATCACTATTCCTGCAGATAAATTTTAGCAATTTCTATTTCTGAAAATGTGAGTTGAACCAATAAAAAAAGAACACTAATATTTTACAACTATTTTGGACACAAAGAAAGTAACACTAACCAAAACTGTTCCTACTTTCTTGCCATTGCAGGAATAGAGCCAACAGGTCTTTTCCATCATCTTCCATGACTGACAAAATCTGAATCATAATAAGCTTTCTACTAGCTTTATCATCAGTTTTATCTTAAGACTCAATCAGCAAATCTAGCCTGAGTTGTACTGGAAATGGGTATTTTTCAAATTCATCATTTTGTAAAACATCTATCAAGAATACTCATGCAATCCTTCTAAATGCATATTACTCTACTATAAATGAACAATTATTTTAACTGAAAAGCATGTACTTGCCAACAATTCTTAACTGTTTAATTAGGAAACAGACTTGTTTCTATTCAAATCAGCCATTAGGGGAAACATATAATGATGCATTACACAGTGGAAAGCTTTAAAACAGCTCGCACACATGTCTCTTTCCCTTGCAATGGGAAGATACTTTAATAATCAGTAGAACACACATATGACACATCAATTTTTCTTCTGTAGAAGTATGGTTTAGGTAAATTCATTCATACTGTTATGAATAAAGCATACATACAGATTCCTTTCCCAGAGGTTTTTTCCCCAAGTTACATTTTCCAATAATTAGATTAATGGATATACTCTGTTGATAAGCTTGTTGTGACTAAGTTTGCAAAGGGAGACTGAGATGCAAGGACACAGTATCCTTGAGATACTTTGTATAAAATTTGACGCTCCTCAAAAGTCAAAACAAAACCACTTGTATTATAAATTGTTCATAATACATACTGCAACATGCAGTAAACAGAATCACTAGTAAGAATGGAACTTTCTCGACACACAGTAGAAACTACATAAGAATGAAAATTCTGCCACTTATAATTAAGCATAAAATTATTCTCACCCAGTATTAGTAATAACATTCCCAAGATCCTTTCAAGTGATTTTTATATTTTATTGTAATCAGTTAACTGCACGTTTTACAGCATAGTCACACATTGTATTTTGCTAGTCACAAACACATTGCCTTACATAATGATCCGCATCATTTTTTCTCTATACTACAAAGCCTATGACTGAATACAAAAAAAGTTTTACAAAAGAAACTGTTTTAAAGACTACAATAACAATAAAACCGTTTCCAGATAACAGCTAAAATTATAAAGGCATATCACTGTATAGTTTTACTGGAATTTCTAAACAGTAAGGAATGAAATAAGTTTTAGTATCTGCGACGCTTGTTAGGTCCTTCAAAGTTGCCCCCTGGGTTTCCTCTACCAAAGCCACCAGGTCCACCACTCACGGCACCTACACCACTCATTGGAGGCTGAGGAGTTTCAGAGCCCGTTCTACTAACCAGAGGTGAACCCATCTGTGATGGACCTCCTTGAGGGAATCTCTCATTATGCTAATACGAGTCCATTTGGAACATGCCAAATGTGAGTTACAACAAAAACCACAAGTGATGTTGTCATGAAGTTCAGCAGATAGTCCAGCAGAATCAGGATCACACATAGAGGGAAGAAAGGAGCAATTCAATTAGTTATTATGGAAAAAGAGCTGGAAATCAAGTGCTAATGTCATGCTCCAACTTTTTAAAGTAAATTAAAAATTAAAAACTTCAGTATTAAGACCAATTCTGGTGTGGAATGTAACTTCATCCTTTCAAGCACATCTGAAGTGACACATATTCTCTACGTAACAGAAGAGACAGCAAACAATAATTTTATACCTGAGCCCTATTCTGCCTTACATACCAACTACAATACTTCTCCCTTACATAAATTAGACAGATACGTCAAACTAGGAAAAAGCATCAGCTTTTGTATTTCTAGAGACTGCAGGTTTATTCTTTTAATAACAGTATAACTTGAAGACATATATCCACTTATCTCTCGATATTTCAGTCCATACTACCTGGAGTCAGCCTTTTGTATGGCACTAGGCATCTTTAGTTAAGACTTTCAAAATCCAGTCCAAATAAACGGACACAGCTAGTGGCAAAATGCATAACTGAATTATGCTTAGTTTAAAACCAACTTGATATATCATCTAAAGTTTAATCTGAATTATCAATATGAAAATCCAGTTAATATTTCATATTTATTTTCCTTAGTTCTGTGCCTAATATTAATAAAGGTATATGTGCTTACACAAATTTATTTAGCTATGGCAAATAAAGAGACCTAAAACAGAAGACATGCATCTGAGCACTTACAGTTCAGTATTTACCCAAATGTTTTAAAAACAGAAACCCACGTGATGAAATTTATAATATTAACTCAACATAACATAAACCATTAAAAGCATAGATATCTGGTTCAGTCAGATCTTGAAATAATGCATCATTCACCTGTTATGTTTTCAGAAGAAATTCCTTCTGTACAAAGATTTATGTTAACTGCCCAGGTATTCAGGGTTCAACAAGAACATGCAAGATTAGCGCTTTATTTATATGTCCGAATCACAGAAGAAATCTTCTGAAAGTTTAACTCCAGTAATAGTAGTAGAATTCACCAGTTCTAAAGTCTGTTAATTCACATATATATTATTTTAAAACAGCACTATATCTAGATAGATAAAAATATCTGCAACTTAGATCATGGTTGTATATATGCCCATTGTTTAAAATTTAACATTGAATAAGAGAATTTACTTCAAGAGCTGCATAAAGATCTACTAGTGCCTCAAAGTACCTTAAAATCTGCAGCACTGGTTAAAAATTATTTAAAAATATTCAACTCGTGCCACATGGATATAAATTTCAACAAACAACTTATCACATATTCCTGATAATTTTTACCATTTCACTTTGGACAAAAGGTCAAGTCCTCATTCCAATAAGGACACCCTCTCTCTAGCTAACGAGAAAACTGCAGTAACTATTCATCTACAACAAAGTATGGGTAAAAAAAAAAACTATTTTTAAAATGTTATGTTGAAAAGTAATCTGTTTCAAAAGACTGCAGTGGAACAAAAAGATGACTGCTCCAACTTTCCCCCAAAAGGCTTCAGAAAAAAAATCCAAATTAAAAAATAAAAACTGTATTTCTGGTCTATAAAGCATATTCTTCATTTCCCTCAGTGGAAACTGTAACGCTTACAGTGGTTTAGTAGACAGCCCTCAAAGGATCTTTAAAGTATCTTTCCAACAAGAGGAAAAATACAGTAAGGCTATGCCCTCCAAATTAAAACCTTTGAAAGTCCAAAACGGGGAGGAAAAAAAAAAAAAGTATCTGATTTGTCCTTCAGTAGCATGCAGAAGAAAAAAAAATAATTTAAAAGTGCATTTTGAAGTGTCAGTATATTCCCTACGTTTCCATACCTGGAATGACTTTTTGTAGAAAAACAACAGTTTGAGATAAATAACCATGATTTACAATATCACATTCTTTAATTACACCTTTTTTTTCAGTGTCTATATAATCACAAAAGAATGTTCCAGAGGTGACCAATAACACAGTGGTCTCCAGCAAAAGCATCTCTGAAAGCAGCACTTTGTGAAAAGCATCCCTCCTACTTCGTGAGAAATGACACGACTGATAAAATGAGCTGGCTCCTATGATGTGAAGGTGAGATCCTCTCCTTTAACTGGTAAAGACCAGACTCATTATGTATTTTGTGCTCAATTAAAATCTCATTTTCCTCTAAGTAAGAAAGTATTTTGTGCATACTTCATCATACAGATTGCTCAGTCACAGATGAATGCTGTTGAGAAGGCATATATATATAAAAAAAAAAAACTACTGCTACAAAATGCTTCCGTGTTCCAATAAAACTATAATGGAATCACTGGTTATACTATATACTCCTTTATATCACGCCACCACTAGAACATCCCAAATATCCATTTACAGAATAATACTGAAAAATATGTAAAGACTGAGTTAAAAATTATATAGTTGTTTCTCTACATAAGACATTACAGCTAGGAAAAGTAACTGGCTACGAGAATAGAGCAAAAATTACTACAGCTCTAACTGCATTACAATGGCATATCTACTCTTAATAAAAAAATCCAGTTGTAAACAAGACATTCTCTACCACCCTTGGCAAGTGGGCAATATTATTTTTCCTATATTGATATGACAGTTATCTCTAACAGCTGTTGGCATATTTATTTTCAAAATGGAGTAATTACTGTCATTATCTCATGCTTACAACAGTGTTAGAAAGGAAATACAAAAAACACAGAAGTTGCTTTAAAAAAAAAATTAAGTAGTTTACACAAAGATATCTTCACACTACATCTCTTCCAACATTATACTGTTCATCAAAAACCCCAACAAGCCAATGTACAGAATTGAGTTTCACAAAAGAAAAAAACAGCAAATGCCTAAAATTACAGATTACTCTAGTATGATGTTCCTTCATTTCACAGAAGTAATTTCCTTCTCTCAATAAGTTTTTCCCAACATGTCATACACTCAAAGTTTTGCCACAAGAGCTATATATTCTAACATCAATGTAAAGCCTGCTTACTTATCAAAGAACTCGCCCTCTTCCTAAGGAAAGCAGGAATTGTAATGTCAAATAAAGATTTCTCTTCTGTCTTGTAAATTATTTGCATGAACAAGTTTTATCAATTACTTGTAACAGATCCAAAACATGTAACACGCTCTTCCTCAGTGTGAAAATATCTTTGGTAAAAGAAATGGGCCATGAGACATGACAGCTATTCAAAGTAATTAAATTTGTGATACATTACCACTGTTCCATTATCTGGCATCATTGGTGTTCCCATATTTGCAGCTCCTTCTGGTCCCATGGAAGGACCAGGACCCATTGCAGGGCCAGGTAAAGTTCCTCTGTTGTTCATATTCATACCCATCATTGGAGGAGGGCCTTGGTTACCAGCAGGTGCTGGGCTAAACGCATCTATGCAAAACAATCTACACTTAGAGCTGTCCTATCTGAATTTTGCAAGAATAAACAAACAATTTACAATATTTAAAAAGCCAAATGTACAAAACTTTCAATACTTGAAATAAAAAAAAAATATTCTTTGAGACTGTACATTTATCTCAATCATCTGCTTTTAAACAGATTTTCATTAATCCCTATTATTTTGTGTTACATAAACTGCCTTGTGTATTTGAAAATCCTGAACTTTACAGCTAAACATTGCTGTACAGCTAGTGTGCAGGAACTGAAGTGTTTGTATAGCATATAAATATATGTAATATACCCACCACAAATTCACAAAAAATCCAAAGTGATTTTGCAGTAACTGGCAGCTATAAAGTAACTTGGCTTTTTAGGAATCATACCAAACAAATATACATTTGCAAGAACTATTCTACCAGTATTATGTTAACTGTATACAGTTACAGTATCTTAGTCTAATGTCTAAAAGCAATACCAAAGATGGCACTCAACTTCACAATACATATGTAATATGTCACAAATCTTGCATTGAAATGTAATTTATTACAGTATAAGTACCAGAAAACTAAGACATTTTGTAAGAAAAGAAAGTGACAGAACAGTCTCCTCCAAAATTCTGATTCGCAGCAGGAGGTAGAAGTCAAGCTTAGAAACATCTTTTCAGGAGATCATTTAGCTATAATATTACACTAGGAAACATCACTCTGCCAGTACCCACTAACCACTCAAGAAATAAGTAAGATTGCCTTCATCACATTTTCTCACGTTATTATAAGAAAGAAGTCTGATTATATGTACTATTTACATCTGCTATTATGAAATATCATCAAGACTGGTGGTGATGCAGTCCCCTTCTTCCCCCCCAACAATAATCCACTCTTTTCAGCCAAAAGCATGCATCCAAAATTTGATAATGCCTTTGGAATCTAGCCTATGTTTTAAAACATGACAACATACAGGAGGATTAAGAAAACTGACATGTTGCTAGACTAATAAACTTGTTATTTTTATTTTAAAAATCAACCTTGCTTCCCATCACAACTGTAACTTCTTTAGTAATGAATGTCATATTAAGCAGGCCATTTAGCAGATACAGTACTATAGCTATCTGCAGGTATGCAAAATTGCATCTTTATAACCTGCCCTGAGTACACATATCACAACAGTCAGTGAAACCACTGCATCCAAGAGATTGCTACTAAAATTGAAGACTTGGTCTTGATCATATACATTATGCCAACTGCAAGCTGCTTCGCAAAAACAATCCACACAACACAGTAGCACACGTAAAGTGCTAACCAAGTTTATTAGAACAATAGAGAAAAATCCTATACTGCTGAAAAACAGAACTCATTTGAGCATAGCAATGAGAAACACCAAGACCTCCCTATGACACTAAGCCAAAACAAAGGTATACACAAGTTGGATGTTTCTGACCTACCCACAAGCACAAGCAATTCATGCAGCAGGTAGAAGACTGTGCTACAGTTCAGGAGAATTACCGTTGACTATGCCCTAAAACTGTTTTTAGGTGTCATCCATTGAGTGACCAAATATAGAAGAAAAAGAAGGCAGCTAAACTGCCAATATAAGGAGAAACTCTTATTTTCAGAAGCAAGAAGTACTCTGCAGGACTATCACGATGGCAGTTCTTATGCAATCAATGCTTAATTATGTTATTGGCTTGCTTACCAGCCTAAGTAAACTTAACCACCTGGCCTCACACAGGCAGTGGTCCCTTATCCTTCAACTGAAGTTCTCATCCTCCATATCATACAAGTGCACCCATATTGCTTCCTGGGTGACAAATAGTGACCTACACTATCAAACCTCTATGTTATTAAGGGAGTTTCAGACAGTCAGACAGGTGGACAATCAGGGAGTATAACGCAAGGAGAGAGCAAGGCCCTGCAATTTCAGTGAGAGGACACAGCGGCATTTTAGCTATGCCTCAGCAGCCCTCCTAGCTCCAAAACCGACCTTAAGAGCCAAACAGGTGCTTGCCAGTTCTTTTTGGTGGGACACTGATGTTAGCAGTTAATTCACTGGACCAGATTTAGCAACAGATGAAAAGCAGTCATGATATAATACACAGGTACTGGAAAAACGTCTTTTTTTTCTGCTGTCTGGAGTGCTGAAAAAGTACACTCTAGGTGTCTGAAGTGCACACACCCAGGTCTGGCACAGCTGGCAACAACGTATAGTCAATCGAGTTCCCCCAAAAAATATCCATATACAAAAGTTTATCAGCTGCATTTAGCATTACAGCTTCAGTTAAGTGCTATGATGAGGCATATAGATTCTCTCAGAACTTGTTTGCTGCAAAAAACAACGCAAAAATGAGTGATCCTGCACAAGTCAGCCCAACACTAACTAAATCTGTCAGAGGTACCTTTCTTTCTAATAACACTATCATGTGGGTATTTCCATTACTGAAGATACTCCAGCTCCCCACTGTCCCACATGGTAAGTCACAAATGGCACAAGTAAAGACGAGCTAAAAATTCTAAGAGAAATGTCAAGAAACAATGCTAAGATCAACAATTAAAGGTCTACTGCAAATTTTTTGGGTCAGATTTTTTGGTTGGAGTGGTGGGGTTGTCAATGGGCTGAAGAAAAAAAAGAAAGCTCTCCAGTGAGATAAAATCCACTTTCTTCTGGAAACAAACACTATCTTTATGTTTCTTGCTATGGATATTTTCCCCTTTCTAAAATAATAGTACACTGTTACTGTAACTCCTTTTGGAACTACACATTTATTTCTAAAAGCATTCGTATCGAGTTTAAAAATCAAGTCATAGCACAAAGTTTACAAAGCAAGCCTATGAAGAACATCACTGTGAAGTATTAAAACCTGAGAAGGTCTCTGAAGTGATTGCTATAAATACACATTGAAAATTTGTACGTAAAAAAGTGTATCTTGTGGATCTAGACAACTGGCACAGTATTAATATTTACAAGTCTCCTAATTAAATGAAATTTTAGAAGCAGACAGCAATAACATGCAAAAAATACAACTATAAAATTAAAAAATATGACAATTTATACTTCAACTTATTATTTGTAAGATAACTTCACAATGTCTTCCTTTAGAATTATTTTTAAAGCTCTTCATGTTGACAAAGAAAAGGCCTATTTCTATTCTGCAGCTATAAATGTGTCTCAATGTGTGCAAGGAAATTGTGAATACTGTATTTTAAAATCTGGATCGAGCAAATTAATTAGATTATAAATTCACATTACTCAAAAGGTCAAGCAACAATGTTTATCAAGTTTTGTATGTACTTTCCAATTTAAAATATACAAAAATAATCTTAACTTTGCTTTAAATTATCATCTTAATTTATTTTGAATTAACACCTGGAAGGTTCCAAGAAACATATATTGACAGTTAATAAAGTTTAGTATAAATGGGATTTTTTTTAAAAGAAATCTTTTAAGTTTTAGTCTTGTTTAAAAGCAGATATTCTCATTAAGATTCCAAACTGTTTCAGACTACATATAGGTAGCAAGCTCTAATTATTAAGAATGTATTTTTCTACCCTTCATAGTAACGGTTTTTAGCAGTCACAAAAGTGAACTGAGAATATTTACAAATACAGACTTGAAAGAAATTGGTAGAACATCAACCACATTATTGATTAATCTTTTATCAGGTACATCAAAAAGAGTTCACCAGTTTTAACCTCTACATCATTTCACCGCACGCAATTACAGTCCCAACTTCTCTGAACAGATGGTCTCTCCAGAAGAACGCCAAATACTTTCTGAACAGAAAATTCCTCTTTTGTATCAAGTAATTTCTAGAGCATCACCTTTCCCTGCCTTTTTGTTTCTCCTAACTTGCACATCATATTTTTCTCCCACAGGTGGACAAAACAATAAAGATACACCTTGGGGGAAAAAAAAAATGTCAGCTGTTTGGAAGCAAAATATGTGAGGTTTTTTATTTCCTAATACCGTTCACTCCTTTTTATCAGTAGTTGTCACTACTTAATAGTGCTTGAGTATCATGTACAGTCCCAAAGAAAAAGAAATTTTACATTACAGAAGCCTTTTTCCTTCAGATCCCTACCTCCCATGTTTATTGCTCCACGAGGACCCATATCACCCATTCTCAATTCCTGTTCTCTCTGAAAGCAAACATAGTTTTCATGGTCAACCTATCATTCTTGGAACTTAAAACATTCCCATTTACTCCAAGAAAATAAAAAGAATTTTTAAGTTTCAAAAGTTTCCATCGATTAGAAAAAAGTACAAGGAATACAGTTAACTATATTCCCCTG
This sequence comes from Gallinago undulata, assembly GCA_026546715.1. Classification (NCBI taxonomy): domain Eukaryota; kingdom Metazoa; phylum Chordata; class Aves; order Charadriiformes; family Scolopacidae; genus Gallinago; species Gallinago undulata. The sequence goes on along the minus strand of JAOTQQ010000001.1, from coordinate 187,999,149 downwards.
GTTTTGTAAAAATCAAATGCAATAAGTTCAATATAGCATGCTGTACATTATTGCATAATGCTAACGGTTAAGAATATATAACAAGTTTCATTTATCAGATGCAGCAGTCTAAATATGCAAAACAGTTATCAACTGCAAATGAATCCATCTTCACACAGTGTTTTTCATTAAGAAATATATTTACATTTTAACTGTAAATAAAGAGATCTAATTACAGTATTGCCTGAAGGCCGTGGTTCAATAATACAGTCAATCTGGCTTCATGACTTAAAAAAGCTTGTGTTGATTGGAAACCAAGCCCTGATGTGGTATTTTGTCAATTTGTCGGTTCATCTTCAGTCAAGTAGCTTTGTCTTAATTTAGTGGTGGTACATTTTTCGATAAATCATGCTACTGATATGTTAGTGCAGATACTGACCATCCTTTTGAAACCATTATAAATATGCAGTATCAACATAACTATATAACATGTATTTATACAAAATAGAGAAATAACACGCAAAATTGGTCCAGATTCAATTGATGCTCAGTCATCCAACAGCAAGAGTTCTGATGTTACTGATCATGAACCACGGCCTGCTGTGAAACAATACTTGAAAGATAGTACCAAGAGTGGCAAAAATCATCACTTAGGAGAGAACAAAAATATGCCTATCACAGATAATTACAATGGATTTTAGTATTACTGTTGATATCAAAAGGATGAAATAGAAACAAATTCACAGTTCAAAATGAAAATAATGAATTCTATACCAAAATTTCTTTTTCTCATTAATTTTCTGCAAGAATGTTAACATATATTCCACACCTAAGTGAACATACATGTGCTGAGAATAAGCATATGTAAAAAAAATTACCTGGTTCTGAAAATAATTACACTTATGATTTAAAAGTATAAATTCAGATGCTCTCTGAAAACAATTCCATATACTAGGCAACTGAATCAGTCTTGCTAAAAGCAACCTTTAAGCAGAAATATTAATTAAATCAAAATATATTCAAAGTATTTTTGTGGTTTCACAGAATTCCTTTTCTTTCAGTCATGTTTGGGATGCCAAACATGAGTCTTCTATCTTCACTTAAAGCAGCAGACATCAATGTCTAACAGAACAGAATCAACAGTTTTGTAAAAATATCCCAGTATGGAAACTGTCATTTGTCATGACAAAAGGCTCTCAGGTAAATAACTTTGTTTCCAGTAATTCATATTAACCTAGAAAATGTACTTAACATAAGATTATACATTATTTCCAAAAGAATATGACAACGTGGAAGGGAAAAGTACAGCCTCATAACTAAAATACAAGGCAGGTTTTAAGGTCCAGCTATGAAAGGTAATTAATGAACGCTAAGAAGTACCTCTTCTTCTGACCGTAGAACCCACATCAAAACTTTATAAGAGAAGACACAACTACCTCGTCAGACCTTTCACAGTAATGTCAACTGCCATTTTAAGTAAAATCAGCAGCCCTGTTAGGATCAGTCATATCCACAATTCATAGCAATGAGTTAGTCACAAAATCAGCATATAACCTTGTTGATATTAGTCTGCTTTTACACCTCATCCCTGACATGAAGAAGCAAAAAGAGAAGTGGTATATCATCCCCAATGTCAATCCCTAGCCCAACATAGCAGAAAAACACCGTGGTTATCAGTCTACATTCGTTAGACTGTGCGTGCACACATGCATGTGAATGTGCATGTGTGAAAACAGAACAGGCCACAAACAGCTTTGAGATACTCTCTAGCTTCAAGGGCAAGTACCAGACTTTTAATTACTGCACATAACTTTCTTGATGCATCTCAGGTTCAACTGCAAGTTGGGGGTTGGTTGTTTCTTTTTTTAATGTGAAATGTGCCACATAAGGCAGGGGGAAGGTACAATACCAGCTAGCTAAAGATGTTAAATACAGAGCTATAAAACTAATACTGGCTACAAGTACTTAACTAATTTTCTTTCCAAAGGACAGAAGCATTGGCAAGCTATATCACACACTTTTTTAAAAAAGCTCACAATGCTTCCTCTTAGCAACAAACCATTTTTTTCTCAGCTCAAAATGCTACCAGTCTTCAGTTACAGTAAGTACAAGAGGAGAAGAACCTGTAATTTTTATTTTTTTGTCTTGTCTAAGCTTTGTTAACAAAAAGCATGAATTATCTGGCAATTTGTAGCCCTAACTTTGGTGTTGAATTATTACCATATAAAAACCATTTCAGCTCTAGACTCAAGATCTATAAATGTGCCTTATGATTACTGCTACCGATTAATCAACATGCCTACAAGAATTATTATTAGTCCTACTGTTGCACATTCACAACTTATCATGTTCTTTTGAATTTTCAGCCCAGGAAAATGCTTCTATACTGTTAACAAAGAATAGGCAGATTTAAGATAAACCTCCTGCCAGAGAAAATACTCAATTTCAAATGTTAACTGACGGCATACATTGTTAATGTAACTAAATGCTTGATATATCAAACTATAAAAACATGTAATTAGATAATTTGCCAAAACCTGTATTTGTAGGAGTCCAGATGATAATAAAAATTCAGTCCTATCCCACACAAATCACGTCCTAGACAGCTATTTACTATATAAGCATAAACAAGTTATTGCAGGTAAATTAGGTCAACTGTTCCATGGGTTTTGCCCAAAATACAACAAAGAAAGGAATACCAACAGTCAGATGAGCTGAACCAGTGCTAGTTGATATTCCAGCCCACCTGAGAGCTTCATTCTTGGATACTCAAACCCTTTGCAGAACACAACAATAGCATTATCTTCTCAGAGCTTCTTTTCCTCACTATGCGACTGCCCGTTCTTCTGTTGAGTAGCAGCCTGCTTCTGCCCCTTCCCTGAAGCCACCCATAACAGGGAGTTAAAACTGAGCAGCAAGAGAGTAGGGCTAAACTTTTACTAGACAAATATGTAGGGAGGTGATTAAGAACCTCTGAAGTCACACGGAACCTGGGAAAATAACTTAAACTGGAAGACAACAAGAAAACTGGATGATACGCAATTGTAGGGGGGAAAGAAAGCCATAAGAAAAGAATGCATAATAAAGCGCAATTTAAACTTTGGGAAGATTAAAAAAAAGAAAACCCACAAGAAAAATCAACCAAAAACAAAAAACAAAGAGAATAATAATATCCTATTGATCCTCTTGTAAAAGGATAATTGCTTACAAGACTCAAAAGAAAGCTTTCCAAATGACTTCTGTTGCAGGATTCTTGTAAAATACCACAAAACTCACTAATGCAAACAACCCTGAAAATAGTCTGATTCATCTGAGTAATTTGCTTTTAGAAAAAGTGCTATGACAGCAACTAGAGTATTATATTTTCTAATTACTTTAGGTACAAGCATTAAAAATTATATTTCCTCACAATTGCAACTCATTTTAATGTGAACCGTATAAGGTAGATTTACACAAAAATATTGAATTCACCTAGTTTTCAAATTACATATATCTCATACATTAAACGTAGTACAGATTCTCCTGTTTTTACAAGTACTAGAAACAAGTTTTCTTGAGCATTGAAGGTTTATCAAGCACAACATTCTTACAGCTTAATCACCATTGATATCAGTAGTCTAAGTATAGAGAACTGCCAAGATGATTCTTCTGTTTTTTAAAATACATTAGTATATTTTAAAATCCACTCTATAAAACCATGAAACTAACTGTTTTGAAAAGACACCTAAGAATTGATACATTCTCATGTATCAGATGCAACTCCCTTCTCATATTGAAAATAAAAATACAGGTAGCTATAAAACTGGTGGGGTTTTTTTAAGTGACAAATCAGCACTACTTTTTTCTGTGGAAGCAGGCCTTGCAATTCCAGCAGCCTGAAGAAAATTGAAAATCTTGTCTCCAAATTATGCAATATTCATGATAACAAAACTGTCAAAAATTATGGTGTTGAATAAATACGGCACGGAATATTTTAGAACAGCAAAAAGCATGATATCAACAGAAATAAGATATGACAGATCACCCACTTTTCTTCAAGTGTTTGTGGCCAGAAGATGTACTTCCCAATTAACATAGGACTATTCACTCACCTTTCAGCTAAAGAACAGTGATCAAAATAATTCTAAGACCCTGCATCAAAAAAAAGCCTTATCAAAAAAAAAAAGAACACCACTTACCCCATAACCTTAAACATGCACATTAAAATCAGTGACTTAATTAGCACTTTGTCTAGGTTCTGTGTGTAGAGCAAAATGTAATTCACAGTGCTGTTGATTCTCACCTGCTTTCATTAACATGGAGACTGAATTCTCTCCTCTAGCAGAATTTCTATTTGTCAAAACAGGTATGATATTTCTGTACCTCTTACTAGAATTCACTACTCACTTCTACAGTGGCTTATTTCATTTAAGTTCTTTCTAGAAAAGAAAAAAGTATTTGCAAAGGCCTCTCCAGGAGGCATAAAACCCTTAAACCTTATACAAAATTGAAATTTACTGAAAGATGCCTACATTTTAAAGACTTAAATCATACAAGTGGTTAGAATTGCTAGTTTGACACTCAAAACTAGAATTTGGGGGTTGTTTTTGATTGAGCATTTTTTGCCTTTTTCTATTTTGTGAAATAGAATACTGTATTCATTCCAATGACTAGCTCACTGGAAGTTAAGATGTCAGCAAGAAGTTAAAGTAATAAAAGCCTTCTCTTCCAACCAACATCTCTTGTCACCTTTCCCTCTTTGGTTTATCCATCAATTAAGATCTATATGTAAGATTCAAAAGTTACAATGTTCCAAAATACTTCATTTACTCCATTACGTGCAGTAATAGTAAATAATTTTAAATGAGAAATATATTGATCTTCTTTTAAAATCCAAGACTTCTGTATCTTGGTGTGGAGTGGTATGGAGTGCCTGAGCACTCCAATCTAAATCCAGAGTTAATCCCTACTGTGAGCTGGATATCATAACTAGATGATTCCAGAGATTTCAAAAAGTTATAATTAATTCCACCTCTAAGAAAGTAAACTTGTAAAATTTTGTATCTCAAATATTTTGAGTTAAAATTCAGAAATAATTTTTCAAAAGAGAAGGGTGCTTAGAGAAGGTAACCACTTTAACAGATCGTGACATCCATTAAGAAAAAAAATGGAGATATCTATGTATTAACTCTCTTAATAGTGACTTCCTCATTACAATATTCTGTCAATTAATTCCACCAGAGTTAGGAGCCACTTTAGCTCTATGGAGCCAATATTAAAAAACCATTTCTCTCATTTCTATTAGCTTCATTTTTTGAATGACAATAATGAAATTAAAAACAGAAATTGAATGTAGTTCAACAGCTGAACATAATGCAAATATTTTTTCATACGTAATCATTTTAAGGCACTTAAGTGTTTACTTACCTGCTAAACTTCTTTCTGAAAGCAATATTGCACTGTACCATCAAGTTCACAATAGGTACATGTAATATAATTACATTACATTCACAATATAGTCAGATCTTCAGAGGCATATTAAAGAATTTTATGCTGCAGCTTAGAATTATTCTGGTTTTATTTTAGCTAAAGAAATAGCATGACAGTAGGTAGGTCTGTCAAAACAGACATCCATGGGAGCACAGAGGATACCTTACTTTCACAAAACAAGTTGCAAATGATTTAATGTAAGAATCACTCCACAATTCACCCTGATGGATGCGGAGCTAAAGGGCTGTTTAACTGGTAACGAAGTCTGGGCTTAACTGCATCATCATTGCAGATGCACATTTAGTGTATTTACATTAAAATATTTAACTGAAAATTGGGTGCTATAAAACAATGCTACATTTTATATTTCCCAGATGTTAAGTTTTCCTTGCAGAGGAAACAAATCTAGGCAAATATTAAAACCAAGTGAACACTGGACTCAAAACAATTTTCCCTAACTGCAAGATCAAGGATGAAATTAAGTAAAAGTCAACAATGTTTACGTAGAAGAATAATCAACCAGCCAAGAATGTCCTTGGTCATGAGGTATTTATGTAAAAATCTAACTACTTCTTCATTGTAATGCTGAATATAACATTACAAAATCATAACAGTTTAAAAGCAGCACTAGCTATAGCCACAGTACACTAAATATGGCTCTTTGCCAGAATTTTATATTAACAATTTTTCCTCACTAAAGAGATATATATGCTGACTAAATTGTGACAAAAAAAAAAAGAGTCCAAATGTAGTTGCTATTTCATAACTGATCAGGAGTTACCAAGTGATAGAACATGCAAGTATTTGCCAAAAGGAAGCTGAAAGTTAAAGTTTTTCATTGCTATGAAGAGGTTCTGTAGGAGAAACTTCTAACAAACATATGCAGTCTTTTATACAAGTTATGAATGTTGTTTACAATCAGAGTAGTTCAAAGTTTAAGATTTCCCCAACAAAGTTCTGGCCACACCTACATCACTTAAACAAATAAAACATGAACAAAGAAGCATCAATGAAACTTCTTGGCATGAAACCAGGCTCCATAGTTTTCCAGCTCTCCACAGTTTTCCATCTAGTACTTTTATACAACCTGAAGGTGACTTACTGTAAAACAGGAGCAATATGAAGTAGATTTGAATGAAGACAGACACTTATTATTTGAGTAAACAGAGTTCTGACTGAGGAAAACAATATACATCATACCAGGCAATTCCATTATTTTAATAAAAAGTTTAGGAAGCTGGTCATCTGAAGAAATACAAATGGATTAAGAAAAACTGCTTTCCAGTTAAATTCCCTGACCCTAGTCAACACATAGTAACTCAGCTACAGTGTCCGCCTTCATTAAAAGATATCTAAAAAACCCTAATATTTTATTTATGTACTATAGATCCAAAGGTCAGAATCACACTAGAGTCACAATGGGTAGGGAGAAACAAAAATAGCTGAACAGATAAGTTTCCCTATAGATAAACAAACATTGATAAATTCAGAAAGGGCAGGGGGGAAATAACACAAAGACTCTGTAAGTTAAAAAAAAAAAGTATTATCAAAAACAGCTCTATATACAGAAAAAAAATAAATCCTGAAGAACATAAATTAGGGAGCCACTAGCCACTGTAGGAAATCAAAATGGGGAAAATGGGGTCAGAAATTTTAGTAGGGCCTGTATTGATAGGACAATGAATAATGGCTTCAAACTAAAAGAGAGTAGGATCAGACTTGATATAAGGAAGAAATTTTTTACACTGAGGATTAAGAAACATTGGAACAGGTTTCCTGGAAAGGTGGTAGACACCCCACCCCTGGTCAGGTTGGATGGGGCTCTGAACAACCTGATCTAGTTGGAAGATGTCCCTGCTTATTGCAGAAGGGTTGGACTAGATGACCTTCAAAGGTCCCTTCCTACCCAAACTATTCTATGATTCTATGACTATGTTTGGGAAAAATATCTTTAAATGGTAAACCTTTAATATATTTAAATAACTCTTTAAATGATAGTTTCTATTAACCCAGATATTAAACTCCCCAACTGAACAGTTACAAAACAGCTCTTCTCATCTTTTTTTCCAAAAAAGGTGCTTATTAAAAATGCTAATTCATCTAACAATAACACTTAATCTCTGGAAAATTGAAGCGGAACCTAAAGAAAGACTTGATGGAAGACAGAAACATCAGACTTAAATTCCATGTTTCTCATGGAAGAATTAATAAATCAAAACAAGCATGAGCTCGGGTAATGAGATAAACCTACTTGATACCTACACTACAGAAAGGAGGCCTGTGAAGTGTTCCTGAGAAAGCTCCTAAATGTATTCATTTAAAAATTGCATTTAGCCTGGCATCAGAAGACAGGCAACCTCCCTGAGTCAAGTTAACTTCTATGTCTCAGTTTCCTGGATTACCACTATTAAAATTGTTCCCTCTCTGAGAGCTACTGAAGCAAAAGATAGAAGAGGCTTACTGCACACACTAAGAAATAACCTACTCAGAAGGCACCACCTCTATGGGAGAGAAAGCAGATCTCTAAATAAACTCTCCTCGCCCTAAGCAACAGATCCATTAGCAAGTTTCCTCACATCAAAAAATACTATTTCTACAGTAATTTCGCATTTTGGGTGTTTTTGTTTAAAGACAGACCCTTTGAATGAAGACAAACTTTTCTAAGCAGAAGAACTTATTTTGGCTGCACATCTCAATGCCACCAAGTAAGATCTCAAGATTTAGACAGGTGGATGAGTCCAAAATAGGTACCAGGTACACAACTGAAACTGAAAATTAGTTTCTTCTTAGTCTGGGTAAATACGTGTACAAACTCCAAGTCAAACTTAACTCCAGTAGCTGAGGAAGAAAACATGAAAATTATTAAGGCAAACATTAACTCAAGCTGCTTCAAAATATTTAGGGCATTTATCAAACACATTATCAACGCACTTTGTAGATTATTTATAAAAGCCTCATTCTTACTTGTCAGCAGATGAAATACTGAAGAGTTCAGTATTGAGGAACTTAGGTCATTTTTTAACTTGTGAGATGAAACCATTTTCAGAAATTATATTAAAAATATGGAATATAGACCATTCCATAAAAATATTTTATTCCATTAAATTATTCCATTCCATTTATTTTATTCCATAAAAATATGGAATATAGAAATCTGTTCTTTAATAGCTTTTTTCATTTTTATCTGCAAAATCCATTAAATAGCAGTTTTAGCTACTTAGCAGAACCTAAGTTCACAAATAGAATATTCTATAAACAAGCACACCAGGTGCATACAAAGTCTTTCCATTAGTAACTGAACACAAATGGGATCTGTTTAATCTGAGATCTCATGAAACACTAAGATGGACAGACGTTGATGTCATTTTGCCAATGCATATGAAGGACCTGAAAAGTGTTCTTTTAGTTTCTTGATCCAGCAGTCTTTACTGAAAGAAAATTAAGTTATAAACAAAAACTGATAATCTGTAGAACACAAACAAAAAAATCCTTATCAATTACTGTAGAAGAGAATAAACCTGGGAATGCTTATAAGCAGTACCACAATACCTAAATTCATACAACTCTGGCAAATCTGACAGCACAATAAGGGACAAAAATTACTTATGAAACTTCTTCTGTTTGCAAGTTCATATTTAGTAAATATTCTACATTCTACCACATTTTGTGCAAACATTAGAAGATGATGGCAACAGAGTAGGATTTTAGTCTCCTAAATATCTATAAAGTAACTTAATACAAGGAAAACTTATCACATTACCCTACATATTCACAGTTCACACAAACTGAAATATAAAGTTATAAATTAAGCATTGTTATGATTACTTGCCCCATTACAGACAAATTATCTTAGGTAACATCCTTGATACACATAAAACATGATCTAGATAGACAATTATGAACCATTCTATAATGGTCATGAAATAACTATTTACAACCAAAAAATATCTTGTTCCACAAATAGCTTTGCTTCATGTATACAAATGCATAATATACTACAAAAAGATGGCTGAAGTTCTGCATTCATTTTTATGCAATGTCTTTTCATACTAAAAGCAGACATGACAATTAAAATAGCCTTTACACCTGGCAATGCAATTAAAGCCTGAAAATAATTTATTTTGTTTCTAAAATAATACAACATGAATATTCTAAGGCCTGTTAAGGAATTATTATTATTATTATTGCCTAAAGCACCAAATTTAGTATCTAATACATTAAAGAACAGAAAAAATGCAAGATTTAAGCATCTGTCTACTGATACGTATCACTGCAATCCTGCAAAAATAAAAAACAGTTTAGTGCTACTGCCAAAACTAAGACCAACCACAAAGTGAATATTTACAAACTGTTTGCTCAAAGGCCTAACCCCAGTTGCTTTATGGCAGAGGAATAAACTTGATCGCTGAAGAAAAACCACTGCCTTGAAAGCAGGAATGTTTTGGCAGGTTGATGGGGTTTTTTTCTGGTTCTACATTTAATGATTTTTCTCCAAGCTAGTTTTACCTTAAAATGCTTTTAAGGTGTCAAACATGAACTATTTCTTCCACGAGTATGGATACTGGATTGCAATAAGGAGGTAATTCATCTCCCCCAACCAAGCTCTACAAAAGCACTTTTATAAAGCAGCTTAGCTTTATAGTTTGTTAGGAAACAGACACTTTATTCATACAACCTTACAAAATTTTACCACCATCAGCTTTATTAAGTCCACTAAGCTGTGATGGTAAAACAACCAAAATTTATTATTAGCAGAAAACAGATCAAATTTGAAAAGATCCTTGGAAGTTTTTATTAATTTATTTATTATTGGAAATCTGCCTTAGCTTAGTTTAGTTTTCAATGAGGTAGGAAACAATTCTGCATTCAGTGAAAATTCAAACTTCTTGTGCTCAAACTTTTGAGCATAAGAGAATCAGAATGTAGAAAAAAATTATGCAGTTCTATTCACTTAAGAGCCAAGGTGTGCAAAAAACTATTCCTGATTTTAAAAAGTCCAAGGAAATCTAAGCGATAGTCTTGTTTCAAAAATGTCTACTACTTAACTTGCAAATATACCTCAGTAGGCTCAAAATAATAAATAAATGGGAAGCTACATTTATAAACTGCTCCAAAGAAGGACAAAACTCTTAGAAAGAAGACTAAACATGTGGTAGGTTTTTTTCAATCAAGTTTCTGGCATTCCTGAAGCTATGAACTTTTCTATTGTTTTGGGATGAGCTTTTTTCACTCCCTTGCTCTCATCTGTCTTACAGCTTTTGATCCAAGTCCACTACAACTTCTGCTGTTGAGGCAATCTCCACTGCTTTAGCTGATGCCACCTTATGCTGATACTTACACAACATACTTGAGCAGCAGAGCTTCTGTGCAAGAAAACTTAAAGGAAAGCAAAGCAAGATCTAGAAATAATTCTTGAAAAGACTAGGAGATAAAAAAAAGTTAAGTACTTGATATACAAAGTGTTACATGGAAGAACAGTAAGCATTCAGAAGTTGAAACTCACAAGAAACAGTTCCTTACATATGCAAGTTACACTTCAAAATGGGGTAGTTTCCTTGGATGGAAGAGGACAAGGACATAAAAAAAACCTCAATTCCCTCTTTAAACCACCAGTAAGAAGAGTTGTAAGCTTTAGGCCAGTATCACTATTGTATCATTAAGTACAATACCCACCTGACACTATTTCACAGTGCTACTGCAGGATTAAATCTGTGCACCATAAACTAAGACTACAACTCCTACATATTTTGGTCTCTTTTGAAGATATGTGAAAACTATTTTAATATACTAAATCCAAATTGTTCTCTTTTCACTCTTCTAAGTCGGTGTCGTGAATAAAATTATTTCCTGAAACTGAAATTATTTGATAAAAAGCCTCTAATTGAGATTTAAGAATTTAAATCTTTGTAAGCTATTCACAACTGCATAGTAATCACTGCAGTTTGAATAATTAATGTATCACTAGCACTTAGAAGTAATATATTTTTTAAAAAAATCTGTGCTGCTGAAAAATTAAATATAGCTTCCAATCACCATCAGCAAGCTCCTCTTTCAGCAAGAAATATGTATGCAAAATAAAAATTAGCAAAATACTACAGGAAAACAACTTTCCTGATTAAGCTCTCATAAAATTAGAATGGATAGATATTGAGCTGTAACAGCAGATTTAAACTAAGCAACTTTTACAAAGCAAGGGATATACCCTAACCAATACGGAAGTGTTTATCCGTAACTTATCTACTAGAAATCACACAAGTACATGAATAAATGGTTTAGGCATCACTAGGCTGCCCATTACATTAACAATCAATGCAATCAAATTTTAAATGTACATCACCATGAACAAGAATGCTTCAGGAAGAGAAATCCCAACACAGAAAATATTTTTATGTTTATCAAAACAAGATGTTTATCAAAAGTAGTTATATAAAAAAACCAAAGCTTAACAAGTTAGGGAAAAGATACAGAAAGAACTTTAAATAGGAAAGCCTAATACCGCAGACTTATATGAGAGGTTCCAATTCAGGTTGTCGTTGCACTTACCATTTATTTCCTTCTTTTACACTGAACAGTAAAAAGGGATAGGATATAAGTGAAGGAAACTTACTTTTCAAAGCTTTTAAGAAACAAAAACAAGGATTAGAAACATTATTATTTTCCTTCTCAAAACATAGTTGGCAGAGGTTTTAACATGTTATAAGGAATATGCTAAAAGAGTTCATCAAGAACTGATATGGTAGAAACTATCCACCGGTATCATAAAATACAATTTTCACTAAGAGGCAACTTTTAAACTCTCAAATCAGAGAATAACTTTTTTCAGTGTATGTACGATTGTAATCTAAGACTAGAAGAGACTACCAGATGGAGTCTGTTCACCACAAACAAGAAATTAGTAAGAATAAAATAAAAAAAATTAGTTTACAAGAAATTCTACTAAATTGAAAAAAAGATTTGGTGTATCATTTCGCAATCCCCCAAAATAGTTTACAATTCTTTTCTTTTGCAAAGTTGCAAAGGCTTTTTCAACTCCCATTCACACTATGCAACTTAAGTAGAGTTAGCTAAAGACATGTTATAATGAACATCTATAAAATGACAGGCCATGTTTAGAGTTGCATAGCTGCCCTTATTAGAAACAGTTGCTGAAGAAAGTAAATAAATACATCCCTCCCAATCATTTCAATTCTTCTTTTAAAGTTCAAAGGACATTAGAAATAAAACATCATAGAGTCAACACATGACCAGATTACTAAACCTAGTCTGCAGATTAGAGAAAATTTTTTTACGTTATTGTATATCGCCAATTCAATTTCACATGACATTAAAAAAACCTCCACCTGTACTACATATTCCTTTATATAACTTATAACACTTTTGGTATGGTTGACGCTGCACAGCTACATCTATATATTCTTGCAGTGTATTAATTAGTTCCAGATGAGCACAGAGTTCCAGTATTTCAACTCAGTGGGAAAGCTATACTCTTCCAAAGCATCCTTCCACCTTTACCTTTCCCCCCCCAAAATTTCATCAAATAAAAGTCACAAAAATTATGCATAGTGATTGAAGTGCTTTCCATTTGAACCATTCCTCTTCCCTTCTTACACCACATTTTTGCTACGTCCAGCACACCAACTTGAACTGTTTCTATTCACATACAGTGTGCAATTTAAAGATGCAGATAAAGCACAAGGATGGCCAAACCGTGGCAAGCAATTCAAGCACAGAGACTAAGTGACATTACCTCAAGATATCTGCAAGAAAAAAAAACAGGAGAGGTTGCTGTGATCAACACCACCTAGTTTTCCCTAGCACCCCAAGATGCAGGATAAAGGCCACAATTTCCTAACAGTAATGGAATCTGAGGGAGCTACAGACATCTCAAGGCTGTGGCTTGGCTCCCCTTCCTGCAGCTCTCTGCAGTGAGTAGCAACTTAAGTCTCACATCAGCCACAGGAAGATTTTGACAGGTAGTGTATATGGTCAGAAATTCAGGGTACACTAAAAGATGCTACGTGCAGATATTAAGGTGAAAAGAAATTTTGTATTTGGCACTACAGAAGTCACAAGCAATAAGCGCTCGTTCTAAATTACATTAGACATTGTAATATGGTATTTCACCAAGTATGTTTAATAATATGTGGGAATACACTAAAGGATATTACAAGTTTTGAATTCTTGATCTTCATTACCCCAAAGACAAGACAGGCTGAAAGCAGTTTTCTTTTACAGTGTGAATTCATATGGAAATAAATGATTGATTGTTTTCTGCTGCACATTTCAAAGCAAAATCAGCAAAATCAACCTAAAGATGTTAGCAACAAAGGAATAATTTTGCTTCATCCCTACCTTTGCTAAAAATACTAAGGTACAGAGGATGAGGGGGAAAAAAAAAGATGTCCTACTAAGAACAGGATATCTTATATTTTCTAACTTCTCTTTAGGATGTCTCAGAACACACATAGTACACTCTTCTCAACCCTACAGGAAATGTTATTGTACAGAATGTAAAATAGGTATTTCTTTCACAAAACACTAAATCAGAAAGTAGCTGAAAACCCAGCAGTTTTGATTTATGAATCAAATTGTACCTGTGAAGTAAAGTGAAATTCCCTCCTGCAGACTACAGTTGCTATAATAATGTAAAAGAGCATTGCGTGGATCACTTACTCATTGCTTCCTCACTAAGAATAGCTGTAACACATGAAACTAAAGCATTCCTAATAAAGGTTGTGTTCATTTAACTGCTTTGGTTGGTAGAAAAATAATCATACCCTTGATCAAAATAGATCATCATGAAAATTTAGAAGTGGCTCCTTTGACACCACCATTTTGCTAGTCCTGCAGGACAGTCTTCAGAGGCAGAACACACCTAAATTACTAATATAAATAATGTAGAACTTATAACAGAGGACAATTTTTCCCCTCACTGTTATGATTTTTCAGTCTCCTTTACTAAAGATTTTGAGGCTTTCCTCATCTAGTTTTACAACAACTTGAAGGGGAGAGTGATTTTAGGCTCCACATGAAGTTAACACTGCCCATTTGATTTCTCAAGTACATTATTCTTAATAAGTTAAGCATAAACTAAAACAAGCAATTCAAACAAGCATAATAGCCTGAACCGGTTTTAAAATGTAAACCTTCAGTCAAACTAGGGCACCTCCTCATGGAAACATGATTTATTTCCATGACCTCCCACTTAAAAAAATTCTATTGTCTTATTGAAAAAATTCATTTCCAGAATAAAAGAGCCAGATTATCTGAACACCTTCACTTAACTGAAGCATTACATCACCAACTTGTAGGAAAAACAACAGTGATGCCATCGCACAAGAGAATAACTACACTACTAAATTTGTACCACTCCAACCCATGAGAACAATGAAATACTGAAAGAAAAACAGTAAACAAGAAGGCAGCAGCTCAATACTTATTATTTAAAAATATGACAATAATAAAAAAAAACACCTTTACAATTTGGACTTTTGTCATAGAATTTTACTTACATTGTCCATGAAATTTGGCTTAAATCCTCCCTCCTGCTGTCGGCGTAATTCCTCCTGCTCTCTCTGGCGTAGCATCTCTTCTTCACGACGTCGATGTTCTTCTTCATGTCTAGAATATTTTTCAAAAACTATGTCAATTTAGACTTTTGACCTATTCGGACTTGTACTCAGTTTCCAGAGATAAGATCAAGCATATTAACAAAACTTGTCTTTTTATATATATATAAAGTATGGCACTGATTTACTCCACCTGATGGGTTTATATATTATTGAAGTATTTAATTATGTTTTTAACTGGAATATAGGTAATTACAATACCAGTACATTCTGTACCTGCTGTTCTGTCTACATATTGCTAAGCAGGCTAAAATAGTCCAGTTTTAAACAAGTCACTATTTAACATTAGGATTATATTAAGATTATAAACTCAATCAACATGATGATACTATGTCTATTTTCTTAAATTTTAGCAGAAGCATGAAAATGAGTATTTGTATGAAACAGATCTTACAGAAAAATTGTTTGCAACATACCATAACATCAAGTGAAAAGCCCCCCAAAATCTCCTGTCAGTCTATAAACTTGCAACATTACTGTTCCACATAAAGACCAACTGCCCATAAATTTTAGAAGCCCATTTATATCTGTTACAGCTATGCGTCAGTCACAAGGTTAAAATAATATGAAAAAAAAATTACATCAAGGTATTTCTACACTACGTAGAATGCTCAGAAATTTACAACAGAGCTAGTAGAGCTGAAATAAATGAAAAAAATCAAGAAAGACTTGAAATCACTATTTCACATTAGCATAACTTACCACCTTTCGTTCAAGAACACTACCAGAAGCATCACACATTATATCTTTGAAAAGCATCTTTTTAGCAGCAGAAACATTTTTATTTGATATCAAAAGCAAGCTCTACAAGCTACACATGCCTCCAGCAGTTGCATGCCACACCTCTGCACAGTAGAAGACTAAATACCTCAATTGTATCTGCTTGCGCTTTTGAAGTTCTTGATTACGAAGTTCTTCCAAACGCCTCAATTCTTCTTGACGTCGCATGAGATCTAACAGGAGTAAAAATGTAATAGATAAAAGCTGTCAATCAAAAATGTGGCAACACAAGAAATTGCTATTACTGTCAGATTACAGTTTAAACATTCAATTTTAAATGAAATTTCTCAATGCATTTAAGTAGTTTCTTCCCATAAAGCTAAGTCTAGTATATGAAAAAACACACTGGATCCTCAGCTCCCAGAAACACAGAAAGGTACAGGACTGGCAAAGCTTCTGAAGCAAGTTAAGGAAACAGAAATCGGAACTCCTCAGACAAAGAAAAGGAGAAAAACTCTCAGTCTCTTAAATCATATCTTGGTTTTACATCCAGGCAAGGCATCAATTTTCTCACAATGCCAGATACTGCTAAAGTCACAGTGGCAACAAAACTAGTACAAAATATATATACATGAACTTATACTCTTCACTACCTATTGCAGAACAGTGCATAGCACACATCAGAAAAAAGTGGTATGAACTTTAGGTGCATGTAATCTGAGCCTCCATAGAGATTTATCACATGACTCTGCTTATATACAAAGGACTAATCTTTTTAACACTACCAGAAAAGAACAGCCATACCCCCATATCCTCTTAAAAGGACTTAAAATGCAATTAGAAAGCAGGGAGCAACTAATATTAATTATGTTTGCTGTACTAGTTTCTGACCAGTCACATTATTGATGTCTGCCTGGAAATTTATGCTTTCTTCAATGAATATTAATTCTACCTCTTGTTAGAATGCAGTTGTTTACCTTTTCTACCGTATTAGGATATTCGCCATGGCCACACGGCATTATTTACAGACACCATGAGAAACATTTCACTGTACCATCTATTGTATGCCTTTTATGTCTCAGTTCAACTACTCCACATATTTTTCTATGCAGTTCTTTACTATACTAATTAAATCATCTTTTTAGCTATGCAAATCACTTTCCTCAAACTTATATCAGCATATATTACTACAATTTTTACTTTAATATCCAAAAGCAACTACGATGACATTTCACAAAAATGTTTTCTAACAAAAAAGATTATCAGATTTTTACTCTCACAGCATCCTTATTGACATTAGAAGTCCTTTCTCAAGCACATTTTGCAAGCTTGCTTTTCAAACTTCTTCTGCAAAATTAACACATTTCACACTTCAACAGAATATGATTATATTACAGATTCACTCAAATCAGGATGTCTGAGGGCTGCTTCCTTTCAACTGCACTTGCCACAGAAGGCTTGGCCACTGTTACCCTGATACTCAGGGAGAGCCTAGGGAGCTCAATATTGTCCACTGTGGGAAAAGATGTTTCCTTTTCAGTTCTTTGTTCTTTCAATTTATGTAGTACTCCTTTTTTCTTTTGTTAATACCCTGGCACAGGATTTCCTATTTTCTTTGGTGCTAGTTGCTACAAATTTATTACTTACTCCCTTTTATTCTTAAGGTGCAGAGTTCTACTTTTCCTCGCATCCTCTGTATTTTTTTTCCACAGTACAGTTCTGATTATTGCCTTTCTTGAAAGTGTTAGTATTTTAAAGTCCAACATACCAATTTATGATCTAGTACAATTTGACAAGGGCAGAATCTTGGCACAAAGCCTTATAGTCAGATGAAATACAGATCTACAGGTTTGGGCTGTGCACAGACCATCTCATATTAAAAGATTTGCAATTATGGTAATTCTGGACTGACATACATCGAACACAGGCCCCTTCTCTTAACAGAAACGAGCTGCACTAAAGCAGCTGTGAAATAAAAAGCTGACTTTTCTAAAATGGAAAACAAATGCCCATCTTCCATACAACTGATAAAGAATGAAGCTTCCAGTTAAACTCTATCATGTTTTCCAGTATTTTCATAAACTATTTAACCACCATTATGTGAGAATATTTACAAAGTCTGAAGCATACCACCAATATGTAGATCAGAAATATCATGTCAATTTACTTACACATGGAAACATGTATTCCGCTTTACAAATTACTTCTGACTCAATCTGTCAAAACATGACACTTAAACGTGAAAAATTACATGTACCAAAATAATGAAGTCTACCTTCAGAATTAATACCACACCACAAAAACCTGAATACTTAAACCCACATGTTCTAGTTTAAGTTCTACTTGCTGTAATGCAGCAATTTCTACAAAACCTTCACCTGCAGGAGTATATGGACTGCAGGAAGCTCACTCTTCCAATCTTCTTTTTAGCTCCTGACAATTAATATATTGCATTTCATATTTCAGAATAATTACTTCAATACACCTTTAAATCTGCGGTTTGTGTATCAGGTATTCAAAAACATTAATTCTAGGTTCTGATGTTTCTCAAAAGTTTCATCACATCACAGGGATTTTAAGAAAGATGCAATCTCATTTATATAATTAATATTCTTGGCATGGTCTGAACTTACAACCAGTCACTGTTTAGACCAGCAAAATTTAGAAGCAGCTAATGTCTGAAAATAAATACAAAAGAAAAAACCCACCTTATTTTCATATACAATGAAGCTAGAGAGTTGACAAGATTAAAACAGAATGTTTACTAACCCCTAGAGCTTGGCAAATTGAACACCTGCAGGTGAATAAGCAGAAATCTAGTTATCTGGTAGCAAAGAGAAGTATTCTGTTAACCAACTGGCAAAGGAAAAAACCTTCCTCCCAGACAAAAAAAAAAAAAAAGCATGTTTCCTCACTGGAATATTAGCACCGAAAGCATTCATAGTCTAGTGGCTCTTTAACAGAAAGGGTAATTCTCTCCCTTTTCCAAATAAAAGTGAAGCTTAATAGATATTAAAAAAAAGGAATATTTTTTTCCCCTCACAGTATCCTAAATAGAAACTTTAATATCTAAAGCACACCTAAGCAGTTCTCCTGTGTTTTATCACCAAAACCTTTTCTACCCAACCTGTATTTTGAGCACTGAACCATTTTTACCAATATCAGTTACATATATACACAAAATTAACAATGTGTTTGTAATTGAAAAGAGGGGGCTGTACTGTGTATTACAGGCATTGCTGTTATATCACATTCACATTCCTCATCTGTAAGTTATACCTATGCTTACATGCAAAGCAAATGCTTTAACATTTTTTGCTTGGAAAATAAACCAAGAAACAACTTGACAGTTTTCATTTTAGATACTGCAATAACTATTTGGTATTTCAAAACTATTTTTCATTTTATTATGCTGTGCATTTCAGTATAAGATCATATATATTCACACTAAAAGCAAGCATGTCTATTTAGAAACAACAGGCTATGAAAACTTTTTCTTAATGGCAATTTTCAGTTGCAGTAGATCTAAGAATATTATATAAAAATGAAATATACTCTTTTAATCTCTTTTCCAATTATGAAAATGTTTTAAAACCTATAAGACTATGTGTGTACACTCAATATATCCAAGCATTTAAGTGCTTTAATTCCAATCACTAACCTAGGGAATACTCTAATCCAGCTCACAGATACTTTCAACATGTCATTCAGGTCAGGAGAAAAATTAAGATAAACCAGTCTCATATAGGAAAGTCGTACTACCAGCAAAAATGTCCTTTCTTATGAGTAAACATATAGTAAAGCCAAACAATTGCAGCAGACAGCTTGTATGAGTTACCTGGCTTTATGTATAGAAATGCATCCACTGTTTAAAATCTCAAGAAGTTCAAATTCCCTTAAAAGGCCAAGGCACACTTATTCAGCCCATCAAGCTAGTTACTGTACTATTTTATGATCTTACACTCTTAGGGATAACAATTTTTTTTCATAGCCATGATCTCCCTTAACATATGATTAAAAAAAAATACTTCAGTATTTCATTCACACAACAAACCTTCAGATCCTTTCTGACAAATCTACAATGTATTTAAACTTGATCCACTCAAGTCATGCAATCTAGCAGTCACGCAGAGGGAACCAAAATCAAGTAGTAGCTCAATAGTTCTGAACTGGAAAGCAGTGATTGCATATCCACAGCATTTTGGGAAAACATGTTTTGGGGAGAAGGCTAACAAGCAGAAGTACCAGATACTCGCCCTGCTACTGTCCTCTCTGACCAAGAATCATAGAATCAGAATCACAGAATCATCTAGGTTGGGAGGGACCTTAAAGATCATCTAGTCCAACCATCAACCTAATTCTGACAAAACAATGAATAACAAATAGGAAATAAAAATTACTAAACCATATTCCTGAAGAAAGAAACACAAGCTCCATTCTTAAAGACAGGACTTGAAAGTAAATGCTAGAGGACTTTCTTCCCTCAACACTACCAAGACGACAAAATGTCTGAAGAGCTAAAAAAGAGAGATTCCTGATCTTAAAATTTCAAGAATGACTGAAATTCATGGCAACTGTGAGTTATTTTGAGTTGTTACATACATATAATGTTATGCACATATCAGACTTCTCAGCTGGGTTTCAAAGGAAAAAAAAAAAGTAACATTAGCTGCTTGAACATTTAAAATCATGCCAGATGTGCACAAAACAGCCAGAAGTAGTACACATTATCATTTTTTATTTTTTTCTTGTGCATCGCCCAGAGTACTTAGTCCCATGTAGTACCAAAAATGGAAAATAATTTTACTGATGTGTGTGAAGCTACCATTCAATTTCTTTACATAAACTACTTACACTAAACAAATTTAAGAAGTGAAGAAAACAGACAATCACTCCTTTCTCATTTTCTTAACCAATTTCTGCAAATTATCAAGGAATACGTGTAGGGAAAAATAGAACTTCCTTTTTCTCTGATGCATTTAATTAAATAGTGTCTAGCAAAATTTTTAAGTTCAACATACAGCTTAATATGCTACACAAAGAAAAGCTGTGACGAAACAAATTTAGTACTAGTAAATTATCTGATTTTACCTTGCCTCATCAGCATTAGCTGATGCTCATGTCTAGCTGCTTCCATTTCTGCCTCTAGTTTTTCTTTGGCTTCTCTAATGTTCCTGTCAACCTGTTCACGCTGTTGCTTTTCCATCTCATCAAGAGCCTTCCACCGTGAAGCATACTCAAACTCAAATGTTCCAGGCTGAGCAAAACGTGGAGGCTGTTCTCTTTCCCTAATAAAAATTTTGCAGTTAAAATGTAGAGAAGGACACATTTAGATCAACAGCTGTAACAGCCAAAGAACTTAAAATCACTCAAGTGTAGATCTGACTTTAAATCAACCTGTCAGATGACTACCTTCTAAACCAGTCAAAGCTTAATTCAGCTGTATGACAAGTAATGTGATCAAAGAGATTGTCCAAGTAAAATCTTTTCAATTAACATAATTTTAAGATAAAAATTAATGTTTATATCTGTACAAAATACTAAGCTGCAACACTAGATTAACTGTTGCCAGCCTTCTAAACCAAGCAGTCAATTAATAAAACCAGTTATTTAAATAAATATTAAACCTTCCTGGACAACTCAAAATACTATCCAGAATCTCTACACAGTAAAAGGTGCCAACATTTTTGTTTCACATTCTAATAATAAAATTGTAACTAAGAATGACACATTTTTAAAAAGTGGTATTCTACAGCCTTAAAAAAATAAGCATTTTAGCTTCAAGCAACACGATTTCTAAATGGCAAGCAAATTTCAATATTAAAAATCAATATTATCAGATTGGGTATCTTCTATTCCACCTCATGATCAAGACTCGCTTTCTCATGTCACACTCAAAGTTTTAGTTGAACAGTGGAAGCTGCCAAGATTACACTCCACTGACTTTATGAACAGTTAAGGGGCGATTCAGAGAACAAAAAAATCTGTGGTTGTTCAAATCACTGCAGGATTAGACCACACCCCTAATCCATAAAAGACTATATCTTGGCTGGCAATAAGTTCCACCTGATTTCAGGGGAGGCCAGGACTCTATCTACTTTACCAAATGCACAGAATGTTAAACCAACATCTTAAGTCTGAATTTTACTATGATTAGGAAATCTTGGCATGGTCCTACTTAATCCTTTGGCACAAAACAACACAACATACAAAATACTACTTCCTGTTACGTGAGTTAAAAAAATAATTAGCATATATTTACAAAGCTAAGTATGTACATAAATCATGTTTTATAAAATAAAGCTAAACACAACTTACTTGTGATACTGTTGTGTTTTTTGCATTAGCTTCTCTGGGAGCCCATCTTCATCATCAAATTGCTCCATTGGTTCTACAACAACAGGTCGAGGTGTTCTGGAAGACAGTTTCAATTTAATAACTGAATCATAAATGAAGCAGTTAAAGTTATTTTGGTATTTTGAGGAAACACTCCAAAAATCTAAACATTATCTATAATTCCCATGTCTTGCAAACTCTTCTTCAAGCATTCAATTCCAATGAATCCTGATTTTAATAATTAGATTTGAAAATAATTGTTTCTATACCCCAAGTCAGCTATTCTGCATAGAAACCACAATTTACGTGACCTAGTTCTGTTCGTTATGAAGTATTTAAAGATTAATAATATATACCAAAACAACTACAATATATTTAGGAAGGAACTACCTTTTTGTTTTCAGTGAGGCAACAGAGGCCATGATTATATTGGGAAAGCACCAAACAAACCCAAAGAGAACAAATGCAACCTAATCATATTTCCACAAAATATTAAAGTTCTTTTGACAGTTACTCTACAGTTTGAGAATTTGGAATTCATTTTCCAGTGATAATTACAAAAACATTTCTACTTAAAAAACACTCTTTAAACAGCCATACTCTTACAAATCAGAACCCAAGTTTATCTTTGAAAATATCTTCCTTGAATTCTCATTATCTGTAGTGATCAGAGGCAAGTATTAGCCAGTACTGCCAAGGATAGCAATGTAAGGATCTTCAATTGTGTAAGAAGCTCTTTGCATCAGGCTTGGGAGCATCACCTATACTACACACTTTAATGTGGTAAGAAAAGGACTAGACAGAGTACTTTCAAAACACCAGCACTTATTTATTGTGTTCCACACCTTTATTTCACTTTGCAGTTCTTTTCACAGGAAAAAAAAAATATGATATATTTCAACAAGACTGACAGCTTTCCAGTTGCATAGAGTGCAAACTGGAAAGACAAGTCTGGAATCACAGAGTACAACTCAGCAACTCTTCCTCCTGATGTTATCTGCATAGCAATTTCTGGCAGTTCTGTTATTTAAATGCAACTGAACTGTAGTGCTAAAAAAAAGTTATGATTTAAAACAATTTTAAACCTCTAATTAACACTTCAAATGCCTAGCTTTGATTTGATATATTTAGCCCATGAATTTAAAGATTTTCTTCTGATTGGGAAAAGAGTTTTCAGCTAAAAATGTAAAATTTTAGATTCTGAAGCAAAGCGTTAAAGTATTATGGCATCAGATTGACGTTAATTATCTTTGCAACTGTGCATTAGCGAACATGTCAGCCACCTAAGCAAGACAAAGATCAAGTGCTTTTTATTTACTCGGGCCACATTTAGATGGGTCATTTCAATCCAACTATCCAGCTGGTAAAACAAAAATACCCTCCCTCATATCCCAGCTTCTTTTTCCCCACCACATCTCTCATGCCAAGAATAGCATTCATGTAACACTGAACTAGATTACTTCCCTAGTTTGGCTCACCATGCTTCCATTCAAATACAAGTGCCAAGAAAACCCAGGGGATAAGAACAAATTGCTGGCACTTACTGACAACAGTAAAGACATACTCAGATTGAATATACTCTGAGGCCACGAAGTCAGTTCAGTGGCACTCAAAGATTTATCATAAGAAAGAGGAGTTCCAGACTCTTTCCCCACCTGCAATGTCCTCCTGGCAACATTTTCTTCTGCCTCATCCTCTGCTGGACCTGACGTTCATAGCACCCATGTTAGCAGCACCTTTGCTAATTTTACCAACCGTTTACCAACAGTACAACCAGGGCAGGAAGAGAAAATGAACTACAAGTTTCCCAATTTGACGGCAGCAAGCTTCTATGCTGTGAAACCACAGTCTTATTTTCCCAATTGAAAATCAAAAAATTGAGGAAAAAAGAAAAGCTAAATATCTATCATTTCACACAGTCTTAAGGAAGCATTTGCAAACGCGAATGTGTTAAAGCACATCAGTTAACAACTCTCTTCAGCAAGTACAGAAATAAGAGCTGCAAGAGAGAAGTGCTGTGGTTTGCAAGCTTGCTCGCCCTTGAAATAGAAAGTTTTTTGGAGATTGTTGCCATAAACTTCTACAGAATCTGTCTTCGTTTTCAAAAAAAAAAAAAAAAAAAAAGAAAAAATACTTCTGGCCTCTCAAGCCACAAATAAGGCTTTTGAGATAGAAATAAACACAGTAACACTGTCCTGAGTTTACAAAAGTATCAGCAATGTGGTGCACTGTTTTCTAAGAAACAGGGGAATGTTACTTTGTCACATTGTTACTAGGATCAGGAAGTGTGCAATCAGTTAAAATGAAGTCTCACTAGAGAAATTCCTGCTATATAAAGCAGGAAAAGTAATATTGTATACAGACAAGGAAAAGCAAAATGTTGCTATCAGACTCTCATATGGTAACTACAAGTCTTATAAATAGTAAGCAGAAAAAGACAGTTTTCCTGGAAAAAAAAAAACAACAACCCCCCCCCCAAACCCACACATCAGAGTATTTCCTGTATTCATGTAAAAAAACCTTGATTTCTCACCTCATGGCTTTCATAATTTGAAAATAAAACAAGAACTATAGAATACCCATGAACGCAGTTTTCTTTCACATCACACAAACTCAAACAAAAGCCTGTGAACTTACGTTGTGAGCAAGAATGCCCCATCGCTGCATCTTTCTAGAGCTTTCCGTGCTGGAGGCTTTGCTGCAAACTCTACGAAACCTTTTCCTGTAGCTCTGCCACGATCATCTACTACAACAACAGCTCTTTCCACTGGCCCAAATTGAGAGAATGCTTGTTCCAGCAGCTCATTAGAAACCACAGGTGAAAGATTCTTGACCGTCAGGGCAGCTCCATGTGTAGCAAATCGAATTCGAAGTGGTCTGCTCTTCAAAATAGTACCATCAAGTTCTGCCTTTGCTATTTCAGCCAGAGTCCTAGATTCCTTTTTCAAGATAGAAAATATTTTATATACTTTATTTTCAAAGACAACAGATACTGATTCTGTGTTCCCCACTCCCCTCCCCCCAAAAAGTAGCAAAGTTTTTTTTCCTTAATTTAAGCACATTAGCATCAGGGTCATACAACTTCCCCCCTGCCCCCCCAGAAAAAAAAACAAACCAAACACCACACCAAAGTTCCTGTCCACTGATTGAAAAAAATTTGCATTTGTCATCCCCTACGATTTATTCTAGCAAATTTTTGTTGCACATCAGAGGATTTAATAAATTCTCACCATGATAGATACTTTTGTGCTGCTCTGTAAAGGCTTTCAGTACAAATGAAAACTTGATGCTTTTTAATATTTACCTACACATATGTTTATATTCTGCATCTCTAACTCCATAGGAAAAAGTATTTTCAAGATTACACTACAGGATTTAAAGTGTTTCAGGTTTTGGTTTGGGTTACTGTTTTTAAATAAGTGAAAACATCACAACTGCTCACCACCATTTTTGGATGAACTCTCTATGGATGTCCAATTCGAACTTCATCAACAAACGATGAAGTTACCTTATTTGCTCATGTATTTATTCTTCTCACACTTACAGGGTTTTAGCACCCACATCTATGAGACAGTCTGCATCAAGAACTGCCTTTTTCCTCATTTCAGACATTATCATTGAGTTTAATACCTGCAATCCCTTACATTTAAAGAAATTATTCTCATAGATGTTTTCTCCACAGTTCAACTAAGCAAATTGTTAAAAAATAACATATTCCCTAAACATAATAGAAAAGGGATGTTCAGATAAGATCTCCATCTGATCTACATTATATACAAAACTTATCTTTAAGATGACAACCAAAAAGAAAAAAATCCTAACCAGTAAAATATATGGAAAAAATCATAACTAGAGGCACACAGAGAGATACTAAAGCTATTCCCGAACTGATATAAATCAGTGCATTCTAAGCATGGCAGTCATGAAAACTAATCCTGCATGTTAAATTGATATTTAAATACAGTACCGTATGCTCTTCAGATGATTCCTTTTTTGCATGCTAAACTTGAGCATATTTGATCGAGTATTGTATTATCCATAAAAATCTTGTCTTATCTGCACGCAAGTAATTTAAATAACCCAAGGTGCCGTTTCTTTGCAAGTTCAAGATTACATGTTCTGTTTTCACGATATGTGAGCAGTGGCATCTCGAAACAATCCTGTCCAGTTTTGGACTGTGTTTTCATAAATGTAACCTATAGGTATAAAGAACTGTACAGACTAGAATTTGCTTCTCCCCAGAGAAGGATTTTTTTCTAGTCCTAAGGTATGACAAATTCTCCCAGTTAAATCAGGTACGTCTTTATGCAGGTGTTACACCAACAAAGCAGATCGCGCAACCACATCCTCCGTTCTCTGAATAATCACATGCTGCAGGAATACCCGTGGCAGCAGCACATAAGCGGTGACCGGTGGAGGGGCCCTGAAACCCGCCGAGTCGTGAGGGGGGAACCCAAACGCGAAGGGCTGGGGAGGCTGCTCACAACGCAGACCTCCGGCTCGGATGTACCGAGGCAAATAGGGGAGGGGGGAGAAAGAGGAAACAGAGGGAACAGCAAGGGAAAATAAGAGCGAATGAGGGGCAGCTACTATCTTTTTTCACACCCGCCCGCCAAGGGAAGGCGGGAGGGGGAGCAAGGGACAGACGCCCCGGGTTACAGGCAGCCACAGAGGCTCGCGCGATTCCTCACCAGGCGAATGAAGCCAAAGCCACGGTCCCGATTGATGAAGACCTCGCTCGGCTCCCCATAGCGCTCGAAAAGGCGCTTGAAATCTTCCTCAGTGATATCAGTAGGCAGATTCCCCACAAACAGCCGGCAGCGCTGCGTGTAGCTCTTCTCACCAGGCTTGAGGAAGCTTTTGATATCGATGGTGAACCCAACCTCCTGCTCTTCATCTCCACCTTCTTTGCTCGGCACTAGCGCCATGGCCGCCGCCTCACTCTCCGTTTCTAGGCCCCGCAATCCCTTCAGGTTGCCGCCGCCGCCGCCACCCCCCACCATGCCTAGCGGCGCCGCGGGGGAGCTATTCTCGATCCGCACTTGCTTCAAGTTCCTGTTCGCTGCCATATTAAGACCTCGCTCCTTTCTCGCTGGTTTTCTCCAGGGGACGCGGAACCCGGTTCGACGACCGCCACCTCCGACCCTCCGCCAATTCAAAATGGCGCCGCCGCGAACCTCGACGAGTTGTAACGTCCCTGAGGAAAGTCCCGCCCCTCCCCCGCCCAACACCACCCCCCCCCCGCACCCCCTCTCCCGCCACTGCGCCTGCGCGTTGCTGGGCGCGGGGACGGGGCCGCGCATGCGCTGTCCTGCGCAGCTGTGTGGACGGAGGGTACGCTGATAGTGTTGCGCTTCTGTCGGGACCTGTCGTTCCCTCTCAGCTCCGACATACGGGCGAACCCGCCGCAAACCGTCAGAGCTCGGTCTTCGCGGCTGCAGAGACAGATGCATACCAGTGGGGCTGTACTGCCTGAGGGGGAAACTCGTCCAGAGGCTTCCCTGCTAGCTCGGCTCCCTCCGTGCCTGACCCGCCTGCAGGGGAGGAGCCGCTAATGTAACTGTGTTGGTTTAGAGTAGGGGTCTCACAGGCGTTCAAGCCCTGCAAGCTCTGAGGCAGTCCGTCCCCAGGCAGGAGAACCCCTTTCTGGGGTCTCCCCTGAGGGAAAGGCAGGCAGGGTGCCCCCGTGGGATATTGCTGTGGGAGAGGGAAGCAAGCATAAGGCCAGAGATGGTGAGGCGGCTGCAGGGGAGCAGGCTAGGGGAAGGAATGCTGCGGGGTGCCACAGGAGATGAGGGAGGACCCACAGACTGCAGGAAAAACGTTCACCGAGTTAGATGTAGGAGACAACCCCTGTCAGGGGGTTGGGCTGGATGATCTCCAGAGGCCCCTTCCAACCCTGTGTGATTCTGTGACAAATTGAAGCAGAGGCCTTGTATCTGCTGCTCACTTAACAATTTCTCACAGTACAACAGCTGTTGTTATAAAGGTGATCACTTGCTTTGGAGAGGTGTGAAGTCAAACATTTGCCTTCCTTGGGCACCCCTTCTTGTAGCTAGGCCTTGATGTCTCTCATCTGCAGCACAAGGGCACAGTTTTCTCTCCTCCTTCCTTGCAAGATGTCCAGTAGCTTCAACCAGTAATTGAACTGGCACCTGGTTTCTCAAAGAGCTCACTAGTCTGCCTGAGGCCTCACAGAAAGCCTGATTAGCATAGAAAGCCAAGAAATTAGTTCTTGGCTCCTATTGCCATAGTAGCCCGAGTGCTTCAGGTGCTCATGTAGCTTTTCATCATGCAGGGGAAGTCCTGGGTGACAGAGCAAGGCTTCAGGAGAAAATACCTGCATTATTTGTTTTATTAATACAGCTATATAACTGAAAAAGTCCAGACAATTTCATGTGGTTGATAGTTACTTCAGCTAGTGCATGGCATGTGCTGTTCTTTTAAAAGAGCAACATCAAGCATGATATTCAAAAGGTTAATTCCACAATAGGCAGGAATACGTTGCTCGGGCATTTCCCTGTCCATTCAGGAATATTTTAAGTTTGCTTTTCCATTTGAGGCACAAGAAAAATCTCAGTCCCTTTTCTCCTATCTCTGAGCTTCTACCAGGGTTTGGAGAAAACATGAGTTCCTGGACAGCATGTATTACATTATCAGCCCACCTGTTTCTGAAGCAAACATTGAACTGAGGGCAGATTTAAACCTCTGAAAAGCAGAAAATACAGATGATAGACGAAGGCTACCAACATGCAAGGCAGGAAATCAGGCAGTGTAGGAACATGAGGAAGATATTAAAGTAGCAGTATGGGATCTCTAAAGCTTAATTACCTTGACTGTCCAAAGAGCTATGGTTTGTAGTGTATTTAGGATTCAATAACAAGTGTTAAGACAAAAAAGGAATGACTTACAGCAAACCAATAGCTTTAAAAAAACTGGTAAGCATGTAAAAGGGAGTGAAAAAGATGCTAGAAATGATTACAGAATTGTATGTGACTATACATTGTAGAGGGCGAAAGCTTAGTAGATGCGCAGTAGTCAGCTTGTTAAGTTATTGCCAATGCTGTGTAATAAAATTGCCATGGTTTTCAGACACAGCTTTCCAAATCAGGTTAGTAATAAAAGCTACAACCATTTAAATATACGACAATGACTTCCTGTCTATAAGGTCAGTAAGAGGAGCAAGAAATGCTTACAAATTCCATACTATTTTTACCTTTCCTTAGCTGTAGCAACATCTGAATAGTAAGTGATGGTCCAGTAAAATAGATCAGTTAAATTCTGACTTCCAGAAACAAGACAATTATTAATGCATCTGAAAAAAAAAAATAAAAGAAAAACCTCCCAAATATGTATTTAATATGCTCCTGCATCCATAGCTTACCTTCATTAGTCAGACTCATGGTATAACCATAATGCATATACTTGCACTGTTTTTAAACTTTGTGGAGAAGGAGTTATTTGTACATGCTCTACAGTCAAACGTTTTAGGGTGCAAAAAGAACCTGATACCTGCAATGCTCAATCACTTCCTCACCTTCATTTACAGTATATCGTTTCACATTTTACTCATTCATCGGAACAACCCCAGACAGTTAATCTCCTACCTGACTGCCTGGAGTCTTTGTGGCTCGATGATTGCTACACCTTGCCAGTGACACAAGTTAACAAAAAAACATTTTGAAAGGAGGAAAAATGGGTCCCTTGAAGTTCTTGTTCCCATGCTTTCCTTCTGTTGTTAACATCCACTTAAATTTCTGTGATTTACTAATTGCAACTCCCGTCACAGGAGGAGTTCTGCTAGACTTCTCCAGCCATTTTCCTTAAGCTTGGTATTTGATACTTGGAATGCAGCTGAACTACATGAAAGTACTTTCTGAAGAATGGGGGAATAATAGCGATGTTCAGATAGTAATTTGCTTTCGCTCTGTAATTGTTGAGGGTCTTTCTTTGGATGCTTGAATTTATTCAACTTGGCATTCAAAAGGCTACAATAGACAACCCTAATTTTGTACTAACAAAGTTTATTTTAGCCTGGAATTTATTTTAAGACATTAAAAAGGTCAGAACTTCTTATAGTAGTAATATACTGCCTTTACATGTACTATCAGACTCCCTTTTCTGATTCACATATAGCCTTGGATTATGATCTTGCAAATGATTGTATATTTAAATTTATTAGAATAAACACAATATTCTGCATATGTACAACTGTCTGTAGTACAATCACTATTCCCCTAAGGACAACATTTTAGTGGCAGAAAATAGGAGCAGATTGTGAAAATCACCAGTATTTTTCTTTTTTTTTTTTGCTACAGAGAAAGGTTTTGTGTGTATGTACACACACCATTCAGCTGTGTGCCTTATGACACACAGTCAGAAGCAACCATTCTTGCTTTTAATTTTCTGTATCACAGCATTATTTCCCTACCAAATATGATCCCGCTGAAAATCAGGGAGGCATCAGACCTC
The DNA here is from genome assembly GCA_026546715.1 of Gallinago undulata. Lineage (NCBI taxonomy): Eukaryota > Metazoa > Chordata > Aves > Charadriiformes > Scolopacidae > Gallinago > Gallinago undulata. The sequence goes on along the minus strand of JAOTQQ010000001.1, from coordinate 187,968,544 downwards.
TAAAAGAAAGCCACGAGAGCTTTTTACGCTGCAGACCTGTAATTGCTACACATCTCGATGTACAAGCAAAAATCCCAAACTACTTGTATTTACCATCAAACAACTTCAAAGGCATTTCTCAGATACCAGCACTCCAGTGATGACAGTTGTATTACTGCTAAAGTCAGCTCCTCAACAGAGGAGCTTGCTGCTCAACAAGTCTCTGGACTCCCAGCTTTATTTCTTTTTACTTCCTACAGTCTCCGACGAGTCACAGGTAGTATCAGGACGTGTAATTCAAGCTACAGTGATAGATCACAACAGAGCATGTCAGGGAGCGCTAGGACTGAGAGGTACATTAGGGCATGGAGGGGGATGCTGCATTTGGGAGGAGGTGAGAAAGAAAGGAAAGCATGAAATTCTGCATTAAAAAGCAGGGAATGAAGTAGGTAGTGGCTGGTGACCTGAGGCTGGGAGCCCGTTCAGAAGCACAGGGCCAGGTAGCTGAGGGACACTGCCGTGCATGACCTGACTGACACAGGTGGGAGCTGCTGCTGCTGCTCTTCATCTCTTGCCTCTAAGGGCAGCATTTGCCTGCAGTATTGCTTATGGGAGTATCTGGATAGACTAAGTTTAGGGTGGGTTTTGGTCTCTACTGCTGAGCTTTTCTTACAAAGTTAAATTGGGTAAGAATATTAGAATAGAATAGAATCATCGTAGAATTGTCTAGGTTGGAAGAGACCTTTAAGATCATGTAGTCCAACCATCAACCTAACTGATAAAAAAACCCATCACTAAACCATGTTACTAAGTGTGGGAAACCTCGGCTGGTCCGAGGGATTGGAATGTGAGCTTAACATCGACCTTGAGCAGATACCAGTGTATCCTTGAAGAGGCCTGAGAGTCCTGAGAAGAAGGGAGTCAACAAGATTTAGGAGCTGTCAGCCTGCCAACAGAGGAAAGTTACCGAAGTTGCAGCAGAGAACAAAGAAGGAAAAAGTTATCCAATTATGAACTGTTGATCTTTGACTGAACCAATTATGTATGGACACACGTTCCTAAGAAAGATATAAAAAGGCTTGTTAAAACAATAAAGTTGTGTCTTTTGGGCTTTTGCTCATGGAATTATGTGTGTATTATGTCCGTTTCAACAACGACAACTAAGCACTATGTCAACCTGTCTTTTGAATACCTCCAGGGATGGTGCCTCAACCACTTCCCTGAGCAGCCCATTCCAATGCCTAATAACCCTTTCAGTGTAAAAATTTTTCCTAATATCCAATCTGAACCTCCCCTGGCACAACTTGAGGCCGTTTCCTCTTGTCCTATTGCCTGTGACTTGGGAGAAGGGACTGACCCCTGCCTCTCTACAGGCTCCTTTCAGGTAGTTGTAGAGAGCAATCTCAACCTCCTTTTCTCCAGGCTGAATAACTCCAGCTCCCTCAGCCACGGAATTAAAAACACTAGCTTTCATAGCTGTGCCAGCAAGCCTGGTGGTATAAACATAACGGTGTGGAGAAAGAAGTGCTTAATGCAATCTGAAGTAGTGATGCATACCTTTCTGATTATCTGAAGATGACCTCATTATGCTACCACTGGGGCATGAAGAGTAGTTACAAGATAATATCACTGCAGTGCCATCTGGCGAAAAATACTGGAATCACTAGAACTTTAACAGAAAAATCAAGTGAAAATAAAGATGGAAAACTTACAATAAAATTATCTTTCTGGTCCCATATGGACAGGATGACTTGGATTTTCTATTTTTAAACCTGGTGGGCAGACTCCTTTCTCTATGCTCCTCAATATTACCATAATTCAACAAGATACATTCACTGTTTTTACGTGGAGAGGAATGTATATGAATCACATTTATGAAATAATCTGTAAAACCTAACCTAATACGTTTAGTAGTCAACTGTATGTATGCAATATTAATAGATCTTTTTACGTTAATGAGAACCAGTATTTCAAAATTATTTGTATTTCTGTGGGCCCAGGAAGCCTCTCTTTTCCTCAGAAGTTCTCCTGTGACACACAGCCTGCAGACAAACTTTAACCCATCTCTGATGCTTGAACCCTGATATGAGGGGATGAAAACTGCACTACCAAATCACAGAAACACCTGCTATTCTTCCGATACTTTGTGCACCATGAAAAGGATCCACCACCAATCCGACTGTGGTTATGCCCTCTACATGGCAGCTACCGTCCAAATAACCACACACTAAGGCCATGGAAACAATCTTTGCAGTGCAACCACTCAAAATTGAGCCATGCCATTGATACGTACCTAAACATACTAAACACTACACCCATCAGGTATTTTCTTCCTTAGCACTTGTGACACCATTTATGTTATGATGAAAGAAGAATTTGCTGTTGGGATCCCATGAGTAAGTGAAGAGCACTGGGTTGAAGATAAGTAGGCTACCAACTGTTGAGGATGACCCCTGTCAAGTAGCACAGATCTGACGCAGAGCTAACACCTCTCCTCTGCTCCATGATAAATTTATGTACAGCAAATAGGGAAGTGTTGACCTGACACATCTGGAGCCTGGGTTCACAGAGTAGGAGAGGGCTGTGGCCTTGCACTGAGAAAATGTGATAAACAGCTGTTGGTCTAAAAGACAATTATGAGAGTATCACAGTACACGTGTGAAACTTAGAACAGCTGGAAACACGGGACAGGCTGAAGATGCTGTTAATATCTAATTGTCGAGATAAGAAGATTCTCAAGATTGAAGATAAGAAGATAAGAATTGTCTAGATAAGAAAGAGACATGCCCTGGCAAGTAGGGATTGATAGGGTGGTAATGGATTTCCAAGCACTGGCTATCTCAGTTTCTTTTTGTGGAGTCTTTTTTGGGATAGTGGACAATTCTTTTGAATGCTTCTCTATGGCCTAACGATGTTGAGCAAGAGTTTTCACTGCATTAGCAGGCAAGAAAGAAGCTGGAGTTTGATTGACCTCCTTATGAACTGTTTCCCTTATTGAAGTGATGGATTCATGATCTGCACAAGCAACTGAGCAGATTTAATAGTTCATTGTCACCAAAACAGGGGAGTAAACACCCCCTTTCTGTCTCTACTGCTTCTCTCTTCCTTACTTTCCTCTCACCCTTCCAGCCCAGAGTGTCCCCATCCTTGTGCTGTCTTGCACGCTCAGCAGACCCTTCCATGATCCATTTAGCTCACTAACCAACAGAAAACTTGACACTTTTCTACCGAATTCAATTCTTCTGAATTGAGTCAGCTCAATAAAGGGTTGACAAGCACCTGGCCCAACACAAAGCTGAGCAGCATATAAGTGTCCAACAGCAGGGAGAAGGTGAAATGGCAGAAGAGTTCATAGAACCATAGAATTATAGAATTGTCTAGGTTGGAAGGGACCTTAAAGATCATCTAGTCCAACCATCAACCTAACCCTGACAAAAATCACTAAACGATATTCCTAAGGATTATGTCAACCTGTCTTTTGAACACCTCCAGGGATGGTGCCTCAACCACTTCCCTGGGCAGCCTATTCCAACACCCGATAACCCTCTCCATGAAGAAATGTTTCCTAACATCCAATCTAAACCTCCCCTGGCACAACTTGAGGCTATTGCCCCTTGTCCTATCTCCTGTGACATGGGAGATGAGACAGACCCCCGCCTCTCTACACCCCCCCTTCAGGGAGTTATAAAGCATGATAAGGGCTCCCCTCAGCCTCCTCTTCCTCAGACTAAACAACCCCAGCTCCGTCAGCCTCTCCTCATAAGACTTGTGCTCCAGACCCCTCACCAGCTTTGTTGCCCTTCTCTGGACCCGCTCCAGCACCTCAATGTCTTTTTTGTGGTAGGGGGTCTAAAACTGGACACAGTACTTGAGGTGAGGTCTCACCAGTGTCGAGTACAGGGGGACGATGACCTCTTGGGTCCTACTCACCACACTGCTCCTGAGTTGATGTGTTTCAGTTTCAACCATTACAGACCTTTACATTTCGTCTTTTTTGGTTTAAAACAAGTAGTGGAGGCTGAAGCCTGGATAGCTTGGGTACTGAGAAAGGACCGCATCCTGCCAGACTATTTCCTGCCATGATAAGCATGCCTTGCTATCATCTGGAAACCAGGGCACAGGTGAAGAAACAACCCTAGAAAAGTTCCCTTTCAAGCAGAGCTAGGAGTTTCTTTGTTTACGACTTCTTCATAGTGATGCTTTTTGAATATAAGGATAGTGAAGAAAATAATTTTTTTCTGTATGAAAATCATTTGGCAATAATAATGTCTTTTATAGTCATTATTAATGTTGTTGAAAACAGTCGCTCAGTTCCAAACCTGTGTAAAAGATAAATTCTAGTTCAGATGTAACCCCAGACTAAACTTCTTTGGTTTAACTCTCCCTGATAAAGCCTTGACCTCTGAAACTCCACTGACAGGAGATACCATTCACACAACCCCCAAAAAGTTCCAATATCTAAAATGTTCTAGATTATGATATTAGCATCATGAGTCTTGTAAGAGAATCTAGACTGAGAATCCTTGAAAAATAGTTCTCTATAAGTAATTGCACATAGCTTTGAATATTGATTACATATATAATTTTCTCCTACAGGGTTGCATAACTAAGCACTAACCAATCTAAGAGTTTGGTTGCCTAAACACGCACCCATTGAAAGTAAAGGAACCTGTAAAGTTTTGGTAGCTATATTGTTTTTCATGCAAAACTATTAGTATGACAAAATTCAGAAGAGAACATATTTAACCCTGTCTCTAAAGCAGGTATTTTTACTGTGAAATACATAAGTGGAAGAGTTAGTGTTATACAAATCAGATATTCACTTCTAAGAACCTTAGTAAAACAAGTGTGGTGAAATACTGGTTTTAGCTAATAAAACCTGTAGTGAAATGTATAGCTACTTATAAAATAACTTCTCAATATTCAGCCATTGTAGAAGAGATGAAAGAATTTACCTATTCCATGAAAGGCTTTTAATGGGATAATTTAAAAGTTTAAAGAGTTGGTAACGCTAGACAGAGAACTATCTGACTTTTAAAGGCTCTGAGGGACAATTCACTTGATGTCCAGTAGGATGTGGTAGTTAGCCAACAGTTGGTTGTCCTTTACTCCCAATCATCTCTCTTACAATCTGCAGGAAAATATATTTCTTGCATTTGATTATTTGCATCTTTTCTTATTAAGCTAATGTATTCTGTAAATTTTCTTACATGATTCATCTTTGTATAATAATTTCTTTTGATTTTCCTTCCAAATTGGGGCATAAGAATATTTATCTGTGAATTAACTTACTCTTCTACAATGCCAGTGGAGCTTAAAATATTCTGTAAGCTGAACAATTTAAGAATTCTTGCAATAGATAGTGACTACGTTCTGAAAAAAGTGTAAGACCTTTCTCTGTGGTCTTTATTTTTGCTTTCCAGGTCTAGGATTGGGTTTTTTGTTTGGCAAGAGAAGGATTTTTAACTGAATTGGGAATGTGTGAACTTAATAAAGTAGTTTATCTAATACTTTTACCCAAACCTCTTCAATTTCACTCGTATCTGTCAACCGTTCTTACATCTAGGCAGTAAAGAGTATTCATAATCTTTGAGCATTTTCTACAGGTCAAAGTATTTCACCATCCTGAAAATTCAGTTACTTAAACATTTTACCTAATCAAAATTATGAAATAATAAACAAATTAGGCGAATTGAAACATTGTTTTGACACATTTTTAAATATTATATTTTATTTAATTATTTTTAAGGTAGGATGTGCTTTGTCTGTAGTGTAGCACACAGGAATTCAGGAACTGCCTAACAGAAACCTCAAAGCCCCTCTAGTTCATCATGCTATCTTTGAGAAGCAGTTGGTGCCAAATGTTTAAGAGAAAAGTACTGACCTGTCTGGGAAGTAGATATAGGTATCAGAGGTACAGTTTTACTGTAAAAAAAAAATCAGCAAAAATTATGCAAGGTGTAGAATCTCAATATTGCTAAACTAAAACTGATGTCAGAAAATTAAGTTTCATTTCATGTTCTGTAATGTGTATATATAATAGCTGTTTTCAACTTGCTATAGTTGCTATTCAATATTTGTTAATTCAGCCGTAAGTCTAAAATTACACTGCACATAGTTTTTAAGCATTTTATATATTTTTCTTATTTTTGCAAAACCGTGGGAATCTGAGTGTGGCTGTGCCTGGCAGCATCACTTACACTGCTCTGTAGAGCCTCTGCTCTGTTCTTTCCCCTGACATTTATTGTCCCTGTCTTATTTCTTACTGCAGTTTTGGGTTTTTTTAACACATTATTCAGCTGCTTATACAACCACATGTGACCAGGATGGGGGAACTAATCCAGCTGAAAGAATAAAGGGAGAGGGAGAAGAGGAGCAAATGAAGGGTTGTTTCAGGCAGTGCTGGTAGCAAATAAACATAGAATCACATTTCATGCCAGTCTCAAACAGTATTTCTTAGAGGCTTCATCTTCCCTGTGGGGAGGGAAGGGACACTCCCTAAAGTACTATCTCCTTAGATATCCGGAACTTAGAGATCTGTCTTTTTGAGCATGACAAAGAGTCTGTCCCTGTAACAACAGCACTTCGGGAATTTGAAGCCTAGCAGATCCTGCTGCAGTTTATAACTTTCTATCCCCGTGTCAGCCATTTCTCTCCCAAGTCTTGCCAGCTTTCCAGTTCAGTGCTCATCAAAGTGGACTTGAGCTAAAATAGTAGGCTGAATTGGAGCAAATGAGACACAAGCACATATTTCTTTCTCCCAGCTCCTCTTGGGATTAAGGTAAAGTTATCTTGGCAAGGAGGTAGCTCAGCTACCAGGCAAGCAGCTGAGAAATGTAATAAAGTGAATCCTGATAGTAAAATTAACCATAAACTTTTACCCTAGTGAAAATATTAAATGTAGATCCACTTTTTTCCCCACAGTTATAGTCCATGTAATAGTCCAGTATAGTCCATTTTCTCTTTTTCTAGACTGGAATAAAGAAGGCCACAGGCTCCCCAGTTAATCTCTCAAGCAAGCTTTAATCCCAAAATAAATGAAAGGGGAGTTTAGCTCATTCAACAAACAAATACAATAAACCTCTCCACATGCCAGCAGGTCAGGCAGCCTTGCAGTGACAGCTTGGTCTCAAAGAAAACCTCTTGCACTTAAAGACAACCTTCCTGTAGACAGCCAGCTCCTACTTCTGTTGGGATCCCACTAAGCCCACCAGCAGAGAATGGTTGCCCTGAGCACTTCCCCACACCAGTGGACTGGTTAGTTACAGGGCAGAATAAGCTGCTGGCACAGGTCCTCATGGTGCTGCTTACACTGTAGAACAGTTATGGCAAGTCACTGTTTAAATCTGTAGCGTAGCAAGATTGCTTGGTTGCCCAGCAATGAAGAAACCTGTCAGGAATTGTACTGTCTCATATACAAATTTAAGACATAATACCCCGTTTTGTCAACTTCTAGATAGGGCTATGCATATGAACTCCTTTTTGGTTGTTTGGTTTTGGGTTTGTTTGTTGTTGTTGTTTTTTTTTTCCCCTGATGTGTTTTTCCCTACTATTAAAGACTGTAAGGAGAGCTAAAGTAGCATTTCTGTTTGAATGTCAGAGTAAGCAAAGCAAATACTTCCTGTGAGTACATTTAACGCATTACCCTGTGACCCAAGGCAATTTATTTAAGTCAGTATCTTCAAAAGCAGGTGACAAAAGCTAGAGGCTAAAATCAGCGGAAGCCGTTAAGTACTACCTACCTTCAAAAATAAGGCCATTTTTATATAGGTGTCTATGGGATGCACAGTCTACAAAGTCTTGATCTTCTTAATATCTCAGTTTCTGCACTGGGGGAAATGTTTACTTGCTTCACAAGGGTAATGTAATGTAATATGAATTAACTTTTAAGCACTCTGAATCCTCAAATGAAAGGAACTCTTCAAGTATAAATTCCCAAGATGAATAGTGCATTATCACACACAGAATCCCAGTTATCCTATGGCAGAAATGTGAGCAGGACAAATCCCCAAAGCAAGCAATGTTCATTAGGTGTTCCAATTCTGAGAAAAATTGGGACACGGTGGTCATTTTTTTTTATCAGGCAAAGGACTGGATGTACTTTTTGTAGGAACAGGACCAGGAAGAATAAAAAAAAAAAAATAAAAGCCAGATACCTCTACTACAACTCTGCAAATCAGTTCATGTGATTTTCCAATGCCTCACAAAGAGGAGTCCTCGATGCAACCTGCATTGCCATGTAAAATGTAGAAAGAAGCCCAGATGCAAACCCATCAACCCCCAGCATTTGCACAGTGGGATACACATTGCTATGGATGAAAGCCTCTGTTAGTGTGTATGGGAAATAGTGTGAAGTTTGAAAAAAAACATGATCCAGAAGCACCTCTGGAGCCCAGTGACGTGCCAGGGTCGTGCACTGTCCAACCTCGTATGTCCAATTCCTTTGGACATAGTGAAACCGAATGGGAACTATATAATCACAAAAAAATCACTAATTCGCTTTTTGCAGATGAACTTATTTGGTGGATACTCAAGGGAGAACTGCAAGCAGAACGCTGGAGATACTTTTTCTCAAAGTAGCTGTTATGGTTTGAGAAACCTGCATCAATTTATTGTTGTTTAGACAATTATTCTATCATCCAATGACCCCTCCCCACCCAGGAAGGGGAATCAGGGAAAATAAGGAAACACAAGGGTTGAAATATAAATAGATTTAATAGGATAAGACTAAATAATTAACATTTATAATACTAAAGAACCAGTATTGATCCTGATACAAATATAAAATATACAAGGATTATACTCAGCCAATGCTATCAGCAGGAATCTGTGCTCTCCTGGCAGCGGACAGCAAATGTGGGACACTGCGAGCACTGCAGCTTCAGGAAGGCTGGATGTTTTTCAAGGAGGAAGTCTTAAAAGCCCAGGCGCAGGCCGTTCCTGTGCGCTGTAAAGTGAGCTGTCAGGGGAAAAGGCCGGCCTGGTTGAACAAAGAGATAGGGTCACAGCTCAGGGAAAAAAGGAGAGTTTATGGCCTTTGGAAAAAGGGGCAGACCACTCAGGAAGATTACAAAGGTGTAGCAAAGTTATGTAGGGAAATGATTAGGAAGGCCAAAGCCCAGCTAGAACTCAACCTGGCCTTGGATGTTAAAAATGATAAAAAGAACTTCTATAAATATATTAATAGCAAGAAGAGGACTCGGGAAAACCTCCATCCTCTATTGGATAAGGAAGCTAACTTAGTGGCAAAGGATGAGGAGAAGGCTGAAGTCCTGAATGCCTTTTTTGCCTCAGTCTTTAGTAGTAGAGAAAGGGGTTCCCTAAGTATCCAGACCCCTGAACTAGGAGAGAGGGGCGGGGAGCAGAATGAAGTCCCTGTAATCCAAAGGGAGGTGGTGAGGCACCTGCTCCAACACCTAGACACAAACAAGTCTGTGAGAAACACCGGCTCACACTTAGAATTTAAAGAGGACAAAGTGACCGGAGCAAAGATTTATTGTACGAAACAGCGCTGAATCGGGTGCATCTCAAAGCACAGGCACACCGATCTTTAATTTTTTAGATATTTTATACCTTTTTTCCCAGCCGCCTGAGTTCCTGTCTCTCTTCTCATTGGCTGAGAAGTTGGAGC